>CAWUFW010003562.1:0-600000 GCA_963921515.1 Calotriton arnoldi
GAATGAGTGATTCACGAAGCCTCGTGCATCACTACATTCCATGACACAGTGACATTCCAACACCCCTGCCCTGATATCTCCCTAGATTACAACACATCCCCTTTTCAACAAAGTACAAATAATGATAGAGAGAATTGTACAACAAAATAACAACGCAGTAGAGAAATTGAAACAAGATAAGCAGAACCCAGGGAGGGAACATAATGCACAAGAACATGTTCTCAAATAGAATACTTGTCTAAAGACTCCCTGAGACTACAACAAGAAACATGGCGTATGATACAAGCAGTATCAATATAAAACATAGTCTCGTAATTTCACAGGCAGGTTCCTACTCCTACCAGAGGAGGCGTTCATTTCTCTGCCATGAACATTCTCATTCAAATGGTCATTACCATTATTCAGACTCTTTTCATAAGGTAAACATACATTTGTAAATTTCCCAGAGCATTTCACCAGCCTAGACATGCTCCACATGCACCCGTGTCCACCCTCACCACATTTTTCCTGATGGCAACAATGGTGAAGGGACCAATGAAACTGCTTTTGCCTTTCAGAGTATGTCTGGGATTTTTGACCATCACTTTGTCACCAACATTCCACTTCTTGTTCTTCACACACATTTTAGAGTCATAACTAATTTTGTATTTATGTTGGTACTCCGAAACCCTAGAACGTCTTGTTTCATCAGAAATACCCCCCTTCGTACATGCAGGCAGCCAAGATGGGTTTAACTTTGAAACGGCTTTCCTTCCCCTCAAACCCTCAAAAGGAGACTTCTGCGTGACCACATTCGGAGTAGTGCGGTGTGCCCACCAGGTGTCGCTCAGGATATCATTGAAAGACAATCTAGATTCGAGAGCGCGTTGAGCACAATCCTTGACAACCCGGTTCATCCTTTCACTCAAACCATTGGCTTGAGGCGTATATAAGGCTGTTTTTTGATGGATTATGTTGTGATCATTAAGAAATTTGCACATCTCATGAGACACAAATTGCACTCCATTGTCAGTAATCAAAAACTTGGGCACACCCTCCGAAGCAAATACATCTCTAAGGAAATCAATGACAGTCTTTGTGTTCACAGTAGACACACACTTAGTAACTACCCATTTAGAGGTATAATCCACCATTAAAATAACAAAACGTTCACAGGAGGGCAAAAGTTCAAAAGGGCCTACAATATCTAATCCTAACTTTGTCCATACAATATCCGGGACCTCAACTGGAGATAACGGTGCATGATTGGGAACGTGAGACTTATCATTGGAAGCACACGACACACACTCCTTAACAACATTTTCTGTCATGTGATCCATACCAGGCCACCAGTATCTTTCTCTCACCCGAGCCTTGGTGAGACTTCTTCCTAAATGGCCCTCGTGAGCTATGTTAACTATTCTGTCCCTAAATTCAACAGGAGGAACAACTCTGTCTCCCCTCATGAGATTTCCTGAAATAAACGACAACTCGTCCCTCACAGACCAGTACGCTTTCATTTCTTGGTCCAAAGTTTTATAATCCGGCCACCCTTGGTTTGTCCACACTCCGAGAGAAGCAAGAACTTTATCTTTCTTCACACCATCTAACCACTCTTCACTGGACAATGTTGGTTCATTAATCCAACACACACTCTCCGTTTCAATCTCACCATGTTCATCCTCTATAGGTAACCGAGAGAGACAGTCAGCAGACTTGTTAGTTGAGCCAGGTATGTACTGTACACGGAAATTATATTCCTGAAGGCCCTCACCCCAACGCTTAAGTCTGGGTGTGATATGCTCACAGTGGCGACACGAGAAGATTTGAACCAAGGGGCGATGATCCGTCTTAACTAAAAATGGAATACCCCAAAGATAAAATTTAAAGTGCTGTACAGCCCAAAACACACTCAGTGCTTCCCTCTCAATACACGAGTAATTTACTTCTGCATCCCTAAGTGCTCTAGAGGCAAACGCAACTGCTCTCTCCTCTCCTTCCACGACTTGGGATAGTACTGCCCCCAGCCCCTTGAGACTGGCATCTGTAGTCAACACAGTCTTTCGGTTGACATCAAAATGCCCCAATGTAGGCATTTTCTCAATTTCAGACTTAATTTTGTCAAATGCTTTCTGGCAATCATCGGACCACAAAAAATGCGCACCCTTTTAAGGAGAGCCCTGATAGGTTCAGTCACACAGGCAAAACTTTGCACAAATTTAGAATAGAACTCAGCAAGTCCCAAAATTACCTCACTTGATCTTTATCCTTAGGTGTAGGAGCTTTCATAATACTCTCTGCAAGTTCTAACTTTGGTTGAATCCCTTCCCCAGAGATCACATGTCCCAAATATGTAACCGATCCCAACCCAATACGACATTTTTCCTTCTTTACTGTCAGTCCTTTTTCCTTTAATTTCTCTAGGGCACACGTTAGTGTCTTAGCATGTTCTGCTTCACTTTTACCATACACCAAAATGTCGTCCTGGAAGAACATGATGTTGGGCACGCTCTTCAAGACCATCTTCATGACCCTCTGGAAGCACGCCGCTGCCGATGCTAACCCAAAGGGCATTCTCAGAAAGCGGTAGGCCCCCAGAGGTGTCACGAACGATGTAAGATGCCTCGAGTCTTTGTGTAAGAGAATTTGGTGATATGCAGATGCCAAATCCAATACACTAAAGACTCGGGCTCCCTTAAGTGTGCTGAGGGACTCAGATATGTTGGGCAGAGGTTGTCGGTCCACCCAGATCCATTCGTTCAGACCCCTCAAATCAACACACATCCTAACGCTAGCACCACCATCCTTTGGGGCTAAAACGATGGGGGCCAACCATTCTGAGGCCTCTATTTCTTCAATGACCCCCAAACTTAACAGTCTCTTGGGTTCGGCTTCTAATGGTTCCATCATCATATTGGGCACCTTCCTAACTTTATGTACACAAGGTATAGCTCTCTCCTTGAGAACAATTCGGTGCTCGAAACCCTTAAGGCAGCCCAAGCTATCCGTGAAGACTTCTGGAAATCTTTTGAAGTACTCGCAACCTTGATCCTCATAGTCCACCAGCATAACTTGATCTTTGGGATCTCTTGCACTGGGGTTGAGCATGATACCCAAATCACGTTGATGTCTCCATCCCAACAAATTGTCTCCTCTCTCCGCTACATAGACCTTGCCAATAGTGTTTCTGTTTTTAAATTGAATACAAGCCTCCACGTAACCAAGAACCTTAATTCTTGCACCACCATAGCTAACAGGATTTATGTCAGGTGGTGACAATGTCATACTGTCTAAACCTACGACCTCATCCCATTGCTTGTTGCCGATCATGGTGAACAGGGAACCAGAGTCAGCAAGAACAGCAAAGTCATGATCATCTACTAAGATGTTGCACTCAGGCATCGCTATCTTTCCTGCATCAACTTTACCATCACTATCATTGATGCTCAGAACTACAGTACGCACAACCTCAGTGCCTCTCTCTGGGTTGCGAGTTTTGGCAGGTGACTTGCAAACTCGGGCATAATGCCCCTTGACACCGCATTTGTTGCATACCGAATCCCTGGCGTAACAATGAGGATAATTTGAGAAGTGTGAGAAACTTCCACACCTGAAACACTTAGGTTTAGGAAACTCCCCAAAGCCTTTGTCGCTGGGATTACCACTAGTAGCAGTAGTGGTATTTGGACGTCGTTCAAAATCTGTTCTTGCTGGCAAACTTTTGAGAGGACCACGCATGCGTGTATCCCTTTCAGGAATTCTGTACTTTTCCACCGGAGAGACTTTGGCCACATTGACACAACTTTCCAAAAGTCACCATCCGTCAGAGCATGGACATCACCTTGCCCCTCCTTCTTATCCTCACGATTCCTCCTCATCTCCTTCACCCAAGTAGAAGTGTTTTCCACACCTTCTACTATGGCAACTGCTTCAACCAACGTTGGGTTCTTCGATAAGAGCTTTTCTTGTACTCTAATGCTATTGGTGCACCTCACTAATTGGTCTCTGACTAAAGAGTCAGACAGTTCGCCAAACTCACAAGTCCTTGCCAAAGTCTTGAGAGAAGCGACATAACTCCCTACACGTTCAGCTGGGTCCTGAACTCTGGTAAAGAATTTGTGCCTCTCCAAAACAACGTTAATGCGGGGACCAAAGTACTTCTCTAGCATAGTCATGGACATCTCTTACACGTCAGCTGGTTGTCCTTCTCCATTACCAACTGGAACGAGGTCCATACTATCATACATATTTCTTCCCTCCACACCTAAGTTGTGTAGGAGAATTGCTTGTTTTCTAAATGCCGAGAATTTCTCTCCACCAATTACTACAATGTAGGAATCAAATACATTTTTCCATCTCTTCCAGGGAAGAATGGGTTCACCCTTTTCTGATAAGAAGGCTGGGGGCTGGGACATACTTGGTGCAGTAGCCATGGTGTTATTTAGATGGAATGTCAACAATAACAATAACTGGGTACTGAAAATCTGATGCACTCTCACTGTGTATCTAAAAATCTGATGCCCAATCAGAAATGGTGTAATTCACATACAGAAGATGAGCTGGTAGGATACAGTCATAAACGCTTGTTTCCTCCGTGAAATAATAAAGTTGTCCGTTTTTTTTTTTTTTTTACATCCAAGAAAATGGCCGCACGTCGCACGCTGCGTAATCACGCTGCGTGTAGATCAGCTTGTAGCGTGCGTTCCAGGGTGCGTTGCAGGAATGGAGGCTAAGCGCGAGAGAACACCGCTCGCGCCGTGGCAGTTAAACTGGTGAGTTTTAAGATGCTGAAGCAAGCTTTTGCTCCTCGAAGGCTCCGAGATAAGGGAATGAAAGTCACTCACAGTTTTTCTTTGCCCAGACTGGTCTCATCAAAGTCCTTTAAAAGCCGAAAACATGTCGAACACAGGGTCCAACGGTGAACGTCCAATACTTAGGGGAGTCGGTGCTGAAGGTTGCCTGTCCCCAATCAGGCAAAAGCTCCTCGTCGCCAGTGTTAAATTAACGAAATCGCCACAAGAGTTAGGATGGAAGTTTATTCAGGGTTTAGCGTAGATCGCAGCACCAACAGTCCGGCACGATGTCCAGCTCTGGAATGAGTGATTCACGAAGCCTCGTGCATCACTACATTCCATGACACAGTGACATTCCAACACCCCTGCCCTGATATCTCCCTAGATTACAACACTATGCCAATGCTTGTTTCTCTGTGTGAGGCAGTGCAAGATCTCTGTGCGCAGCAGTCAAGACTATGCACACCAAGCATGCAAGCACACCGTGTGAGTATATAAATCTGTGGCAATTACCACTCAAAGGTTTTGTTTACAATGAGAGTGAAATAAGGTGCATTTCACACATATAGCTCCATTTAATAGGGTCTTTATGATAGTTTTGCAATGTACATACAGACCATCATGACATGAATTGTATATTTTAGACGCACCTACACCCCAGGTTTAGAACAGGACTCAGAAGGTAGCACAATTATAGGAATTTACTAACTATTCTTGATTGGAGCACTTCTCATTTGGTGGGGGAATGTTAGGATACTATACAAGAATGTATGCATTTAAATTGACAATTACATTTTGGTGTACCACCTAATGATTATTGTCCCTGCAAAGTGGCAGTGTGTGAAATGTGCACATCCAGAGCAAACACAGACTGAGGGAAAGGGTGGCTTTGACAAATCAGGTGTTGTCACTAAATGTGTGACATTTGTTTCTCTTGTTGGTCCTTGTCATTTTTCCAGTACTTCAGCCTAATGTCCCTTCAAATCACGAAGGTCGGACAAGTGAGTGAAGGAAGAAGCATATGGCGGAAGAAAAGCTAGGGAAAGAGGTATTGTGCTAAGTTGACCTTCCACTGCCTGTAAATTCGGGGCACCAACATTCGGCAATATTAACATGTGTTACTTATAGCCCTTAAGAAGTGTGGTATGTTGTGCTTTACAAAACACAAGCTATTATTATTCTTGATGTGAAGTGAAAGTTTCTAAGTGCACAAATGCACTGATAGTAGGTGGCTAAATACTCTCCTCAGCACCAGAAACAAAGAAACAAGCCTGTAAGATGTTCAACTCCCATAGCCCTGCTCTCTGAGCTCAGGCTACCTCCCTTTTATTATAGCCAGAGCCTGCCACACTTTTGAATCTTTTCTACCCAGTGTATTCCAATATGGAGCCGAAGCCTGCCTCACTCTGTCTGTTCTGCTCAGTAGTCGATAGAAAAGAATGGAGCCTGACATATGTTGACTGAATGCCCTAGGATTATCTGAAACACACTGAATAAAGTTACAAAAGTCGATCTCATGGAGGCGGTGCCATTGTGATGCTAAATCATATTTCTGGTTTGTTGTTTCCGGATCCCACATGCCCTGTCTTCACGAACGAAGACTGTCTTTGTGGGGTTTAGAAGTGTTGGCCACCCAGTGATAGTGAATCGATATTTACAGTTTGTAGAGCCAAGTATGTGGCAGCGATGAGACTTTTATGCAAGTACGTGAAGTGTCCCATGAGGTGGAATCAAAGATGAGAGTAGAGTTGCAAGTTCTCTTGTATACACCCGTGCTTTTTAACTGCCGACTAAACCACTTTCACAAATAGGGTTGTCACTGGGATGGTTTTCTACCTGCAACGCCGGTATTTTAATGTCCCGGTCGGCACAAAAACAAACAAAGTCACCTAAAGCCAGTATTTTTAGCTCTTATCTCTACATACTTCAAGAAGCAAATATAAATAGAAAGCACTTTTACATGTGTTCTAAAAATGGGGTAACAATCCCTGACTAATAATTATAGTAAACAAAGGCATACAATTCTTTTAACAAATGAATACATACTATTTTGTTTCAAGTCCTTATCAGGCCTTTGCAGACTCTTCAAGCAGAAACAATTGGCGGCATTTTTCACCTAGAAAGGTGGCAACACTATTCACAAACTTCTTTCAGCAGTTGATCAAATCATCCCAAAATAGCTGTATCCATTTGGTCTGCGGAGAGCAAGGTGGAGAACTCAGCCTGTCTTACCTCTTTCCAGAGACATAGGCCCAGGAGGACTGCAGGTTCGAGGTACTGGACTGTGCAAGGAGGCAGAGCACCAGAGAGAGAAATGACACACCCTCATCCCAACATCAGAGACGCTCTGCCACGAGTAAATCAAACCAGTGCAGCTGACAATAAAATAAACATTTCTGCACTGCGGTTCTGGATGCAATGATTCTTGCAGGCATCTGCTAACAATAGCGCAAACGGCATGTGTAACTGCTGCCTGCTCCGGGCTGTTATGAAATTCCACAGGTTGCTCTTGTGTTAAAGCAAATGGTACCCTCTTTTTAAAAAGTGTAGGAATGGAGGTGACATTGGAAGAAAAATGATCAATGAACCACCTATGATAATGTACAAACCCGAAAAACCATTGGACATCTTTAATATTTTGAGTTTGTGGCCAATGGTTAATGGCCTTAATCTTACGTTCAGCCATGGAGATGCCTTGAGGAGTTAGAATGAAGCCTATGAATTCCATCTTAGTGATGTGAAACTCACATTTGGTGAGTTTACAATAAAGGCCATTTTGTCTTAAAGTTGTTCGGATAGTTTTCACATGGATTGTTGGACATGGCCCTTTTTGCAGGGTCAGCCGCAAATGTTTTGCCTTCCTCCGCATGTGTTTCTGACTTCTTTTTGTTGCCTTTAGGACTCTGTGCACTTTACCACTGCTAAACAGTACTAAAGTGCATTTTCTCTCTCCTCAAAACAAGGTATGATTGGTTTACACCTGTTTGGCCTATTTGAGTTACTTATAAGTCCCTTGTACAGGGGTATACCATATACCCAGGGCCTGTAAAATAAATGCTACTAGGGGCCTGCAGCACTGCTGTGCCACCCACAGAAGTAGCCTTTCAAACCTGTCTCAGGCCTGCCACCGCACTTTAATGGCACTTTGACGTGGCATTTAAAACTACTTGCCAAGCCTGAAACTTCCCTTTTACTACACATAGGCCACCTCTTTGATGTGTACCTGACTTGTCCTGACTAGAGTGGTGGTTTCTGCCTGGCGTAGGTGCATACCCTAGCAAAACAGAAGCCCCATTTCTAACATGAATTATGTGCTCATCTTGGGACTGTGAATAAATAAGAATGTTGTTGATGTGTACGATAACAGATTTATCTAGAGATTTGCGTAGTACATCATTGAAAAAAAATTGAAATGCCACAGGGGCATTGCATAGTTCAAATGGCATCACACAGCACTCAAACAGCCTGTAACATGTCTGAAAACCCATCTTCCATTAGTCTACGGGCCTAATGTGGACCCAATGGTATGCCCCTCATTTGATCAAGTTTGGTATAGAACTAAGGGGCACATGCATCAAGCTAGGCAATTGCGATTCCTTAATAGCTATTATTAAGGAATCGCTATTAAGGAATCGCAATTGCCTATGCATGTAGAAATCGCTCAATGAATAGCGATTCCTAAACATTCCTTAATTGCTACTCGCAAATTACGAGTTGCAATTAAGGAATACCTACCCATTCATTCCTATGGGCCAGGAGGCC
The DNA here is from genome assembly GCA_963921515.1 of Calotriton arnoldi. NCBI lineage: Eukaryota > Metazoa > Chordata > Amphibia > Caudata > Salamandridae > Calotriton > Calotriton arnoldi. The sequence continues at coordinate 8,535 of CAWUFW010003562.1, forward strand.
CATAGGAATGAATGGGAAGATATTCACTATTAGCGATTCGCTATTAAAGAATGGCTAATAGCGGGAGCTATTTCAAGGGTGCCAGGGTGTCAAAGGACACCCTGTTGCACCACTGAAATCTGCATATGAGTACATCTTGCACACACACATGCCCCAAGGGCATGTGTGTGTGTAAATGGAAGTTTGAAAAATGAACTTTAGTGCATTTTTCAAAGTTTTACAAATTACCATGCAGTTTAACTTCATGGTAATTTTCTCCCCTATTAGCGAAATCGCAAATTTTTAACTTTAATGCATTGCATTTAAGGAATCTCAATTTGTGATTCCTTAAATGCAATTGCAATTTAAGGAATAGCAATTTTGAGATTCCTTAAATTGCGATTTCTGCATTTGGGATGATGCATCCCAAATGCAGAAATACTGGTCGCAACGGGGCAGATTCTGAGAATCTGCCCGTTTGCGACCAGTATTTCGGTTGATGCATGTGCCAGAAAGTGTCTTTAACTTGATCCAACAGTACTGGAATGAGTGGAAGGAGATAACGGTTCTTCACAATCATGTAACTGAGAGCCCTTCAATCATTGCTGAAGCTCCCCACTGCATACAGGGGCAAAGAATAAGGGTGAGGCTGCCAGAAATTTTGATGGTCAAATAAATCCATTCTGGAGATACTTATCTAAGTAACTACGTAGGTATATGTTCTCTTGCTCTCTGAGGGCATAGATCTGACTACAGAGTTTTTTTTCCCATGATCAATTTGGCAATCATATGCCCAATGAGGAGGTAAAGTCTTTGCCTAACCTTCGATGAAGACATCATTAAAGTCATCATATTCTGTAGGCAAGGTTATATCGTGCGCGGCAGCATTTGAGACCCTGGTTGTCGAAGGTATCAGTTTTAGACACCGTTTTTGACAAGATTGGTGAGAGCAATTTGAGGGAAAGTCATGTTCCTTTTAGCCCAGTCTATGCTGGGATTATGAACCGTTAACAATGGCATTCCAAAAAGGATTCCAAATTTTGGTGCATCAATTAATTCAAAACTTAGTTCGTCCTCATGATTTAGTGATTAGTGGCCACAGGTCACGTGAACCAGTTGAGTCTGGCAAGTGATTGGACTGGAATTCAACAATGTACGGTCTATGGCCCTGACTGTTTCCAGTCTCTTTTTCCTTTTGGGTAGGATCCTAATTTTGAGCAATAGGTAGCATCTATGAAATTGCCTGTGACTCCAGAGTCTAGCATGACCACTTCAGTGACTTCTTCTTGTTTGAACTTTAGAGTGGTGTTTAAGTTGAGATGTGGTACTGAGTTCGTTTAGAGTGTTAGCTGTTGATTGATCCGCTGGTATTTTAGTCAAGCTCGAAGAGTCCTCCTGCTTATCCTCCGAGGTGGTTAGTGTTCCGCTTCTTTTGACACAGTGATGCTAACTTCCTGCTTTGAGATTGCTTAAGCCCTTCATTTGGCTGAACACTCCAGAACAAAGTGACCTTTCTTTCCACGATACAGACACTGGCCGTTCTTACATAGTAAATATTTTTCTTCCACAATAAGAGGGCAACAGGCACTCCCTATTTCCATAGTTTCGGTATTTTAACTATTGGAAGAATCAGTAACCATTTCCCTGGAGTGAAGAAAGTCTTTAGATTCAGGCCACTTCATCTCATCTTTCTCAATGGATAGCCTATGGTCTAATAGGTTGATGATTATTCTGAGCTCTAATGTCTTTTAGCTCATCTCTTAGTCCTTGAAAGATCATTGCGGAACTTTTAGCTTCCGGACAGTTGGTTTCAGCAATCGGGCAGTTAAAGTGTGCAATATATGCCGTCTATTCCTTACCTCCTTGCCTTCACTCTAACAACTCTCTATCTACCGATCCTGTGGCAATATGTTGATAAAACATTTTCTCAAGTTGCCATTTAAAATCTCTCTAGTAGTAAAGGAGAGGAGCATCAGAATTTACCAAGGGTACAGCCCAAGCGCTGCATTCCCACTCAGGTACCAGGCCATGAAGGCTACCTTGACTGTGCATCTGGAAAGGCTGTTGGTCGAACCATAAATGAAGCTGTACCTGAGTAAGGAAGGTCTGGGTTTGGATTGGGTCCCCTGAAAACCTCTCTGGTAGAGCCAAAGGTAATGCAGCAGGAACAGTAACAGTAACTGAGACCGTCTGGGGAGCTGATGCCACAGTTACTGATACGGTAGTTACCGGGAGACTGTAGCCATACTCAAATGACCCTGGATTTGAGCATCTTGTGTTGCAAGAGCAGAAATTTCTGTGCAGGCTGCCACCAGAACTTTCTGCATGTTTGTAAGCATTCTACGCAAGTCTTCCATTGATGATATCTTGAAAAGCCTGCTCAGGAGTGATGGAGCATGATTTTTTAAAATAAAATCTGCTCGATGTAATCCACCCAAATGCACGCTTTTATATAGCGGGAATTACTAACATATCATAACAGAGTGTACAATGCGTTAAAATGTGCACTAGGCATGACAGTATGATTTTCTTGTTAAAATAATGAGAATAATGTTAAATGGATGTTCTTCTGTTTTTCTAACTGAAGAAAAATAAACGGCAAAAGAAAAAGCTTTATTCTTCGTGAAAGTATAGTGTAGGCTTTAGAAATTATTCTCTGTTTTGCTAAAATCATGTAGGCCTTAGAAATGTTAGAGGATGTGCTGTTCCGTGCTCCTATCCTTCAAATGTTTCAAATGCTTCCTTAGAGTACAGATATTTAGCTTATTTATGAATAAATCATTAGAGTTCTTTCCTGTCTAGGCGAGGGATGTAGATGATGAATGTAACTGTTATAATATTTTGAATACATTGGTAGCTAGGTTCTTTCCTCTTCCTTCCAAGGAAGTTATACAATATTTAGACAAAGAATGTTTAGAAAACAGTAGTAAAGTCACTGTCAGTAGATTATTATACCATCGTAATTAACCAATAGAGAGTCTTGAGGAGAAGAGAGAATGCAACATATTAATGGAAGAAAGGAAGTAGCGTACTATAAAGAGTCCTGTGGGAAAGTTTTCCTCGGCTTGTTCACAAGATTGGTGACCTGTCCCTGTGTTCGTGGTATGCTGAATGCCGCGATGATTCCTGATTCTCTGGCTGGCGTATCCTGCAAATCCTAAAGACTTTATTAGAGACTTTGCACATCATCGGCTGGTGGTGCTGCTTTTGTTATTCCCTGACGGCCGTGGGGTTAGCTTTTCAGACTAATTGCACGCTGTGCTTTAGTATTTCTGTTACGTAAGTGAACTGTGTTTTGCTGAGGTTTTCTCTCCATCTCACTCCTCTATATCTGATGATCTGATGTCTTCATAAATGTGCTGTTATGATTATTGTGAATCTGAGCTGTATCTTTGAGAACCTAAGTAATGACATTCTAATTTGTAACTGTGTTTGACTATTCATTATTATGTAACAACAAGGAAAACTAATAGAAAAGGAAATTGTTTGTGTTATGTTATGTTAAAATCACTTATTAAGTGCACGTACACCAAACGGTTTCATGGCGCTAGAGTCACAGCGAGGCAGCGGCAGGGAGGATGGCTTAGTCATCGTATGCCTGGGAAAACAGCCAGGTCTTAAGCTGTTTTCTGAACTGTGCAAAAGAAGTCAAGGACCTCATCTCCACAGGGAGGGAGTTCCAGAATTGTGGGGCCAAATTTGCAAACCTTAGACCACCATGCTTCTTACGTTTGAAGGAGGGGGTTGCCAACAGGTTCAGATGGGAAGACATCAGGTCTCGAGATTTAATGTAGCGTTGAAGCCTAGACGAGATAAAAGCTGGACTATTGCCATAAAGAGCTTTAAAAATAGTGCATCCCAACTTGAAGGCACAGCGCTTGTCCACTGGGAGCCAATGGAGGCTTTTCATAAGTGGCCTAACATGATGCCACTTGGGTTGGTGAAAAATCAGCCTGGCAGCTTGGTTCTGAACCAATTGAAGGCGTCTCAGTTGGTACGCAGGGATGCCTACATACAATGAGTTGGCATAGTCCAGTCGGGAGATTACCAAGGCTAGAATGACTAGGGTCAGAGCTTCCCTACTCAAGAATCTGCTAATCTTCTTTATTCTCCGAGGTTGGAAGAAGCCGGCAGAGACAACTGAACTGATCTGGGCTTTCATGGACAGGTCATTACTGATTACTATACCCAAACTTTTGGTAGAACCTGCCGGCACGGGGGAATTGCCCAGTAAGGGAGGCCAGAAGTTGGAGTGCCACGGATTGGCGGACCCACCCGTGAGGATCAGCTCAGTTTTATCCGGGTTCAGCTTCAGTTGGTTTTTATTCATCCAATCACTTCTAAAAATCATAGTGGCTTGGAAGTTGGACACTGATGATACTGATGAATTAATGTAAAACACCAGTTGAAGATCATCGGCATAGTTAAAGGTTCCAACCTTTCTTTCTCTCAGGGAGCAAATTAAAGGAAGTAGGTACAGATTAAAAAGAAGCGGAGAGAGAGAGGAGCCCTGGGGAACCCCACAGGTCATTTCCCTCTTATTAGATGAGAAGTTGGCGAGACGCACCGCTTGAAGCCGGTTGCTAAGAAAGGAGGAGAGCCACTTCAACGCCAGACCCTGGATTCCGGCATTGCTGACACGGTCAATCAAGATGTCATGATCGACAGTGTCAAATGCTGCTGACAGATCCAGGAGAACCAGGGCCTGTGTGATGCCCTTATCAGCCCCCCCCTCTAAGTTCGTCCATGACAGTAAGAATAACAGACTCCGTGGAATGTGCGGGTCTAAAACCAGCCTGGTGGGAGTCCAGAACCTGGGAATGTTCAATGAAGGAACTGAGGCAGTTTGCTACATGAGCCTCTAGAACTTTACCCAGGTAGGGCAGCAGGGAAATGGGGCGATAGTTACTGAAGACCGACGGGTCCGTGCCGGGTTTCTTCAGGATTGGAACAATTTCTGCCCTTTTAAATGAATCAGGGACGATACCGAGCTTAAGCGAGTTGTTAAGGAATGAAAGGGGAGGGTCCGGACAACTGGTGAAGGCTTCTCGAAGTATGTGAGGGGGACAACAATCAGTGGGGGAGCCGGAACCAACCTTTTTAAGTAGATCAAAAAAGATCTCCTTAGAGATCGGGGGAATTTGATCGAGCCGAAGTGGGTTCTTACCAATGTTCGAATCCTGTATGGGAGAGGCAGGGGGAAGGATACTAGCCTTAATGGCGACAATTTTCTCAATGAAATATGAATTGAGGGAGTCACATAAGGACTGTGAAGGGGCAGGTTTCATCATGACTCTATCTGGTTTAGAGAGCTCGTCCACTATAGAGAAGATCTCTTTAGACTTATTTGTCGAGTTAATGATTTTTTGGGAGAAGTAGTTTGCCTTAGTTTGAAGGATCATATTTTTATATTCTTTCAACAGGGTTAAGTATGTGTCCTTTTTATCTGAGAGGTAATGGCGTTGCCATCGGCGTTCTGCTTGTCTTAATGCGAGTTTCTTAGTTTTTAGGTCATCAGAGAACCTCCGTTGGGCATCGTGGGGTCTCATGATCTTTGTTTTCTTAAAAGGAGCGACACCGTCACTGGCCGATTCAAGCCATATCTTAATGCTCTCTGCCTGAGTCTGAAACGACTCCTGTACAGACGGAGCCGTGCCAGTTAGAAGTGAGCAGAAGTGGTCGATGTCCGCGCGTCTCCAATTTCTGGTCATTTGGTTCTCTATTCGTTGGGATTTAGGAGAAAGAACACAGGAGAGAGTGAATCTAATCAGATGGTGGTCCGACCAGATGCAAGGAGAAATTAAGGGAGTGGAGATCTTCAAGTTTGATGTCCAAACTTGGTCTAAAGTGTGCCCTTTTGTATGGGTGGCTACACTCATGTGCTGGGCGCAGTTCATCCCAGAAAGAAAATCTGCCAATTCCATCGAGCTTGGCTCTCCCGCACATCATTGGGCCAATAGTTAAAATCACCAATTATAAGAATTCTTGCATGATTGATGACAAGGTGGGAGATCATTTCACCCAAAGCCTGAGGAAATGTAGGCATATGATAAGGAGGTCTATAAAAGAGGCGCAGATAAAAAGACGACTGAGAGGATTCAAATTTTAAGACTAGGCTATCAACAGAGGGTAAGCCAGTGACCCAAAAGGAAGTAAACTGATGTTCCTGGCGGATAATAGCTGCAACCCTGCCTCCAGCTTTCCCTGAGGACCGGTTTGCCTGGAGGATATAATAGCCGTGTGGAACTGCTGCTAAAATATGCAGGGTAGACTCTTCAGTAAGCCACGTTTCAGTGAGAAGGAGTATATCTGGGTTTTCAGCTTGAAGGAGCTGGAAAATTTCAAGCTGGTGTTTCACCATTGAGCGGGTGTTCAGATAGCAGACTATAAGTCCCATTAACCCCTGAACATTGCGGGTATCAGAGACCAGAGAGGTCATGTTGTTAGGAGAGGAGACTTTAAAATAAATTTCAGGGAAGGTATGTCTGTGTGTTAAGATTCCCGCCTTGTCTAGGTTGGCTCGGGTATTAGTATTTGTCTTTATTATTGAGTTTCAGAGTTATTTGGACATGTTTATAATGACATATGTTTAGCGCATTTCTTCATTGTAGGTTCTCGTGGAGAAATAGCATTCCGTCATTCATTATTTACTCCCTTTTAGCTCTACCAAAGATTCATCGGAGGACCTTTGATATTGCTAACTGAGTTACGTTTCCGATTAGTATATAGAGTGGTTGGTGTGGATAAGTGAGATGACAAAAATCCTCCAATGCTTCTGCTGCATCAGTTTTTGGTAGTTGCATCGGATGGTTAGTTTGGACTAAAATACTAGGTAATGAAGAGGCAGAGTTAAAGGACAGGACAGACTCAAACAGTTTCATGATCAATGTGTGTTCGTACCTTTATGTCACGTTGAGGTTTGTTGAATCTCAATGGAAAGAAGTTAGCGGGTCCGTCGTAGGCCTGATATCCCGGGATAAGCCTAAGGGCTGTCTTAGTGTGGCATACACTAGGCTTTATGTGCGTTGTCTGCTGTTGATGCAGTACTAGGCGGTCGTCGAACTGAAAGTTACTTAACAGGGAATTTTGCTGAATGAAATAGTGGAAGTTTATTTGGGTCACTTCAGAGGCGCAACTGGGGAAGTCCAGAGAATTTTCCACTTGTAAGAGAGCATAATCGCGCTGGTCGAGGTTGTGCTGGAGTCTAGAAATTTCTTAGAGTACATGAAAATACTTTCGTATTTCTTTTAGTGGAGCAGACAAGCTGTGTTTATGTAGTTTGTTATTGTTTGTCAAAGACTTGGAAAGACATTGATACTGATTTTGTAAAGGGAGGGTCAGTAGGAGTGATACTCATGTAACAAAGAGCCGTGCTGATATGGATGTATGACGATATCACGCATGCATTACATCGCATGCCATTAGATCGCGGTTTTAACAACGCAAGTCGACTTGCGTTGGAGGGCGCTGGACTTAGGAGTAGTTTAATTTACTATTCCAACTCCAGCCTACGTACAGTAGGGAAGGTGTTGGATAGTAAATTAAACTACTCCTTGTCCTATAGCGCTCTCCAGTGCAAGTCGTTGTAACGACTTGCGTTGTAAAAACCTCGATCTAATGGCATGCGATGTAATGCATGCGTTCTAAAGGTTGTTTCCCGCTGATATTGGTCAGCGGTGAGGAGACATCACCAAAAGTGCTGCGCTGCTATAGGTTAGTTGGTGTGAGTCGCGCTGAGATTGGACAGCGTTAAACAACATTGATTGGAAGTAGAGAAACATAACACGGAAGGGAGTTGGTAGATCTGTTTACTAATACGAATTTTATAGATTTAAAAAGAAAAATGAAGATAATTAAATTGTTGAAAACATTGTTTAGCAAAGATGAGCCAATACCGATTAGAGAAGGAGTTTCTATAGCTCCTGAAGGAACGCCTGCATCATTTATGGTGCTAGAAAGGGATACCATACTTGTACCTGGTTAGAAAATTGGATGAAATATACAGAACACAATGGTAATTTGGCATTTCCAGCAAATGGTACTTTTAATACTAACATTTTAGAAAATCTGAGGAGACGAATGAATAATTTGAGTCCAAATCCGAGACCTATGCTCTACGAAGCTCTCAAAGAGTGGGATTATGAAGCATATAAAAGAGAAAGACAGACAACATAATAGATACAAACATACAGTGAGTAGGTATTCTGAAGCAAAATGGGATGCTCGGAAGAAATTATGGGGAAGAGATACTGTTGAAGGAACTAGGATGTTTCCCGTTAGAGAGGCTGAGACGACTGAAAAAGGAAAGAATAAAGAGAAAAAGAAAAATATTGATCCACAAGAGAAGGATACTAATATATATATTAGTACAGATGAGTTTGTTGAAGATTTTCTGAATAAATTCCTGATGAATAGACCTCCGCCATATCAAGAACAACAGACTAATACAAATACAAGTGAAAGTGTTTTGAGTGTTTCACCAAATGCTCCTTTAATTCAGATTGAAGAACCAATAAATAGATTGCCTGAAGTTATAAGTCAGGTTCAATATGTAAATAGAGAAGAACTAGTAAGAGTGAACCCGAAAATGAACCCAGATGTTTTGTCAGTTCCAGTAACAATTGGCCCAATAGTTCCAATGTATAATGATGGGCAAGGACTCAGTCGAGTACATGCCTTAACTGTTCCAGGGAGGAATAATGAACATCCTCATTCGGTTTTAAGAGAAATAACAAGAGTTAAAGAGAGAACTAATGAAAATAGTGGTACGAATGTGAGTGTAGCCACGGGACAAGTGGGACAATTGGTTGATGTTTCAGAGAGGAATGAAACTCCAAAAAGAGTTATATATCTTGTTCCTAAGAAATTAATGCATGTTGAAAGAAGAATGAATTCACAGATACATAGTAGACCGAGAAGTGAGATAGGTGAAGATGTACAGAGATCATTGGCTCCATCGCCAGAAGAATTAGATGATTTGATTAGAGAAATAGCTCCTGGTTGTAGTGGTCAAAATAAAGAAGCATACATAGATGTGAATAAATTGAAAGGAGATTTGGAAGAAATGATTGCAGGTACAATTAGTCCAGAGAGACTGGGTAAATATCAAGAAGATGAGTTGTTATTCTTGTGTAAAAATATTACGAGAAAAGCAAGAAGCTTACATGAGACTTTTGCTGAAGTTGCACAAATGTATGGAGTTGATATCGAAAAGTCTAAAGCTTTACAAAAACATACAGGTTGGATTTCACAGATAAAGATTTGGAGAATCTGAATGTATCAGGAAGACGATTGCAGATTAAAGAATTGATTACTACATTAAGACGTTGGGGAGAGTTAGACAGATGGAAAGGAAGATGGGATAAAAAGAAGGATGAAGTGAGTGCGACAGCAAAAGCTGCTTAACCATTGTATCCTGTAAGAGAAGCAGAAAAGGAATCAGTACCGGATGATGCAGTTACAGCATACCCAATGAGAGAGGTACCAGTAGGTGGCTTTGTGCATGACAGACATGGTCAAGACAGGATATATTGTCATTTGCAAATGATTTCCCTAGATTGAGAGAAAAGCCTCTTGAATGGTACAGACGAGTAGAAAGATTTGTGAAAGTCTCCAAAATTTTGTCGGTTGATTTGGAAGGTCTTTTTGATATTGTAGTCCCAGCAGATTTGTGAGTTGAGTGTAAAATTGCTGTAGATTGGCCGAAAAAGAATATCCAAGAGATCCAAAAACAGGAGCACCTTCAGAAGAGGTTATGAAAAAATATAATCAGGTCATTACTTATTTGAAGGGGATAATTTCTCCGAAAGGAACAGACTGGGTGAAAATTGACAGGACTACTCAAGAATTGAAAGAATCAGTGCATGCATATTATGAAAGGCTTCTTCAAGTATTTAAACAGTATGGTGGTATAGAAAATATCACGGAAAAAGATATGGGACACTTTGTGTATAGGTTTGTGTACGGATTGAGACCAGAAATGATTGCTATGATTCAGCAACATTTGATTTGTTGGCAGACTAAGTCCATTGATGAAATACTTCGTTATGCAAAGTATTGTGGAGATGACATAGAAATGAGACACAGAAAATTGAAAGAGAAATTAGTGTTGGCTCAGATGAAAGCAGCAAAGAAAGGGGGTTATTTGAGTATTGATTCGTCGGATGATTATCAGGGTAATGGTCAGACTACTACTGGGATGAAAGGTGTAGTTTCAAATGGCAACAGTGTGACGCAAATGATACCAATGGGTCAAGGAAGAGGTAGAGGTAATTTCAAGGGTAAAGAGGAATTAGTGCCGAGTTCCTCAAGGGTATACAGAGGGCCCCTCAATCTTCAATCAGATATTGAAGAAATGCTTGGAGTCATTAGTAATGCCTAAAGACTCAGTTCTGGTCCAATATATCGATGATCTTTTGGTTGCAATGAAAACAAGAGAGGACTGTGTGACAGAAGCAATTGCTCTACTGAACCATTTGGCAGTAGGTGGGCATAAAGTGTTACCGGCGAAATTGCAATTCTGCAAGAAAGAAGTTCTCTATCTAGGCCATATCATTGAAAAGGGAATTCGCAAAGTTTCTCAAGATCGGATCAATGCTATTATGCGAATGAATCCGCCAAAAACACAGAAAGAAGTTTGAATGTTTTTGGGAATGGTTGGATATTGCAGGCAATGGATTATGATTTTTTCATTGATCGCCAAGCCATTACAGAGATTGACACACAAAGATGTGACAGATCCAATACATCTTGATGTGGAAGGCATGAAGACATTCCTGGAATTGCAAGACAGTTTATGTTGAGCACCAGCATTAGGAATGCCAGATTTTGACAAAGAGTTTGAATTATTTTGTAATGAACGTGATGGTTGCGCACTATCAGTTCTAACTCAAACTCATGGAACAGCACGAAGGCCAGTGGCATATTTTTCTGCCACGCTGGATCCAGTCGCTGCAGCCTTACCAGGATGTTTAAAAGCAGTTGCTGCTACATGTGCAAGTCTTGAACAGAGTGAGTCAATTGTAATGGGACATGCTTTGAAAGTGTATGTGCCACATTCGGTTGAGATTTTGTTAGCACGAACTCGCACACAGCACCTTACAAGCAGTCGGTTAACAAAATATGAACAAGTGATAGTGGGAGCTGAAAATGTAACAATAGCAAGATGTACGACTTTGAATTCAGCTACATTGTTACGAACACCAGGCTGTGAAGTGGTTTTGGATGAAGTGGATCATGATTACCTGAATGTGGCTGAATGGTGTACCAAACCAAGGCCCGATATCAAACACACTCCATTGACTGAATCTGATGTTGTATTGTTTGTGCATGGATCATGTTTTAGAGATTCAGAAGGATGTTTGCGAGCTTCATATGCAATTTGCACAGTGGCAAATGTGATTGAACCATCATGGTTGAAGAGAGTGGGTTTGGCACAAGTGGCTGAGTTGGTGGCTCTTATCAGAGCATGTTGCTTAACAAAACAAATGAGAGTAACAATATACACTGATAGCCAGTATGGCTTCAGGGTTGTCCATGATTTTGGGAAGTTGTGGTCTCAACATGGAAATTTGACCTCTTCGGGTTCACCAATACAAAACAGAGAGTGTGTAAAAGATCTACTGATGGCACTACAATTGCCGGCACAAATTGGGGTGGTAAAATAATCAGCACATAGGTCCGGTTGTGAGTATATCACACTGGGTAACAGATATGCTGATGAAATTGCAAGATTTTGTGCTTTGAATACATATTCAATTAATGTAGAACAACAAATTGATCAAATTGGCCAAACAGAATGTAGGTTATTGTTCTCATCTGTTGAAACTTGGGATGAGGTGAGAGAATTACAGGAAGAAGCAAGTGATTCAGAGAAAAAATGGGTGGATCAAATCAGGTTGTACACGCAGATCAGATGATGAAGTGTGTACCTACACTGAAGGGAGACCAGTAATGCCAGACAGTCTGTTATCACAGATGGCAAGAGTCTACCATGGTCCAACACACATAGGAAGAGATGCAATGATCAGATTGTTTCGTCAAACATGGTTTAACCCTACATTCAGGGTTATTGCAGAAAGTCTCTGTCAAAGATGTATTGTTTGTCAGCAACAAAATGCAGGGAGAAAAACAGTGGTTAGTATGGGACGAATTGTCAAAGCTGCAGGTCCATTTACAAGAATGCAACTAGACCTTAGCGCGTGTGTAGGATAATCACAATTCACGTGGCGTGTTCTTTTAGTTGCACCATCAGTTTTTAACTATATCCTGGGCCGTCACTAATAAATATAGCAGGCAAGGATTCCCAGAGATATTTTTAACCCACATTATTTCACACAAATCACACCACACCTGCTACGCTGTAACCAGGCATCGTAGCACAAACGGGGGGCATTCAGCCACCCGGTTGGGACCCCAATGATGAAGCATGAACCAACCAGGTTGGTGAGTGAGGGGTCTTTTAAAAAGACCTAATGAGTCCATGAGATAGCTTACCACAACAGTGAGTTTCATAAGTTCTTCAGTGGGTTAGTCCACATTGTTTAGATTACTATTGAACTGGGGACAAGGACGCACCCCTTTATTCCCTCGCTCTCTCCTTGTTTTGCACATGTTTATAATGACACATGTTTAGCGTATTTCTTCATTGTAGGTCCTTGTGGAGAAATAGCATTCCGTCTTTCACTATTTAGTCCCTTTTAGCTCTACCAAAGATTCATCGGAGGACCTTTGATATTGCTAACTGAGTGATAACGACTTATGGGCCCGTCATTAGAGTTACGTTTCGAATTAGTATGTAGTGATTGGTGTGGATAAGTGAGATGACAAAAATCCACCAACGCTTCCGCTGCATCAGGAGGAATAAATACCATTGAGCCTGCTATTCTGGCAGGCCCAGTTCCTCAGAACAGTGCTCTCAAAATGCCCTCCTTCTGGCAGCACTGACTCTGAGTTTTATATTTCACCAGAGTGTCGATGTGGCCAAACGGGGGGAAGGGAAGTTAGGTTGGGCACTGCATGAAAGAAGACCTGGAAGGAAAAAAGTTAGTCTACAATTCTTAGTTCTACTTTCACAAAGTTGTTTTTACATTTCTCACATAAAAATGCTTGTTGTTTCAACTAAGAGAGCAAAGTCCATAATTACAGTTCCTTATGTTAAATAATACAAAGATCTTGATATTACTGAATCAAAAGATGTGACAGTTCTTTTTAAAGGTTTATTGCAAGTTCCCAAATCAAGACTATATATCCAAAGACAAATCTCTGCTGAGGGGGAACTAGGAGTTATTTCTCAATGTGTCTCCTGCTGTGTGGATTGTTTATCTCCCTTTACCAACCACTAGTGCAGACCTAAATGTGCCCCCTAACTCACCACCTTTACTGGAGTGCTGTTTTTCCCCAATTTGCTAGAAGAATTTCTGCATGAGTATCAGAAGGCGGTATCTTGTCTGAACTTCTGAAGAATGTGAGCGGGGACTGAAAGCATGCAGTTAGAGAGTGTGGTATCAGGAAACATGTGCAGCCTTGAACTGTAAGCAGACTGGAACAGCTCTCTGAAATAAAAAAAAACCTCTTGGGTATTTGGTGTTTCAATGTGGCCACTCCTTTCAAAACTAAACATGAAGCGCAAGCGCAGCTGAAAGGACACCACCTCTTTAAATAGAGATGTCGTCTCAGAAGGTGGAGCCCTCAAGCATGTTCCAGAATTTACACCTGCAGACAAAGGAAAACAACAATGAAATCATCAGAGTCAGTTCAAACAGATGAGTCATTAGGGTCAGCAGGTCATTTGAGCATGTTCCAGACCTACACCTGCTGCTAAACGGAAACAGCAATGAAGTCACAAGAGTCAGCACAAACAAATGAGTCATCAGGGTTATCAGGGCATTTGAGCATATTCCAGAACTGACACCTGCTGCCAAAGGGAAACAACAAATGAGTTGCCAGAGTCAGCACAAAGAAGTGAGTCACATAGTGAAGCTCCTTACTGGCATGAGTGTTAAAGCACACAAAACAATAGCAATAATGACATCACAGTTTTACAACATATATTGTTGTTTAAGCATTGGAACATTATTGGTACAAACATGCTGTTGAGATGGACTTTTAATACTTGCTAAATACTCACAAAAAGAACAATTGATGGACAGAATGTTGAACAATGTCAAACATTCACCCCAGTACAGAGATATGGGCCTAAATCCATCGTTTTGTTACTCCCCATGCCATTCCAGTTTAAACCCAGCCATATGCAAATCAATCTTGACCCTGTAAACCAATGGGAACAGTCCAGCCCGAACTGGCAGGCCACGTCCTCCCTGGACCGGAAACAAGCATCCTGGGACTGGTTTTGGGGTTTCACCACTCATCAGCCAGGCTAGCTTGACTCCAGTGTCATGGTGAGCACCGGGGCCATGTCTGGCTATACCCGTCCACTCAGGGTGATAAATGCAAAAAAATAATTGATAGAAAGAATGTTGAACAATGTCAAACATTCACCCCATTACAGAGATCTGGGCCTAAATCCAACGTTTTTTTGGTCCCCATGCCATTCCAGTTTAAACCCAGCCATATGCAAATCAGTTTTGACCCTGTTCCTCATGGTAACAGTCCAGCTCGAACTGTCAGGCCAGGTCCTCTCTGGACCGGAAACAAGCAGCATCCTGGGACCTGTTTCGGGGTTAACTCAATAGCTTGACTCCAGTGGCATGGAGAGCACGAGACCCACATCTGGGTATACCCATCCCACTCGGGTTGACAAATGCAAAAAGAACAATTGATGGACAGAATGTTGAACAATGTCAAACAGTCACCCAAGTGAAGAGATCTGGGCCTAAACCCATCATAATACTTGCGGCAAGAAGTTTCTGACATAGTTGTAGGTACAGATTCCCGGACAGAGATAATTCTTAGACTGCAGTAGCAATTCTCTGCCACACAGCACGCTGATGGTCTACACTTTGTTTTGATCTATCATTGACAGTTTCCCCAATATGTGCTCTAATTTCAAATGTAAATGTACATGTCTTGCTGTTCCTTGCATTTTGTGGCATGTGTTGTGTTATATGTATCAAACCAATGACAATTATTCCAAAAAAAGATGTAATTAGGATGTCCTGGGGTTTTCTTTAACATCCACATCACAAAGGAGGAAATAAATGCCATTTGAGGAGGAGAATTCATTCGAGGAAATGGTATTTTAACCTGTTGAAGTTTTCAAAAATTTCATGAAATTGGACTGGTATGCTTGAATTATTAGTTTTCATTTTTCATAATTGATTGCATTAAGTGTGATGTAGAAGGTTTTCAATGGACGTACTGTAAGAATCACACCTCCTTGATTTGTAGATCAACAAGAGGAATACATTTATTCAAAGGTATTTTCCCAGGCTACTGTTGCCAAAGTGTAGAACAGGAGATCTGTTATGATTTCTTCAAAACGGTTATGATTTATTTCCTCATGTCTTGGACTGAGGCACTTTCCCGCCATTCATGTCTCTGGGTAAACAGTGAAAATGGTGGTTTTGAACTTCTCTCAGCCTAGTTTCAAATTAACAGGTCAGCCTGTCACCAATGGATTTTCTTCAAAATTAGCAACTCAAGTGGAAATGCTCCATCCACCTTCAATTGAAGATTGATGGGCACAGGCATGTGCCCTTATATACTTGCTAGGTGCATCTATACAGAGGGAGCAGCAGTGTGTTATCCCAGCCCACTTGATGACGCCACCAAGCCCCAGTACCACCGGAAGTAACAACAACAGTAGTAGCAGCTCAGGGTGGGTGGGACCAGTTCAGCAAAACAAACCTTTACATCCTACGGCTTCCTCCAAACACCGCTGACCGGGATCCGGTCAAACTGTTCCAGCCTGTGCCCAAGTGGATGGCTGGATGGCAGTCAAGTCTATTTACGAGTTCTCATCCAGACACATTGATAAAAACAAGGTGTCCCCGAAAAAATACAGTGGGCTTGTTTGCATCATTGCCAACTTACCCTCCAAACTTGAATCCACTGCTGTTCTTCATTGAGGGTGGTAACGGAGTACGCTTTTGTACTTTACTGTGGGTATGCCCAAGTCGATGACTGGAGGGCAGCCAAGTCCATTTACGAGTTCTCATCCAGACACATTGATAAAAACAAGGTGTCCCTGGAAAAATACAGGAACCTGAGGATCAGGGGCAGATTCAAGCCTTTGCCGGGTGTAGTTCGACACATATTTAGCAAACTGTATGTCAAAGGCGAGGGAGCCCACCCTCTCTGGAAGTGGCGAACTGTGCTGGGAGGTGAAGCAGTGTGCTCCCATCCCACTTCTGTTTAAAAAGGCTCCCTTGAGCCACTGAGCTGACGAGCTCTTGGAGATGCACCTGTGCGCCAGGGAGAGGTACAGAGACCTGAGAGGATTGTGGCAGCTTTCTCAGCAAACCCCAGATGAATTTCGTTTTTTCTCTACTGATGAAGGATAAAATCCAGAAACACATGTGTCTAGAGATTACCAGCACTAACCTGCACCAACTTTGGTGAAACACTCTGCAAAATTTCAAGTAAGCATTTAAATTGAACTGCATTTACCAGGATGCAAAGGGGCGAACTGTGCTGGGAGGTGAAGCAGTGTGCTCCCATCCCACTTCTGGATGAAGAAGTAGGCCAAAGACTGTGGAACCTTTTGCGACCCTGATGAAGTTCCAAAAACTGTTGATTTTTGAGGAACGAAACGCGTTGGCTGTCTTTGTGCACCATTGTCGATTTTGAAATAAAAGACGAAAAGAAAGAAAACAATTTGGACTTTTTGTATTATGTTCAGTTCACCTCCATTTGTTTAAAACTAAGTGCATCTAAGACAGCAACAAGAAATTATATATGAAGGATGATGCAGAAAGATGCAGCCAGGAGTGGAGTGACCACTCAGGCAGTGGCGGCCGCCACAACACGAAGGTGTGGGGGTAGGGGAGGGAAGGAGGAATGGACAGTTGGACGGACGGGTCGGCGGGGGGGGAATAATAATTTCAAACAAACTTATCTTTTCCACACAGCCTCCAACGCCGACAGCCGCCACAGCCTCGGAGCTATCTCAGCAGGTTGTGGGAAGGCAGATGCTGCTCAGCCAATCCTGGCGCTGCTTTAGGAGAACAGCCCCAGGATTGGTCTGAGTAGCCTGCTCTGCCCCTCAGACACTGCCTGTGAGCCTGCGGCATTTCTCCAACCCAGCTGTAAACACAGCTGGGTTGGAGATATAGAAGTGCGCATGGTATTTTTGGCCGGCCTAGGATGGCCCGGAAAACATACATGCACACTTCTAAGTGCCACCACCTGCCTCTCATGGCCCGGCCCCGCCCTGCGCTTTTACAGAATCAGTCAAAGAAAAATAAAATGATAATGTAATAAAATGATAATGTTTCATTATCATTTTATTTTTCTCTGACTGACTGTGACGAGTGGGGCGACGCTCCTCCGCCATTACGGAGGAGCCACCCCTGCACCCAGGAAAAATTTCAAAAGTAGTAGGAAGGTTGACGAATTGGGGGGACTCAGTCGAGGTTTCGAGGGAGAGGAGGCAGGCTAAATCTTGAAGAGGCCAGTTTTACTCAGATTGTAGTCTTTTCCATGGAAAAGCATATGAATAGGCCTGGAATCAAGACAATATTTTATTGGAATTACTCTTAACTACTACTTGTAAAGAGGGTTAGATATACGGTCTCATTCGCCAATGCTCCTCAGATTGTAATCATTGGGTCTCATCCCAGGGAGGGCCATTTGTAACATATTTGTCATTTAACATTAGAAGTCTGGTAATTAGGAGAAGAATAATAGAAGGGGTACCCATCATGCATTTCAATAATCACATCTCATTTAATGGGCACTGAGCGCAAAAATATACATATTTAGAAAGCAAATGTTTAGATCACAATCTATTGCATTCATTGTGTGATATCCAGTTAATATAGACATGATATGCTTTCTATCATGTTATGCCTTTCTGTAATGGCATTTGATTAATTCATTAGAAAATCAGCTTTTGTCAGAACCTTGCCTGCAATACAATTTGCCAAGTACATTTACTAAATAAAACAATGTATAGATGCAAACTGTACGTATCTTCTTTTGTTTTTCAGTAAAAATTTAACATGACAGCCACAAAGTCTATAATCTGTGTACACCACTATTTTATATTTTTCACAGATTGCCTTACTCTGCTGGATAAAGACTTTCGAAACCATCAAGCTAATTTATCTTAATTAACAAATGACCTTAATGAACACTGTTGTATCCAGCTTAGAGAATTACATTGATGGTGCTCTCAAATTATCTGCAATATTTTTATCTACAAATCGATAGCAAAGCTTTGCAGCGCTTGCTGCCTCACGCAGTCAAAGCAATGACAATGTTGTAATCAGCTGCAGCCACAAAGCCTACGCCATTGAATCCTAATAGCAAGAATGTTATCTGAGATTTGCAGGAAATGGGCAACTGAATGGGACTGGAGAACCAATCAATAGTTTCCTATCATTCAAAAATAAATGAAGTCTTGTGGAAACAATGTTCAATTAATCCCTTGTTGTGGTATGTAGCATCATATGGCAATCCTCCTGAATCGTCATACAAAGTTATTCTGTGGCGTTCTCTCTGTTACATTGCGTAATTCTTCTGTCCTAAAGATAACATTTCTAAACTCACGAGACTGTGCCATACTGTGTTAGCATACATGTACAACATCAATGGAAACACATACAGATGGCAACTCAGCAGTTTAACAAACAAGGGCCCCCATTTCAAAGCCGGACAGTAATTGGATGCAGAGATATAACAGCTGGAGCTACTGATTCAGACCTATACCGTCACTATAACTACCAGACATCCCAAGGTTTCGGGCCTGGAATGGGGAATAACAACCTGACCCCAGAATTACAGGGTCCATATGGATTTGTGGTTACCCGTTCCAGGCCCATTACTGCAAACATTTTCCTCTTGTTTTTTGCAGGAGGCAAATGTGCCTTGAAAAACATTGATTTCATCTTATCAGGTATGCCCTTGCAGTGAGACTAATCTAGTACCTGTAGCCGACCCACACTCCATCACAGTTGGCCTGAACTTGTGACTTTCCCCTAATCTAGTGAGATCAAATGCCCGCAATTGGCATGTTATGCTTTTTCGTGCTATTTTTACATAAAACATTGTTTCTAAGTTAAGCCTGAATGCTTGTGTGTCAAGCTACCAGAGGGATAAGCACAGGTTACTTTAGTGACATTTGTGGTTATCCCTGACAAGGATTGTGGTTGTTGCCTGAATGGGGCTGCCACCCCTCTCAAATAACCCAATCTCTTGTAGTATTTGTGTGCAAATTTCTGCCATGATGCACTTTACAGATTGGATGACGGTCCATTGTGCACTGTCCCCACAAAACATTGTTTGAGCTACTGACACAAGCGAAGAGGTGCAACAAACCTGACCAAATTTTGCATCATTTCTCATTTCTTATGAAATGATCAGAGTTCCGGAACTAAAGAGGCCTAGTGCCTCTCCCCAGTCAGTAGCGTTTTAATATCAGTTTGGAGAGATATACCAGTAGGTGGATGGACAGAATTACACAACTTCAAGTCTTCTGCTTCTGATGTTGTCAGGTTTTCAAAGAAGCAAACTGCTTAATGCCTCCACCTTGTGACTTCTGGGTATTCAGAAATTCTGAATCTCAGACCAGAGGTTTAGATACAAGGAATCTAAAAGTCAAAATCACAAACTGAGTGATCCCTAGTTGTACATATATGAGACCCTTGGCTTCCTATTGTATGCCCAACTGATACCTTTTCACAGCTCTCACAACTGGCCCTCAGTGTTAGCGCCATGGACATAAACCCTTGTCACGGACCTTCAGGCGACTTTAGGGTACAGACTAATGCTTGAGCATCCAGCAAACGTTTAAAATGTTTGCTGACCTTGTTGACATGCATGAATAATTATGAAAAGTATGTATTTATCTTGAGCTTGTTTAATAAAAAGACTTCCAAAAAAAAAACAACTGGCCCTCAGTTACCCCTAACATACATCTTTACATGGAAATATTCATCATGTCCATGCCCCAACATGAAAGACCACAGAGTTTGAATTGAAAAGAACGCAAGATTTAATCTTTCTCAAACAGAATGTGCCTGCACTGGGAGTCACGCTGCTGGGCAAACACTTTAGAATTGTTTGCTTTCTTCAACAACATGCTTATGATGCAAATGAAAATCCCTTTGTGCTGCTGCTCAAACATTAAACAAGGTCTTTCAAAATCAATTTATTGTTTAATGGGTTAATCTTGTACAATCAAAGTATTTTCAATCTGCAAATTAATTTAACTGTTCAACTCTTTAATGTTCCATTTTTTTTAAAAATGGCAGTTTAAAGTTGCATGTGCTTTTGGAACATCAATTCTACGTTTGGATTCTGGAAATGAGTGATATGGTCAACTCCGAAGCAGTAGATTGGTATGATCATGGGTACCAATTGTTGTGACCACGATCAGCCAAACATCATCACCAATTGCAGTTTCAGCTATTTAAACATTTCTAATATTAATAATATAGAGAAATTTTTGAAGGACATCCATTTCCACTAGTCCCTAAATTAACTATTGGTGATTTAGTTAAGTATTATAAGTCAACTTGGCTAAAGGATCGAGGAGAGTGGGGAGGATGCTCTTCAGGCTTACTGCCTGGTGTTGACAAACCTAAAGATTGCCACCTATTACGGTTCAGATTATGCATAAATTCTTCCAGTCTGTTGAGATCCTGGCGAATGTACGAGAAAACCAAAATCAGGATTCAAATTGTTGATTAAAAGGTAATCTTTAAACACCATAGACCCCAAAAATATGGGACAATTTTCTAGGATTCTATTCTTATTGAATGTTATCAGGTCAGCAGCTGCCATACAGCTATAGTTTCATGTAGACAGCAATTTGAAACTCCAGAACTGCCAATCAGGGTTTCAATCAGGGTTCCAGTTAATCTCGGTACAGTGACCACATGTTCAGATGAGCTTACTCAGAATTATAAGTAAAGGTGATCCTGCAATTGTAATTCTGCTAGAGGATGATCTATCCACGACATTTGACATCCTGAATAACTATATCTTAATTTCAAGATTTGCAGAAGTGGTGGGGGTCTTGGAACAAAGCAACAGATTGCTCTCCTCTTTTCTTTCAGAATGCCAGTGGGCATTAAAAATTGGGAAGGCTGGCCATACATAGGGTATTACAGAACTCATGTTATCATCACTTCTCTTTATCACATATATAATTGGGTCAGGCAAGTCCTCTTTCAGAATCATGCTGACGCTACACAGAAGATTTTGCCATTAACTAAACCTTATTCTGAAAACCAATGTGGAGCCAATGAAAGCTAGCAAGGTCTGGGAACAGCACCCGCGCATCCATCAGGACAGCCCCAACACTGCTCCAATTTAGGAAACCGTTGAAGATGTACCTTGTTAAAGAATGCTATATCACAATGCATTAACATGCCACAAGCCAGCTGCCTCTACTATCACTCACTGACGTTATGCTCGTCTTTGAACCTGTACATAGCTCAACTGCCTTTTGCCTCGGTTTGTGCTATAGAAATACCACATACATACATGCATAAATACATACATGCATACATACATAAAAGACAAGATGTGTCAAAAGGCCTACATTTCAATTCAGCAAGACAGTTAATGTTGGTAGGATCAGATAGCGTGATTAAGAAAAAAAAGCTATAAACAAATTATATATGGCTGATCAAAACAATTCCTAATTAGAGATAGGTGTGACACAAGGTCCTAGTTTATGAGTGCCTCGGAAAGTTCCTGCACCCGTGCAAACCCTGTTTGTATGGTTATTGCAATTATGAATGGGTCTGATTTTTACAACCTACCCCAAAGTCCTCTCTGGCAGTAAAAATCACAGGCCACATATCAGTACAATCAGATTTTTGTGCAGTAAGCTCCAACGTCTGCGTGTTATGTCCCTTTTTAATGGGGTAGCTCATCATTGAATTTATTTATAAAAGCATATAAATAATGTTTGCCAGGGTATCAATATGTATTGATGTGCTACATAACGTTAACATTTTTACTCACTCATAATCAACACCTAGATCTTAGATTAGATTCATGTACATTGATGGATAGTCAAAACAATGACCTAGTTGCCAAATCCTCTTACCATACCTCAAACAAGGTAGGCTGCTTCTTATCAAGAATAAAGAAGCA
This sequence comes from Calotriton arnoldi, assembly GCA_963921515.1. Lineage (NCBI taxonomy): Eukaryota > Metazoa > Chordata > Amphibia > Caudata > Salamandridae > Calotriton > Calotriton arnoldi. The sequence goes on from CAWUFW010003562.1 coordinate 30,744, forward strand.
AGCCTAGCATGAGCTACTCTGGGGTCCAAACAAGTCTATTAGAACACCCTTTTCACTGGTACCACCTACTGTAATATAGCTGCAAGCATTACAAAATAAAACAGTTGGTCAGTGAAAAATACCTCCTTCCCCCAAGGACAAAGTGCAAAAACACAAAGGGTTATGAAAAAAAGCAAATGTAAAATTCAAAACACAGTCATAATTGCATAAATACCAATTTATGTTAAGGCCCCAAACTGTATCAATCTGCATGAATCAAATAGTCATTTAATAGCGAATGGCCTTTTCCAACACAAGCCTTTGTCTTCTGGAAATAATTACCTGACCATCTTCAGCTCAGCTGTGGTTTCTTTATGGAGGGTGTGGGGGCGTTGCCCCCATATTAAATGATTACTTTTAATGATCCCAGCTGATTCCATTGTTTAGTAGCCGCAGCAGTGCATGGCATGGTCAAGGCAAAGTTTGCAGTTTTTCAGTAGAGTCAGGTGAGGGCGGGCCGAGTCGGACGTGGGTGGGGAGGTGGTGCCCGAATGGATCAGTGTAACACAGCTGGGTCTCCTTGGGGTGAAGTGTGCATGTTGGGTTGAACGGGTGCCTTGCTCTGACCAGCCCGACATGCACACTTGAACCCTTGCCCACCTGCAAAGCTAGGAGACCGGGAGAGATTACACCCACAGCCCCCAAGTCTCCAAAAGAGTGATGGCAGCCCCTGCTGAGCCAATCCTCTTGCTGCTCTCATGCTGTTTACAGCAAGGGAGAAGCATCTAGATTGGCTTAGGAGTCGCAGGGTGAAGGACTGGCGGGTCGAGCTGGTGAACTCCTATGCACTCCCATGCATGCCTGGAGGCAAAGTCACAAGTGTTCTCTTCTTTGTGATGGACCGGAAGATGAGTGTGCCTGCTCATTTTTGTTTAAGAAAAGTGTCATCCTGGTGCCTTAGTCTATGTTTCCTCTTCCCCGGGCCTATGTTTTTCCATAGAAGCATAGGTCTTTTGCCTCGTCCCTACTTAAACATATTGACCCTGCATTCTCACCTACCAGAGACTCGCCTTTAAGCCCGCTCTCAAGGGGTATACTAATGGTTGAGTGACATTGGGCCAGATGTACTAACGTTGTTTGCGAGTGCAAATGGGTTTTAGACCCGTTTGCGACCGCAAGAAATGTGTGGCCCATGTACTAATCCTATTTTGCGAGTCGCAAATCAATTTGCGACTCGCAAAATTGGATTAGCAACTCGCTATTAGAAAGGGGCGTTCCAAGGGCTTCCCTTCCTAATAGCGACTCCTGAAGCTATGTATGACTGTTTTGTAACCGCAATTGCGGTCGCAATACAGTCGCAGTTTACCACCCTTCTCAGAAGGGTGGAAAACCACTCGCAAACGGGAATGGGTCCTTAGAGGACCCCTTCCCCTTTGTGAGGGCTCTAAAAATATTTTTAAGGGCAGGCAGTGGTCCCAGGGACCACTGCCTGCCCTTAAAAAATGAAACTGTAAAGTTTCATTTTTATTTTTTAAATACATCCCATTTTCCTTTAAGGAAAACAGGCTGCATTTAAAAGAAAAAAAAACTGCTTTAATTAAAAGCAGTCCCAGACATGGTGGTCTGCTGACCCCAGCAGGCCGCCATCCCTGGGAGTGCCAGCCATTCCCAATGGGGTCGCAAATTGCGACAGCCTCATTAATATCCATGAGGCATGCAATTTGCGACCCCATTAGGAATCACAAACAGTGTCTCAGACACTGTTGTGCATCCCAATTTGCGAGTCGCAAATTGCGAGTTGCAAATACGACGCAATTTGTGACTCGCAAATTGGTCGGTCGTACATCTGGCCCATTATCCCTATTGCTCTGTGGCGCCAGAGCCTGTAAGATTAGTGCAACCATTTTGCCACGGTATTGGCCACCATGCATACGATAATAATGGTGATTACACTTTGGGGCAACATGTATGAATGGTAAGGGATCACCGATGGGGGTGGGAGGGGGGTTCATAGGCTATGGATTGCGTTTCCTCTGCTTTGTCATGGCTGTGCATGGGATTGCAAGAAAAAGTGTAGGTGCTGTCTCTGCTGTCACAATGTAAGTGTCCTTAATGGAGGAATGTCTTGCTGTTCTCGTACATGTGGAAAAGCTATAAGGAGAATAGAGTGTGGTTGCTCCTGGGCAGAGGGCTATGTTATTGAAAATGATTATTTGTGCATACTATTGCTAGCATTCATGTAGCGCTTTCTATTCCTGACGAGTGACGATGCACTGAAGTGCTTCGTGGATGGCTAGCAGGCTACTTTGTATGATGCTCACCCCTTTAATCATAGCGTTTCCAGCAGGCCTGTCAGAATGGCTATGGTACATTGTGTTATACTTGCTAACACCACTGATTTAGGCAGTAGGCAAATTACTAATGCTTTTTTGGCAATGCTGTCGATTTATTCGAGTTAGGCTGCTGCTTGGTTATAGGTAAGCTGCAGGTTTAACCTGTTAAAAGTTTATACCAGCCCCTGGAGGAGGTTACAAATAAACAACAAGCTTTCAGTAGTGCAGTACCTTTAACTAGGTTAACAAGCATTTCTTTTCTTCGGGAATAGGGTGGTTCAGTCACGAGTATTTATTTAACAGCAAAAGGCATTATGGGAATATTAGTCCTGTTAAATTAGTTGATCCGCTTGAACTAACACCCCTAAAAACAATCAATTGTAAAATAAAAGTCCAGGACTGGAGCATTGCGTCCTTAGTGGCTTAGAATTATCTGGTAACCTTAAGTGGCTGCTGGGGTTACTGGCTGCCAACAATGCATTGGTATGTTTGCTGATGCAGAGATGTGTTTAGTAAGATTGAGACAGGGCTCAGTATTCAAAGGTCACTCGTTTGTTTAATGTTCTTTATTTTTCATGATGTAATTTGGGTTAGAAGTCACACTGTCATTTTCTCTGATCTAGGTCTCAAGTCTTGTGATTTGATTACCTGTGATGTCTTTACCGGGCCAAAGGTCATGCAACATCTTGTGGTGAAACTATTTACTTGTGTGTTGTTTTAAAACTTGAAAATTCTACCTGTTTGGTCAAATAATTTTTCGAAGATAAGTATATGTGTTGGGCTGTGTTTCAAAAATGGTAGTTGGAGTTAATCCCGGCACATACTGTGCTCTGTGCGCCTTTTGTACATTGACACACAGCTCAGGGAAGAAGTATGTGGCTTCCATGATACGTGACACTATAATTGTTGTTACTCATTTATCTTAAACAGCTAACAACCATTTACAAAGCCAATCCTACTGACAAGTTTTAGGTGTATGTCAGTTGTTGTTTTATGTATCTTGATGCAATTACATCTCAGAGAGAAATCAAAATACCGGTCGGGTGCCCTTACCCCCTCATACTGTACTGTATTACATCAATTGTTTTCTTAATAAACTTATTTTCTTAAACTAAAAAAAATACCGGTCGGGTGGCACACCATGGATGGAAGTCAGAAATTAATTTTACATATTCCCTTTTGGCGAGCCCCCACTTTTTTAATTTCACTTAAAGACCTGTGTGCACATATTTCTATATAACTGATGGCAGCCAGCAGCTGTGGGCGATTCCCAAAGCCTGGTTAGAGCATTTTCTTCCAAAGGTGATGCCGCATGCAATCCAAGATACTGGGCAAGCACACACTTTAAAGGGCTGAATTTGCTGTGCTGTACAATTTGCACATTACAGTAAATATTAAACATATTAATGCAGTAAAATATAGGGCAGTTTTTAATGTGTTTAATATTTCAAGACTGTACGTTCCAACTGCTTTATAAGCCTTGCTTTATCACTAAATTTATTTGCTTTAAAATGTACTATTTGCCAATCTTTTTTCAATTTTTTCTCAGTAGGAGGACCCACCCTGGACCCTACTTTTGTCCATTAAGCTTGGCTGCGTCGCTTGCTACATAAAAGCCATACCCAGCTTTTATGCCTCACCACTTCCAAATTTCACAAGCCGCCACTGCTTCAGCTTATGAATCAACTCAGACTAAAATATTAATGACTTTCCGTACCTTTGTATACCAAAGCTTTCCCTGTGCTTCACTTCCCTTGAAACATTAAGGGCCAGATTTACAAACATTGTGCGCTGTGTTTGCATCACAAAATGGACACAAACCAGTACAAAATGTTTTTATTTCCTTTCCAGCCCAAATTTATTTTGTGCTGGAAAGTTGCCTGAAATTAAAGCAAAGCAGCGCAAAGTGCTACTTTGCATTGTTTAGCGTCAAGGGGCCATTACATGGGTGGTGTATGGGTGTTCCCATGACACCACCCATGTTTTTTGATGCAAAACCCTATCTACCAATAATTTGAGACAGGGTTTTGTGTAAAAAATGAATGCCACTTAAGCAGGCATTAAAAGGCAAAATGCTTTCATTTCTCCTTTGTTTTCCAATTTTGCATGTGTGCTGCACATACAAAGATGGAAAAGTTTTAAAAGTTGTAAAGGCATAATATTTTGTACCGGAAGGGAACCCTTCCAGTACAAAACCTATGCTAGACTCACACACACACACACCCTTGCACTATGTCGCAAAGATGTGTGTGTGGCACTCAGCAGCAAAATTCTGCTCCAGCGCTAGGAAGAGGGGAGGAGAGAGCCATACTGTTGTGCCCTGTACACATGTGGACACAGGAAGCCATGTAGAATTTGAAGAGTTCTTTATTGGTTCCAGGGAATATGAACATCAGTCCATTTCAGCTCTATCACAGCTCTACATCAGCTCTGTTACCAGCCTCTATACCAGCCCCACCAGGAGCAGCCTCCCTGCTGCTCAGCCCATCTCCAACTGTCATCCACACAGGCACCCAGGCATTCCATTCATCATATTCACACCAACATTCCGTTACCATCTCTCACTCTGGCTGAGCAGCAGAAGACAGCTAGGCAGGATATTAAATACCACAGTGAGGATATAACATTATCCCCTTCCTTTTAAAACAAAACAGAAAGAGTGAAAAAACCAGAAAATAACTATAGACACGGCAATGAAATATACAATCAAGAACAGGTTAAAACTCAGGGAAGCAAAACTAAAAGCAACGTCGCCAGAGTAGAAACACAGCGTACCTGAAGGAAGGATAAATATTGTCAAGCAATGATAAATAAATAGCAAGCAATATCCCCATCCTTCCCAAAAACAAATAGAAAAAAATGTAGTGAAGGGTGGACCACACCCAAGACCAACACACGAGGCCAAAATAGACAACAAGGGTAAAACCAACACCAAATATACACGTGTACCACAATATGGACAACACAGAGGGTACACACAGTGAGGCGCAGGGCGACTTACACACAGCAACACCTGAAGCGCGGGGCGACTTACACAGGACAACACGTGAGGCGCAGGGCAACTTACACACAAGACCTGACGTGCAGCATAATACGACTTACAAACACAATAAGACCCACAGATCAGACCAATCGTGCAGCACAATACGTCAATCACTCAAAGTGAAAATGGGGATAGCACCCATAAACACACACCCTATGTAGGGATGTACCTTTGTACTTGTAAATGGGACCCATAACCCAACCTTGTGTAAGGTTAACATCAAAAACCATGTATGTGGGAACTCACCCATAAAACCTACCCCCATGTAGAGGTCACAAACTGTAAGATGTGAAAATGGGACTGTAACCCAACCCATCCCTCATGTGAAGGATAAAACTGTGACAGGGCTATAACCCCAACCCATCCCTCATGTAAGGGATAAAACTGTGATGGCCACCCACAAAAACACACGGGCCACCCATATGTAATAAAACTTAAACTGTGGCATCACAACACACGAAAACATTCCAAAAGTCATACAAATAATATTCAGTAACAGTAGAACATTTCTAAACTGTACCCCCCGCCGGTGAGCGACCTCTCACCCGAAAAGTAACACAATTTCCACACACTTGACTCCCCATAAAACACATGTACCACCCATCCATAGAAGAGCGTAAATCTGTGGCATCACGAAATACAATAATGTAGTACATCTTTATGCTATGACCCACGCCGGTGAGTGACTTCTCCACCCGAGTAGTGCACCACTGGGCACTTACTGGTACAATTCACCCCATGTGAAACCTGTTAACACAGGTAAAACTATTGCAACACAAAAAAAACCATGCCAGTAGTGACTATGACTACCAAAAGACTCAGGTGAGCAACACCTCGCAACCCAACTAAGTTCTTTTAATCTTGTCTGCTTAACTGACGTGTAGACCAGCTAGTAGACTATAACAGAATGTAACATCAACATTAGTGCCAATCGAAGATAAACATGATGACCAGCCACTGTTACTTTACCCTTCGTTCCTTAGCATGTGAATACAGCTCGCAGTCCGGAACAGCCGTACATACTGAACCAGTGAAATGTCCGGTAGCTTTAAAATCCATTCTCATTACAGGCGCTGTTGGAAATAGATCGACCGTGAACCAACACAAAAATAGGCCTAACGGGATGCTCCATATCCCACAACTTGCGAGCAGCCACAAATACAAACTTCGCACATGCAAGAAGATCGTCTGGTGGCACTGGGAACAGCCAAAGGAGTTGGGTGCTACAGCCAAACATAAGTTGGCGGCACATACCACTGACGCCGCGCCGGATGGCTCCCGGCATCTCCGTGCTCCAAAACGTCCCATATCAGCCAAAAGTCTGGTAGAATAACATACGTCACAGAAGATCCATGGAGAAACCGCCGGACAGCAGGATGGAGGTAAGACAGCACATTGTCATAGCAGATCCTCGTGGGTAGTAACGACATGTTGTATCCTCGTGATGAACTGCGCGACCAAACAATGCAGGTGAGACTCGTGCCTCTGTCTTTGAAAAATCGCGCGACTGTTAAACTGTCAAAGTAAACACACATTTATATGGAAAATATTTCCCAAGGCACAATCGCAACAAAAGTAAATTGCACGCCAAACAGCTCACGCAGAAGACAGGCTTCAACGAGTGAAAATTTTCCCAAGAGGAAGATGTTTCTATTTTTGAAGAATGACCTCAAACACCAAAATAAAAGTCTCCTCACTTATAGGTTATACTTCTTTAGCCGGCACAGCAAACACATTGCATGTAACATAGCACGAAGAATAAAGCTGATAGCATTCCTCATACCACGTTTGTGCGCTTTCCATGCGCTCCAAAAGCAATAGATGAACACAACCACACCGCTCCAGTGTGGCCCCTGGAACGTCCTCATATTGGCAGAGAAACCAACATGCCTCACATCAAAGTTGATAACAGAATACTCCTTCTGTGCAGCTACACTACGCAGTCTGCATTGACATCTTAATCCAGGGCAGAAACAATAAAGATGAATTTGCACAACAGACACATCCATGAAGATGGCATAAGTGAACTAAATGTGCCATTTACATCCAGTCAATACACTACTTGAAGACCACAGGAGAATAATGTGGCTGGATCACCCAATCAATCAATCAATCATGTCACTTATAAAGCGCACTACATACCCGCGAGGGTCTCAAGGCGCTGGGGGAAGAGGGGGGTGGTGCTGCTACTGATCGAAGAGCCAGGTCTTGAGGAGTCTTCTGAAGGCCAGTAGGTCTTGGGTCTGTCGGAGGTTGGTGGGGAGGGTGTTCCAGGTCTTGGCGGCGAGGTGGGAGAAGGATCTGCCGCCGGCGGTCGATTTCCGGATGCGGGGGACTGTGGCGAGGGCGAGGCTGGTCGAGCGGAGCTGGCGGTTGGGGGTGTAGAAGCTGAGTCGTCTGTTGAGGTAGGCTGGTCCGGAGTTGTGGAGTGCTTTGTGTGCGTGGGTGAGGAGCTTGAAGGTTATCCTCTTGTTGACAGGGAGCCAGTGCAGGTCTCTCAGGTGGGGTGTGATGTGGCTGCGTCGGGGGATGTCGAGGATAAGACGTGCAGAGGCGTTCTGGATGCGTTGCAGCCGTCTCAGGAGCTTAGCCGTCGTTCCTGCGTAGAGGGCGTTTCCGTAGTCCAGCCTGCTGGTGACGAGGGCCTGGGTGACTGTTTTTCTTGTTTCGGTGGGGATCCACTTGAAGATCCTGCGGAGCATTCGGAGGATGTTGAAGCAGGATGAGGAAACGGCGTTGACCTGCTTAGTCATGGAGAGGGTGGGGTCGAGGATGACCCCTAGGTTGCGTACGTGGTCGGTGGGTGGCGGGGCTGTTCCCAGTGATGTTGGCCACCAGGAGTCGTCCCAGGCTGAAGGGTTGGAACCAAGGATGAGGACCTCCGTCTTGTCCGAGTTCAGCTTCAGGCGGCTGGTCCTCATCCATTCGGCGACGGCCTTCATTCCTTCGTGGAGGTGGGCTTTGGCGGTGTGAGGGTCTTTGGTGAGGGAGAGGATCAGCTGGGTGTCGTCGGCGTAGGAGATGATGTTGAGGTTGTGCTGTCGGGCGACGTGGGCGAGGGTGCCATGTAGATGTTGAACAGCGTTGGGCTGAGGGAGGAGCCTTGGGGTACGCCGCAGATGATCTTGGTGGCCTTGGATCGGAAGGGGGCGAGGCGGACGCTTTGTGTTCTGCCGGAAAGGAAGGATGTGGTCCAGTCCAGGGCCTTCTTTTGGATCCCGGCGTCGTGAAGGCGTGTTCGTAGTGTGTGGTGGCAGACCGTGTCAAAGGCGGCTGATAGGTCCAGGAGGATGAGGGCTGCTGTTTCTCCGTTGTCTAGCAGGGTCCTGATGTCATCGGTGGCGGCGATGAGGGCGGTTTTGGTGCTGTGGTTGCTGCGGAAGCCGGACTGGGAAGGGTCCAGGATGTTGTTCTCCTCGAGGTAGCGGGTCAGTTGTTTGTTGACGATTTTCTCGGTGACCTTCGCGGGGAACGGGAGCAGAGAGATGGGTCGGAAGTTCTTGAGGTCCTTGGGGTCTGCCTTGGGTTTCTTGAGTAAGGCGGTGATCTCGGCGTGCTTCCAGCTTTCCGGGAAGGTTGCTGTCTCGAAGGAGATGTTGATTATTTTCCGGAGATGGGGCGCGATGGCTGTACTGGCTTTGTTGAAGATGTGGTGAGGGCACGGGTCTAGCGGTGAACCGGAGTGGATGGTGTTCATGATCTCGCTGGTGTCCTCGTCGTTGATGTTGGTCCAGGAGAGCAGGCGGTTGGTGGTTGTGGGGGCAGTGGTCTCGGTGGTTGCCGGGGCGGTCGTGGTGTTGAAGCTGTCGCGGATGTCGGCGATTTTGCGGTGGAAGAAGGTGGCCAGTGAGTCGCACAGGTCTCGCGACGGCTGGATGTCGTTGGTGTTGGAGCTGGGGTTGGAGAGTTCCTTCACGATGTTGAAGAGCTCTTTGCTGTTGTGTGCATTGTTGTCTAGGCGGTCTTTGAGTGAGGCTCTTTTGGCGGATCTGATGAGGTGATGGTGACTGCGGGTGGTGCTCTTGTGGGCGGCGTAGCTGTCCGCTGTCCGTTCGTGGAGCCAGATCTTCTCCAGTTTTCGGCATGTTCGTTTGGAGGCCTGGAGGTCCTCGGTGAACCAGGTGGCTTTCTTGCTGGTGTGGCTGTTGGGCGGATTCTTGAGCGGGGCGAGGGTGTTGGCGCAGTCGTCGATCCACTGTCTGAGGTTGCGGGCGGCGTGTCGGGGTCGGAGGGTTCGGCGGGTGGGCTCAGGGCGAGGGTTGTGGTTAGCTGGTCTACACATGTGACAGTAGTGAGCCTTACACCACTACTCACAAATCCTTATATACTCACAAAACTTTATACTCACAAATCCTTTTATAATTCCAATGGAGCATGTACAGGCTGGCTAATAATGGTTGGGGCCGTTCGTTGGCATGGACACTGGTGGGGCTGGCTTGCCTGTTGCTCCAAACAAGACGCTTTTTATTTTGTTACGCTTGATTTCTTCTGTCTTGGTTCTCAAGTTCCTTGTAGTCTCTTTGTTTCTGTAGTTTCTTTTAGTTTCTCTTGGTTTCTGTACCATCTTTAAAGACACTTGGGTCCAGGTCCGCTCGTCGCCAAAATAATGTTGTGCCCTGTACACATGTGGACACAGGAAGCCATGTAGAATTTGAAGAGTTCTTTATTGGTTCCAGGGAATATGAACATCAGTCCATTTCAGCTCTATCACAGCTCTACATCAGCTCTGTTACCAGCCTCTATACCAGCCCCACCAGGAGCAGCCTCCCTGCTGCTCAGCCCATCTCCAACTGTCATCCACTCATCCACACAGGCACCCAGGCATTCCATTCATCACATTCACACCAACATTCCGTTACCATCTCTCACTCTGGCTGAGCAGCAGAAGACAGCTAGGCTGGATAGTATTAAATACCACAGTGAGGTTATAACACATACCTTTGTAGATATGACTCCCCTGCTCTCTCCTTCTCATGCAACACAGTGCAGTATTTTTGGCTGCTGCACTGTGTTGCATGAGAATTTTGTCAATCTGGGTTAAAGTTTTCCCTTATTGTGCCCTTTGTTCCCGCTTTACCAAAACACATGGTCTTCCACCCTTCCAGGGAGAAGAGTGTCAGGCAGTGCTTTGCCAGGGCCCTCTCAGGAGGCTGCTGCAGCTCACACCACCCATAGCACCTGCCAGTGCTGCAAATGACAGCACAACTGTAACTAATGACCATCACACTCCTACAAGTGTGCGAATTCAGACTATTCCAGGCCACCCAAAGCTATAAGAATGGCTGGTTGGCAAGTATTAGCCACTTGTAATGTATATTCAATTCATAAGCAACTGTTGTGCTCATCTCTAAATTAGACACAGAGTGCCACCATGTGGAAAACTGTCATAAGTGCTGGTGTTTACAATTAAATGCCGGTACCAAGCACCTGAAACCACCTGCTCAAATTAAGTACTTTTGTAAGGCTAAATTAACTGACAGTATTCCCGCATGACTGACAGAAGTCAAGGGGTCACAGACCTTCAGACTACTTTTAATGAGACTGCCTCTCAAAGCCAGAAACTTCTTCCAAATAGCATGCTCACCCACCAGGAAATTAATCTCGGACTGCCCTCCTATCTAAGAAGCAGACTCCAAACTTCCGGTGGTCAGTGAAATACCAGAGTCAAACCTACAGAAGCTCTTTAAATCCCAATGACAAAAAAACAACTTCCAACTAAACTTTCCTATGTTAACTGTTAGAGCTTGGAACAGCCTTCCTGAAGAGCTCAGATTCAATTCAAACTTTCTGCAAGGCTCCTAAAACTCACTTATTTAGGCTCCACCGGAAACCAGATGTTGGACTTGGCCTTTTTGCAGGGTCATCCCTAAACTTTTTGTCTTTCTCCTAGCCATTTTTTCTGACATGGTGTTGGTGGTTTTAGGACTCTGGGCACTTTAGCACTGCTGTCCAGTGTAAAGTGCGTGTGCTCTCTGTGATAAATGTGGTAAGATTGGTCTACACCTGTTTGGCCTATTTAATTTACCTGTGAGTCCCTTGTAAAGTGGTATCTCATATACCCAGGGCTGGTAAATTAAATGCTACTGGTGGGCTTGCAACGCTGATTGCGCCACCCACCAAAGTAGCCTTTCAAACCTAACTCAGGCCTCTGCCATCGCAGGGCCTGTGCGCGCAGTGTTACTGCCGCTGTGACGTGGCACCTAAAGTGTGTGCCATGTCTGTGACCCCCTTTTACCGCATGTCAGTCACCCCTAAGGTAGGCCCTAGCTAGCCCTATGGGCAGGGTGCGTTGTAGGTAAAAGATAGGACATGTACCTTAAGTGTGTGACATGTCCTGGTAGTGACAAACAGCCATTTTGGTTTCTCACTACTGTGGGGCTGCCCTCCCATAGGAATGCATTGGGGATTCCCTGATAATTGTTTCAGTGGTAATTCCTGATATGAGAGGCGCAGCGTGGTCAAGTTTGGTATATTTGGAATAGTGATAATAAATGCTGCGCAATGGTGTGCGCAGATTTATTATAACTATTTTAGAAATGCCACTTTTAGAAGTTGGCATTTCTGTGTGCTATGTGTCTGCCTGCCTGATGTGAATTGCATGTCTTGCTTGTGAGTGACAGGGGCTGGGAGGTGTGTGTGGCTCCAGGAGGGGCAGGGTGAGTCAGCGCTAGGCTGAATGGGACACCTGGGCTGGGAGTAGTGGGAGGAATAATCCCCTGACTCTGAATAGGACTGTGCCCAGCCTGTACAATGCTGGCTCCGCCCCCTGTGGTGTGTCTGATCACTGAGCCCCCACCTGACAAAGGGGAAGAGGAGCTTCGAAAACAAAGTGCTCCAAATCCCCCCTGAACCAGTTGCATCTGGTTCCCTAAGCCCTGCACTGCAGGCAAAGGATTGTGGGGTATAAGTGTAGGGGCTGTGACCCCATGAAGTTGTTCTGTTCTTGGTCTTGTTTCTGACTGGGGGGGCGTGCTGCTGCTGGGGCCCAGGAGGAACAGCCATGGGGGCTTACCTCCCTGCTGGAGGGCCCTGTGTGCTGGCCTCCCTGGGCCCAGCACTGCCCCCTTCATCTCCCAGGACTGTGGCTACCTCTTGCGCCCTGTGAGCGCTTTGCACATTTCAGGACCTGCAGGACTTTGTCTGCGTTTAGCGCTCGGCGAGCGCTTTATTTTAATTTCCCCACCAAGAAAGGAGCGTGTGGGCTTTTGCAGCGCTGCGCTGCATAAGGAGGGAGAGGGAATCCCCGGCGTAGGGATTCCCCCCAAGTTGCGGAGATGCGGGTGCCCACCCCACTGATGTGGTTATCTTTGAGCGGGTGCCCACCCCGCTTTATACTTTTAATGAAGAGGGAGCCTACCCCTCATTGCCACCACGAAAGGAGAAGAAGAAAACGGCCGCCGCGATCGCGCAGCGACCAGGAAGTCAGGCACGTCTGCCTAGGACATGGGTGGGGCCTGCCAGCCGGCCGGATGTCAGCAAATCCCGAGCGGGGCTCCCATGAGCTGAGGGAAGCCCCGCGTGTGCTGAACGGAAACTGCAGAGCGGGACTGGCGGGGCTCCCATGCCCGAGGGAGAGCCCCGCACTTTTGCTTATTTCAAAACCGGAGCAGGAGCCCACCCCGCCGGTTCGTACCCCCGCAGTCGATAGGAGCTGCAGGCAGGCGGGAGCCCACCCCGCCTGCATGGAGGCCGCCAGAAACAGAGGAAACAGCCGGCAAGTCTTCACGGGGCTCTCGTGAGCTGTGAGAGCCCCGCCTGCCGCCCAGACCAGAGGAGTCCTGCCCGGCGAGAGGCGCCACGAAGAGAGAGCTTCCCTTCGCGTGGAGACCGGGCGGCACAGCACCAGAGGCAAGGCGGGGCTCCCGTGTGGTGAGGAGAGCCCCGCGTGTACCAGAAGCGGCGCCTAGAGGAGAGAGAGCCCGGTGAGTGGGCCTCAATGGTGAACGGGTTGGGGAGGGGGTGTCGGGGCACATTGTGGTGCCCGCTCCGCTGTGGTCCCCCTAAGAGCACCGAAGTGGCCGTGCTGGTTTTTCAGCTGCCCCACCTGGCAGTGGGCAGCTGCAACGATGGGGGCAATCCTGATGTCACGAGCCCCAGAGGGGGGGGCTCAGGTCCTTTTCCCCAGCTGCCCCGTGTGATAGGGGGCAGCTGCGACATTGCGCATATTTGTCCAAGAGGGCACAGTGAGTGCCAGGCCTACAGTTCAGCCCAGCTGCCCAGCAATTAGTGGGCAGCTGCTACGTTTAGGCCAGGGCATTGCGCACTTTCTTCTGCTGCATTGGTAGCCGCCCGGACTTTGCTGGACATAGGGCATTCCAGCCCTCTGAGAAGGCCAGTTGGCCTGGGGGGCAGTTTTGGTGACATTGGTAGAGCGCCAGGCTCTACCAAATTGCGTAATGTGTCTATTACTAGGAGTGTTGCCAAAAGAGTGATTTAGGCCCATTGTATCTACACTAATGTGTTTATGCTGGTGATACCATGGCGTAATGTGTTTATGCTAATGAGGTTTTTGGCCTAATGTGGTTATGCCTAATGTCATGTTATGATGTCTTGGGGTAGTGCCTATTTGCGTAATGTGTTTATGCTTCTTAGGTTATTACATAATGTGTTTATGCAGGTGAGGCCCTTTGCGTAATGTGTTTATGCTAATGAGGTTTGGGCCTAATGTGGGTTTATGTCTAATGCTAACAGTATAATGCTTAGGTCATTATGGTACCAGTAGTTACTGGTTGTGTTTTATATTTGCATTTACTTACCTGTTCTGATGGTTCTGACCATGGCCCGATTGGCCTGGTCCTGTACATAATTCCCCTGTGAATATTGCCCCTGCCAGTTGGCACAGTGTAAATGTGTGATCCTGCTTCTAATGTGTTTATGACAATACAAAGGCTATTTTTTATATAACCTTGTATGGAGTTCTTTTTGTAGTGTGCCTAGTGAATTGCTGCTATGTGTGTGTGTTGCGCAAATGCTTTACACATTGCCTCCGGGATAGGCCTGACTGCTCGTGCCAAGCTACCAAGGGGGTGAGCAGGGGTTATCTTGGGTGTGTAACTCCCTTGCCCTGACTAGAGTGGTGGTTTCTGCCTGGCTTTGGCGCAAGCCTTAGCCAACCAGAAATCCCATTTCTAACACCAGAGAATTGCTGGGCCTATTCTTTAGTACTGTTGCATCTGTTACTTGTCTAATCTCCTTGTAGTTTTTCATTTTTTCATTTATACACACACAGTCTGAATTTGTGTTGATCGCTAATTCTGTTTCACCTTTTTGTTTTATGTGACCTGCTCCGCCACTCATGTGGTGAAGTCCATGCTATATAAATACAAAATGCTCTTAATGGGCATAGACACGGACATCGTTTTGTTTTTAATGGACCGTCACAGGGAATTGAATGCAGTTGTTCGTATTCGAAAGATCTCAAAGTGACCCGCAAGTTTGCCATCAGGAGAAGGGTGCGGCAGGGGTGCATTCTGGCACCATTTCTTTTTAACCTGTATATCAACTCCTTGGAGAAGGTACTTTTAAAACCTTAAAGCTGATTTCCCTCAGGTGGGCAAGTGTAGTCTGCCGGTTCTCCTGTATGCAGACGATGCTGTCCTCATGGCGAGGACAGCCGGGGGATTACAGCTCTTGTTGAACTCCTTTTTCACTTTATGGAGGACCTGGACCTATTGGTTAACCAGAGCAAATCATATGTAATGCAGGTGGGACCTCGTACAGCTAAGCATTACACCTTTAAGGTAGGAACCACATCAATGCCGAAGACCAATATCTTTTCATACTTATGAGTTGTATTTGATGAAGCACTAGGATGAGGGCCCTTGATTAGCAGCAAGAAAGGGCACCTGACTAGAGCAACCTCTGCTGTTTTTAACTTCGCTTCGAGATTGGGTGGCAAACCGATGGGGGCTTTACTGCAGATTTATAGAGCCAAATGTCTCTCGAAGATTGTTTTTAGGAGTAAGATATGGGGTTACACTGGGCATGATGCACTGCAAATCGCGGAGAATATTTTTTTGAGACGGTTACTATCTGTCCCGCAGTGCACCCCGTCGTACATTGTGCACGAAGAATTGGGAACACCTTCCTTTCAGATGAGATGGCCTATCGTCCCCTAGCCTTGTGGATGAAGATATGGATCAAGAAAGAAAACTCCCTTAGTAAGGATATTCTAAGGGACTGTCTTTCTCTAGATTGCATGAACCGCATAGGATGGATAAAATTCGTTAGAACATGTCTTAGCAATTTAGGAAGGGCAGACTTATTCGAGAACCCGCAAACAATCTGTAGGAGGGATTTATCCTGGCTGAAAGAGTTATTTTTTAAAAGGTGCAGTGGGGAAAGAGAGGAAGTGAAGTTGAGAAAGACAAGCGTGCGCAGGTACATTATGTTGGCCATTCCAATACTGTGTGTAATAATGTGTAAGTGACATTATGATGTCACTTAGTTCACGAGAATGTTGAGGATGTTAAGTCTAAGAAATACACTCACTGAGGATTAAGCTGTTATACTAGGCATGATATGGGCCAGTTTATAAGCTCCTATTAAAGGATGGTCTAAACTATATTTATTGTATCTGGAGGATTCTTTTACAATAAGCGTGAAATTGGGATGAGAACACCTTCAAAGAGTGAAGATTTTCAGCTAAAGAAATCTGCTGTGATTTTTTTTCCCTATTTACAACTAACTGTGGATGGCGCTGGTCTGGTCATTTGGAAAGAAATAGCATGGACTACACTGGACCTGCATAAACAAATTGCTGAATGACTTCCTTTTGAACTGATGATGACCTTTAATCTTGAACTGTAAGTAATTTACAAATTGAATTTGCCAAGACTTATTTGGAATTACAAGCCTTAAATAGCTGAATTTTTCTTTGAAATAAAAAATTATTTGCTGATATTTAGAAAAAATAAGAAAATTGAAGCTATTCGACTAAAGTGATACAAGGATGTAACTCAATAAAATTTAGAAAAACTCTTGGAAAAAATATGATTTACAAGAAATAATTAAGCATGGCAAAAACAGAAACACAGCTCAAAACATGCTACAAATATGGAAAGGAAGAATCAAAGCAATTGAACAAATCAGAGAAATGACAAGACAATACTTGAAAAAGAAATGAGAAACCTGTTAAAGGAAAGATGGCTGCTACAGATTGTAGTTCAATTCCCACATCCAAAACCAAGTAATCCCAGCAATAGGACAACAATGTAAAGAATGCAAAGGATACAATCATTTTGCAAGCGTGCTGCAGATTTAAAAAAGAAAATAAAGAGAGTTGGAAACAAGTTAATCCGATTAAAAAGAGAAAATTGGCAACGCAAAATACATAAGACATATGGAAGAAATTGAAGGAGAATCTGAAGAAGAAATTGAGCAATTAGAAAAATTATATATGATGCAAGAAAGGTAACTAATGCAAAGAAAACAACATTTGTCAAGAAATTAATATGATTAAAAGAGAAAATATTAAAAAAACTACATCTGTAAATTTATTGGTGATGCACAAAGTCACTTTGTATTGGACAGTGGGCAACATGTAACATAATGTGCGTAACTGAATATATGAAAATGGAAAAACAACCTACTTTGGCTGCATCAAATGTTAGCATTTTTCAATGGGGTGCAAAACATCCAGTTCTATGCCTGGGAAAATTTGAAAATATTAAAATATGGAAATACAACAAAAGTAAAGATGTGCATGTCTTGCAAGGTGAGATTCAGGTCCTTGTTTATTAAAGCAATGTAACTGCTCAACTAATGGGTTTATTGGCAATGAATTGTAAATATTCAACAGATCATCAATTTAAGGGAAGTATCCTAAATTATTTGAAGGACTACCAGAAAATTCAAGGAAAATTACTCTACACATAAATGAGACAATAAAACCAACAGCCCAGACACATGAAAGTACCAATACATATGCAAGGAAGGATTGAAAGAAATAAAATCACTACTTGAGCAAGACACTAATTGAAGAGATGATAAAGGACCAACGCCCTGGGTAAGTCCTATTGTCATAGTTCAAAAAAAGATGCTGATGACATCAGATATGTGTGGATATGAGGATTCCTAATACTGCTATTGAAGAACGTTACCCAGGCCCTCATTTAAATAATATGATAAGTACCATACATTGGAGCAACAGTATTTTCCAAAATTTGACCTATATGAGATGTCATCAGTTGGTAATTGATAACCAGTCAAGATACATAACAACATTTTCAACACACCTGGGATTATTTAGGTACAAGCGGTTGAACTTTGGAATTTGTTCTGCAGCAGAAATTTTTCAGGAAATCATAAAGAATGTCATAAGACCAATACAAAAATTGTATGAATTACAGTGATGATATTCTAGTCTTTGGAAAAACACAAGAAGAACATGATCAAGCATTAGAGAAAGTATGTCAACGACTTGAAGAAGCTGGATTAACTTTGAATGAAAAAAATGTGAAATAAATAAGAATGAATTAACATTTTGGGCATATATTTTCAGAAAAGGGGATGAGACCAGATCCTATCAAAATAACAGCCTTGAATGCAATGCAAGACCAAAGGATGTAGCAAGTGAGATCTTTTTCTTGGAATGGCAGTTACTGTGCAAGATATATAAAAGATTTTGCGACCATAGGTTCACCTTTGAGAGAGTTAACAAAGAAAGGAAAAAAAAATTTCAATGGAATATTGACTGTGATCAGCGTTTGAAGAAATAAAGTTGGAAATAACGAACGCAGCAAATTTAAAATATTTTGACCCACATTTATACTTAGACTAACAGTGGATACCAGGTCTGCAGAGCAATTGCAGATTTTGGTACAGCATAAACCTGGAAGGAAAGTCCGAGAGATATGTGGTTCATGTAACAAAAGTTTATCTGAAATAGAACAAAGATATTCACAGCCAGAAAGAAAAGTTTAGCTGTTGTTTGGGCATGTAGACATTTTCATGATTTTATCTATGGAAAGTCATTGTGGGTCATCACTGATCATCAGCACAGTTTCTGTTTTGAAATCCTAAAACAAAAATACCCCGAGTGAAAGATGGGAATGAGGCTCCATGGATTATAGTTTAAATTATCATAAATAGGTAAAAGAACACAACTGACGGATTATTTATCAGGCATGTAAAGCAATAGACGAAGATCAATTAGAGGTGGAAGAATACATACATTTTATAAAAGCTGAGTCTGCAGTTCAGGAATTTGTTAAGAAAGTGAATAATGGAAAAACAGAAAAAGACAGTACTCTCCAAGTAAAAAAATCTTGTTTGAAAACAATTAGGTTAATAACAAATGAAGTCAATTTCATAGAGATGTAAAAAAATGATATACTAGCATTCAAAAACATAAGTTCAGAACTGTCCATAACCTCATCGGAGATAGTACTCAGAGGAACAAATAGCCATGCCGGAGAGTCTTCAACGCCAGACTAGCTGATTGATCAAACAACAGAAAGCCATCAGTGTCTCAGCAGCAAAAACTTTCTAGAAAATTATGGTTCCAGGCTAGATAAACAAGTAGAAGAAACTATTCAATCTTGTCATGTCTGTCAATGCACTGTAAAGAAAAGGGAGTGAAGGAATTACATATAGTAGATCTACAGATGCTCAGCATGGTCAAACTTAGCAGCAGATTTTTATGGACCATTAAGATTCTGGACACATTGTTGCTAGCAATAATAGATAGAGTATTCTGGTTTTCCGATTGTGAAACTAATATCTTCCACTTCAAACTTCAACAGTGCTTCCAGTATTAGGCAAATATTAGGCACATGGGAATACCACAATGTATTGAAGACAGATAGAGCGGGCACGTTTAGCGGAGAAGAATTTGGAAGACCCCATGAATTATGGGAATAATACACAGAAGATAAACGCCAATGTGGCCTAGAGCAAATGGAATGGTAGAAAGATTGATGGCAACTATCAAAAAGCGTGCAAGCAAAACTTTCTCAAATTTCAGTAAATCAGCAGTATAATCAGAGTCTAAGGAATTGTAAAATACTCCGCATGTATCTGGAAAATGCCCTTCAGATTTAATGTTTGGGCAATCAGTAAGACCTCGTCCATGCACATGCCTCAATTCCTCCAAAGGTACACAATGAAATATACTGGAAAAGACAAAGCAAAACAAAAAATGAAATATTATGCAGAAAAGGAGAAATATCCAGAGTCAAAATTATCAAGTTGGTGACTTGGTATTAGTTAGACAACAACAAGTAAAAAAAATTACAAACCAGATTCACTTTCACCTTTGGAAATTCCACAAAATTACACAAAGGTACAGCAATGACTGCAGAAAATGATAATGGGAACAATAACAAAATAAGTCTTTCTTCAAAAAATTAAACAAATGTTGAACAGAATTACAGACTCAAATGATCAACAGGGTAAATGGATACAGAAGATCAGAAAGAATTTCAGGCCAAAGACTAAATCGAACAATGTTGATCTATTTACTTTGTATATATTGTTTATCTTATTTCTTTCTGTTTTAGGGGGAGGAGAATGTAATAATGTGTAAGTGACATTATGATGTCACTTAGTTCTAGAAAAGTGTTAGGGATGTTAAGTCAGAAATACACTCACTGAGATTCAACTGTTATACTAGGCATGATATGGAAGCGGATTTATAAGCTCTATTAAAGGATGGTCACAAACTATATTTATTGTATCTGGAGATTCTTTTACACACCACTGAAGCATATCTTTTACGGGTCAAAAGCAAGCATGACTATTTTTTATTGTTTCGATTTCGGCTTGACCTCTTCCACTACCTTTTGGCCCAACCACGTTGCGCCCATAGAGGCCAGTGTCTCATACCCTGTGGCTGTGACGGACAGTCTCCACAGGATATGATGCACTTTTTAATGTTTTGTAGCTTTTATAAGGTCCCCAGAAGGTCTTTTATTGTTCCTATTCTTAAGAAAGCATGTTATAGGAGACCAGCTTTTATCTTTTTACAACTGCTTTCATGTGATTCAGTACTGTACACGCTGAGATTTTTAAGGGCTGCTATCAGGCTTAGGTCCACCTGTGATTAATCTTATTGGTAGGGCCTCTCCTTTTTAGCCTTGTAATCATGTGACTATATTGATCGTATTGCACTACCCCCTGTATTCTGTTGGAATTTTTATTGATTTTTGTGACTTTTATGGTTTTAACTGTAATGAAACCGAGTAAAGTTATTGAATGAATGAATACAAAATAAATAGGTGTGTGTCTAATCAGGTGAGATGTGTGTTTCGGATGCCCTAATCACTAATGGTGCTTCCAGCACCCTCCTTTGTAGAACCGTTTATTGCCTCGTGCAGTGAGATTAGTCCTGACATTGTGCCGAACTCTAGCAGACCTCACTACACCCGCAAATCAAAGAATTTGATCAATCATGAGCACGGAGCCTGGAAGCCTCACTGGAATGTCTGACTGGATTTTAGGGGGAAGAAAGTGGCATTCGGAAACCCATTTGAACTCTTTGGAGAAATATGCTCAATGACATGATGTAGTCAACACCTATGACATCTTTGAATATTTTGTATTTGTTTCTTGTCAATGCTGATGTGGGGCTCTTCAAGAAATAAATTAATTACCATGGTAATATATAGCATTAACACTATCAAAATATGGTGACAATTGGAAAATAATCCAGGAGCAGCTTCTACATCAACCATTTAGGGGCCGATTCCGATCTTGGCCGGTAGTGCTCCGAATCGGATTTGGATTCACCGGATCCGATTCGGAGCCCTGTTTCCCGACCGAATCGTACGCGGGTCCGGCCGAGCGAGTACGATGCAAGCACCCGCGAAATCGCCGACCGACTCGAACGCAGCTTCAACACGCTCCGACCGACTCGCATGGACACGACTCGCACCACGCTATGGAGACGTTTCCCGGCCGGGTAAGTCGATGCGCGCCGCGAGCAGTCCGACCGACTTGCGCCGTCCGGCTCGAAAAAGCTGTTGGAGCCGGACTTTGGGGGTCCGCGTCGGACCCCCCTGTACGTGTAGGCGCGCGAGTCGCACGCAGGGGGGACCCATGGGTTCCCCGTACCTGGGCATGTACGCCACGATGCGCATGGACGCGTACACGCTGTAGGGGGCGCCCTTGTCCGCCTCGCACCCATTGAGTCAATGGGAGCCCGCGTACGCGTTGTACGACAGGCTCCCATTGACTTCAATGGGAGTCCGACCGACTCGAGTCCGATAGCATGCGTGTGCATCGTACTCATTCGGTCGGACTGCTAGGGTCCGATTCGGTCGGAATTCTCTCCGGGTCCGGCTCGGTCGGAGAGATTTCCGGCCGGAATCGGAATCGGCCCCTTAGTCTTCAATGTAGCTTAGAAACAACTGCTGAAAAAGCACATTTTAATGACCAACTTGTAACTAAACTAGACTCATGTTACAATATGGGAAAACTAGTTAAAAATACCCAAATACCTCACACTATTAAAATGGTATTTGTTCTGTCCGATTGAGAATAGTGACGTTTTGATATGGTTTGTCACAGTGAAATAGAACTGCCTCAGAAAGGACTTGTTTTAAATCTTGGAGTATGGTACTTACTCCATCAGGGTGATGGAGTAAAATATTCCATGACCCTGACAGAATACCCGTACTCTGCATATAGAGATGTCCGCTGGCCCTGAGGACATATCTAGTCATTGGCAGGAACAGCCATCACCGCAGTCAAACATGATGGCTGCCCGTCAAACTTTTACCAAGTTTTTGATTTTTTTAAAAACAAAATCCCTAAGTGGAAATACATGCTCTTTTTAGGCTCCTCTGATGTAGCCCCGCTCTAATGTTCTCATCAAAGTATATTATTTGTGAAGTTTCCTATCATGTTGTACATCTGTCAAGCTATAGGATGTGCCAATATTATGCCTTTACATATATTTCAATAAAAATTTAGGAAACAGAAAAAAGCAAAAGCTAATAACCCACATACTTTATTTATTCATTTATTTGGTTATTTATTTTAACTGTATTTCTATACCAGATGTACCTGGCAGCTAGGAACAGCAAAAAAAAAGAAAGAAGAAGTACACAGTCCACTGTAATCGGGCGGATTGTGTTATATTTAATACTCTGACGACCCCGTCCTCTTTGGGGCCATAAGCGGAATGTGTTAGTGACAGTGCCGTAATAGACTTTGTTTTTGATATATTTAATGTTCATCAGGGGGGTGGACGAGGGTTTGGCGGAGGGTAAAATCCGTTGCAGTTGCAGTGGAATACCCTCCCTGCCAATCTCTAAATCAGGCCCTAAGTTTTAAGAGTATCAGTAAAAGATATGACATTTTCAAGGTTTTAACAATGCAGACTAAACATGGAAAACTCCAAGGTCACCTTGTCATGTAGAGCCATCTCTGTGTACATTGGTCCTCTTGCTCCAAAACTATATTTGACTATTGTTTCACTGAACGATTTGAGGAATCATTGTCTTTAAATAGATTAACATCTTGGTACCTTAAGAAGGAAACAAACAATCCCTTTCCCTAACTTTTTCGCCACTTCACACTTTCTTCGTGCTGCTTTTATCGCAGGGTAGAGTTTAACACTGCTGGCTTCACAGTGGGATCACACTTGCATTTCTGCCTCACCGGCTTTCTTTATTCTGCAGTGCAATTAGAATATAAATATAGATGCAGTCATTAAAGGACAATATTTTCCGTAATTTCAAAACAAGACATTTGTTTTGCAACAGCAATAAAAACCTAGCATCTGCTAAGAAATCTAGCTATAAAAATGTATTTCTTCTTTTCTCCCTCAGGTATGTGATGTTGATTTGTTTGCTATCTATTTTGTGGCTCATAACTTTTGAATCTTGAACATTGGTTAGGAATAACATGAATGACCAGCTTACTTGCTTACTTTTCACTCAGTCATTTATGTTGAAAACTGACATGTGTATCTGAGTAATAGTTACAACTATGGCTGAAGTTCAAAAGCTCACTTTTCGGTAGTTTCTGCTTGTCTACTTAAGGGTCCAGTGTTGGATTGATCTGTCGGGAAGTTGGGAAGCCTAGGAAAACCAGATGGGCAAGTTTGTGGGCTGTTTGAGGTCTAGCCTGATACAGCACATGCACTGTCGATTGCAAGACATTTTGTTAGCTTTAAGGGTGTTTAGAGCCTGCCCATTGCTTACTATTGGTTGGCTTCATCATCACTCTTATTTTCGTGCTTTTGCTCGGTTAGCACATGTTGGTTTTATTTTTTCTTTGTCTATTTGTCTGTTTTTTTGGTCATGGCTAAAGTACTGCTTTTGTTCCAACTAAGGGCTCGATTACGATTTTTGGCAGTGCAAGGGCGAGCGGCTTACCACCGCTGTGCCCCCTCACTGCCAAGAGTCGCCGCCAACAGCAAGCACACCAGATCACAAGTTTTTTGTAGTCTAGCAGGCAGGCGGTGTGGTGTTCCCGCAGTGGTGCTGTTTAAAAGGCTCATTGTGAGCCTGAAACAGCACTGCAGAGGGACTGCCAGTGCACGTTCGTGCACAGGAAGAAAGGCACCATGTCCTGTATTTCTTCCTGTGTAGGAACTGGTGGTGCAGAAATACACAACATGTGCCCCCCTGCGTGCAACTTTTGCACAGGGGCAAGCCTTGTAGGGCCTCCTTTTTTTCCCACCACCAGCCTTTTCATGCAGGAAGAACCTCCATAACAGTGCTGGCGGTGAGGAAAAGTGTAATATGCTTGGCGGTGCCTCAGGGCAACACCAAGCAAATTGCGGCCCTCAGACCTCTATGGTACCGCAGGGAACTGCTGTTCCCTGGTGACTGTGGCGGTGCAAAGGCGGTCTGACTGCCGAAGTCCTCATAGAGCGGTCAGACCGCCAGTGCAGCGGTGGCTGGACCACCACCACTGTGCCCCCGTGAGTCTGGAGGTGCTCGGGCCGCCAGACTTGTAATTAGGGCTTTAGTGTCCTTCCACTTCCCACCCTTTGACGGCTGCCCTATTTTTTTTTTCTTTTGGAGGAAGCACTCCATAAAATTGCATCTGTATGGAAGCACTGCATAATACTGACAGGCCATATATTACCCTCATACTCCCTCTCCTGCTTCGAACACGCTGCACTGTGGTAGCAAAAGTTTATTTGTAGACTGCCCATGTTCATTATATTTTTCTGAATTTTGTTATTTTTGTTGTAAAACTGGGCCCGAGTGAAATTGAAATTATTTTGGCATAATTCACATAATTTCCGGAATTTCACATATGCCTGTTATGTGAAATTGCAAAAGTGATGCTCTTATGCCCAGCTGCGTTGTTAGGATACAGTTCACTGCAAAATTACAATGTAAGAACTGAATGAACAACCAGAAAGTGAGTTCTGTTTTAAATGTGAACAGAGTCCTTGTGTTAAAAATTGACACCAGGGCGCATTTTGCACAGAAATGTAGCACTCAATGACTGATTTGCATTCAACGTAGTAATATGCAATTATCCTGAAATTTTGCACTACTCTGGATGAAACCCATGACATTCCTGACAGATAATGGATGGTACTCACAAGAATGAAGAGTAATGGTCAAAGTGAGCACTGTCATGAAGATGATGGGTAAGAGAGTTGGTAAATTATGCAGGTTTGGAGAGAATCTAATGAGTCAAACCCAGGTGTCAGCATGAATGTTCACCATAACGTACAAAAATAAACAAAGAATCTAGACTGTATCTGAACTGACCTGCATCAGTGAGTCAAAAATGAAGAGTCAGGAAGCACAACTATCACTGTTTGCTGCAAGCACAGTGCCTAATGAAGTAAGAATGTGGGAAAGAAACTGCTTAAAAATGGAACCCACAATTAAGTGAAATTTATCTAAAGCTAAGAAATTTGATTCACTGATTGTACACACTTTAAAAAAAAATCACAATGCAATTTAGCAGTAATGGTAAGGAGGGGAGGCGAGTCTTTATTTAAAATGAATAGGAGACTAGGACTCGTACAAATCATGAAATGACATAGTCTATCAGTTGTCCAGGGCAGTGGTGCTAAAAGGAATGCGTAGTCTTAACAGTACAGTGAAAAATCATAAGCATGATAACAGTCAATGTATATCAAATAACTGGTAACATTGAGAAACAGAAATTCAGAGGGAGGTTAGTATATGGTAGACCACTGTGTGATTAAAGTATGAGATTTTTCCATGGAGTGAATTCCTTAGTGATCAAGTCACAATGAAGGATCCAGGTGCATTCTTGCATTTTCATGTTGGCCTTCAGATCTACTCCCTGCACTGATTTCTGGATGATATAAATCACCTGCCACTTGATCTCAATTTCAGTATGGTTGTATTCTAAAAGGGGGCAATTGATCGGACTTTGGTCACTTTACACCTTGTTTGTCTACAAGGTTTTTAACCATTTGATGCCTCTGCCCAAAATAAATGAGATTACAGATCTAACAATCACAATGGACTACCATACAAGAGTTGTTTTAGTGACTATTGAGTGTGTGAACAATATAGTTTTGGCTAAATTATTTTGAATTTGTGTTGAATTTACACACAGAACAGTTGCTAACTAGCATTGAACAAGGGGCCCCAAAAGCTCATGATTGAGGGAATGATTGCATTGATGATGTAGGCATGCACTAAATGTTCTTTTGGTTTGGAACCTCTCTTGAAGACAAACATAAGGCCTCCTGCCTTTAACCCCTTCGCTGCAAGGCCTTTCCCGTCTCCGTGCTAAGCCTTTTTTTGACTATTTGGGGTAGTTTAGGCTTTGCCCCCATAACTTTTTGTCCACATAAGGCATCCATGCCAAATGTTCATCCTTTTTTTCCAACATCATGAGCATTCTAAAGGTACCTAGGGTTTGTGGATTGCCCTGGAGGTGACCGATAAATTAGCCAAAATACAGCTAAGTTTCGTTTTTTGTGGAAAAATGGGAAAAAACTGCTGCAGAAGAAAGCATCAATTTAATAACTTGTTGGTACTTCTTTTCTTTTTCCTACCTGAAATCTGATAGTCTTTAACCTTTGTACTGTTTTTACATGTTTTGCATTTAGTACAAGGATCCGTTCTGTTCGGTAGTGTTTTCCCCACAACACCATCTGTTTGGAGAATGCTCCAATTCTTTTGGATTAATTTCCAAATCAGTTGAGACCTGGCAGAAAAGCTGAGTATCAACCCGACTTTGAAATCTCCTTTTTCTTCTAAATTCTTCTCTTTCCGAACAAGCAACTGTTGTCTCTTTCTAAGGTGCACTTTTTCAGTTGCCCCTTTTAATACTTTCATCGTGTAACTCCTTTCACTAAACCTATTTAAGGAATCCCTTTCTGTATCAGAGTAATCATCAGAACGTGAGCAGTCTGTTTGATTCTCAGCAGCTCACCATAGGGGATACTGTTGATTAGGTTACATGGGTGTTGACTCTGTGCATGGAACACTGTGTTCCCTGCCATTGGTTTTCTATATAGTTTGGTACACAATTTGTTGTCAGCAACGAACACAAGTAGATCTAAAATAGCGAACTCTGTCTTTCTGATGTTAATCGTGAATTTCAAATTGAGATCATTCTCATTCAAGATCCTGATGCAATCTTCAGCTTGTGACTGAGTATCCCTCCAGACTATAATGGGGTCATCAATATATATTGCCCACAAGGCCATCCTGTCTACCCATTGTCATTTCCTTCTGCCCAGGCCACATGCTTCTCCCATGAAAGAATTGCGTAACTGGGGGCGAAGCACGAGCCTATGTCAGTCCCCTGCGTCTGCAAATGTAGCTGCCCATAGAACAAGAAGATTTTATTAATAAGACAAAAAGAGGCAATCGGTAATAGAATCCTGTTGTGTTCTTGGAATTTCAATGGTCTAGTTCTTGGAAGAATTCCAATGCAGCTAAGACCTTCGAATGCATTATACAAGTGTATAGACTCGCAATGTCCAATGTGATTAGTAGGAAGTCATCTTCCCATTGTATGTTCTGGATCAATTGGATGAAATCAGTGGTGTCCTGTACAAATGAACTGACATTGCCAAAGGCCAGGAGGCTGAAACGCATTTGTCAGTTTATATAGGTTGCACGAAACAAAATAAAATAATTACTGAACTCAACAAGCCCCAGAGTGCGTAGTATCGTCTTTCGACATTTAAAAAAATATATATATATATATTTGAAAAAACAAATGTTAAAGTGACATTATAATGAGGTGAAAGTTTCAGTGAAACCGCAACATTTTAAACAAAACAAAACACTGAAATTCAACTATAACTCGTGCCCCCTCCATGCACAGTGTTATTGTCAATGATGTCAGTTCAGTTATTAGTAATGTTATCAATGATGACACAGAATGTCATGAATATTGTGATGTGTGAAGCCATAAGAAGTCCATGGTGAGGGTTTGAGTTACATCAGAGCAGAAACTATGTATGTATGAGCAGATTTAGCACAAACCCATCTGAGAAGTAACATATTGTGGAATAAAAACAATACCTAGATTAAAGGCAATATTGCAAATCTCTATGACTTAGAAAATGAAACAATAAAACTACCACATTTGGAAACTTTGGATAGGGGAAAAAGTGGGGCAAAATTGCCATGGAAAATTTTAAGCCACACTAAATCAGGTCACATGTATTCCATTCAAGCATATCTAAGGGAGGGAATTACATTAACAAATACAAAATGAATTCACATGATACTATATTTCAGCAGTCACATTTAGGAAAGAAAATACAAATGGCAGGCATTTTTTCGTATTGGACCAAAAAACAATAAAGTTGCAAGTCGAGTTGGAATCACAGATGGAATCTATAAACATTTAGAAGAAAATTGCTCTCCGATGCAGGAAGTATTTAGGGACCTTTTGCAATGCCAGAAGTCAGCAAAGAGCTGCCCCTTATTGTAAAACCTAGTATTACTGAATTGAATCACTATTTTTTTTAAATGTATGCCAATAAATTGAAGAAGGTTGTAGTGCACATATGTCACCCACAACAGAATAGATTTATCAAGGTTTGACACCTGCCAGATGTAGCCCATTAATTGAACACTGCTGTTCTAGCTAAGAAATACCAGTTGCCACTCACAGAACTCAGTATGGGTGCCTTCAAAGCATTCATTATGGTAAAGTGGTCCTGTCTACTGTGTGTCCCTAAGAAGGTGGACATTAAAGGGAATATATGGAGTATCATTAAAGTGCATTGACCAAATCTAAGTACCAGTGAATTGGTTGACGGGGTCCTTAAAAATGTAATGAAAATACAGAGGTACTTGGCAAATCTGCCCTTTATTTCCCACTCTTTTTGTACCGATTGATTTGATGTTTTACATCGTAGAACCAAGCCAATATTTCCACATATTGGAATCCATTTTTAAGTATTTCTGAGACATTCAGGGTGAAAAAATGAAGAAAGAAAAATCGGAAATCATGAGATGAAACTTGGATTTTGAACCTGAAATGCTAAAATGTTAAAACTGCTGTTTAGGTATTTTTCCGACAGGATACTTCTCAAGGCAACCACAATAAACATCATAGAATACATCAAGTAATTAATATAAAAATGGAATAGACTGCGACGTGCACTAATTATTCAGTTTAACATCACACAAAAGTCATAATGGCTAGAAGAATTTCTTGTTTGACTCATTTCCCCATACCATTGGTGTCTCATTGTTTTGCAGTGCAGGTTTAATAATTCTGTTTAGGCTTCCAAAAGTCATAGGTTGGAATAGAAGCAAGTTAGCACCATCTGAAATATGGGATTTATATTGTGAAAGATGCTTACATTTATATCTGAGCTGATCAGCCAAAATTAACTAGAATACTGGTTTTCCAAGCAGCTGCGAAGGGAAAATTCTCAAATACAATGATTCATGGTATCAGGAAATCAAAGCCTCGACCAGGCCCAAGCCTATACCCAGACCTATCCTGATTCCCAGCCTCGTATTTATAACTAGCCAGCAACAAATTCAATGACATGAATGAGGTTCAGGCAGAAAGCTATATCAAGTGATGGCTCTAAACTATTCTGACTACCATTATTCTACTTTTCACTCCCTAATCACCTAACTACCACTGCAGACTTTCTTACTGCTCTCAGAATGTATAAAGATATTGATATTGCTGAGTTTAATTTTGACGGTCTTTTAGTTTTTGCCACTGGCTTGTTGCCAGACCTGTACTGTCCAGCGTAACTATTTTGCACCCCTGGATAAAAGGCACACTTACTGTCTGCCCCACAAAGGATGGAGATTTGTATTATAAAGGACAGTATATTTGTGCATAACGCCCTCAGTAAGACAGGATGTGCAGATATGACCCAGTGGCTACACATACCACAGGGGTAGTTCAATTGCATGGGAAGAAAAATGTCAAAATGAGGGATACCCGTTTGCCCTTTTGAGTGCTCCCATTACAGAAGCATGTGCACAGTCAAACAGTTGCCCTTGCCTAGGAGATGCCTGAAAGTCCAGCACCCCTGTGTTGGAGGACTTTCTAATGCCCCAACCCACAAATTAATATTTGGGAGGGTACATGTGTGGTCCCAGGGCCTGGACCTGTATGGTAAACCCCCACAGGGTTCTGAACTGACACACTACTGACAGGCTACCCTCTACCTTGAAGGACATCCTGTGCACCTTCAAAAGGAGGCTGGGGTTGCACGTGTGCTTAGACAATAAGGGCCTCATTAGCATGTCCAACTGCCATCGCAGCGGGATGGAGACCCGCCGACAAGTAGTTCGTTGTTCTACCCACCAATTATGATATGACTGCCGTCTACGCGACCGGAAACATGCCTTTTAGTTTTGCGGCCTGTGCTGTGGCACGGAAAAGGGCTGTAACACAAGCCGCAGTAGTAAAAGGCATGTTTGCAAACATCCATGCACAGATTGCCAGGCACCATGTGGTGTCTGGCACATGGTAAATGGATGTTTGAGGGGTAACCACATGTGCCCCCTGGCCACATAGCAGAGGCCCACAGGGGATGTGGGCCCTGCCAGGGGCCCCCAAAGTCCCTTTCCGACAGCCGTTCCACGAGGTGCGACCACCATGAAAAGGCTGTGGGAAATGGACATCGTAATCCCTACGTGGTGACTGCGCAGACACCGCCTTCATTGTAGGGATTACTGTCCACCTGTCAGAGGCAGCAGTCTTACCCCTGCCAGCTGCACTCCAACCGCCGGTATCTTAATCCGGCAGTCGGACCATTGCCCTAGATGTTGGGTGGGTCACGGCAGTCCACCCTACATCATATAATGGGGGCCTTAATGAGACAAAAGTCGAACTAATATGGTGTACTGAGAGCTTCACAAGGCGTGAGGGGGCGAGGTTGTTTTTATTCTGAATTCCCTGCATGTAGGTCACAATAGAGGGAAAGTGGGTCACTCCATCTATGTGTGAATGTGTTGCTACCTGAATTCCTGCAAACCTAAAACACTGCTTGCTTGCAATTGAACAGGGCACTGCAAAATTTTATGTGATTATGTATAGTAAGCATTTCCTTGCGTGCACAGTACAGCTTACCTGTAAATGTACACGTCTGGGATTATTAAGAATCAAGGAGCTATTCATGAAGGAAAACTTACACATGAGTAAATCTACACATGCCAGTTTGCTCTTACACGTTGTAGTAAATTTACTACGTTAGGCTATTTAACATTTATAAGTGTACATGTACTAGAAGGTTTATATTAAAGGTCTCCACCCCTGAATTAATGGTGTGAAGCCTAAAACAATGGTAGGCAGAGATCTCCCTTTTAAAAGTATGGGGACAAGTTTAAAAGTTTATTAATGTTTGAAAAAAATAGTAAAGATACTTTAAAGATAAATATCAGTGTAAATTAATTGTTAATATTTATTTTACATGTAGAACAAAATAGCATGTGATAGCATTATTAACTTTATTTTGAATTCAATATTTTATTGTTTAGATTTTTTTAAATTAAATTAAAATTGTTTTTCATAAGATTTAAATTAAAAAATCTCACCTAAAGTATAAAATGTATATGTATTTATTAGATAGTAAAATTATTAAATGTTATGTACAGAATTATTTTCAATTTATGTAATAATTTTATTTAAAAAATTAAAGTTACATTAAACTTGATATGTAAAAATGGTTTCATTACATTTTATAATAAAATAATAATGCTTTATTTATATATAATTTTACAACATTCAACTTAAATTTTATTTTTAAAATGTTAAAATAAGATTATTTTAAATTGACATTAGCTCTGATGGGCTTTTCAAACCCTGTCTCCATTATTTGCTATTGTAGAATGTTGCATACCTGTAGTTGGCCATTGGTGGAACTGCACTTACTCCAGCTCTAAGTTAGAGTACAAATGCGACTGTTTTAGGTCCTTTTTGGATGTGCTATATATAGAAGTCCATTTGGTGAAGAGCAATGGGCTTGCTCGTTTGGGGGGTGGGCATGTCCCTTCCTAAACTACTTTCTAGCCCTCCCAACTCCTCTCAAAACCCCTCCTCTTTAGTAGGAAGTATTCCCCATTTTCCAGGCGTTCCTCCTTATTCCTCCTAAATCTACTACTAAAATGTGCAGAGATCTGTGTAGTCGGGCGAATAGCTCTGCACATAAAAGATAGGAAAGGCTGAGGCGTTGAACTCTGCATGTAGGTTTGTGAATAACATTTTATAGTATGTTAGTAGGATTATTGTAGTACTAGTAACCACATCCAACACCTATGAGCATTTCTCATTGAATATGTAGAGATATGAGTGAGAACTTCTTAGTATTTGAGCCTAGGATCTAAATGAAATTAGTGTTCTTTTGGATCAAATTGATGCAATTCTATTTTTATTTCACTTAGGGGCTGATTACGAGTTTGAAAGTGCGGTGGCGGGACCGCCCCACCAAACCCACGTGAGAACAGCCCGCTGTATTATTTTTGTGTTGCGTATAAAATAGGCACCGCAATGGCAACGTCAAAGGAAGTTCCAGCACAGCATGGACTGTGAAGTACATGTTATGCCCCCCTGTGCCACTGTCATAAGGTTTCTGCACATACACAGAGCTATGCACAGGAAAATGGGACCCCGGAATACAGTGGTTTGCCACCATATACCGTAGCACCCAAAAACCCCAACCCAACTAGCTTAGCATCCCATTAGCACCCAAGTACCAATGATTAGACAACCCAGAACACGGTATCTTTATCTCAGGACTCGCAGAAGCAAGAACACTCTTTCGTCACTCACTCGTACTTGTCCACAAGGTGCGTAGGAAGAGACACTGGATAGGTTAAAATGTTTATTCCAACTTACGTGCTCTATTGTACAGTACACGTGTCAGTACTAATAGCATAATGCATCTGACTAATATAAGCAGCATGGTTACAATTCCATAGAATACAAACGGGGAAAGCATCTCAGAGCTCAGTGGATAAACGTATAAATAACATTACCACCCTCCCCTTGCAGTAAGATAGTTTATTATAATAATAGAAGACCTCTGGGCTTTGACTAGCGAACCCCCATACCTCAGTCTCTAGATGCAGAATTACATCAGCAGGACATCATAGCTCTTCTCACTGAAAGGGATTTCTCCAAGTGTCAAGCGCCAGTAAAAACTGCAGTATTAAAGGCACACAAAGATTCATGGCATTTGCGCCTAATGTTATGTCTGGGTGCGCGAGACTGGCCATATCAGGAAGAACCGAAATACATTGTTATGCGACCTTGTACATGTTGTGCAGTCTGAGCCCAAATCGAACAAGAGAAAAGGTGAAAGACAGAAAATGCAGACAGCGCAAAAGAACTTGGCAAGAGCAAAGGGCGAGGAGACCCGGCTCAGTGTAACGTGCGCAAAGAAAAGCAGCATGGCAGCCAGGCCTAGGCCAACATAACAAGGCAGGTAACAATCCACAAGACACCCTCCCCTGGACAGTCCGGCGGCCAGGACAGAGGCCCATCATAGGAAAAACACAGCCGTTGGAGCACAGGGAGCGCCCAAACGGCGAAGGGCAGGTCAATCCATGAAAGTGTAAGTGCAGAAAAAAGCCATACCCTCCAAGAGTTCATCATTGGAATCGTCAAAAAACATAGATGCCATCCAATCCAGGAGATCAAAGAGCAGGAATGCTCCTCAGCAAAGGGAGCATCCAGAAGCAATGCGGGACAGCTTGCGTGATAATTGAAACAGCTTCGTTGTAGGAGATCCTGGGCAGCCGCCCAGATATCCCATTGCGCCAAAATCCCCAGTGCAGCCGCACGCGCCATACAGCCAGCAACGGAACAGTCCTGCTCATGGGCCTCTAAGGGACCCATCAACTGAACAAAATCCGGAACAGACAATGACGAATTGGAGAGGCAATAATCCAGAGTCCAGGTGAAAGGACAGCGGACACAAGTCATCACAGGTTGCACGCAAGTGAAATACGCAAAGCGAAATGAAAGAGTATATGACACACTCAGTGTCGCCAATGGCAAGACACCAAAACCAGCCAAAAGGCGCTCACGGAGCAGCTGGAGGCGTTCTGGATCGAGCAGGTCCCATCGGGGAGCAGCCATTGCGCAGAAAGCAAATTAAGAGCAAGACACCAGCCGCTAAAGCGAGGATCAACGGGAAACCGCCAAAGACACTGGAAAAAATAGAATGTATGAAAGCCGGGATGACACCAAAAATAGTTTGAAAGGAGGACACCAAGCCCGACCCTACGACCTTAAAAAAGTGTACTAGGCCTTCAGTGTTAGATGCGTTAAAAATACGATGTATTAACTCCCCAAAATGTTGGGGGAGATTAGTGTTTAAAAGGGCCTGTATTTCACTGTGGGTACTCGCCACCTGGAGAATGAATGTCTCCCGGGCGGACGTGAGCATAACTTCCTCGTTTAATAATAGTGCCTTTATTCTGCTCAGTCTATTGAAATCTGCTTCCATGGTAGGGATGGAAGGCCAAATAGAGATATCAACCTTGCCATGAGGGGGAGGAAAAAGCACATTTTTGCAGCAGACAACACTGTGCGAAACTGTTACAATGTAAGGAATGCCAGCCTGCAGGCCACAACAGTTTTCGTTATTTAAAAGTAAATAACTACCATTGGAAAGGAGAGTGAAAGTAGGAGAAATAACAGGAGCAGGAATACCTTTCAGCACACAAGCAAGATTAGGAGCGGAAACGCTACATGAGCCATGCAATTTAATGTGTTTACAAATAAGCGAATGACCCATAGTCGAGTCGCAGTACTCCCCGTGAGAAAGACTTCCTTGCCGTCCCGAAGGCATTTATACATGAAAGGCAAGGACCAGAGTTCATGCAGGAAAGCACTGCCCAAGGGCCGGTAACGGCCCACAGGATAATGTTTCATGCACGAGTCAAATTCAAACAAGGAAAAAGGTAAAGCGATAACCCCATGAACTAGCCACACAGCAGAATCGAGTTCTGCAACAGAGAACGGTAAAGGATCCATCTTTTCGATATGTAATAGAGTGTAAGTTGCATCTTTCATGGACATAAATTGCTGTTTGTCAGTTAAATTAAAAGGTAGAAACAAGGCAGAGGTGTTCAAAAAATGCCAAGGAACTTTACCTAACTTAAGCGTTTGTAAAGTCCATGCAAACTGCATAACTGAGCGCAATTGATTCTGACCATGATATAACACAGAAACATCATCCTGTACAATATCGACAACAGAGGACACAATATTCTCTAAAGTATAAATGCGAGAAGACAGGGTATTAATACTATTGTCAACAACAGCAAGCACCTTTTCCAAATTTGCTTGATCTATTTCCCTAAGACGGGAAGCAGCTTCCATTTGTGATAGCTTCCAGAGTTCATTATATGTCTCATAAATGAATCTTTTAGGTCGGGGACCACGAGGTCCCAAAACAAAGTCGGACAGATCAATATTGCCTGTAAGGAGGGACAAATGTTGTTTAACAGAATCAAGGGACGAATGTTGCAGCCATTGTTTGCATAATTTACCAACAGAATATGTAGTGACAGTACGGGAAGCAGTAAATCTCGGATCAGGCCTATCCTGTGTGTATCTAGTTCCTGAGTCGTGAAAACGCATTTGACATGCATTAGATGATATAGGCCATACCAACCAGGGTGACTGATCCAGTTTGGAAACATTAAATGAATTATTCTGTAACAGAGCCTGCAGGGACACGAGGGACATATTGAATCGTGAGCTTTCATTGGGAAAACTCGACAGGGATGGTATTGATGGAGTATTCAATTGTTTAGTGGTTGCTAAGCCCCAACATGTAGTCTGATAAATGGAGACATTGAGGAACATAATTTGTGTAGGGATGAGGCAAGCACGGTGTAATGCCTCGGTTCCCTGTACCTGCCATGGCTTGGAGCCCCAAATAGATTTTAAATCCACTGTATTATCCCAGTACTCATAACCACCCACAGCTAGGGAACTTAGAAAGGAACCTGAATAAAGCAATTTGGTGTGTGTTAACATAATTTTCTGAGTTGATGTGTTATTAAGTCTAAAATAATAGGATGCAGGGTTCGACCGATTAAAATCAGTAAAATAATTAAACTTATTTCGTAAAGTTTGAGAGCTACCTGGCAAGGGGTTTGGACAATGTTCCCATTGGGTGTAGTTAACAGAACTACGCAGGGCACTTGGCTTATGGAGAAAATGATTACCCCAATGTTGGTAACAATACAAATCGGCATAATTCGCAGAATTCATATATAAATCTTCAGCATTAAAAGACGCATAATATTTTAAATCGGCAAACAATGCTTCAACGGCATGCACATCCCAATCATCAGAATGAATATTATTTTGTACTACATCACCCATTGAAACACGAAGGACATTAGGTACATTAATAATTTCCGTCGGACCATGGATTTGATAGTTCACTGCATCCCATACGATGCCATCAGCAACTGGGAAAGCTGAAATGTTCACAAATGTGTGGTCACGCTTCATGATGTGAGACGAGGAATGAGGAGCCAAAGTTCCAGAAACATAGTCTACAGCAGAGCGTTCAGGTAAATAGTGACCATTAATTAGTAGAAAAAACACTGTGACAAAGCCAATGGACATGAACAAAAAAATCAAGAAAAGTACCAACCAGATGTATGTCCAGGGTGGAATCAAAAAATTGTCTCTAAACCAGGATATAAAAATACTGAACTTGGATGGAACTTTTGAAGATGTGGAATCCGAATCAAAGGAATAACGAGTCGGGCTTAGTGGCGATATTGGTTGATGTGCCACCGATTCAGATGCAGGATAAGTATACTCGTCCTTGTCGATGTTGGTGGAGAGTTGGGGATCAATTATAGTTTCAGGCAAAGTAGAGGATTCAGGCAAATCAACCATCTCAATTACAGCATCAGCGATCGTTCGCGCAGATGGACTATGAACATATGTCCGATAAATGGCAGGACAAGAGACCGCTGGTGTGACACTATTCAGGATCGGCCAGGCGCTGTAGCTTGACATTTTCAACTGAGATGTATCTGTTCTCTTTGCGACCAGGAAGCGGTGGTAAAATGACTGTACGTGTTCCCTTCAGGCCAAGAACTGGAACCGGTGCACGAAAAGAGGGGCCAAATTCTTTTTTGTTTTCAACCTTCTCTCGAACCAGTTCTCCAACTTTCGGAAGCCAGCCGGCTACCGGAATCTGCAACGCAGGATCTGTGGCTGAAGGCAAATGTGTAGTTGCAAGTTTGTCTCGGGCTTCTTGTAAGTCCTGTAACATAGCAGAATGGTTATCTACATCAAACTTGGCGGATTGCGCCGCGATGTCTGGACCCTCAAGGTCAGGCACAAACATTCTTATGCCAAAGAGCATTTCGTATGGGGTCCGCCCACCCAGAGGTCTTCTAGGGAGATTATTAAGTGCACGCTGAACGGTATACAAATGGGCCAGCCAGTTCCTGCCAGTACCTATAACCCTAGCTGTTAAGGATTGCTTTAAGTCACGGTTCATTCGTTCAACGATAGAGTTGCCCTCAGGCCTATACGGAGACGAAAATTTCACCCGCACCCCAAGCGAAGCCATTGCATCTTTGTAAGCCCTAGAGGCAAACGCTGGACCTTGGTCCGAATGGAAGGTGCCGCATGCGAAAATTCCCACAAAGACACGCAAATCCCTGATTACATTTCGGGCGTCAGCACTCCGTTGTGGCCAGACCCAGAGAAACCGTGTGCACGAGTCCACTGCCACTAAGATGTATTTATAGGCAGTGTCTGATGAGAATGGACCGCAGTGATCCAAGTAAACACACCCAAAGGGTCTGTTAGCAATGCAGAGCGGTGTTTGTGGTGGACGTGTTACCGTGGAAGGCTTAATCTGTTGACAAACGTCGCAAGAAAGCACAAAAGCACGGGTGTCTTTATATAACCCACGCCACCAATAACGCTGCTGCAAGATGGAAACCGTAGCTGACACACCTGCATGAGCAGAAGCCATGCCTTCGTGTGCAGCTGATATCAAGGCACTCCTGCGGTCCGCGTTGGGGATCAGCCGATCTCCAACGTCAGGTATAGTTACATAAGGAACCTGATCGGGACTTAATGTGTAAGAATACTTGGAAGGGAAACCTGTAGGGTAATTATTACCTTCCTTGGTTGCAGCAATAGCTGCTAATATAACAGGGTCTATTTTAGACATGGACCTGGTAACCGCTGCTACTGAACACGTGACTACTGCTGAACGGGCAGCCTCATCTGCCAGATCGTTCCCAATAGCGTGTGCGCCCACCCGCTGATGGCCTAAGGTGTGAACCACCTGTGTGAGGGGCAGACGTTGTTGCAATTCTGCCACTCGAACCCAAATCATTTTATGCTTAATTGTGCTCCCTTTTGCGTCCTTGTAGTCGTTTTTTGTCAGGGTCTAAATCCCTTTTGCTGTCTGAACCACACAGGAGCAGAATGACGCTAGGTCCCAATACCCTTCTCAGAACCAACCCTGCTAGGTCTTTTAGTATTCCATTGCAGGTAAGTTCTAAGGGGGAAAAGGGGTTGGGGACAGAGAAGAGACTGCTCCAATATTCTGCCTGTTCAGCTACGTCTTCTTCTTCTTACTGGACTGCAACATTAACATGTAAAAAACCTTTATTTATTGTGCCTTTTAACTTACTGTTTTTTCTATGGTGTATAAATAACTTATCTTACCAGAATGTTTACTGAAGCTTACTTCTCTTCTACTTCTCATGTATTGTTTGCTAGGTTGTATGAGAAGTCTTCACTCAGATCTCTTTCCTTTTCGTTCTCAGGTACAATCTGCACTTGATCCTGCTATTCCTTAATGTAAGAAAGATAAGGTAAGTATTTATTTCTGTATTCCTAATTTATGTATTATTTGGGTTTCTCTTTCTTTCTATTAACTCACTGTTAAGAGACTGGAGTGGGCCTTGAACTGGGGTTTCTGTAGTAGGATGACTGGTTTTCTCTCTTTAATTAGTTTTTTAAACAATGCTTCAGAACTTAGGTTAAATGTTAAAAGGAAGCGTTCCTTTTATTCAGGCCTTTGGTTTTAATGTTTGCTGGAAGCACTGCCATACGTGAGGAGAACATTACTGGAGTTCTTTAACACATGGCATGAGAAAGAAACATGCCGGGCCTTTGACCCTGACTTCACCTTTTAATTAATTCTCAGAAGAGTGAACAAGTTTCAGTCTAAGAAGACACTGCGTGTTGAAAGGTCACGCCTGCGTCTGACAGATTCTGGAACAGCTGAAAAAGACAGCTGATTCAAAAAGCTTTTTATTTAATCTTCTCAGCTAAGGAAAGCAATTACTGAAAAAAGTATTTCCAGTTTTCAAACGAAGGAAAATATATTCTGACTTGTTTCCTTTTTTCTCTTTAAATAGAAATTTACCTCTGACACAATAACCTTTTCTCACAGAATGTTTTATATTAGCTACAAGTTTAACACTAACCTGATTAGTGAGGGAATGTAGTTCCGACGAAGCTAACCCCGATTTTATCGCAACTACCCTAACTGACTTCCACGACGCTGGGAAAACAGGTGCTCTTCAAATTATTTCTTCAGTGAAGTGCACAGTGGAATGTTGAAGCACACTTCACCTGATGTCATGAAGCCTAAAAGACTAGACTGCTAACAGTGGTGTGCTGTCGCAGTATGTGCATGTTGGCAGCCATCTTGGAGTTCCATCGGTGCCAACAAGCACTCCAGCTTGAGGGATTATCTGACTTTTGGTAAGTTTGTAGGGGGAAAATGGTAGCCAGCATACAGTTAGAAGGAGGAAACCTCCCGTGAGTCCTGACAGTACCCCCTCCCAACGGGGTTTCCTCCGGTCGTGGTTTGGCAGGGAATTTGGCATGAAAGGCTCTAATTAAACGGGGGGCATGGACATTAGTACTCTTTTCCCAGGAACGTTCATCAGGTCCATAACCTTGCCAATCAATGAGGTAGAAAATTTCATTGCGGATGAGTTTTGAATCCAAAATTCGTTTAACTTCGTACTCCGCCTCACCATTAACCATCAGAGGATCAGGAGGGGAAACCCTACGCAACCCCGGTTGAATTGGTTTAAGGAGAGAAACATGAAATACTGGATGAATTTTGGTAGAACCAGGAAGAGATAGTTGATAAGTGACTGGATTTATGACCTTCTCAATTGGATAAGGACCCATAAAACGAGGCTGAAATTTACGGGGACCTTTGAGTCTGAGATTTTTTGTACTCAACCAGACTAAGTCTCCTACATGAAGCTCAGGTTCTTTTTACGTTTTCGGTCAGCGAAGTGTTTGTAACGATCCTTCGCGATCGACAAATTCTGGGTTACTGAGTGATGAATTTTAGTTAACTGTCGGGCAATATCTTGAACAGCAGGAACATTAATATCATCAAAATTAGCATGAGAATTGGGATGTCTGCCTGAGTTTATAAAGAAAGGGGAGTGGCCAGTGGATACATTTAGAGCATTATTGTGAGCATACTCCGCAGTCCATAAGTGGTCAGGCCAGTCACCCTCCTCATCTAACAAATAAAGTCTGAGGTGTTGTTCTAGGTCTTGGTTAATGCGTTCAGTCTGACCATCAGTTTCTGGGTGAAAACTGGTGGAATAACGATGGTCAATATTAAGGCCTTTGATGTAAGCCTTCCAAAATCGTGATAGGAACTGAGAGCCCCTGTCTGAAACGAGGACCCTAGGAATCCCATGAAGGCGAATAACATGTTGATTGAAAAGTTGGGACAATTGTTTAGCAGTGGGTGTACCTTTGAAGGGTATATAATGTGCCATCTTACTAAAAGTGTCGACAACTACAAGAATGGTATCATACCCATGGGAAGAAGGTAGATCAACAATCAAATCTAAGGAGACTGTGTGCCAAGGATATGGGGGGGTTGGCATGGGTTGTAGGAGACCTTTAGGAGCTTGTCTGTCCGATTTTCCCCGTGCACAAATTTCACAGCCTAACACATATTGACGGACGTCTCGGCACATGTATGGCCACCAGAAACGACGTTTGAGTAATTCTTCGGTTTTCACAACACCTTTGTGGCCAGCCAGAGGGTTGTCGTGACATTCCTGCATTGCCTTCAGCTGAAGCTCCTTGGTGGGTAAATACAGGGTGGTACCTAAATAGGGGAGGCCATTGCGAATGAAACGTTGTGGATCTTCTGTGGCCCAGTTCTCCATTTCAAGGTCGGTCATCAAATTTCGAACGTGATGTTCAAAAGGTTCTAAGGAGATAGTTCCAATGAATTTTCCATCAGGTATGATTTGCTGGTTTTCAATGACTGAAGTTTGATTTTCTGTGTCGAGTCTAGAGAGGACATCAGCCTTTCCATTCTTGGATCCGGGACGAAAAGTGATAACAAAATCAAAGTCCGCGAAGTAAAGAGACCAACGCAGCTGACGTGGTGTGAGAGTTCGAGCAGATCGCAAAAATTTTAGGTTGCGGTGGTCCGTAAACACCGTTACAGTGTGTTTTGCCCCCATTAAGTAATGCCTCCAATCTTTGAAGGCATCTTTGATTGCCAAGAGTTCTTTTTCTGTAATCGTATAGTTGCATTCCGCAGGGTTGAGTTTGCGGGACCGATATGCCACCGGGTGTAACTGTCCCGTGTCCTTGTGCCTCTGAGAAAGTATTCCCCCGATGGCTAGGTCCGATGCGTCTGTCTCCAAATAAAAAGGCTCAGAGGGATCTGCATGAAGCAGCACCGGTGCTGTGGTGAAACTGTCCTTCATCAACTGAAAAGCTTCTTCTGCTTCTTCTGACCATTGGAACGGAACTCCTTTCTTCAGAAGACGAGTCAGCGGAAGTATCTTATTGGAGAATCCATTAATGAATCGTCTGTAAAAATTAGAGAATCCGATAAAGCTTTGAACCTCTTTGATACTGGTAGGAGATTTCCAGTCTGTTATCGCCTTCACTTTTTGCTCATCCATTCGAACTCCTGCAGGTGATAACACAAAACCTAGGAATTCTACTGTATCTGTGTTGAAGAGGCATTTCTCCAATTTAACGTATAGAGAGTTCTCTCGTAGACGTTGTAAAACTGCTCTGACCTGGTTGTGATGTTCTTCAACCGTGTTGGAATAAATCAGGATGTCATCTATGTATACTATAGCGCATCGGTCAATGAATTCACTTAAAACATCATTGATAAAGTACTGGAAGGCCGCTGGTGCGTTACAGAGACCATATGGCATCACAAGATACTCATAAAGGCCAAATTTGGTCCTGAACGCAGTCTTCCACTCGTCGCCTTCCCGGAGTCTAATCAAGTGGTACGCTCCTCGTAGGTCTAGGCGAGTGTATATCTTTGCTTCCTTCACTTGATCAATTAGTACTGAAATGAGAGGCAATGGATAACGATTCTTCACAGTTATCCTGTTAATCGCTCTAAAGTCAATACAAGTCCTGAGATCTCCCCCTTTTTTCGGCACGAAAAAAAGTGGGGAAGAGACAGGGGACTGCGACGGTCGGATAAATCCGTTCTCCAGATTCTTAGCTAGGTATTCCTTCAAATGGATGTTTTCCTTCTCCGTTAATGCGTAAACTCTGCTGCATGGTAGATTAGCCCCTGGTTCTAGATCAATTTTGCAGTCATAGGGCCTGTGGGGGGGTAACGTCTCTGCCTTTTCTCATCAAAGACGTCTGCAAAGTCTTGGTATTCATCTGGTATCATGGTAGTTTGGATCGCACATACCGAACCTCCACCTTCACACAATTGGGTGGCAGCGCAGATTACAGAAGAATGTGTCTGGTCGTCGAAACAATTTTTGGTGCAGTAGTCTGAATTTAATTGAATAGTTCGGGCTCCCCAATCAATTAACGGGTTGTGTTCCGTTAGCCATGGTAGACCTAGAATCAGTTGAAATTGGGGGCGTCTATTAAATTAAATTGCAAGGTCTCTTGGTGTCCTTCGACAGTAGTCATGTGTACCAATTCAGTATGACTGGTTATGGGCCCTGAAGTTAAATCCGTACCATCCACCGCTCTGACCTTCTCACTTTTCTCCTTCTTGATAGCTTGTAAACCGATCAGGCTAGCGAATTTGTGGTCGGAGAAATTACCTGTTGCCCCAGAATCTACCATGACGATGATTCCTGTCAAAACCACATCTCTAAACCTTAAGGTCACAGTCATAACCAAATGGGGAGAGGAGACTTGTAGTGTGTTTGCCAATTGGTGATTTGTTGGAGTCGTTTTTCCATTCGCATCCACAGGTCCAACTCCCCTTACCTGTGGTGCCTCTAGTTTTCCTTCTCCTTAGCAGGCAACTTTGGTCTTTTTAAGCAATTCTTGACAAAATGTCCACTTCTTCCACAATATAGGCACAGTTTGTTCAGCCTTCTCTTTTCTTTTTCTTCTTTAGAGAGTGGACCTCTGACTACACCGATTTGCATGGGTTCAATTCCCGAAGAACTCTCTACTGTCCGTGTGGATTCTGTTTTGACACGGTCAAAACGAGGAACACTTGGTCTAAGCTCCTTCCGCCGTTCTCCTTTCCGCTCACTTTGCCGATAATCGATCTCTAAGGTTAAATCCACTAAGGCAGAGATGTCGGTGGGTCGATTAGGGATTTGAGATAGAGCGTCCTTCAATTCCTCTCGCAATCCTCTATAGAATACTGCTGCTCTTTTATCCTCGGGCCAGTTGGTCTCGACCACTAGTTTATTAAATTGGGCTAGGTAAGACACGAGTTCTCGGTTTCCTTGCTTTAATTCCAACAGTTCGTTGTCTGAAGCTTGAGATGCTGTTCTTCTATCAAAAATTCGGAGAAATTCCTTCTTGAAGTCATCTAAACTGTACAAAATTGGGTCATCCTTGGTTACTAGTGGCATGGACCATGAGGCGGCGTCCCCACTAAGGTAGGACAAGATAAACGCCACTCGGGATTGAGCATCGGGGAAGATCGTTGGACGGCACATAAAATGCAGAGAGCATTGGGTCAAAAAAATTTGCGCTTTCTGCGGGTCTCCATTAAATCGCTCTGGAGGGGCAAGAGGAATTACTGGGGATAATGAGTGGATTACTTGTGTGGGGGCAAAGGATGAAGTGCTGATGTTAGGACTCTGGGTTTCAAAGGATGCGGTGCTTGGCCTAGATCCCAAAGCTGGTGTTCCCGTTTTAAAGGTTATTATCTCCTGTCTTAGTATTTTATTTTCCTCTCTGACTGCCTCCAAGTCCCTTTGTATATTACTCAAAATCTCGCCCAAATTTTTTAAATCAAGTCCTTCTGCCATTCTGCTCAGGTGCTTGTACCAACGTGGGCACTTCACTCTGTCAGGGTCTAAATCCCTTTTGCTGTCTGAACCACACAGGAGCAGAATGACGCTAGGTCCCAATACCCTTCTCAGAACCAACCCTGCTAGGTCTTTTAGTATTCCATTGCAGGTAAGTTCTAAGGGGGAAAAGGGGTTGGGGACAGAGAAGAGACTGCTCCAATATTCTGCCTGTTCAGCTACGTCTTCTTCTTCTTACTGGACTGCAACATTAACATGTAAAAAACCTTTATTTATTGTGCCTTTTAACTTACTGTTTTTTCTATGGTGTATAAATAACTTATCTTACCAGAATGTTTACTGAAGCTTACTTCTCTTCTACTTCTCATGTATTGTTTGCTAGGTTGTATGAGAAGTCTTCACTCAGATCTCTTTCCTTTTCGTTCTCAGGTACAATCTGCACTTGATCCTGCTATTCCTTAATGTAAGAAAGATAAGGTAAGTATTTATTTCTGTATTCCTAATTTATGTATTATTTGGGTTTCTCTTTCTTTCTATTAACTCACTGTTAAGAGACTGGAGTGGGCCTTGAACTGGGGTTTCTGTAGTAGGATGACTGGTTTTCTCTCTTTAATTAGTTTTTTAAACAATGCTTCAGAACTTAGGTTAAATGTTAAAAG
Source organism: Calotriton arnoldi (assembly GCA_963921515.1). Lineage (NCBI taxonomy): Eukaryota > Metazoa > Chordata > Amphibia > Caudata > Salamandridae > Calotriton > Calotriton arnoldi. The sequence goes on from CAWUFW010003562.1 coordinate 75,379, forward strand.
GAAGCGTTCCTTTTATTCAGGCCTTTGGTTTTAATGTTTGCTGGAAGCACTGCCATACGTGAGGAGAACATTACTGGAGTTCTTTAACACATGGCATGAGAAAGAAACATGCCGGGCCTTTGACCCTGACTTCACCTTTTAATTAATTCTCAGAAGAGTGAACAAGTTTCAGTCTAAGAAGACACTGCGTGTTGAAAGGTCACGCCTGCGTCTGACAGATTCTGGAACAGCTGAAAAAGACAGCTGATTCAAAAAGCTTTTTATTTAATCTTCTCAGCTAAGGAAAGCAATTACTGAAAAAAGTATTTCCAGTTTTCAAACGAAGGAAAATATATTCTGACTTGTTTCCTTTTTTCTCTTTAAATAGAAATTTACCTCTGACACAATAACCTTTTCTCACAGAATGTTTTATATTAGCTACAAGTTTAACACTAACCTGATTAGTGAGGGAATGTAGTTCCGACGAAGCTAACCCCGATTTTATCGCAACTACCCTAACTGACTTCCACGACGCTGGGAAAACAGGTGCTCTTCAAATTATTTCTTCAGTGAAGTGCACAGTGGAATGTTGAAGCACACTTCACCTGATGTCATGAAGCCTAAAAGACTAGACTGCTAACAGTGGTGTGCTGTCGCAGTATGTGCATGTTGGCAGCCATCTTGGAGTTCCATCGGTGCCAACAAGCACTCCAGCTTGAGGGATTATCTGACTTTTGGTAAGTTTGTAGGGGGAAAATGGTAGCCAGCATACAGTTAGAAGGAGGAAACCTCCCGTGAGTCCTGACATTTTTCGACCAGAAAAACAGATTATCATTGTAAGATTGTACACAGTAAAAAGAATCACATACAATAAGAGTGGTCTCATCCTGAGAAGCGAACTCAAGTGCAAGTAGCAATGCATGCAGCTCGGCCAATTGTGCGGTACTATCTCCAAGTGTGCGAGTATGCACTGCAGAGGATTTGAACTTTCCATCTACAAAGGAACCCGCAACAATAGCACATGCAGCTGAATAAGCGTGCTTGGACCCAGTGGCCGGTTGCGCCGAACCATCGGTGTAGATCACACATTTGTAATCCTCAAGCGGTAGTAAAAACAAAGGAGGAGGATGAACGAATTCATACTGCAAAAACTCCTGAGTCTGAAGAGAAGAATCAAAAACAAAAGTGACGTCCGAAGACGTCAAGGATGTAGCCCATTGTATCCAACGGGGATGCATTGCTTTTGAGTTCGGTACACTTGCCTTTGTTACTGCCTCTAGGGCAGGACAGGGTGTTACCACCAGAATTCGCTTACCCTGTGCCAGTGCGCGTTCTTTTAGAATCGCCATTTGCACTGCAGTTAGAACTTTTCGACAGATGTAAAGCGCAATTCAGCGGAAGTGTACAGATGTGACTTGTATGCGATGGGTACTGTATCACCTTCATTAAAGGTTAAGTATGTGAATCCCACGGACCCCGGAATTATTCTAATCACCAGGTTTGTGTGGTTATCACGAGTCAAAAGATATTTAGACTCCAATAGGTCTGTCTGCAAAGACTGCAGAATCGAGGTATGCTCAGGCAGCCAGCAAGACCTTGAATAAGTAGGTTGTATCAAAGCATACAAAGGCTTGATACGCTGGGCATATTCGGGAATGTAAGTACGCCCGAAATTCAAGAAACCCAGCAAAGACTGAAGTTTCTTCAGAGTATTTGGGGGCACAGATGTGCACACTTTTCCAAGAAATGGGGGCTAAGCCCTTACCTTCGTTATTGAGCTCATAGCCCAAGAACAGAACGGTAAATTCAGCAATGTGTGACTTAGCAAAGTTAAATTTGTAACCCTGCTCCGCAAATTCAAGAATAATGCGGTCCACACGGGACAGATGCGGAAATAATTCGTCGTCCGTCAGATAAATGTCATCAACGTACGAACATGCATCTTGATCAATGTCATTTAACAAAGAAACAACACGGGCGGCGAATATACCCGGACTATTTTTGTAGCCCATGGGTAAACGCCGGAACTGGAATAATTTACCACCGGAAGTGAATGCGGTCCATTGACCACTCTCCGGGGCTAGGTTGTGCGTGTAGAAACCGTTTGAAAGGTCAAGTGTCGTTTTGTATTTTTACGAACAAGACTGTCTACAAGCGCAGAACTGTGTGTATTTTGCACCGCAAAGTTCCGACAATGAGTATTTAAATGCCGGTAATCCAAAACTAAGCGGTACGATCCATCGGGTTTAGAAACCACGAAAAGGGGATTGTTCATAGGTGATACGCATGGTTCAATTACTCCCTGATATTCCAACTGTGTCAGAATTTCGGAGACGGGGCCTTTTGCCTGCCATTTGATGGGATATTGGGGTTGTGGCTGCGGTAGTGACCGCAAAGGTATTGCATGAGGAGGTGATTCTTCATCCCATCCCACATGGTTGCGGTATAACGCTGGTGCCAGGTACACAGCCCACTCAGCTGCAAGTGCTTCAGCTTTGTCTTTTGGGACATGCCGTGAGAAGCTTGGAAGGATTACCTCCTCTCCTTTATGTGCAGCTAAAACGAATGGGGGTGGCCAATCCACCTCTGCTAACAAAATGTCATATGAAGAGGTTAGATTTTCCCAAAAATCCCTTTTATTTCACGCGGTATGTCACCTTCAATTTGTATGACTATGTTGTAAAGTCTGTCAGGGGGTGCCACTCTCGTGTCAGCTGTCTCTACAGTAACGAATGTTTCAGTTGCTGTCGCCTCCATATGAGGACGTAGCGCCTCCCGCACTATGGTAACTTCCGCGGCGCTGTCTAGGAGGGTCACTGCCCACGTCCAATTCTGGAGTCTCGTTCTCACGGTCTGAAGCATATTTCGCTGTGACAGCGGCAACTTTTTCTTCTGAAATTGCGGTCGAGGAAGGTGAAAGTCTTCTGCTTTCCCTCTGACTTGTTGTCGAGGTTGGTCTCGCTCCTGGGGAGCCTCTCGGCCCCTTCCTCTATCTTGCCGTCCTCCTCCACCAGCCTGTGACGACGTCTGGGCCTGTGAAGAACGAGGAGAACGCGTATCAGAGCTCTGAAACCTTTCTGGTGATTTAATCCTTGACCTATCACGTAAATCATAAGTACGTTCAGAAGAAATCGAAACTGGGGAAGCGCCTCTCGACCCCGGCTTCTTTTGTTGCTTACCCTGTTTTTTCTGTCTCCAACTCTTTTTAGTGAAGACTGGTCTATCATCTTTCTCAGATGTACTTTTTGTTTGTGTAACTTGTGTTTGCGATTGAGTTTGCAATTTTACAAAAGGCTTGTTGCCTAGGCTGTTTCTTCCAATTGTTTTATAAGCCCGGGCAATCATTTTCGGTAATTCGCGGGGCCTGTCCAACTCTGGGACCAAAGCCAAAGCATTCGCTACTTGAAAGTTCATAGCATCGCCCTTGACATTTCCAAGGATCAGCTCAGCTACTACATCAAACACTCCCACTAGTCTCATCCCTAATTCCACAGCCGCTTCAGGGCCATGTTCATCCTGTACTTTTTAATTACAGAGGGTAGAACCGTCATGGAAGGAGTTCCAAAACATTTTGAATAAACTGCTGCGAATACCTTACCCCAGTTTTCACATGATGTCAAATCGGGGATTATGTCTTTTGGCAAACTTATCGTGAGGATGCGGTGTTTATCTACTGGGGATGTATGGGGAAACACTGCTTCTATCTGATCGAACTTTTCTGCAAGCCAGTAAGGATAGTCGTCCTTATTTTGTGGACGTTTGCCCATCACAGAATTTACCATGACAGGACTTATGGTCACTCCAGCGGCTATAGCTGGTTGGCCTGCGACTACAGGAGCAGCTCCATGTAGGCTACCTGTAACGTATGTCACTAGGGCTCGATGCACTCGTACCAATTCGGTATGCATAGTGCGCAGTTCCGCAAGCGGTAATGCCAGATAATTTGGATACGGGGTATACCCGGCCAATACAGGCCAAGTGGCCCCCTGAATTGATAAGGGGCCTAAACGAACTGCGGTAGTTGGTTGTGGTAGGGCGCCATTAAACCAAACACGGTGCTGCCAAGCCGTGAGAGGTACTTCAAGAGTGGTATAGGGTCGATAGGCAGCAGGAATAACGGTGGGTTTATACTCATGAAACAGATTATCATCTGCCTCCACCGCTTCAAAAGTGATCCAAGTGTAAAACACCTCAAAGTGGTAAGCCGGATCGGCTTGAACCACAAAGACCAAATCGATCCCTGTATCAGGCACTCCATACACCCGTAAGTGGTCTCGGAGTGCTCTCGACTATGTGCAGCAATCGCTACACCAGCCATGACTAAACAGTTATATTCGACTACCTAACAGGGAGCACAAAAATGGGTCAGTTAACTAACCTTTTTAATAACATCAAGCTTGAAAGAACCTATAAAACGTTCAATATAGGAGGTATCACCGTCACTTACGCCTCCGGAAGCGTATGTGAGGGTTTTGTGGACAAGCACAAGTACTACTCAAGCGTCTCGCAGATAAGCAGCCCCACGTTGGTCGCGCCATGTCATAAGGTTTCTGCACATACACAGAGCTATGCACAGGAAAATGGGACCCCGGAATACAGTGGTTTGCCACCATATACCGTAGCACCCAAAAACCCCAACCCAACTAGCTTAGCATCCCATTAGCACCCAAGTACCAATGATTAGACAACCCAGAACACGGTATCTTTATCTCAGGACTCGCAGAAGCAAGAACACTCTTTCGTCACTCACTCGTACTTGTCCACAAGGTGCGTAGGAAGAGACACTGGATAGGTTAAAATGTTTATTCCAACTTACGTGCTCTATTGTACAGTACACGTGTCAGTACTAATAGCATAATGCATATGACTAATATAAGCAGCATGGTTACAATTCCATAGAATACAAACGGGGAAAGCATCTCAGAGCTCAGTGGATAAACGTATAAATAACATTACCACCCTCCCCTTGCAGTAAGATAGTTTATTATAATAATAGAAGACCTCTGGGCTTTGACTAGCGAACCCCCATACCTCAGTCTCTAGATGCAGAATTACATCAGCAGGACATCATAGCTCTTCTCACTGAAAGGGATTTCTCCAAGTGTCAAGCGCCAGTAAAAACTGCAGTATTAAAGGCACACAAAGTTTCATGGCATTTGCGCCTAATGTTATGTCTGGGTGCGCGAGACTGGCCATATCAGGAAGAACCGAAATACATTGTTATGCGACCTTGTACATGTTGTGCAGTCTGAGCCCAAATCGAACAAGAGAAAAGGTGAAAGACAGAAAATGCAGACAGCGCAAAAGAACTTGGCAAGAGCAAAGGGCGAGGGAGACCCGGCTCAGTGTAACGTGCGCAAAGAAAAGCAGCATGGCAGCCAGGCCTAGGCCAACATAACAAGGCAGGTAAAAATCCACAAGACACCACCTGTGTGCATCCACATGAAGTGGGGCACAAGGGGGCCCTGTAGGTCCCCCTTTGTTTCCTCACCACCACTGCTTTAATGGAGGAAAGACCTCCATGAAATCAGTGGCAGTGAGGAAAGTCGTAATATGCTTGCCGGGACCGCAGCTGTCCTGCCAAGCATATTGCTGCCTCAAGTTCCCAGAGTACGCCTGACTCGTATGGGCGGCCGTTCGTTTTCCTTCCTGGGACCTAAACTATGGAATTCCCTTCCGCTAGAACTCAGGAATTATCAATCTCTCCTTGCTTTCCGTGAAAAGCTAAAGACCTTCCTTTTTAGTCAGGCCTAATGCCATCCGAGCCCCTCCCTCGCTTGTCCCGCTTTAGCGCCGGGAAACCCTGTTGGGTAGCCGCGCGCTTTATAAATCTTTTAAATAATAAAAATATAAAATAAGTCGCTGCGCCACTGCCCTGGAATGGCGGTTCCCTGGTGGAGTCGGCAGTCCCAGGGCGGCATGACCGCCATGGTCGTAATGTGGCAGTTGGAAGACTGCCACCGTGGCACACCACAAGTCTGGCGGTAGGAGGACCACCAGACTTGAAATTAGGCCCTTAGTGTATGCGTTCCAGCAGTTAACATTGGGATGGAGTAATCCTGAAGCCTACGGACACAAATAAGAGTAGTTTCAATCTTCTAAACTTTGTTTTAGTTTAAAACAGCAGACATCCACAAATCACGTTTCAATATAATTAGATTCCTTTAACAGCATTCTTGCTCTTTTGTGTTGTTAATTAGTTCCTCACTAACAATTATTTATTTGTGCTCGGGCTCACACATGTTCTTTGACACATAAACATATTTTACACCTTGTCAGTCGTCTTACTTTTTACACTTTATCTTTATCCTGGCTTTTTTCCATACTTTAATTATTGTTTGTTACCCATGACTTCTAGCTACTGATATTTATATGTGCTTTCTGTCTTCTCCTTGAACCTTGCACATTTTTGCGCTCTAAGTCGCTGTATGTTTAATTCCAAAGTTTTCAAACTTAATAAATGAATATTTTACAATGATCCCATTATACCATTTATTAGAAAAGTATTTTTTTTATTTTAATACTTAAAAAACTTACTTCATTTATTTATGGACATTAGTTGACATGGTGACATGACTTGACCCCAACTTTTTTCTCATCTGGCCAGAACTTAGAAACTTAGAAAGCAATAAATTCTAATATCAACGCACTTTGCTCATCTAAGCAAACACATATTCTATTCATAAATCACAAGGAATCATAAATGCATTTAGTATGAAAATGTGTAATATAAAGAGCACTGGGTAAGCAGTGTTGTACAGTTATATGCTATCCAACTTTATAGGTCATATCAAACAACATTCACATTCAAGTGATAGGAAGAATTAGGGCTCAATTTTAGTTTGGGCAGTAATATAAAATCTGCTGATTTCCGTAGGAAGCGATAAACTGGGGGTGGAAGCGAGGGTGGAAATCCATAGGTGGAATTATGTCCACTACATTATTGCTACCATATAGAAAATTCCACTATTAGATCTAGAGCTAAAATGAGGACATGTTTTCTAATTCAAAAGTATCTCCCTCCACCATGTAAGAAACAGCTTGGCATGCTGAGTGAACATACTCTGTCAGTTAATTCCCCAGTGTTCTACTGCAGATTCACCACAGAGTTCTAATGAACATAGAGCAAAAACATTCTATATTCATGAAAAATGTGAGGCAAACCTGGACACCATGTTTCTTGAATAGCAGCAATAGACAGTGGTGGCTCCTCCACTAAGGCGGAGGAGCGTCGCCCCACTGCTTTAAGAGCAGTGCAGCGGAAAAATAAAACGATAATAACCTGGTTATTATCATTTTATTTTTCACTACGGGCTGGGTTAGAGCGGGCGGGCTGGTGTTATCGGGATGGGTGGTTTGCTGCCTCCAGGTGCGTATGACTGCTTGGCTGGCCCTCTTGGGCTGGCCAAACAGTCCTGCACACTTTGCATCTTCCACACCAAACTTGCTTTACACAGCCTTGTGAGGAACATGCACAGACTCACAGTCCCCATCTGGGCGCCGAACCACAGCGCTCACACCAATCACAACGCTGCACTACAGCGTTGTGATTGGCTTAGGGGAGGGAGCCTGTGTGCTTCCTGCTTCCTTCCGGTATTTTTTTTGTCTCCCCACTCCCCCCCATCCTCTGCCCCGCCACCCCATCCCCTGCTAGCCGCCACTGGCAATAGAACTGAATTTATTTTAAAGGAAACTGTAGTGAATTAACAAAATGAGGGTTTTCATTTTGTCATAGAAATTATGGTTAGTGCTCTGGAAACCATAATTCGGGCAAATATTCTTACATATATTCGCCATACACATTTTTTAATCTTCCTTTCAAGGAGCTGCAGGAAGCCATTTGGATACAGGGCTCATATTTTAAAAACATGGATTTGTGTGTTATTGGTAGTGAGACCCTCTGAATGAGTGGCTGTTTGGACATTTAATTTTACTTTTTCCCCACTTCCTTTTGTCAGTAGTAGTATGTTCCACCATTGATGTGCACTGCCTTCAAAATCATTTTTAATTTGATTTAAATATAAGGAAATGAGGAAACACTATTAAAAATACATATTGATTTTCTATAAAAATGTTGTTCTCCATAAATTACAAACAACTACATTCAAAGCTAATTAATTAATTATATTTTAAAATAAAGCAAAATTGTATATCAGGCAGAACATTGAGGCTGCTAGTTTAAAACAAAGTGAAAAATGTCATTGATTGTGCAGTTTTCACGGACTCGAAATACTTTATACACATAATGCTAACAAATGGAAACTAATGTTTTCGGAGAGTCTTATTTCAGGAACTTGAAGCAGCAACAGTAAGAACTAGTTACATGTACATAGTCTGCTATCTGCAAGGAGAGCAAATGATTCTAAAACTGCATGTTTACCAGAGAAAGCGCATTATGTGAGCTTGGTGAACATTATAGTTCTTTATTAGAGTTCTGTGATGTTCACAGGCAGTTGTTATGGGAAGATGGCGTAGTGATATGTGGGTTGATGCTGTAATGATGCTTGTCTTAGGTAATAGCTCTGAATGTCCATGGATTGATATCGGCTGGCTGGGAACCAATCAATATTCAGCTTTTTGGTAGTGTGTACATCTTTTATTTACAATTAAGACACAGAGATTTCATTTAGAGAAATAAAGTAAAAAGTGAGTGATTAATCTGTCCTCTGGAAGATTGATAGTGCTAACAAAGGGCCAATCACATGATAGACGACCTATGCTCCAGCATTTCACCCTTTCAGGCACTAGATGGTAAGTAGTGATTGAGAAAATAGTGACAGAAGTGGTGGAAATCATCAGGTGAAAGGAGCATTAGTGGGGAGGTGGGCAGTGGCAGGAGAAAGTGAAGAGGTAGGATTGACATACAGTGAGTGATGGTGAGGGTAGTTGACATTATGGGGGAAAGGGCAGAGAATTGACAGAAGGCATGGTAGGATTATCAAGCTTTGACAGGAAAAGCTAGTAGTGACAGGAGTGCATTGGCAGAAGAGGTGGACATTAACAAGAGCCATGGGCAGTGATGGAGACAGTTGGTCGTGATGGTGGGAGTGGATAATGATGACAATGGTGGGCACTAATCAGCCCCCCAAGATATTGTGACATCAAATAGATATTTTGCAGCATCAAAATGGAAATTTTGCAGCATAGAATTGTAATTGTAGCAGCATTTTTGCAGACATTTTTGTGAATGCAATATATATTTTTTCAGCATTTTCTTCTTTTTAAATATAGCTCAATCACTTACTCAATACGAAGTGATCTTTCTGTGGCATCCTGCTGCCTCAAATCTTCTCCTCAAAATACCTATATACGTGGTACCCTGACTTTTAATCCTTTCATTCGAGATGGCTTAAATGTCAAAAATAAGGTGTTTTTCAATTGTCTGGAAAAGCATTGCTGTCTGGTCCCATCTGTGTTTTTTCCACTTTCTAGCCCTGTGCTTTTCTTTCAGTGAAATGTGTTGGCTTGTACAATCCTCGTGGACTTGTTGCAACAAAACAATCTACAGTGGACTTCAATATTGGTCTTACACCACGTGATATCATTCCCTGTGAAACTCACGGTCCATGCGATGTCAAGGGCTCCATCCGGTGTTTTTGCTGAAATTATGTCACTAAAGTAAGTGTTAGTAAGCATGTCGCATGCTCCTTTTCAAGCTATGATGACCTTAGCTATTGAAGATGAGCAGGAAGTTTCTATCTGAGGCAGCCTTTGCTTGCTGCTATATTTTTGTAGTAAAAAGAAAAGAGTCATCATTACCCTATGCACAGCACACATCAATATGAAGACAGCTGGGCTTTCATTGCTTTCTGTTATCAAGTATGCTTTCTTCTTGTGTGAATGAGAAGGATCTGTAGTACTGCAGTAACACGAGTCACCAAGAACAATAAGGGCCTTGCACACTGCCCATTGCTTACCATTGGTTGGTTTTATAGTCACTCTTATTTGCTTGCTTTCCATTGGATAGACTTTCCTTTCGTCTGCCTTTCCATCTTGTGCTTATCCCTGAAATGAAGCATAGCCTCTTCACCATCTCTACATTGCCTGTCTTCTATGCTTGCTTTGTTCACCTTTAGGGAACAACCTTTTTATTTTTGTTTAAACTCATTTTCCAGCTATCTCACTGGTGTGCTTTTCCCCCTCCATGTTGCTCCCTCTCACCCACATGCTTCTCCCCCCCATGGTCCATGTTGCTCTTTTGCCTGTGTAATGTCCCTCGTGTTGCTTCTCATCAGCCCACCATCTTGCTTTACTTCCCAAGCATACTGTTTTGTTTCACCCTATAGTGTTCAGTGTTACTTCACCAACCCAGCCCTCAGTGCTGCTTCACACCACACTTTCCTTGTTGCTTCACCCAACACCTGCCTTGTTGCTTCAACCCTCAGCACCTCCCCAATTTTCTCGTTCATTTTAATTGTTTGTTCTATATTTTAAAAGAGTGCTGTCCACTACTTTTGTTAATTACCAATCCATCTTGGATTGGTAACTAAAAAGAAAACTTGAGTCCTTTTGTGGGCATGCACATGCATGCTGAACACATGCATGAGGAAACAAAAAGATACAATGGGCGCATCATCATGCTTTTTTTGTTGTTTGCCATGCTGCAGAGAAGCTGCGATGAGCTATAGCATGGCAAAAAAGCGTTGGCAAAGCCAATAAGTCTGATTGTCAAAACCTTTTGGCTTTGCCATTGCTTATTATTTGCATTTCACCTGCAGTCATCTGTAAAAACAAGCTTGCCACAAGCTGCACTTCTCAGACAAAAAAAATACCTTTTCCACAATAAAACTATTTTGATACAGCCCGGCATTGTAATGGGCTAGTCGGTTTCCTTTCTGACCACCTCATTATGATAGAGGCGGTCGGAAAGGAAACCAGCCGAGCATTACGGCTGGCTTCTGACGGGCTCGGAGAGCCCGTCTGCCAGTCGTTTTCCAGCCGCCCTTGAGATTACGATCACGGTTTCCGACATGGTTTCCATGCCGGTCTGTCCAACATTGAAACCATGTCAGAAATCATGTTAGGTGGCCCCCAGCAGGTCCCCCTTTGGAACACGGCCTCAGGTTGGAGGCCGAGGGGGCACCTATGGTGCCCCTCTGTTGATCCCTGCATCTTGTGGCAGGCACCTCCAGGTGCCTGCCACGGGATGCAGGGATGAACTGCACCTCCCATTTCACTATGATAGCATGCATTATGGCTGGTTTACGCCCGTAATGCATGCTCCCATAGTGAAATATAGGAATGCGACCGAGCAGTGTTCAATCGCATCCTAATGGGGCAGTCGGCACCGCTGACCGGGTGTTGGTCGGTCCCATGACCGAGTTGGTGTTGGGCGCAATTCTGCCCGACATCGTAATGACCCCCTTAGTATGCATCATTCAACTGTCATGTAGTTCCTATAAATCTATGTAGGGTCTGTGCATTTGGACAACATAAACTAAGGGATTGGCGTCCGGACTGATTCCAGATTTTCCCTCTCCACTCCAGGCATCTCTGGGTAAATGTGAGTAGAGGTCTATGAGAAAGCACGACTAAACTACTCAGATTTGACCGTTAAATAAGAACGAAACCAATGTTGGCGGCGCTATTTCGTGTACTTCCTAGAAATCTATATAGGATCTGCGCGTTTGGACAACATAAACTAAGGGATTGGCATCCAGACTGATTCCAGACACCCCCAAATTATATGTTAGTCTGTAGACCAGCTAGCTCACAGTGACACTATAAGCCCCACAAGCTTACAAAGGAGTGAATGGTTTCTGGCAACTATCGAACATGACAACCCTGACCTCTCAGGGATCGTGAAAACAGTACAGTACTTTTCACTCAGTCAACTGTGCTCACTTCTTCTCAGAGAGATATACAGAATAAATGATGGGGACGTTTTCAATATCCATTTATTGAACCAGCGTCAATCTAGTATAAAATATGTGTGCTGCGACAACCATGAGACAGAAACATATATATACAATTGCAAGCACCAACAGAGTAATTAAAAGGTAGAATTCTACCATGGTGCTAAAACAGTGAATATATGCAGACATATAGATACATGGAAGTAATCATGAGTACTCCTAAGATGCAAACCCTAACTAAGTGTACCTAAGTGTACCAAGCATGTATGTAGGTGTGAAGCCAAGAATCCCCTTAGGAAAGAGCTAACCCCATTACCTGATGGGAAAGAACGAAGGACCCCGTCTTGGTCTCGAGTTGGACACCCCGCGAGGAATGTCAGACCACTGCGTGCTGGAGTGTCTGCTTGCAGGGAATTCAGCGTCTTGTGTCAGAATAGATGCTTGTCCTCTAGTTTGCCCAGCGAATATGTGGTACTTATATACCCGAAAGATACCCTCAGAGGTTCTACATAGATGTGTCATGGTACTGTGGGCCTGTCGTCCAAGGATGACAATAGCGGTGACTTTTGCACAGAGTTATTATACAGAATATGGTAATCCTGCTGTGATACTAAGAATCCTCATGCATAATAAATGAGGCTAGTTTTCAAAGAAAACCACACAACATATTATTCGGCACCTAACTAGGTAAAACGTCAGCGCCAGAGCCATTATGTAGAGCAATGTAGGACAAATGTAGGTAAAAGGTCATGCAGCTACCTAGGCCTACATTGGGGTACATTGGGGTTCATAACAAACTTGTGCATACCTACAACACCGAAACTGGGGTGAAACCCCACTACACCAGGTGGCAAGGTATTCATATTTACTGATGTACACAAAGGTTTCAATTCATTCAATCAAGGTAGGTCAATGTCATCATATTTACAGCCTGGCAAATCCATTGCAGTGTTAGGCACAAAGGCTTGGAACCAACTCCCCTATAGCCTCCGCCTCATCCAGTCAGAAACCTTTTTCAGGAAGTCCCTTAAAACCTGGATTTTCACCTCTGCGGATGCCCGATGCAGATTTCAATCAAATTCTCAGTAGCTGTTGCACTATACCTGCAACGCAATCATCGATAGCGCCATGATGCTCCTCGAAGCAACAGCTGCGATTTATAAATACTACCTAACATAACATAACACTGACAGAGCATATTTCTGTTGAAAATATTTTAGAGATTTGTTCCTTTAATAAATTTATACAGCAGCGGTGCACAAAGTTTCACTTAAAGTTCCAAGGCATTTGTAAAACAAATGGTGCCAAACTGCATTTGCTTTGTCAGTAAAAGTAATACTCACAAGTTCTCACTGAACCTGTATTCTGTGTATGCAATAAGAGGGCTCAGTTGTAAGATTGTTTGGAAACAAGCTCCATAAAATTCTAACATCCATCGGCAATAAAGGGCATTATCTCCACAATTAATATGGGAAAAAGACACACCAATGGGGCTTGAGTTTCATCTTTGAACTTATCTAGGCAGCCACCGGGATAAGCTGTATGAATAAGAAAAAAGAAACATACCTTCCATCCTTGCTCTCTTCCCACTTAGCCGGTGGAGGGAGGGGATGGTGAAGGCCTGTCAGCCCAGCCAAAAGCAGCACAGCAAACTGAGACTGTATTTAGAAAACAGACAGCAAAACACACTGAATTTGGCATGTGAAAAAGACTGCTTTCTTGCCTACACATGGCTACATTAGCAGCACATACAATATCTTGGGAAGTCCTGTGCTCAGAGCCAGACGGGGAAAAAAGTAGAGAAATGTTCTTTTTTGCTGTACTTTTTTTGATTAGTGTGGGCTAATTTAGATTACAAAACCCGAAAACCTGGGGGCGGGGGGGGAGGAGGGTGGCTAGTAAGAGGTGGACATTAATGGGAAAGGTGGGCCGTGATGGGGAAGGTAGTGAGTTGTGGAGATGGTGTTCAGTGACAGGGAAGATGGACATTGACAGATCAGGTGGATGTTTATTGGAGAAGTGGATACTGTACAGAAAGGAGCGATGACAGAACAGAGGAGCAGTGACATGAGAGATGACACTGACAGGTAGTCCTGGTAGTGATGGGGAAGTGCACAGTGATGGAAAAGGTGAACACTGACAGTGGAGTGGATACTTACAGGAGACAATATAGGAGATTGTGATGATGTATTTTTTATCTGACATCAGTAGTTAGAGACAGAACATAGAATGTACAATAGGAATGTTATGGTTCGAAAGTTAACTATAGCAGATCAGTTAGGAAGCCGGATGAATTAAATCTATGTACATATTGCTGAGGAATAAAAACAGGCATCTTTCACAAGACGGTCTCATTTATTACATTTGGCAATGATTGGATGGGATCAGATAACGTGATAACAGGAAACTGAAGACAGTCGTTGTGACAAACGGATTTACAAAAGTGTACCATCTCACACTTTTAAGTTTGGAAAGAAGCACGATTTGCTAGGCGCGCTAAAATAATACAGCAGAGAGCAGTTGCATTTTCATTTTTTAGGGGGCTTTTGGCCCGAGTGCATATACGTAACTGCGCTATGTATAAATACTGAGGGGCAGATTTACAAGCCCCTTGCGCCACCCGTGCGTCACTTTTGCCATGTTAAAAATGACGCAATAGTGGCGCAAGAGGCTTGTAAATAAGCCCCTGAGAAAGCACAATTTATTACCTTAAGGCGGCAGTGTAAAGCGTTTTGTCTTCCTCCTCAAAAACGCCGATATTTCTTAAACAGTTTGCAATCACGGAATTGGTTGCAGCAATAACGCAAGATAACTGGAAACTCTCACCAGCCCTATTGAAATCGGACAATTCAATTCAGTTAAATAGGGAGCACCAGTCAAACCGCAAAATTCCCATGAACGCTCGGCAACCATCTGAAGTCAGGAATGTAACATAAAAGTCAATAGGAAACGTTGCACAAAAAAGTGAAATCAATATAAAATACACCAAAAAATGTCAGATTTTGAAAGTAAAAGTAGAAGTGGCACAATAACTAACATTGAGGAAATATGTATACAAGAAGAAGTATTTCTAGTGCAATTTTTCAGAGGGCTTTACCATTAGATATAATTAACCAACAAAATATAGCACAAAGATGGGAAAAATTTGAAAATGTTAAAAGTGACTTCCAAATGATATTTGGACGAACAAATGAAACACTTATTTCTGAATTTGGTAGGGGATAATGTAGAAGAGTTAATTGCCATATTTCCGGAACTAGACAGAGCCATATATTGAGGATTGATAAAATGTCTAAATGAGAGATTCGATCCACAAAGGTATTTGGATTTTGAAAGATACAATTTTAATATTGCTTGTTAAGAGGGAGATGAGTCAATGGAGGAGTATGTTGCAAGACTTAGGAAATTAATCATGTTCTGTGAATTTAAAAAAATCAATAACGAAGAAGCTATAAGTCTATGAATCATATAAGGAAAAACTTGTGACTTACAAACAATTTTAAAAATGGCTAGAACTGACTCTCAAGCAAAGAAACATGCTACAAACAAGGAAGAATGAAAACAATTGAGCAGTAAGACAAATGATTAAATGAATAAGTAAAGATAAAAAAGATGATGTTTCACAAATGGAAAAGAGGACATGTTATAGAAGTGGAATGTCATTCCGACATACAGGTACGTGTTCGGCAATAGGGCAACAATGCAAAGAATGTGCAAAGTTAAATCAATTTGCAAAGGCGTGCAGATTTAAATATGAAATTAACAAGAGAAACAATAACAAATCTTAGAAGAAACCATTTAAAGGAAACACTAGTCATGTCCCACAAATTGAAAGTATAGAACAGGAACAGAATTTTTCACATGGTGTTGAAACGTTAGAACATTTATAAACAATGCAAGAGACACAACTAGGAACAGACCTTAGACAGAGATATCTAGTACAAAGAGAGGGTGTAAAGAAAACAGCGTCGGTTGATCTTATGATTGGAAAACAAAAAATTACATTTGTTTTGGACAGTGGAGCGACATGTAACAGCAAATGCGTTACAGCATATCAATAAATGGGAAAAAAATGCTTTAGTTCCATCAAATGTAAGTGTGTTTCATTGGGGAGCAAACACCCTGTACTGTGTATATGAAACTTTGAAGAAAATCTTACAACCTGCTTAGTCTGGGAGGAATGCACAAAGGCCCACTGCCAACTACACCTAGTCTTGTGACCCAGGAAACTTTCTAATAGTGGAATTTTTAGAATTGTGACTTAATATCCGACTTTACCATTAAAGGAACCTTAAAGTACAATTCTCTAGACACCAAGCATGGTATTTCACCTGCTCCTATAAAAAAGTTATCACTTATTAAATTTAATAAGGTAACCAAATGTTATGCTATGGGAGAGGTAGACCTCAGAGTAGTGAAACATGAATTTGCAAGTTTTTCACTACCAGGACATATAAAACTTAAAAGTACATGTTGATCTTTTTAAATACAATGCACCCTGCCTTAAGGGCTGTTTAGGGCCTACCCGGGGGGAGCGGAGTGGGGGGGGGGCACTATTATGTATTAAAAAAGGGAGTTTTGGGCTTGGCAAAGGGTTTATTTTGCCAAGTTGAATTGGCAGTTTACAACTACTCACAGGCTGCAATGGTAGGCCTGAGACATGTTTAAGGGGCTACTTAAGTGGGTAGCACAATAAATGCTGCAGGCCCGCTAGTAGCATTTAATTCACAGGCCCTGGGTATATGGGAGACCCCTTTGTTAGATTTTGTCATGAATCTCTTAATTTATTTAAATTATTGAAAAAATATATTGAAAATGGTTTTTGTAAATTATGTGTGTCTAATTTTATTTTGAAATAAAACTTAATTTGTGACAAAAAATTTAAAATACATTATTTATATGTGGGTGTTTTTTGTTTAGTTAAGATTAGTTGGTATTTTTAATTCATTTTTTAATGGTTTGTACATTTATGTTTTAATTTAAATATTATAACATTTATATTAAAAAATTATATAAGATATTTTGATTTGTTTCTTGTTCATTGATATTTATTTATAGATTTTTGTAAATTTTTTAAATTATTGTAATATGTTTTTAAATTAATTTATTTGTTTGAGTTATTAATGGTTTTTATTATAATGTAAAATTACAGACAATTTTTACATTTTATGTTATTTTATTTTATTTTTTGTAGTTTGAAGTAGTTATTTAAATTTTATTAGGTTTAGTTAGTTATATGTAATTTATTTATAATAAATAGGTGATTGTTATGAAATATGTTTTAATATTTATTATTTGTTTTTCATTATTTTTATGAATTATTTCAATTATTGTATTATATTTTATTCTTTGGTTAGAAAGGTGTGTAAAACATTTATATGATACAATATTTGGAAAAAATATTAAAATTTGTGCTAAAATATACATTTTAATTTATTTATTTATTAAATAAGTTGAATTGTTCTGATAAAATATTTGTTTATTATTATTTATAATTATGCAGTTTTATATTTATGGATTGCTGTGTAGTGTTTTATTTAAGTTATGTTGTGTTTTAATATAAAATGTAAATTTTTCGTCTAGTGTTAATAGTTTTGTTGAATTTATTTATATTGGAGGGGAAAACTTATTTTTTTGTGTTTAATGTATAGCATTTTTCAGGAACTGTTTTATGTTTGGAGTGAGTAGAGTATATTTTTAAAGTTTAGTGTGCTGGACCTTTTCTGAGTTAAGTTATATTGGAGTGGGAATAGTGCAATATGTATGTTTAGTCTCAAGCACCTTCCTTGGCTTCAGTTATTTTGGAGTAGGAATAGTATATTTAGGGCCCGATTACGATCTCGTTCGGAAAGCATGCCGACCGAATTGGTTC
Source organism: Calotriton arnoldi (assembly GCA_963921515.1). NCBI lineage: Eukaryota > Metazoa > Chordata > Amphibia > Caudata > Salamandridae > Calotriton > Calotriton arnoldi. Next base: position 93,085 of record CAWUFW010003562.1, read on the forward strand.
CGGAATGCTTTCCGTACGACTCGGATCGGGGGAGTCCGACTGAGCGAGTACGATGCATCCGTATGCATCTGGATCTGATTCAGTCGGACTCCCATTGACTTCAATTGGAGCCTGTGTTCTGTACAAGAACGCAGTCTCCCATTGAAGAAAGGGGTGGCTGGGGAAGATCGTGCACCCTGTGGAGGGCACCCCATGGTGCCTGCCACAATGTGCATAGTTGGGAAGAGGGGTCCCTTGGGTACCCCCAAGTGCCCGATTCGGAGGGCCCCGGCTGAAGGGGGGGCCTCCTACGGGCCCCCAAAGACCAATTCCGGCAGCCTTTTTGTTCCAGGCAAACGGAATCGGAAAGGCTGTCCGAGTTGGTCATCGTACTCGCTCGCTCGGAAACCAAGTCCACACAGCTGTACGAATCGGCTCCAGAACGGCTCGACCTTTCAGAATGCTTTCCAGAACCGATTCGGTCAACCCTAATGGTTTCGAGGCATCGTACTTGGTCGTTCTGAACTGGGAACGAGTCGGTCGGAAACGAGGGCAAACACGAATCCGAATCGGAGCCCTTCCCACCAACATCAGAATTGACCCCTATGTCTGTTTAGTGTCTAGCACCTTCCCTGACTTAAGTTATGTTGGAGTGGGAATAGTAAATTATTTATGTTTAGTGTTCAGCACCTTTCCTGACTTTAGTTATATTGGAGTGGGAATAGTAAATTATGTATGTTCAGTGTCCAGCACCTTCCCTGACATTAGTTATATTGGAGTGGGAATAGTAAATTATTTATGTTTAGTGTCCAGCACCTCCCCTGACTTAAGTTATATTCGAGTGGGAATAATAAATTATGTATGTTTAGAGGCTGATTACGACTTTGGCATAGTTGTGCCATCTCTCCGTCGACACAGCAGCGTCAAAGCCGCGCAAGGACCTCCCGTCGTATTATGAGTTGAACTCTTGTACGGCAGATGGTCCTTTGCCTTTCCCATGGCGGTGCGTGGAAAACAGGCACTGCAATGGGAACAGCAAAAAAGTTCCAGCATAGCATGGATGGTGATGTCCATGCTGTGCTGGAACTTTGGGGACATACAGACAGGGGGCCACATGTTCTGCCTCCCTGAATGTATCCCCATGGCGGGGGGGCATCAGGACCCTGTGGTGCCCCTTTTGTTCCTTCTCCGCGAGCCTTTGCAATGCGTACTCCCGCCATGAAATGCCTGGCAGTGGCACCAGTCCCGCTGAGCATCTTACATTGTGGCACAGCTCTGCCACCGCCCAGGAATGACTGTTCCCTGGTGCAGCCGGTGGTCCTCCGCTGCACTGACTTTTGAAGTCGTAAAGCGGCAGACGGACCACCGTCAGTGCAAATCTGACTCGTAATCAGTCCCTTAGTGTCCAGCACCTTCCCTCACTTAAGTTATCTTGGGGTAGGAATAGTAAATTATGTATGTTTAGTGTCCAGCACCTTCTTTGACTTAAGTTATTTTGGAGTAGGAGTAGTAAATTATGTTTGTTTAGTGCCTATCACCCTCCCAGAGTTCAGGTGTGTAGGTGTAGGAATACTAAAATATGTATGTTTAGTGTCAAGCACCTTCCCTGACTTAACTGATGTTGGAGTGGGGAGAGTAAATTATGTATGTTTAGTGTTTAGCACCTTCCTTGACTTAAGTTATGTTGGGGTGGGAATAGTAAATTATATTTGTTTAGGGCCCTATTACGAGCCTGGTGGTCCGAGGACTGCCAGACTCATGGTGGCATGGCGGATCCAGCCACCGCCGCACCAACGGTCCAACCGCCCAATTATGAGCTATGCAGTTGGACTGCCTGGGACAGCCAGCTCTGAAGAAAAAAAGCCATTCCCTGCCATTGGAGCAGTGGTCAGAGGCCGCAATATGCTTGGCGGGACCGCCACGTTCCTGCCAAGCATATTACGAGTTTCCTCTCTGCCAGGGTTTTCATGGCGGTTCCACCGTCATGAAAACTCTGGCTGGGAGGAAACAAAGGGGGCCCTGCAACACATATGGGTGCACACATGGGGGCATAACATGTGCTCCCACTGTGTGCGTGCACATAGGTTCTTGCAGGGCATGGACGTACGAGTCCATGCCGTGCAGGAACCTTGTGAGGCGTTCCCATTACTATGCCATTTTCAAAGTCACTGCCGCCTTTGAAAGGGCACCGCAGGGGGAACCGCCATGAATAGCCTGGCTGAGACGAAACATGTAATATGCTTGGCGGGACCGCGGTGGTCCTGCCAAGCATATTGAGGCCTATGACCACCACTCCTATGCCAGGGAATGGCAGTTCCCTGGCAGAGCCGGCGGTCCTAGTGGAATTTCAACCTCACTGAATGTTTTTGTGGCAGCTGCTGTATGAGTTGTGGCTTTTTTGGTTCTGGAAATTAGTAATTTTAAAGTTGGTAGGGCAGATAACTGACCAGTTATGTGCTGTGGGACATGGGCCAAAATGTCTTTGAGAATTTCAGTTGTGGGTTTTTGGGAGCTATACCTTGCTTCTTAATATTTTCTAACACATCAATGACTTCAATTTCAGTCACGTTAGGGGGGTGGTTATGTTCCTTAACACTTATAGCACTTGTTGCCCTCCCATAGCAAGCATTTGAATAATATTTTGTACATTTCCAATTGATGTGATTAGTGGATGTTTTCTCTTGGCTGTATGTGTACACCTTACAGCATAACAAACGTTTGCCTATTTGCGAAGAGATACATTTTGCACCTTCTGTAATTTTCTTAATAGGACTGTAACTAAATATATACGTAGAACAAGTTAAATATATATTATATGCATTTTTACAATTTAACATTTCACATTTGTTAATACACTTACATATCTGGGGTGCTTTGAAGTTTTGGTTTTTGAAAATGTTTCTGTTTTTCTTTCTTGTTTTTAGTTTGCTGCTTTTTCCTGTTGAAAGAAAAATAAATGTTGAACTATTTTGTTTAGAAATAGTATGTTGTTGCGGGGAAAAGGGTGTGGGTGGGGTTGGTTTAGATTTTTTACTTTTGTGTTTGTTTGTGTTTAAAGTATACTTACGATATTCAGTTGGTTGTCTTTGTTTTTCTGTGAAGTTTGTTTGATTGAAGTGGGGATAGTCTGTAGAGAAGAGAAATTGTACAGAAAGAAAACACGAATTTTTTTATATATTGCATTTAATTTCATTTACTTATGAGTTGCATTAAATTAGAGAGTATACTTACTTTGTAAAGTTGCTGTATGAAGTATGTATTTAAAACTGCTGTGTTCTGGCAGAAATCCCGCAGAGTTTCATTTTTCTCCAGTTTTCGCAGTTTTAGAGGTAGTTTGTTTGGAATTTTTTGCATCTTTTATATGTTTATTTAATTGATAGAAGATTTGTACTGGTTATTGTTGTTTGAAGTTTTATTTTAGTGGTAGTTATAGTGTCTATTAAATTGTATTCTCAGTTATGTCCTTATTTGGAAAACGCTAATTAATTGTGTTTAAAGGTATATGTGGCTTCAAATGTGTATTTATTAAAATATAAGGGGCTGATTACGATGGCGGTCGGACTTACTTCCGACCGCCATTGTATCGGGGATGGGACCGCCCGACAAGCTGTCGGCAGTCCCCCACCCTGAATACAATGCGACCGCCTGCAAGGCGGTTGCAAAGTGTATTTTTTGTATTGCTGGCTGCAGCACACGCCCCAGTCCAAAAAACGCACATTATGCATATGCCTGCCTTATGTGGCAGGCGCCATGCGGGGCCTGCCACATGGTTCAGGGATATGTAGGGGGGCACATCCAACACTGAGTGCTAGGGGTGAAGGGGGGCCCACTACGGGCCCCCAGTGTCCCTTTCTGCCAGCCTTTTCATGGTGGGTAACCTGCCATGAAACGGCTGGAGGGACATCGTAATCCCTATGGCAGTTGTAGGGATCGGCGTGCCCTCCGTCGGTCCAACTGGCACCTTGAGCCCGTTGGATCCATGGCGGTCAGTCTCTCCGACCGCCACGCCTCCGCCCGCCATCCTGATGTGGCGGGCAGAAAACATGCTTACGATGGCGGTGAGACCGCCACTGACAGGCTGTTGGCGGCGGTCTCACCGCCATTGTAATCAGGACCTAAGTATTTTTGTTGTGTGCTATATAATTTAATTATTGTAAGAATTATATATAGATTATTTTGATGTTTATATATGCTATTTATTTTTTGTTGAGTAATGTAATTGTATAAAATGTGATGTGATATCAATAGTAAGGTTTCTATGCGTTATACAAATTGACCAGTTTTTCAATTTTTACTTGCTCTAAGAGACAATAAGAGGTCATAAGAAGATACTGTTATCTGCATCTAGTGAATTAGGACAAACTCCATCAACTTCACCCTTCTTTATCTCATTCAATTTTTAAATGATTTAGGGCCTGATTACGAGTCTGGCAGTCCATGGACAGGTGGCGGTGTTCCATCTGCTGGATTACGACTGTCTAAGTCATTCCGGCAGTTTACAGCGACATGGCAATGGGGCAATGCAATATGCTGAGCGGAACTGGTGCAGTCCCCCGAGCATATTCCGAGTTCCTCTCACCACCAACATTTACATGGCGGTGAGCCGTCCACGAAAAGGCTGGCGGTGGGGAAACAAAGGGCACCCAACAGGGCCCCCATCCCCCCACCATGGGGATGCATTGAGGGGTGCACAACTTGTTCCCCCATCTGCTTGCACCCCCAGTTCCAGCACGGCATGGACTGCACAGTCCATGCTGTGCTGGACAGTTTTTGCCATTCCCATTGTGGTGCCCTTTTTCAGGGCACCGGCGTGGGAAAGGAAGAAGGACTGTCTGCCTGCACAAGTTGAACTCATAATCAGGCAGGCGGTCCTTGCATGGCTTTGGTGGTGATGTGCCGGCGGAGAGCCGGCATTGCACCGCCTAATTAGTAATTGGCCCCCTAAGAACTTTTATTCCCTAAAACATAAATCCAGTCCCACTATGCTGCCTTGGAAAGAAGGCAATTTGTCCTCTACAACATTGCTTGAAGAGTCTGAGAATGGATTGAGTAAGTAATTATAGCAACACATTTTCTTTTGCAAACTAAGGTGTTCATGTTTAGAGTAAATGCATTCAGAAAGTTATTTTCTCACATAAAGGGGCCGATTCCGATCTCGGCCGGTAGGGCTCCGAATCGGATTCGGCTTTACCGGATCCGATTCGGAGCCCTGTTTCCCGACCGATTCGTACGCGGGTCCGGCCGAGCGAGTACGATGCAAGCGCCCGCGAAATCGCCGACCGACTCGTACGCGGCTTCAACACCCTCCGACTGACTCGCACGGACTCAACTCGCACCGCGCGATGGAGTCGTTCCCCGGCCGGGCAAGTACGATGCGCGCCGCGAGCAGTCTGACCGACTCGCGCCGTCCGGCTCGAAAGAGCTGTCGGAGCCGGACTTTGGGGGTCCGCGTCGGACCCCCTGTACGCGTGGCCGCGCGAGTCGCACACAGGGGGGACCCATGGTTCCCCCCTACCTGTGCATGTACGGCGCGATGCGCATCGACGCGTACCCGCTGTAGGGGGCGCCCCTGTTCGCCTCGCACCCATTGAGTCAATGGGAGCCCGCGTACGCGTTGTACGACCGGCTCCCATTGACTTCAATGGGAGTCCGACCGAATCGAGTCCGGGTGCATGCGTGCGCATCGTACTCGTTTGGTCGGACTGCCAGAGTCCGATTCGGTCAGAAATCTCTCCGGGTCCGGCTCGGTCGGAGAGGTTTCCGGCCCGAATCGGAATCGGCCCCAAAGTATTAAGCAATTGATCAATTTTCAACAATGTGACTATTTTTCCCCCAGGAACATTTTCCGACTGAACCACGTCTCTCCCTTCTCTCCCTGCATTGCTTCGGATGTCCACATATTCCACTAGCCTTCAACAACTTCTCTACCACACAATTAAAGCGTAGTCAGGGCCTAACCTAATGGAGGTTAGTTGGGAGTAAAAGAAAACTCCTAACAAGGGGCCTGATTATGATGATGGTGTGTCCGCCACTGACAACCCATCCAAGGCGCTCCCACCACCATCGCAATGAGGATTCCCGCCTGCCACATTAGGATGGTGGGTGGATAGGTGGCAGTCAGATGGGAACTATTGAACAGTCCAGTCCGAACTGCCAAGCTAGGTCATCCCTGGCTTGGCAGTTCAGGCTGGACTATTCCTATGAGCAATAGTGTCAAGACGGATTTGCATATGGCTGGGTTTGAACTGGGGTGGCGAAGTGAGCTAAAAAATGATGATGGATTCAACCCAGATCTGTGACTGGGAGTGAGCGTCTGAAAAGTTTCAGCGCTCCGTCTATCATCTACTTGTATTTGCCATAATTTTATTTATTAAAATTTATTTTTCTACATTTTTAGGGGATTTTTCTTGCAGTGTGTTTTCACTTTATTACTGTTTGTATGCTGCATAAATCCTTTGCACATTGCCTCTAAGTGAAGCCTGACTGCTTCTGTGTCAAGCTACTACCGATTTAAGGATAATTTAGTGACTTTTTGTGATTTACCATGACAACTATTGTGGTTGTTGCGTGAGTGGGGTTTCCACCCCGTTGAACCAATATGCTAATTTATTACACTTTGAAAATGTGGAAAATCAGGAATTTTTTGTAACTTTACTGTTGTAAAAGAACATTACACACCCATAGCGATAATGATAAATCTTCCGAGTTCTGAATTAACTACTAAATACAATGGAGAATCCACCTGGCAAATTCCCTCGAATATAGACTGTATACTAGAAGAAATTCTGCTGGTGATATGTGGCAAATTCAATGTCAATCTGAATTATTTTTCTACAGACAATAAGACAAGCCTAAAGTGTCCTTGAGGTGTCAACCAAGATGTAGGAACCTGAGGGGCCCAACCCATGAATGCATGCTTTTGGATTGAACAGTGGGTTCATCTCATTGTAAGAAGAATAAATTATGGAGCAAAAAAAAAAAACCTCAAGTAAGACCAACCTTCTAGCCATATCTGAATAAAGCTCCAGTAGGTCGGAAAGTGCTGTAGGAACCCTTTATCCACATTAGACTTCTGATTGAAAATAAGAAAAAGTAAGTGGCAAAGTAACCCCATGACTGTAAGTTGCCAAATGTGTTACTATCAGACTGTGAAACCCTTATGAGCTTTTCTGGTAACCATGGGTAACATATTATGCAAAAGGATAAAAATGTCTGAATTGAACAAGTCTGCGAAACTGTCTGATGAGGTTGTCCCAGTAGTTGAATGCATCTTTGAGAAAGATCTATTTACCACCTTACATTCACACACCCTTATGGCCATTCCCACCATAACATTCAAAAGTAGGGAGTATACTCCATAAACCATCTGTTAAAACTGGAGACTACAGGTGTGCTATCCAAACAGGAGCACACTCTAACTGACCTAAGGATACAGGAGAGCTTATCACCCCTCTCCCCCGACAGTCTCCTCAAGGGCACAGACATACTCCTCTATCACTTATAGAATTCCTAATGGATCGTCAGCTACCAGGGTGTTTCTTATGTTGTATCCCTGCTCCACCTACTGTCAATCAGTAAAGTTTTGTATCGCACAAAGGTTGCTTAATACAGAAAGCTTGCGAGTGGAGCAACCCTGAAGAGGCCAACCGATGAAAATGAATTAATCATTCCCTAGCAGGTGCACAGTAATTCCTTCAGAACTCGGTCTCTTATCCATGGCCTTTCTAAGGTTTTCCTTTGAACAGGTCCATTAGGCAGGCAATGGGGGGCAGATGTAAAGCCACCGTGCCTGCTCCTTGGTGCACATTTCCCAGTCCTTAAAGGATGTTTGAAGCTGTTCCTTTTGTTACTTCACAAGCTTTGTGTTTTGTAAAGCTTGTGAAATGAAAAAAAAATTGTGAAGTGAGTCAGAAGTTTTCGCAACATTGCACACATCACCAGGGATAACAAATAGGCTTCTAAATTTCAGATGCTAACAACCTTAAACATGTGATTCTCTGGAGAATCGACCACGAATATGTCTCTTTACACCGCGAGCAAATACCACGCGGTACGTTACAACGCGGACGTTACATCGTCTGCGTTGTTACCACGCATGGCTTTACATCGCAAGTCGTTTCTACGACTTGCACTAGATGGCGCGCTGGACTTAGGAATAGTATAAATTACTATTCCTACTCCAGTTTGCGCAACAGCAGGGAATGTGTTGGATTTAAAATCCAACACATTCCCTGGTGTTGCGTGCCATCTAGCGCAAGTCGTTGAAACGACTTGCAATGTAATGCCATGCGTGGTAACAACGCGGACGATGTAACGTCCGCGTTGTAACCTACCCGCGTGGGATTACCCGCGTTGAAACCGCTGTTTCCCATCGACCACTGACCGTCCAAACCGACAACTCAAGTTGGCAGATTACATCCCTCACCATGAGCAGCAGTATAGTCAGAAAATAATATATTGATGATCTCACAACTGCAGTGCTAAAGGAATTGAAAACATTGTGGACTTCATTGCAGCAAATGTAGATTCATCACCCTGGTCTTGTCCCTGCTATTCTAGATCTTTAACTGGATTCTGTTTCCAGGTCCTAATGAAAGGACTGTTATTCCAGGGATGAAGACCTGCGTGGAATGAAGATTTCTATAAAAGGACAGGGTCTGCAATCAAAAGGTAAAATTGGCATAATGCAAAGATCATTGTGAATTTGGACTATGGACATTGGGGGAACAACAAAGCAGTTTGGGGTCCACTGCAAGCTTCCACAGAGTCCTTTACATACAGTTTCCACTTTTCCAATGGATACCGACCTCTTTCTGGGGTTGGTATCTATCACCAAAACGTTGCCACAACTGAGGTAGCAAAGTTCTGATTCATTCTATTGAACTCTTTAATAAGAGAGCGATACCGATTTCATACCCTTTTTCCTAACAAGTAGTAATGCATTACAGACCTGCCAGCTCAGACAATGCCACTGTGTACTCGCACGATATCAGCTCCTTTCACACGGTTACCCAATTAGGAGCCAATATCACACAGTAGCAAACAATGTGAGTTGGAAAACCCTACAGACCGAGTTTCCACCTCACATTCTGTGTAAGGTTGAGCACTGCTGATGACCATCAGTGTTTTGCAGATAATCAAGAGAGGTCCCCTCCGTAGGAATTCGGGAAAAGTGGGGTATTTAATTTTCAATTTACTTGCAGGAACACAGTGAAAAGAAAAAGATATTTTTCTTTTCATAAAACCCTCACCTACCCGGGTTTCCCCTTGGTGGCATGCTTCATCATTGGGTCCATCCCTGCCCTCTTCGATGTGAGGCTTCCTCTAGGTAGATGGATCTGGAATTTTTGTTGAAGGAATGTTGGTTCCAGTCCACACACAGGCTGATCCCCTGGGTGGCATCAGGAACATAAACAAAAGCTGAAGAAAACATTTTTGTGAAGAATGCCAACTGATCAGTGGCAGCTGGACCTGGACGGGACATTGCTGTTGCCCTCTACATGACTCCCTGAGAGTCTCTAAGTGCTCACCTCAGGTCCTGGGGGACTTGGTAGTAGACTCATGTGGTTGTTTATGCACCAAAAGAAGTTAGAAAACTTCTTCAAAATGTTTTCTCTAGAGATTCGATGCAACCAACAAAAAAAAAAGATCTGACTGGCAGTTCTATGGCGTCGGACTGAATTTCAGGTTTGTCCTACTTGAAGATATGTTTTTCTTCAGAAAAACATTAAAGTACCTTTTCAAATTGGGACTTAGAGACATTTTTTAACTAATCTACTTCAAGGCCTTAGCGGCACCAGTCTACATGGTGTATCTGACCTGCGATCCATCTCAATCAGCCTGAAACCATGCCTAGGTCCTAGTCTACATTGACTATTGTCTACAATTGGCGATTTGTGCCATTTGTCACTATTTTATCTAACTCTTTAAAAAATCATATCTCTGGTTAACCCTTATTGGATGATTGACATTTTGGTGTCATTCAGTTCATTAAATTGTACTTTATTTTTATAAATTGGAGTGGGATTTTCATTGTGTTGTGTTTTTGACTTTTTAACAGTTTTGGTACATGTACATGCTTTACAGTTTCCTTAGCCTGTCTGCTCTGTGCCAAAGCTACCAGGGATTGAGCTCAGATTAAAATTACTGAAACCTTTGAATGGACCTAACAAGTTGGTGACTTGATTACTTGTGGTCGATGACCATCCACCTCAAGTAATAATTCACATTCTCACAACAACCATTTGTCAAATTTTAAAATTACTGATGCTATGCAGCTTAAGGGCTTAGGTTTGAGGTTGTACTTGTAACTACAGTTTCCAGTGTGTCTGGTTTCAAATTTTAATGAATAAAGTCTTGGTGGAAGTTATTAGTTGGATTTGCAAAGTTTTAGTACCATGATGTTGAAAGGAAAACAAGATGGTTGCTCCATTTCATAGAAAAAAACATATGATTACCTCAGGTGTCTAACATGTGATGCTGAAGTTCCTAGGACAATTGAACTGGTGTGGGCACCACCACTAATAGAAACCAGGGTATGCCTAGTTAGTTATGCAACATTTAGACAAAGGCAGCTGATACAGGGATAGGCTACCGGTCCCTTGACAAATGTGTGACTACAGGGCAGGTCAACATCACCAACCTCCATGAGGTATTGTTAGCCCATAGTTTGGGTGCTAGCTTGGCCTGACGCTGTTATATCCACCTATATACTATATAGAGAAGGAGTGAATGCATGTATGTGAGAGTCGTATGACCCAGGGATCACATTCCTGATAAAAGTTGCTGGCTCATGTGGGGCCCAGTGAGACTGCTGACGCATGTTGACTTGGGGTATTTGGGAACAAAAATAATCCCTTAGATCCCCAATTCTTGTTTTTAATATCCCACAAAGTTTGACTAAAGAATGGCATTTATACTTACTGGCATCACCACATGGATATTTATTTGCAAGCTGTTCCCCACTGATCTCATTAATATGTGAGACAAAAAACAACCACCAAAGTGCTCTCAACTATGTCTTTTGAGCCCATCTGCACTCGTATCAAACTGTCAGGTGGATGTAGAAAACCCTCTAAATTTTTTGTGACTAACCAGGCATTAGCCGGTTGGTTTCTTTTAGTGATGGTCCCCATAGTAATTTAGTTGCCCAAGGGATCTTGAGCAAAACATGTTAGACACCCAAGGTAATCATATATTTTTGCTACTTATAATAGAGAGATCCTATATTTCTTCACCCTGTTGTTTTTTTGAGTGCTGAGTTTCACAGGCAGAGGTTTGAAAGTGGTTATATTACCAGTGTTCTTGTAAATTCTGTTAAAGTTGTACACATGTACAGTGCTTTGGGCTAGAGACGAGTTGTGCCAGATCATAAGCTGATGCTAGTTCTTTTGGTGAAGGTTGATCTGGTTTTGAGAACTGTTTTCAGATCACTCAGCACAAAGAGGTTTGCGTGGCTTAGACAGAGGGTAACAAAAAAATTATAGACAAATGGTGCAAAAGATGTGCTTTGAGGTGGAAGACAGTAGAGTAGCAGGAAGAAGTCTGAGTCATTAGGGATTGGGTGGTGTTGACTAGGATAAATTAATTTAGGTAGTCATTATGAATGATTGCGACTCCTCCTGCACTTTTATTTGAATGGTTTTCCTATACTCTAGTGGCACTGCACGATTTTGCCATTACCATGAGGTAACTCTACCCCAGTACCATGCAGCTCCAATTAAAATCCCCAGAGTGGAGAGTGTAAAATTACGTGGAAGTCTGTGGGGTTTAACACATACAATTACCACCTGCTCTGAGCAGGTGGTAACAATATTTTGGGACCTCCGGTATGGGAGAGAGGTAAGGGATGAGTTTTGGGGGTAGGAGAGCAGGGAAGAGTATAGGGAAGGTGATTTCTGGTAGTGGAAGCAAAAAATGGGGTAGGAAGCTTAGCTGCCGCTGCTGCTGCCTGAGTCTAATGTGAGTTTGGCATGCGGAATTACCGTGCACTGTAAAATTAGGTATGGTTCTGCACACCTGGAAAAACCAGGGGGCATATTAGCAAGACCCACGTTAAAATTATCGCCGTTTTAGCGGCAGGAAACTGCCGCTAAAACGGCGATAATGGGCTTGATAATATGCGTTATAGAATTCAATAGAAGCCCAGGTTAGATGTCCTGCACATCTAACCTGGGCTTCTATTGAATTCTATAACGCATATTAGCAAGCCCATTATCGCCGTTTTAGCGGCAGTTTCCTGCCGCTAAAACGGCGATAATTTTATCGCCGGTCTTGCTAATATGCCCCCAGGTGTGGAAAAACAGACACACTTGGAATCGGGCTTAGCCAATTTCCATGAGGTAATTCTGCTCTGCCTGACTCGCAATGAGCACCAATAGTGTTGTCAGAACCAAGCACTAACAATGAATGAAAAAAGAAAATGGTTGCTGCAATGTTAATAATTGTCTTCCAGCTCTTCTGTCGTGAGACAATATGACCTCAAGGAGAATGTCTCTACATACACTGGTTAAGTGTGCTGCTACATAGATTATTGTCAAAGTGTGAGGTGTGTCCTTCCCCTAGTTTCATCATTTTCTGCCATAAGAGTCAGAGCAGAAACAGTCTATGCTTGCAACATCATTGACTCCTGATTGGATATTCTTTAATGGCGTCTGCAGCATATGCTGCTCAGCGAGGGTCACAATGTGCCTTATCATTTCTCTGGATAAATTCTCTATTATAAACAGCTTATGGACGCAACCATCTTCACCAGACCTTCAGCATGGTCATCCTCTAGCCTGTGCAGCGTGAGCTTTGTGGACTGAGTAGAAGTGTGTAATAGATGATTCCATTTTCCACAAGGGGCTTATGCCTTCTTTGAATTGACCTCTAATGTCCTACCTTGACCATGCTTCAAACCGGTAGCCGTATTATGGAAAACGCGGACTCTCACCTTGAAACAGGTGCGCGTACCGCAAACAGGAACTGTGCGCCCTATTACATGCCCCACAGGGCAGCCTCAAACTAGCACTGCCTTGGTGCAGCACATTCAGTGAATTACAACCAGTATAATTTTAGTGTTTTCCATCTCATCAGAGATCAACAATATTTGCAATAATAAATTATTTCAATCAATCAAAAGACTAATCTTTAAAATACAACAATCTCCATGTGAGCCCTTAGCAATTAATACATTACTAAAAAATTATTTTAAAAACTTATAAAAATTATAACAAACTAGTTTATTAGAAGGTGACTTTGTCAAAACAATCAATGTACCATTTTTAGATATTTTACATTTGAAACAAATAGGTTTTATTAATTGATTTCTAGCTTCCACCACCATCTCATTCGAATAAACAAATAATACATGCTTAATATCTTGAATACCACCATTGCAAAGATCACACACCCCGGTCTTGTTCCTTTATCGGACCAGCATTTAAAAAAATTATTTAGGGGTGAAATGCCCAGTTTTAACATAAGTCTAAATCATCTAAAACTATGGGCCTCATTACGATGTCGGTCGGCAGCCTCTGACCGACAGTTGGATTCCCCTGTACTACGTCCAAACCCATCCGCCCGACTCGGTCGGAAACAATTCTGACCAACCAATTACGATGCTCGCGGTCGGAAGGGGAACCATTTGGTCATTACGAATCGGTTCTGACCGGCATTCGGAGAATCCGAGTCGGTCAGAGTCGATTCGTACAGCTCAATGGACAGTGTTTCTGACCGACCGACCGATTACGATGTCGGATTCTGACAGCCTTTTCGAGTAGGACTGTCCGACACAAAAAGGCTGTCGGAAACTGACTTTGGCAGGCCCCCCTTTATCCTGAGGCCTCCGGTTGGGGTCAGTGGGGGTACCCAAAGGACCCCCTGTAAAACCATGGACAGTGTGGCAGGCACTATGGGGTGCCCACGATAGGGTGCAATGTTTTCCTCAGACACCCATTTTCCCCATAGGAGCCTGTGTTGTCGGTCAGAACACAGGTTCTTATTGAAGTCAATGGGAGTCCTTCCGAACAGTGTTTGGAAGCATCGTACTCGATCGGGTGGAAACGCCGACCGCGAGTCAGTCAGTCCCGATTCGAGTCGGTGTCAGAAGGAGGACACATAATGAGGCCCTATGTTCCAGAGGAAACATTAAATATCCTGATTCTGCTTATAGGATGTATCATCACAGTAAGACTTATACATTTCTAGGGACGGACAATGAGTAATATCAATAGGTAGCTTTTTTTTTTTTGTTTTACATAGCGCGAACTCGACCCGAAGTTATCAGGTTTCAGAGCGCTTTACATGAGCACCAGCTTCGTTACAGATGGACACATTCATTTTTGTTAGGCACAGGGAGATCAAGTGATTTGCCCAGAATCACAGGATATTGAGCGTCCCTGCCGAGACTCAAACCCGGTTCGCCAGCTTCGAGGTCAACCACTCTAGCCGTAAGGCTACATCCTCTCCCCATTCTGATAGCAGCGCTTTTAGAAACAATTTCAGTTGTGCAGGTTTCCACATCTGTAAGTGGTCAATCCTACACTGTAATTGTGCAAGGGCAACCTTAAGATTATGATTAGAAGTACAATTTATTGCTTTTCCTTTAAAGATTAACTGCTTTAAGTAGTCTCTTAAGGTGCCTTCAGATGCATGTAATGCATTCTAATCCCATCTAATTACATTTGCCAAAGATATTGAATAGACGCTAGTAAGAACAAGCTGTAGAAGTAAAGCTTGAACAGGAATTTCATGACTTTAATAAATTACCTTTGTGCGATTTTAGAACTGACCATTCAAATAGGGGGATATACTCAAAAGCATAAGACAAAATAGAGGGAACCTTTGCTTGATAGATATCCAAAAGAGCTTTAAAGTGTTGGTTACCGGAAGAACTGTAAAAACATTTTTAAAGCACCAATTTGGGCTAATGCCTTGGTACCTATGTGCAAAAAATGCGACTTACTTTCTAGAGACTGGGAAAAACCCCCAACTAGGTATGTATATGATTTTACTATGCCCAGGGGATACCACCAAGACTCCAGCTAAAAGGACGGTACCACTTCTTTCCACTAAAAGGCAACACCTTGGTCTTAGCGATATTTATTTTCAGAAAGTTTTCCCCCCATGTGTTTAAATGAAGCGTCTAGATTTCGCTGAATACAGATGAGGTTAAAGCTGACAACATTGTCAGCATACAGTAAAACATGCTAATTGTTAAGAGCAATTCGAGGAGGAAGATTTTTAATATTAATAAAACAAGCAGATAGATCACTAACATAAATAGAAAACAGTGTCAGAATCTTAGGAGTCAATCCCTTTTCCCCCCAATAAAACTTTATACCATGTAGACATATGGAGTGTAATAATTAGTCTAAATCAGTTAGTAGGAACCCCCAAGTTGACCAGTTTCTTCCAGAGTAGGTCTATGTACCCTGTCTAATGCTATGGAGAAGTGAACAAAGACGGAATATAAAACCTGTGATTTAGACACCACATATTTGTCAATAACAGTTTGGACTGTTTCAATGTTATCACTCACTGAGTGATTTGGTCTAAAGCCCAATCGGACTTGTCGAATCACTCCCACCAAATATGCCTATTTCTTAAGATGGTCCAGAATACTGGATGCAAAGATCTTCCCTGTAGTGTCCAGAAGGAAAAGTTGATGATAATTGTGGGGAGATAAATGGGAATCCTTTTTATGTTAGGGAACTACTATGCTCCCTGTCCATGAATAGGGTATTTACCTCAACGAATAACAAAAAGAGAAAAGAGGGATGAAGAGTTTGCTCCAAATGTCTAGTTCTTTTTTCACTACTTTTATTGGGATCCTATCCGGACCCATCGCTGCAGAAGATCTTGCTTTCCTTATGTATATCTTGATCTGTTTTTTCTTTTGAGGTTTAATTTGTGAATCAAGCACATCAGGTATTTTTTGTGGTATTTGAGGCTCTACATGTTTATTTGGAACTGAATTATGCACATAAAGTTCAGAGAAATAGACAATCCATTCTGACTGGGAAATTGCTATTGCTTTGGGACTTTTCCTAGGCCTGTAAATTTTGCAATAAGCTGCCAATAGGTTATGTGTTTTTTCTTTTGTGCTGCTTGTTGAAGATCCAACCAGCTTTGAGCCACTATTTCTTGTTGATTGTTGACTGAATATTTATTGTTTTCTTGCATAGAACTTGAATTTATTTATCCCTAGAGACTGAAAATGTAATAAACTGTTTCCGAATAAGCTTATTCGGTTTACATGAAAGTTCTGTGCCTTTGGGATCTTTAGAGGGAAATAACTTCTTCGAGGTTTGGGCACTCTCTGAATCTCTTGTACAGCAACTGAGATTTTGTCTTTGAATATTTGGATGGGATTTCCTTGTTCTGGTGTGTATTGGGCCCAAAAGGAGGTAACAAACTTATTCATTGTGATAGAATTGATGGAATTTCAAATAATTCAACCTTGGTTCAAGGCTATGACAGCTGAGCCATTTCCTTTAATTCGAGACCAAAAAGACATTTGCTGTAAATGCAATTAGAGCTTTAAATTGAATATTGCATGGTTGCTACCATGAACAAACTCCGTGTGGCGTATCAAGAATTTATTGACAAATTACAGTTAACCATAATGTAATCAATAATAGAAAAATGAGAGAACCCCTTTCTCGTAAATGGTACCGGGACTTCCCTATCTACTCCCCCATTTAGAATCACACCATTTATGCCAGGCAGCAAATCCAAAAGCATTCTCCCTCATTTGTCTGCCGTTACTTTAGGTGGAAATACTGGATCGGAAATGCTCCAGGTTTCATCAAGTTTCTATTTTTTATGGGCCTTTAGTGCAGCATTTTAAATTTTTGCATTAAAATTGCAAATTATTATCTTCTAAGAGCTGTCTTCAGACTCAAGAAGAGATTCTATTAATTTAAATATCTCCATTAACAGGGAATTGTTTTGTAATCCAGGAGGAACATAGATATTAAATTAAATAAAATATCTACGTGGTGAACACTTGATTTAGTTAATGTAATCTTTATACACTGGATATTGCTACAGGCAAGAGGTATTATTTCAAAGTCCCACTGGAACTCAGCAGAGAGAAGGATAGTAAGACCACTCTTAGCATAGCCTTTCCTAACCTTCTGTGCAGGAACAGCAATTACATAATAATTCTCCTAGTCAAATTTTGCTGTGAACTAGGCCTCTTGAAGACAAATAATTGACTATTTCCAAACCCGCCAGATTCCAGGAGATTATCTCCAAGAAGTTTAGAAACCTTATTCAATTTTTTTCATTCAGCTTCTTTGAAATCGAGGACTAAGAGACATCAACAGGTTAATTATCTGTTATGGGCTGGTTTTGATTTCTTATTTGTCTTCCTCCTTGGTCAATATGTTTTGTGAGTGTACCAATAGAACCCCTGTTTTACACTTTATCATTTAAATGAGAAAGAGAGGAAAATAAAGTGGCTTCATGTATCATGTCCCTGAACTAAACTCTGGACTAAGGGAGATTTATAATATATTCCTTCAACATCAAAAGCATTTTGTATAACCTTTCAATGTCCTGTAACACTACTGAAGAAATCAAATATGACCACATTTCTATTTGTGCTGTGAATAGGTCGTACGTCTTACGAAAAGAGACCAACTTTATTTCTATTGAAGAAAAAGACTGTAGTTGTGTAGAGTTGCGTAGTAACCCTAAAATCTTTTGTTTATTTAGTAAGCAATTGCGAAAGAGATCAATGATCTCAAGAACTCAGAAGGAATTAGGAGTAATTTCAACATTTGTTAACTCCCTGTTTGAATTTACTGATGTAGCAGCAGGAGTAGTTGACCAACCGTCCATTGTAGTATTTGGGCCAGTAAATTCAGGAACGTGCAGGTTTAGCGCAACTTGCATTTCTTCTGCAGGTGAAAGGGGGAAATACTTGGTATTCCTGAGTAACTGTCTTTTTAGGAATTTTTCCTCTTACTCCATTAGTTCCATTAATAGATTGATCACCTATCTCAATCTGGGAATTAAATTGTATTCTTTGGGACCTTCTTTTAGTAATTCTGTGGTTTGCGTTCCTCCTTTTCGTCCCATTACTCTTTTCCTTTGTCTTGATGCTATTGACCTTTCTTAGTGCAACCATGTTCAGGGCCATTAGATACACTGGGCAAATTGTCTTTATCAGTGAAGATTTTATGCATATTAAAAACTGGAAAACAAAAAAAAGAGGCTAAGTCAGAATACAACTATTTATTTAATGAAGTTTCTGAGAATCACGTACTTCCTTTTGATTTGATTTTGCCTGTTTGAGTTGCACTTGATTTTTTGGGTGATTCTGATTAGATGTAAAAACAACAGTTGATGGACAGAATGCAGAACAATGTCATACATTCACCCCAGTACAGAAATCTGGGCCTAAATCCATCGTTTCTTTGCTCACCATGCCATTCCAGTTTGAACCCAGCCATATGCAAATCAGTCTTGACCCTGTGCCTCATGGGAACAGTCCAGCCCGAACTGCCAAGCCAGGTCGTCCCTGGACTGGAACCAAGCATCCTAGGACCGGTTTCGGGGTTTCACCTCTCTTCAGCCAGGATAGCTTGATTCGAGTGGCATGGAGAGCACGGGACCCACGTCTGGGCATACCCGTCCCACTCGGGGTGACAAATGCAAAAACAACAGTTGATGGACAGAATGCAGAACAATGTCATACATTCACCCCAGTACAGAAATCTGGGCCTAAATCCATCATTTATTTGCTCACCATGCCATTCCAGTTTGAACCCAGCCATATGCTAATCAGTCTTGACCCTGTGCCTCATGGGAACAGTCCAGCCCGAACTGCCAAGCCAGGTCCTCCCTGGACTGGAACCAAGCATCCTAGGACCTGTTTCGGGGTTTCACCCCTCTTCAGCCAGGATAGCTTGATTCCAGTGGCATGGAGAGCACGGGACCCACGTCTGGGCATACCCGTCCCACTCGGGGTGACAAATGCAAAAACAACAGTTGATGGACAGAATGCAGAACAATGTCATACATTCACTCCAGTACAGAAATCTGGGCCTAAATCCATCGTTTTTTTGCTCACCATGACATTCCAGTTTGAACCCAGCCATATGCAAATCAGTCTCGACCCTGCGCCTCATGGGAACAGTCCAGCCCAAACTGCCAAGCTAGGTCCTCCCTGGACTGGAACCAAGCATCCTAGGACCGGTTTCGGGGTTTCACCCCTCTTCAGCCAGGATAGCTTGATTCCAGTGGCATGGAGAGCACGGGACCCACGTCTGGGCATACCCGTCCCACTCGGGTGACAAATGCAAAAACAACAGCTGATGAACAGAATGCAGAACAATGTCATACATTCACCCCACTACAGAAATAAGGGCCTAAATCCATCGTTTTTTTGCTCACCATGCCATTCCAGTTTGAACCCAGCCATATGCAAATCAGTCTTGACCCTGGGCCTTATGGGCACAGTCCAGCCCGAACTGCCAAGCCAGATCCTCTCTGGACTGGAACCAAGCATCCTAGGACCGGTCTCCGGGTTTCACCCCTCTTCAGCCAGGATAGCTTGATTCCAGTGGCATGGAGAGCACAGTACCCACGTCTGGGCATACCCGTCCCAGTCGGGGTGACAAATGCAAAAACAACAGTTGATGGACAGAATGCAGAACAATGTCATACATTCACCCCAGTACAGAAATCTGGGCCTAAATCCATCGTTTTTTTGCTCACCATGCCATTCCAGTTTGAACCCAGCCACATGCAAATCAGTCTTGACCCTGTGCCTCATGGGAACAGTCCAGCCCGACCTGCCAAGCCAGGTCCTCCCTGGAGAGGAACCAAGTATCCTAGGACCAGTTTCGGGGTTTCACCCCTCTTCAGCCAGGATAGCTTGATTCCAGTGGCATGGAGAGCACGGGACCCACGTCTGGGCATACCCGACCCACTCGGGGTGACAAATGCAAAAACAACAGTTGATGGACAGAATGCAGAACAATGTCATACATTCACCCCAGTACAGAAATCTGGGCCTAAATCCATCGTTTTTTGCTCACCATGCCATTCCAGTTTGGACCCAGCCATATGCAAATCAGTCTTGACCCTGTGCCTCATGGGAACAGTCCAGCCCGAACTGCCCAGCCAGGTCCTCCCTGGACTGGAACCAAGCATCGTATGACCGGTTTCAGGGTTTCACCCCTCTTCAGCCAGGATAGCTTGATTCCAGTGGCATGGAGAGCACGGGACCCACGTCTGAGCATACCCGTCCCACTCGGGGTGACAAATGCAAAAACAACAGTTGATGAACAGAATGCAGAACAATGTCATACATTCACCCCAGTACAGAAATCTGGGCCTAAATCCATCGTTTTTTTGCTCACCATGCCATTCCAGTTTAAACCCAGCCATATGCAAATCAGTCTTGACCCTGCGCCTCATGGGAACAGTCCAGCCCAAACTGCCAAGCTAGGTCCTCCCTGGACTGGAACCAAGCATCCTAGGACCGGTTTCGGGGTTTCACCCCTCTTCAGCCAGGATAGCTTGATTCCAGTGGCATGGAGAGCACGGGACCCACGTCTGGGCATACCCGTCCCACTCGGGGTGACAAATGCAAAAACAACAGCTGATGAACAGAATGCAGAACAATGTCATACATTCACCCCACTACAGAAATAAGGGCCTAAATCCATCGTTTTTTTGCTCACCATGCCATTCCAGTTTGAACCCAGCCATATGCAAATCAGTCTTGACCCTGCGTCTTATGGGCACAGTCCAGCCCGAACTGCCAAGCCAGATCCTCTCTGGACTGGAACCAAGCATCCTAGGACCGGTCTCGGGGTTTCACCCCTCTTCAGCCAGGATAGCTTGATTCAAGTGGCATGGAGAGCACAGTACCCACGTCTGGGCATACCCGTCCCAGTCGGGGTGACAAATGCAAAAACAACAGTTGATGGACAGAATGCAGAACAATGTCATACATTCACCCCAGTACAGAAATCTGGGCCTAAATCCATCGTTTTTTTGCTCACCATGCCATTCCAGTTTGAACCCAGCCACATGCAAATCAGTCTTGACCCTGTGCCTCATAGGAACAGTCCAGCCCGAACTGCCAAGCCAGGTCCTCCCTGGACAGGAACCAAGCATCCTAGGACCAGTTTCGGGGTTTCACCCCTCTTCAGCCAGGATAGCTTGATTCAAGTGGCATGGAGAGCACGGGACCCACGTCTGGGCATACCCGTCCCAATCGGGGTGACAAATGCAAAAACAACAGTTGATGGACAGAATGCAGAACAATGTCTTACATTCACCCCAGTACAGAAATCTGGGCCTAAATCCATCGTTTTTTTGCTCACCATACCATTCCAGTTTGAACCCAGCCATATGCAAATCAGTCTTGACCCTGTGCCTCATGGGAACAGTCCAGCCTGAACTGCCAAGCCAGGTCCTCCCTGGACGGGAACCAAGCATCCTAGGACCGGTTTCGGGGTTTCACCCCTCTTCAGCCAGGATAGCTTGATTCCAGTGGCATGGAGATCACGGGACCCACGTCTGGGCATACCCGTCCCACTCGGGGTGACAAATGCAAAAACAACAGTTGTTGGACAGAATGCAGAACAATGTCATACATTCACCCCAGTACAGAAATCTGGGCCTAAATCCATCGTTTTTTTGCTCACCATGCCATTCCAGTTTGAACCCAGCCATATGAAAATCAGTCTTCACCCTGTGCCTCATGGGAACAGTCCAGCCTGAACTGCCAAGCCAGGTCCGCCCTGGACTGGAACCAAGCATCCTAGGACCGGTTTTGGGGTTTCACCCCTCTTCAGCCAGGATAGCTTGATTCCAGTGGCATGGAGAGCACGGGACCCACGTGTGGGCATACCTGTCAACTCGGGGTGACAAATGCAAAAACAACAGTTGATGGACAGAATGCAGAACAATGTCATACATTCACCCCAGTACAGAAATCTGGGCCTAAATCCATTGTTTTTTTGCTCACCATGCCATTCCAGTTTGAACCCAGCCATATGCAAATCAGTCTTGACCCTGTGCCTCATGGGAACAGTCCAGCCCGAACTGCCAAGCCAGGTCCTCCCTGGACTGGAACCAAGCATCCTAGGACCGGTTTTGGGGTTTCACCCCTCTTCAGCCAGGATAGCTTGATTCCAGTGGCATGGAGAGCACGGGACCCACGTCTGGGCATACCCGACCCACTCGGGGTGACAAATGCAAAAACAACAGTTGATGGACAGAATGCAGAACAATGTCATACATTCACCCCAGTACAGAAATCTGGGCCTAAATCCATCGTTTTTTTGCTCACCATGCCATTCCAGTTTGGACCCAGCCATATGCAAATCAGTCTTGACCCTGTGCCTCATGGGAACAGTCCAGCCCGAACTGCCCAGCCAGGTCCTCCCTGGACTGGAACCAAGCATCGTAGGACCGGTTTCAGGGTTTCACCCCTCTTCAGCCAGGATAGCTTGATTCCAGTGGCATGGAGAGCACGGGACCCACGTCTGAGCATACCCGTCCCACTCGGGGTGACAAATGCAAAAACAACAGTTGATGAACAGAATGCAGAACAATGTCATACATTCACCCCAGTACAGAAATCTGGGCCTAAATCCATCGTTTTTTTGCTCACCATGCCATTCCAGTTTGAACCCAGCCATATGCAAATCAGTCTTGACCCTGTGCCTCATGGGAACAGTCCAGCCCGAACTGCCAAGCCAGGTCCTCCCTGGACTGGAACCAAGCATCCTAGGACCGGTTTCGGGGTTTCACCCCTCTTCAGCCAGGATAGCTTGATTCCAGTGGTATGGAGAGCACGGGACCCACGTCTGAGCATACCCGTCCCACTCGGGGTGACAAATGCAAAAACAACAGTTGATGGACAGAATGCAGAACAATGTCATACATTCACCCCAGTACAGAAATCTGGGCCTAAATCCATCGTTCTTTTGCTCACCATGCCATTCCAGTTTGAACCCAGCCATATGCAAATCAGTCTTGACACTGTGCCTCATGGGAACATCCAGCCCGAACTGCCAAGCCAGGTCCTCCCTGGACTGGAACCAAGCATACTTGGACCGGCTTCGGGGTTTCACCCCTCTTCAGCCAGGATAGCTTGATTCCAGTGGCATGGAGAGCAGGGGACACACGTCTGGTCATACCCGTCCCACTCGGGGTGACAAATGCAAAAACAACAGTTGATGGACAGAATGCAGAACAATGTCATACATTCACCCCAGTACAGAAATCTGGGCCTAAATCCATCGTTTTTTTGCTCACCATGCCATTCCAGTTTGAACCCAGCCATATGCAAATCAGTCTTGACCCTGTGCCTCATGGGAACAGTCCAGCCCGAACTGCCAAGCCAGGTCCTCCCTGGACTGGAACCAAGCATCCTAGGACCGGTTTCGGGGTTTCACCCCTCTTCAACCAGGATAGCTTGATTCCAGTGGCATGGAGGGCACGGGACCCACGTCTGGGCATACCCGTCCTACTCGGGGTGACAAATGCAAAAACAACAGTTGATGGACAGAATGCAGAACAATGTCATACATTCACCCCAGTACAGAAATCTCGGCCTAAATCCATCGTTTTTTTGCTCACCATGCCATTCCAGTTTGAACCCAGCCATATGCAAATCAGTCTTGACCCTGTGCCTCATGGGAACAGTCCAGCCCGAACTGCCAAGCCAGGTCCTCCCTGGACTGGAACCAAGCATCCTGGGACCGGTTTCGGGGTTTCACCCCTCTTCAGCCAGGATAGCTTGATTCCAGTGGCATGGAGAGCACAGGACCCACGTCTGGGCATACCCGTCCCACTCGGGGTGACAAATGCAAAAACAACAGTTGATGGACAGAATGCAGAACAATGTCATACATTCACCCCAGTACAGAAATCTGGGCCTAAATCCATCGTTTTTTGCTCACCATGCCATTCCAGTTTGAACCCAGCCATATGCAAATCAGTCTTGACCCTGTGCCTCATGGGAACAGTCCAGCCCAAACTGCCAAGCCAGGTCCTCCCTGGACTGGAACCAAGCATCCTAGGACCGGTTTCGGGGTTTCACCCCTCTTCAGACAGGATAGCTTGATTCCAGTGGCATGGAGAGCACGGGGCCCACGTCTGGGCATACCCGTCCCACTCGGGGTGACAAATGCAAAAACAACAGTTGATGAACAGAATGCAGAACAATGTCATACATTCAACCCAGTACAGAAATCTGGGCCTAAATCCATCTTTCTTTTGCTCACCATGCCATTCCAGTTTGAACCCAGCCATATGCAAATCAGTCTTGACCCTGTGTCTCTTGGGAAAAGTCCAGCCCGAACTGCCAAGCCAGGTCCTCCCTGGACTGGAACCAAGCATCCTAGGACCGGTTTCGGGGTTTCAGCCCTCTTCAGCCAGGATAGCTTGATTCCAGTGGCATGGAGAGCACGGGACCCACGTCTGGGCATACCCGTCCCACTCGGGGTGACAAATGCAAAAAGAACAGTTGATGGACAGAATGCAGAACAATGTCATACATTCACCCCAGTACAGAAATCTGGGCCTAAATCCATAGTTTTTTTGCTCACCATGCCATTCCAGTTTGAACCCAGCCATATGCAAATCAGTCTTGACCCTGTGCCTCATGGGAACAGTCCAGCCTGAACTGCCGAGCCAGTTCCTCCCTGGACTGGAACCAAGCATTGTAGGACCAGTTTCGGGGTTTCACCCCTCTTCAGCCAGGATAGCTTGATTCCAGTGGCATGGAGAGCACGGGACCGACGTCTGGGCATACCCGTCCCACTCGGGGTGACAAATGCAAAAACAACAGTTGATGGACAGAATGCAGAACAATGTCATACATTCACCCCAGTACAGAAATCTGGGCCTAAATCCATCGTTTTTTTGCTCACCATGCCATTCCAGTTTGAACCCAGCCATATGCAAATCAGTCTTGACCCTGTGCCTCATGGGAACAGTCCAGCCCGAACTGCCAAGCCAGGTCCCCCCTGGACTGGAACGAAGCATCCTAGGACCGGTTTTGGGGTTTCACCCCTCTTCAGCCAGGATAGCTTGATTCCAGTGGCATGGAGAGCACGGGACCCACGTCTGGGCATACCCGTCCCACTCGGGGTGACAAATGCAAAAACAACAGTTGATGTATAGAATGCAGAACAATGTCATACATTCACCCCAGTACAGAAATCTTGGGGAAATCCATGGTTTTTTAGCTCACCATGCCATTCCAGTTTGAACCCAGCCTTATGCAAATCAGTCTTGACCTTGTGCCTTATGGGAACAGTCCAGCCCGAACTACCAAGCCAGGTTCTACCTGGACTGGAACCAAGCATCCTAGAACTGGTTTCGGGGTTTCACCCCTCTTCAGCCAGGATAGCTTGATTCCAGTGGCATTGAGAGCACAGGACACACTTCTGGGCATTCCCGTCCCACTCAGGGTGACAAATGCAAAAACAACAGTTGATGGACAGAATGCAGAACAATGTCATACATTCACCTCAGTACAGAAATCTGGGCCTAAATCTATCGTTTTTTTGCTCACCATGCCATTCTAGTTTGAGCCCAGCCATCTGCAAATCAGTCTTGACCTTGTGCCTCATGGGAACAGTCCAGCCCGAACTGCCAAGCCAGGTCCTCCCTGGCTTGGCAGTTCAGGCTGGACTGTTCCCACAAGGAACAGGGTCAAGACTGATTTGCATATGGCTGGGTCCAAACTGGGGTGGTGTGGTGAGCAAAAGAATGATGGATTTAACCCAGATCCTTGTGACTGGGGGTGAATGTTTGCATTGTCCAGCATTCCGTCCATCAATTATTTCTTTTGCATATGTCGCCCTAAGAGGGAAGATATGCCCAGACGTGGGTCCAGTGCTCACCACACCACTGGATTCAAGCTAGCTTGGCTGATGAAGGGTGATGCCCTGAAACCGGACCCAGGATGCTTGTTCCCGGTCCAGGGAGGACCTGGCTTGGCAGTTCGGGCTGGACTGTTCCCACAAGGAACAGGGTCAAGACTGATTTGCATATGGCTGGGTCCAAACTGGGGTGGTGTGGTGAGCAAAAGAATGATGGATTTAACCCAGATCCTTGTGACTGGGGGTGAATGTTTGCATTGTCCAGCATTCCGTCCATCAATTATTTCTTTTGCATATGTCGCCCTTAGTGGGAAGGGTATGCCCAGACATGGGTCCCGTGCTCACCACACCACTAGATTCAAGCTAGCCTGGCTGATTAATGGTGATGCCCTGAAACCGGTCCCAGGATGCTTGTTTCCGGTCCAGGGAGGAACTGGCTTGGCAGTTCGGGCTGGACTGTACCCTCAAAGAACAGGGTCAAGACTGATTTGCATATGGCTGGGTCCAAACTGGGGTGGTGTGGTGAGCAAAAGAATGATGGATTTAACCCAGATCCTTGTGACTGGGGGTGAATGTTTGCATTGTCCACCATTCCGTCCATCAATTATTTCTTTTGCATATGTCGCCCTAAGTGGGAAGGGTATGCCCAGACGTGGGTCCCGTGCTCACCACACCACTGGATTCAAGCTAGCCTGGCTGATGAAGGGTGATGCCCTGAAACCGGTCCCAGGATGCTTGTTTCCGGTCCAGGGTGGACCTGGCTTGGCAGTTCGGGCTGGACTGTTCCCACAAGGAACAGGGTCAAGACTGATTTGTATATGGCTGGGTCCAAACTGAGGTGGTGTGGTGAGCAGAAGAATGATGGATTTAACCCAGATCCTTGTGACTGGGGGTGAATGTTTGCATTGTCCAGCTTTCCGTCCATCAATTATTTCTTTTGCATATGTCGCCCTAAGTGGGAAGGGTATGCCCAGACGTGGGTCCTGTGCTCACCACACCACTGGATTCAAGCTAGCCTGGCTGATGAAGGGTGATGCCCTGAAACCGGTCCCAGGATGCTTGTTTCCGGTCCAGGGAGGACCTGGCTTGGCAGTTCGGGCTGGACTGTTCCCACAAGGAACAGGGTCAAGACTGATTTGCATATGGCTTGGTACAAGCTGGTGTGGTGTGGTGAGCAAAAGAATGATGGATTTAACCCAGATCCTTGTGACTGGGGGTGAATGTTTGCATTGTCCAGCATTCCGTCCATCAATTGTTTCTTTTGATTCTGATTAGATGACAGTTCTGCTCAAAGAGACTTGGTAACAATTTGATCTCTAACTTTATTAATGTTTGCTGATAATGTCAGAACATTTAGATTGATTAAAGATTTTAATATCGCAATTTGAATTTCTAAAGTTTGATCAGAATTGGAAGTTGCCTTTTCTAGATGTTTTAGAATAGATTCACATTATCCTAAGCAGAGCCTGCATGGTTTCAGAGATGTGAACATAATATTCTATGGGGTGAAAAGAAGATGAATTGGGAATGTCAGTTGAACAGGATAAATCCTCCACGATCTCAGAGTCGTTACTCACTGTACTGTTAAAAGGTTCTAATGTAACTTTCAATGGTTTACCCTGGCAGTGTGCGATAACCTGCTAATATCAATATCTGGAAAAGTAAAATCCATGGGAGGAGCATGTCTTAAAGTAATCTCAGGGGCGGACTGCTGCTCAACTTTATTGGGAGATGAAGGAATACTGTTTATTCCTGCATCTAACAAATCCTTTGACAATGAAGCAGTCGTCTTTGTTACTGTAACATCTTGCTGTTCAGTATCAACCATTCTATTATCTTCTTTTGTATTATTTTCACTTCCTAATATTACCTGAGATAATTTGGGAAAAATTCAGGTATGGATGTTAAACCTTCTAATGAACCGATAGGCAAAGATTTTTTGATCCCTATCTTTGCTTCTACTCCTCCTTGCAGCTTAATTACAATGGTTCGATTTCTAAGTTTTATTATTCTCATTGCTAAAAACAATGCTGCTAATGGGGAAGAGAAGAATCAGTTAGGAGCCAAGTTGCTAAAAAAACTTCCAGAAGAAATCCGAAGAGATCACGCCAAACTCAAATCTACCAAGAAGACTGCAATCACCACTTCCACCCACAAACTGAAAGTATTTAAAGCCTTTGGAGTTGATACGCACAGTCTTTCAGCAACCTTATGGCTTATGCTTCCTTTTCTTTTGGGGTTGATCAATTAAACAGTTAAGCAGATTTATTGCCAATGTAACTTGTGGGAGAAACATCCAGGAGCCTGCAGATGCTGTGTTATGCTGTGCGCTGACATTGGATCACCAAGTACGAGGTTCTGCAAGTTACAGTAGGCCCGGTCCTCACCTCGCTTCCAGTATCATGGCAGTGCAGCCTCCACAGCACCCCCAAGGGCAACCTGGAGTCGAGACTTGACAAGAGTATCTCTGCCACAGAAGAAGCTGCATCTCCCCCAAAGGGCACCCCGCATGGTACCTTGCAAGTATGAGGGGCCGAGTAGAAGTTGCTGGTCCTAGTCTTGTAGCACACTCTCCTTTGCCGTCAACCTCCCCTTCACTGAAGCAAAAAGTGAAAGCTACTCACTTCCTTGTTCCTAATTCCAGCTCTCATGACAACGGTCCTCGGTCCAGCGAAGGTTTGTGGGCGGGCACGAGCATGATCACAGGGAAGATTATAATCTTTCTCTCTTTCCAACCTGTCTCTTCGCTCTGCGAAGCTTCTTCTTCGTCAGCCAAAAACGAGCTGATATCTTCGGAATATGCTGTCCATATTCAGTGAAATATGGAGCGGCTGCTTCAAAGCCATGACGTGTTTCACAGTGCAGGTGACATGCCACCTTCCCTTTAAAGAGGTGAGAGAGGTCCCCCTGCATGTGGATACAGTGAGTGACTGCACACACCTGCAGGGGCATATTTGGGGTCCATGGGCCCTCAATTGCCCCCTCCAGAGGGCTGCCATCAAGACGCGTACTAGCAGTACTCCACCTTTTTTGTGGCACTCTCTGAGTGCACCTCCTAAGGGCCTGTTCGCGTCTGCACCATCTTCTATAATACGCCGCAGACACAGAGTCCCATGCAAATGAGGCAATTCCCTCTCATTATTGTGCTGACATATGGCATAGGGCCCGATTCCAATCTCGTCCGGAAAGCATTCCGACCGATTCGGTCCTGGAATGCTTTCCACACGACTCGGATCGTGGGAGTCCAACCGAGCGAGTACGATGCATCCGGATGCTTCCGAATACAATTAGGTCAGACTACCATTGACTTCAATGGGAGCCTGTGTTCGGAATGAGAACACAGGCTCCCATTGAAGAAAGGGGTGGCTGGGGAAAATCGTGCACCCTGTGGCGGGCACCCCATGGTGCCTGCTTCACTATGCATGATTGGAAAGGGGGGTCCCTTGGGCACCCCCACGTGCCCAGTTCGGAGGGCCCCAGGTGAAGGGAGGCCTGCTATGGGCCCCCAAAGTCTGATTCCGGCAGCTGGTTTGTTCCGGAGAAACCGAATCGTAACAGCTGTCCGAATCGGTCATCGTACTCGCTCGCTCAGAAAACCGAGTCCATAGAGCTGTACGATTCAACTCCGAAAGACGCGACCTGTCCGAATGCCTTTCGGAACCGATTCGGACAGCCCTAACGGTTTCCAGGCATCGTACTTTGTCGTTCGGAAGTGTGTCCGATTTGGTCAGAAACAAGGGCTCCGGATCGGATTCTGCAAACCCGAATCCGATTCGTAGCCCTTCCGAACGACATCGGAATCGACCTCTATATGTGCACCAGCACTAACAGTATGATAGAAGTGTTCACACAAGCTTCTGCTGCCCCATCTGTAGTGCCCATTGTGTCCCAGGGCAGACAAGTTGGGAGCACACACCCTTTGCACCATTGGAGTACAATTTATAATGTGGCCCAAGATGTTTCTTTTTCCACTACACTAGAGTGGTTGATTTAAAAAAAGACCAGTTTAAGAATATTTGTTAAACTACTAACACATTTTTATGACTCCAGAACTCTCTGCAATGGGGCAGTTGCATTTATTTATCGAGCAATGCGACAAAAACTGAATACTTTTGTGGGTTAGATTCATCTTTAAGTAAGCGATATTTAGATGTAGATTTCTGAGAACTGTTATTTTTTCTTCTAACAGTGTTGTGTGGGTTTATGTTTAATGTTATTCCATTTTTAAACGTGGGCTAATTTTACAATAACTCACAGCTATATTGCAGGATCCAGAAAATGGATAGTTTCTTTGCTGATTGAGAGTTTCATTTCCTAGATGTTTAAGTTAGGATGTGTTTTTATTTGGATCTAGATCACTGAGTCAAGATTTTCTGAAGTTGAATCTGAAATTAGTAAAATACACTTGTACTTCAGGCTAGATACTGGTGATGTTTTTCATGTTGATGTCTGATTTCCGGCGCTGTGTTTTATGCACATTGTTTGTTGTATGCTCGAGTGATGTAAATTGAATGTGGTTAGTTTTCACCTTAGTGTTGAGTGGTGTGCATTTGTGAATTGGGTATGGGTTTCTTGTGAAGGGTATGGTATCTTGTGAGTTTGGAAGCTAACACTGTCAGCTTAATTGGTGTTGTCTGAAGTCTTTCTGCAGACAAACAGAATATGGAAGATGTCAGTCAAATATCAACAAAGTAAGAATGATATAAAACAATGTACATAATACAACAATAAGAAATAAAAAAGAACAGACCAGCTGTTACCATAAACAAAGATGCAGTGTTAAAACTGAACAATCCATTGTAAGAGCAGGACACAATTACAAAAATATAATAAAGAGGGTCCGAACATTAGTACCACTAATCGCATCCCTGCGTTATTTGCTCATGGTATCGGGGTGGAGACCATCCCACAGCTATCACATTGTGTTGACACTTAGAGTGACTGATCCAGGTTGCCATAAGAGATTTTGCCACACCAAAGACATGGAGCCGATGTGGAATAGTGCTCAAAATTAGAAAAGCAACCTGGTGTCTCCTAGTACCTAGATTCTTGCAAAGTGGAACAGTCCACTTTTTACAAAATCTACTGTACTGGTGGCAAAAGAACAAAGCAGACCAATTAGAAGTAAAAGATTTGACCGGGAGGATGCCATATCTGAACTGCAGATATAGTGTAGGCGCCAAAGGGAAGGTGAGCAACACCCAGTAGCGGCCCGTGGTGGGAGTGCTGCTGGTCGGTGACGTGGGGCGGGGGAGGGGCAGGGTGGTGGGAAGTAAACTACGGAATACGGCCGAATAGAGGTAAGTAAACATATAAATAAATAAAACGAATTTCGTTGCGCGCGCTGAATCGCCAAATGCGATGCAGCGCGCAACAGAATTCGTTTTATTTATTTATATGTTTAGTTTACTACCCCCCACCCAGCCCCTCTCCGGCCCCACGTCACCGCCCGGCAGCACTCCCACCATGGGCCGCTACTGGCAACACCCCGTGTTGAACAAAGCTGAAGTGTCCAGCGCCATGGACATTACAATGTCTAGATCGGTGACTAGCAGTAGAAGCACTGCATTATTATATTTGTAGCATCTGTGTAAGTAACAACAAGAGATAAGATAATTCTTCATGTCTTACGGTATTTGCAAGGCTTGTGGGTCTTGGCTGTTGCAATAGCAATGATTTTCAATGCATTTGTTTTCTTGTGGTGCAAATTTCGATGTGAAGTTTTGGGAGCCTCGTTGTCATTGAAAGGTAATGCCTTGACCAGTTGTTGAGTTACTGTGACTGCTTTGTTATCCTTATGGCCAGTGTGATTGTGGAAGGGTGTGTTAATATTAGTGACTTGACTCGATGTGAATTGCCAGCAGTTGGATATTTTATATTAATTTGTGAGTTTTTGAGGTTTTTTGCTCTCTTTTTTATTGTGTGCATTTCTTTTTTGTTGTTGTTCTGTTTTCTGTAAAAAAAAAAAAAAGAATACTGTGAATACTGTGTCCTATGCTCTGGCTCAGTATGAGTGGTTCTGGTTCGGTATGCTGCTGCATGAGCGGTCAGTTTGGCGATTGTTCACTTTATAAGAGTCCACTAGTGTCTGCTGGAAGGGTCAGAGAAAATTTGGAGGCTGAGGTGGCAGCGTCATCAGCTTCTGATGGGCTTTAATATAGCCTTATAGACCACTGCTGAGGGCTATACCGGTTGTTAAAGGTACTGCACCTGAGTTATAGGGGTTATAATGAGGGAGATGGCCCTTAGCAACTGGCATAGCCAGAGAAAGGAAGGCTATAAGGCTATTAGGACATTCCAACCACTGAGGGTAGAATGTTCTAAATTCAGAAGGAGAAATAGAAAGACAATAATTGGAATGTTGGAGCAGAAAGCATATACCAGCCACTATAAGCCCTGTGCCACTTCATTGTTTTCATTGGTAACATTAGAACATTGGAATGTTGGGAGCTCCTCCCAACAATCCAATGTTCTAATGTTACCAAAAATTCCAATGTTCTAATGTTACCAAAATACTTAAACTTTTCATGTCACATGCTTATCAGAATAAACGTACTTAAGTTAAGCTGAACATGTAAAAAAACTGATTTATGCAAAGTAGCAGAATTACATGTGATAGCGTGGAAATAGTCCAAAATTGTCAATCCCAGTTTCAGTTCAACCGTGACTTATAAGAGTGAGCTCCAACTCCGCGCCAAATTCTTCTCCTAGGCGAGAGATCTTTGCCACTGCATTTGAATGTAAACTAAATCAAATCATATCAATCTACAACAAATTTTATCAGTTCTCAAGTTCAGTCAATAATGAGAGTTTCAGATTGGTTTCCAAAACCTTTATTCTCATAATGAGATAAGTAATCTTCTTTTTCTTTTTATTCCATTAGTACATCAGATAAATGAGTTTACAGAAATGTATCAAGAAAAATATAGTTAGAATGAATAATAATGCAAAATGACAAGCGTGTTCCATAAAGGAAGATACCCCTATTCTAAATAAAGGTCCAAATTAAAACTAATAGAACCCATAAAGAGTTCAGGAAAAGAGTAAGATCAAAGGAGCATAAAGTTAAAAATGGAATTAATAAATCAAACTCCCCATAAAGAGTTGTTCATGAAACTCAGTTGAGTCTCAATATCCAAAGAGCGTCAGAATACAGTTGCAATAGCAGTCTGTACAAATAAACCTAAACAGGGAAATATGGGGCAACAGATGCAGCAGTAGCTACAACCATCAGGGACAAGAAGGGTGGTTGAAAGTCTCCAAGAGAGTGTAGGAACATCTCCTTAGAGAAAAGTCTCTGCCTGTAACTAGAAACATGCACTAATATAAAAGAAAAGAACACATGTAAACAACATTGTTACACGTTAGATCACTCCGGTCCAATGGAAAGACATTTTTCGATAGTGAGCAGGTTTTGTTCTTCCTTTGATACAGAAAACACATGAAGTCGACATCAAATATGTAACAGACATCACTAAATATTTTTGCTTCTAGAAGCGTTAACCTTAGTTCCCAGGAAAGCTTAATGCAGAGTCTATTCTACCATTTATTCAATGTTTCACTGCATGACAATGAACTATACTATAGACAGAAAACTTTTCTTGCAGATTTATAGTTAGGTAATGCTTTGGTATTTCATGTAAGTGAGAGTTATTGTTAAAATATGCGATTTTGTATTCAGTATTAAATGAACATGTGATAGATAGGAAGTTCAAGCAAATGAGAACATGCAGCTTGAGAAAGATAATATATTTATAGCAGTTATGATGAACATTCTAAGCAAGTCACATTAAGGGCAAGCCATCATTTGTGCATTGTTGAAATGAAATGAAAAGAGATTTGTAAAGCGTGCTCAACCCACAGGTACCAAGATGCTGCATCTCAGGAATTACAAAGCCCTGTTCAGGATCCCTGAAAAGCGAGAGCAAGTCAAAACAGCTCTAAGCTACAAACAGTAAGAAAAAAGAGGAAGCAACAACTGATCTAATAATTCCTGAACAAAACGGCCTACGACGTGAAAATCCAAGTTTTTAATGTTTTCGAAAGGCGATGAAAGAGTCTGTCTCAGCAATATATTTAGGCAGGGCGTTCCATAATTTAGTAGCTGCCACAAAGGAGGAGCAAGCGCTGCATCTTGCTTTTTTAAAATAGGAACTACCACTTTTTTTGCCATAGGCTGACCTCAGAAGCCTCGACGGCCTGTACCAGTGAAAAGCAGACCTGATTGCAAGTGCTCCTTTATCATGAAGCGTGAGGTGTACTATACTGAGTGCCTTAAAAATCATGCACTGCTTAATTGTAAGCCAGTGCAGATTCCCCAGGCCTTCTTTCACAGAAAGGCATTTTGGGATGTTGAGGATGTCATGTAGCTGCATTAGTCTAATTGCAAGATGATCAATGCGAGAGCCGCTGCTTTGCGAAGTTCCTCAGGAATAAAAAGAAAAATCTTCTTGAGGACCCAAATAATAAGGAAACAGCTACTTGTGGTGCAATTTACCTGTAGGTTAAAAGAAGTATCCAGTAATGCACCAAGATTTCTAACCGAATCTACAGAAGAGGTAAGGGGCATACATGACTCTTGCCACCAGCGCTCTCACCCTACATGATGCTGAGCTCCAAAGACAATCACCTCGGTCTTGTCAGTATTCAGCTTAAGACATTTTTCCTTCATCCAGCAGCTCACCTCCATCATACAGTGTTTAAAACTCTCAGCTGTTTCCGACAGATGATCTTTAAAAGACACAAAGATTTGAGTATCATCGACTTATGACAAGACCTGGAAAGATCTCACCAAGGCTGCCAGTGGTGCAACACACATGTTAAAAAGAGTGGGGCTAAATGTGGAACGCAGCGGGTCTCCACAAGGGAGACTAAAAGCCTTAGCTCTGAAATGACCACAGCTAATAATCTGACAAGTTTCTACCAGGAAGGAGTGAAGCAGATCTAACGTCTTATCACCCACCCCTATTTTTTTAACGTATAGGTTTTTATTGGCATTTTCAGAATCTCAGTTGCACTTATAACATGGGTCCTGATTATGACGGCGGTCAGATGAGCGTCCGACCGCCATCCTGTCAGGAACTTGACCCCCCGACTAGCTGTTGGCGGCCCGCCATCGGGATTAGGATGCGACCGCCTTCAAGGTGTTCGCAATCTGTATATTTTGTATTGCGGCATGTGCTCCAGGCTGCAGCACACGCTGCAGTCCAAAATAAACACATTGCACATATCCCTGCACTATGTGGCAGGCACAGGACCCATATTGGAGGGCCAGAGGGAAGGGGGGCCTGCTACGGGCCCCCAAGTCACTTTCCGCCTGCCTTTTCATGGCGGGTTAACTGCCATGAAACGGCCAGCGGAAAGGGACATTGTAAACCCTACGGCAGTGCCTGAGCAGGCACTGCCACTGTTGTAGGGATTGCAGTCCCTCCGACGAACCAATGGGCTCCTTGAGCCCGTCAGGTGCGTGGCAGCCGGTCTCTCAGTTTGCCATCATAATGTGGCGGGCGGTCATGCAGGGTCCGATGGCAGTGGGACCGCCATCATAATCAGGCCCATAGTTACGAAAGCCTCATTATCCCAAGGAGAAAAATCACAAAACTAACCCCCCTCCCTCAACCCCACAGGCTTCAGCATATTTTCTCTACACATTAAACATTCACGGTACATTGATGTTCTTGGGCAGGTAGGCATAATTCACTATTACCAGTTATTGATCATATACTGTATATCATAGAGCCTTTCATTATTATACCTAGCCTCTCTAACCTTCTCTGTTACATATATACCTACTGTGGCATCTCGTTTGAGAGGGCCAATAGCTCAGAGATCATTGCTGCCCAGGCCTGCAGATCATCAGCCAGTTTATCGTCTCTGCGCGTTTTTCACATGCGTCTTTCCTCTGCATTCGCCTATTCAGACATGTCTCTCAATCAACCAGCCTTACATGCTGTTGCCACTTAGCCATACATGATTGGGAAATAGTATCAAAGGCTACCGACACGTCTAATAGGACTAAGAAGGCAGTCCCACCATGGTCAACCTGCATTCTCATCGCATCAGTGGTGGCAATGAGAGCTGACTCCAATCTGTGGCCACTTCTGAAGCTATTTTTAGAAGGGTCCAGGAGATCATGCTCAGTAATGTACTTAACTACCATGTTATTCAAGTGCTTCTCAAGTATCTTCAACAATTTCTAAAGCTTCTATTTGTTAAAGAGAAATATAACAGTGGCCTACCAGTGAATATGACTGCCAAATGCATTTTGCATGTTTTGACTATGTGTCATTTTACAGTGTGCTTTCACATTATTATCTAAGGCAAAATATCAGCTGTGTTAATTAATTTTACATTTCGAGCTTTATCAATTGCTTATACTGTCATCATTAGACGTGACAGGAAGCTCATTTTACTCATACAGAAATAAACTACAGGCCTCATCCTCCCTCTGCATGTTGTTACATCACTTACCTAAAGTAAAATGTGGAAATGGATAGCATGGCATTCATGCAATACTTCTCAAAAGTGATGCCATTTTCGTGAACATTATTACCAGTGAGCAATGCACACACTATACTAAGAAAGATTATGACCCCATGGTCTTAAGAATTTGCCATTATTTCCTACACCCTTCAGTTGCAATGCTTCATATTTTAAATATCATGTATTGAGAAAAGGTATTGACAAAGGAATACTAAAATGTTATATTCCCTAGCCTTTGTTGCGTACGGTTAGCTAAATATGATACTCTTTTCCAATGCAAGTGTGCAAAGGAAAAATGCCTTGGTGTGCAGAGTGTAATACCCATCTGTGCTGATACGTTCATGTCAACATCTGCAAGGGCTCACACTAATATGGATTGGGAATTATAATCCCATTTATTTTAAAATGTTGAACAGCTCCTTATATTACTGATTAGGAATTCAATCTAAATGAAAATATTCTCACTCCTTTATAGCAGAACGCTAATCAGTCATTTTTAGAAAAAATACTTGCCGTGAAAGACCGTGTATGAAACTATTAGCAGGCATTGGCAGGAGGCAGATGATGCAGGGATCTTATCACTGGCCATATCCTAGCGGTATTCAATGATCTCTCCTGACTTCTTTACAATACTACTTTTTCGATTCATATTTCACTCTTCCACAGTTGCCCATCCATGCTAAATATCATTGTAATGAAAAGAACAAGATAGATACAGTTATGCGACCAGAAAGGCCCGATTGATAAGACGCAATATTTATTACTGAGTCAGTCTTCCTTGTTCAAGACCTTGCTTCAGAGCTATAGTCTTGCTCTTAAACTTAAAAACTTTGACTCATGTTTAACCCTGGGCAAAGCACTACGCTACGCTCGCGTAGTTTGCGAAGTTTGCGCTACTTCGCACAACGCGAATTGCACGTAGCACAGTGCAAACACGCGTAGCGTAGCGTAGTGCAGCGGTCATTTTTTGCTTGCTCGCGGTCCTCAACGTCAAGTTGGCGACCGCGAGCAAGCTAAATGACATCCCGGCGAGACTTTTTCCTCGTTCGCGATCAGCAACATCAAGTTGCCGATCGCGAGCGTGGAAAATAAACCTCCCGGCGAGATTCTCAACGCGGGAGGTCAGGTTTCTCATTGCGAGTGGTCGCGTATGCTCGCGACCGCTCGCGATGAGAAACTACCAGTCCGCGTTGAGAAGCTGCCGCTCGAGTAAAAATCTACTCGAGCGGCAGTAAAAGACAGCTCGCACTGTGCAAGATGCCGTTTTCAATGATTGCACAGTGCGGACAAGCATCCGGCACTGTGCAATCATTGCGAACAGTGCACTACGCAGTTCGCGTAGTGCTACGCGTAGCTCGCGTAGTGCGAACTGCACTTTTCGTAGCTTCGCGTAGCGCTACTTCGCGAACTACGCCCAGGCTTACTCATGTTACCCTTACCCATTTTTATACTTTGAAATCCAACCAGAGCCACTCTTTCCATTGCTATATACCTTCTCATTTCACTCTCACACCCTCTCATATAGCAAACCGAAACTGTTATTGTGCAAAAAACATTTAGTCAGGAGAGTGTGGTATGCAGGACTTTCTCTTGGACTACTTGAGATAACTTGTAGGCATTTACCATGATGACCCAGAGGAGTCCAAATAGAAATCGCAAATTCACATCACCTAAGATTGAGAAACGCAGTAGTGATGGAGCAGGGTTTTCGCGAAAATAAAACCTGCTCGGATTGAACCCTCAGTAAAATTTACTAACTCTGTGCGGTGAAAATTATACAAAGAAAGGACTAACATGAGGGAAAATGCTACTGCGAAAGCACGTACTAAAGAACTAAGAGTAGGCCGCAAATGCTTTTTGTTTAACGAAAAATAAAAGGAACTAATGCTGTTTTTGTGCACGTTATTAACATTTGCTATGGAAAATTAAATAATTAATGAGGGATGCGCAGGGATTAGTGCAGCATTGGGTTGGTGCGTACAGAAAAAACATTATAAGTGAATAATAATGTCTGTGTTTGTTTTCCTGGAAGCATGACTTTCTATTCTGCATGACAAGTAATGGGTTAAAGTACTGGCAGGATAACATTTTGTTAAAATATTGGAAAATGAGCACGAAGAAGAGAGTGGAACATTATTTTGTCCTTCAAGTCCTGAGTGTCTGCCAAAACCAGTAAGAAAGAACAATGCAACAAACAGAAGGAAGCTTCCTCTGCGGAGAGGCGCTCAGCGAGAAAGATATACAGTGATTGAAACATTTTGCTGGTGAAGAGGAAGAAAATTACGATAGTTTAGAATTGTATTTCCTGGGGTAAAGACTTAGGTCATAGATTAATTGAAAAACAAAAGGACATTCAGAGAGGCTGTCATGCTGAAAATGGTGTGACCATACACCCCCTTCCTTAACCAATCAAATGTGAAGAAAACCTGTAGTTTGTTACATGTGAGGGTTGGACATTTGGGTTTTAGGGTATAATTGAGGTGCCTAGTGGGAGGGGTGGGAGGAGTTCTGACTAGATTGCTTGGTGGGAGATCGTCGCTGTCATCGGTTTGCTGTCCTGTCCCTGTTTACTGATTCCTGACTTAGTCTTTGCCTCTTCAATTCTTCTTAATGGGCCTTGCTGCTCTCATGGCCAGAGGGTAGATTTCCTATTTCTATTGGGTTAGTATAGTAATTCGAATTTGCAATATCATTTGCGAATGTATTTTGTTTGAATCTTTTGTCTCTTTGCCTATCCACTCCTCTATGCAATATTGATATGAATTTGTCATTTTCTCTTCTGATTTTGTTCACCTTGTGACGATCTATGGTTTGTGTTATATGATTGGTGTAATGAGCATTTTTTTCACATTATTTGTCTAAACATTACAAATTTACAAATGAGTCTGTTTTTATTAGGAATGATATATTATTGTGATTTGGTTTGCCAAAAATAATCAACAATATATAGATTGCATTGCCAATTTTGGTATGTTAGTATTGAATGTGCAAATTAGGAGTTACTAAGTTTGGTATAGTTTTGGAAATATATTGAACCCAGCGAGAAGGGACTTATGTTTTGTTGAGTAATGGAAATTGGGCCTAGTCTTTGGAAAATACAAGTCC
Source organism: Calotriton arnoldi (assembly GCA_963921515.1). Classification (NCBI taxonomy): domain Eukaryota; kingdom Metazoa; phylum Chordata; class Amphibia; order Caudata; family Salamandridae; genus Calotriton; species Calotriton arnoldi. Next base: position 132,501 of record CAWUFW010003562.1, read on the forward strand.
TGAATCGCTTGATCAGTTTTGGTAGTAGAATCTGATGGTTATTTTGGCAAATTAATGATTAGTTTATTGATTCTTAAGATTTTGATTACTAATACGAAAGGTTAGTGTCTTTGTTTTTATGTAGTCTGGAAGTACGGGTACGGAGTTGCCTAAGATCCCGGGATGCTAATTTAAGCCGTTGTGGCATAGTCAAAGGGGTCGATTCCGATTCGGGCCGCAAATCTCTCCGACCGAGCCGGACCCGGAGAGATTTCCGACCGAATCGGACCCGTGCAGTCCGACCGAACGAGTACGATGCGTCCGTATGTTATCGGACACGAGTCGGTCGGACTCCCATTGAACTCAATGGGAGCCGGTCGTACAACGCGTACGCGGGCTCCCATTGCCTCAATGGGTGCGAGGCGGACAAGGGCGCCCCCTACAGCGAGTACGCCGCGAGCGCTCGCGGCGTACACGCACAGGTAGGGGGACCCATGGGTCCCCCTGTGTGCGCCTCGCACGGGTACGCGTACAGGGGGGTCCGACACGGACCCCCAAAGTACGGCTCCGACAGCGAGTTCGAGTCGGACGGCGCGAGTCGGTCGGAGCGGTCGAGGTGCGCATCGTACTTACCCGGCCGGAAAACTTCTCCATTGCGCGGTGCGAATCGGGTCCGAGCGAGTCGGTCGGAGCGGTACGATCCGGGTACGAGTCGGTCGGAGCGGTCGGGTCGCCCGGACGAGTCGGTCGGCGACTCGCATCGTACTCGCTCGGCCGGACCCGCGTACGGTTCGGTCGGGAAACAGGCTTTCGCATGGCTTTTTTCCCGACCGAATGGTATTGGGTGCGCCTCCGACCGAGATCGGAATCGGCCCCATAGTGTGGAGAAATACTACACCGGAAGTCATAGTGTGAAGAAATATCACACTGGAAGTTCTTTGTCTGTTGTTGAAATATCGAACAGTGAAAGGCAGTTGATGTTATTTTAGGGACTTACTCTGTTGTAAGGAGAGTGTATGAAATAGTGGAAAGTCTGCTTCCGAAACTCTGGCCTTATCCCCAAAGGAGTACCAAGACCTCTTTTAATAAAAAGTCCCCTTTGAAACTTTGGCCTTATCCCTAGAGGAGTACCAATAACTCTTTTCACTTATTTGGGAGTAGAGTGATGCTGGTTGTTATTTTACTGGAAGTAAAAGGAATCTTTTAGAGTAATTGAACTATCTCTTTATTAGTGGAGCAGACAAAGGCGCTGTTTTGTGTCGTTTCTAATAAGAATTTAGTTAGAAAAACCTTGTTTTACATTGCCGTAATATTTTTGCAAAGGGAGGGTCAGTAGCAGGAGTTATACTGACGTCACAAGAGCCGCGCTGGCATTGGTCAGAGTAGTGGGTGTGTATTGTGCAGTGATTGGTTGGTTGGTGTGAGTGGCGCTGGTATTGGACAAGCGTGAGCCAATAGAGTAAGTGGAATTACGGAAGGATTTTCTTAATTTTCCGAAATAGTTAGCGAAGAGAGAAAAGAGTGTTGAAAATGAAGTTGATTAAAGCAATTCAAGATTTCTTTAAAAAGGACAAACCGATTGTGATTAGAGAGGGAATTTCTGTACCACCTCCAAGATCGCCTGCTTCCTTTATGATTTTAGAACGCGGATATCATACGTGTATATGGTTGGAGAATTGGGTAAAAAATACAGAAGATGATGGAGTGTTAGCTTTCCCAGAGTATGGTTCGTTTAATGTCAAAATTTTAGAGAACTTGAGGAGACAAATGAATTCCTTAAAACCAAACCCTGGACCCATGCAGTATGAAGCGCTTGAGTAATGGGAGCATGAAGGGTACAGAAGGGAGAGAGACAGGAATGGATTGAAATACAAAAATACGATGAGATGGTTTTCAGAGGCTAAGTGGGATGCTCAAATGAGAAGATGGAGGAGAGATGTAATTCTGGATGGATTATATCCAGTAATGGTTGCTGAGGATCAGGCTGGTGGAAAATGTAAGGAGAAAAAGAATAATATAGAAACTTCTGTCTTGTGGATTGTTACCTGCCTTGTTATGTTGGCCTAGGCCTGGCTGCCATGCTGCTTTTCTTTGCGCACGTTACACTGAGCCGGGCCTTCCTCGCCCTTTGCTCGTGCCAAGTTCTTTTGCACTGTCTGCATTTTCTGTTGTTCACCTTTTTGGGCTCAGTCTGCACAAACATGTACAAGGTCACATAACAATGTATTCTGGTTCTTCCTGATATGGCCAGTCTCGCGCACTCCAGACATAACATTATGTGCAATTGCCATGAAGGATTTGATATGCTTTTAATACTGTGGTTTACTAGCGCCTAAACACACTTGGAGAAATCCCTTTCAGTGAGAAGAGCTATGATGTCCTGCTGATGTAATTCTGCATCTAGAGACTGAGGTATGGGGGTTCGCTAGTCAAAGCCCAGAGGTCTTCTATTATTATAATAAACTATCTTACTGCAAGGGGAGGGTGGTAATGTTATTTAAACGTTTATCCACTGAGCTCTGAGATGCTTTCCCCGTTTGTATTCTATGGAATTGTAACCATGCTGCTTATATTATTCATATGCATTATGCTATTAGTGCTGACACGTGTACTGTACCTTAGAGCACGTAAGTTGAAATAAATATTTTAATCTACCCTGTGTCTCTTCATACGCGCATTGTGGACAGAGTACGAGTGAGTGACGAAAGAGTGTTCTTGCTTCTGCGAGTCCTGAGATAAAGATACCGTGTTCTGGGTTGTCCAATCATTGGTGCTTTGGTACTAATGGGATGCTAAGCTAGTTGGGTTGGGGTTTTGGGTGCTACGGGATATGGTAGGCAAACCACTGTATTCCGGGGTCCTATTATCCTGTGCATAGCTCTGTGTATGTGCAGAAACCTTATGACATGGCGCGGCCAACGTGGGGCAGCTTATCTGCGAGATGCTTGAGTAGTACTTGTGCTTGTCCACAAAACCCTCACGTACGCTTCCGGAGGCGCAAGTGACGGTGATACCTCCTATATTGAACGTTTTATAGGTTCTTTCAAGCTTGAAGTTATTAAAAAGGTTACATAAATAACCCATTTTGTGCTCCTTGTTAGGTTGTCGAGTACAATTGTTTAGTTATGGCTGGTGTGGCGATAGCTGCACATAGCCGAGACCACTCCGAGAACACCTAGGTGTATACGGAGTGCCCGATGCTGGGGTCGAGTTGGTCTTTGTGGTTCAAGCCGATCTGGCTTATCACTTTGAAGTGTTTTACACTTGGATCACTTTTGAGGCGGTGGATGCAGGTGTTAAGCTGTTTCATGAATATAAACCCACCGCTATTCCTGCTGCCTATCGACCCTATACTAATCTTGAAGTGCCTCTCACGGCTTGGCAGCACCGTGTTTGGTTTAATGGCGCCCTCCCACAACCAACTACCGCAGTTCGTTTAGGCCCCTTATCCATTGAGGGGGCCACTTGGCCTGTATTGGCCGGGTATACCCCGCATCCAAATTATCTGGCATTACCGATTGCGGATCTGCGCACTATGCATACCGAACTGGTGCGAGTGCATCGAGCCTTAGTGACATACGTTACAGGTAGCCTCCATGGAGCTGCTCCTGTAGTCGCTGGCCAACCAGCTGTTGCAGCTGGAGTGACCATAAGTCCTGTCATGGTAAATTCTGTGATGGGCAAACGTCCACAAAATAAGGACGATTATCCTTACTGGCTTGCAGAAAAGTTCGATCAGATAGAAGCGGTGTTTCCACATACATCCCCGGTGGATAAACACCGCATCCTTACGATAAGTTTGCCAAAAGACTTAATCCCGATTTGACATCATGTGAAAACTGGGGTAAGGTATTCGCAGCAGTTTATTCAAAATGTTTTGGTACTCCTTCCATGACGGTTCTACCCTCTGTAATTAAAAAGTACAGGACGAACATGGCCCTGAAGCGGCTGTGGAATTAGGGATGAGACTAGTGGGAGTGTTTGATGTAGTAGCTGAACTGATCCTTGGAAATGTCAAGGGCGATGCTATGAACTTTCAAGTAGCGAATGCTTTGGCTTTGGTCCCAGAGTTGGACAGGCCTCGCGAATTACCGAAAATTATAGCCCGGGTTTATAAAACAATTGGAAGAAATAGCCTAGGCAACAAGCCTTTTGTAAAAATGCAAACTCAATCGCAACCACAAATTACACAAACAAAAAGTACATCTGAGAAAGATGATAGACCAGTCTTCACTAAAAAGAGTTGGAGACAGAAAAAACAGGGTAAGCAACAAAAGAAGCCGGGGTCGAGGGCGATTCCCCAGTTTCGGTTTCTTCTGAACGTACTTATGATTTACGTGATAGGTCGAGAATTAAATCACCAGAAAGGTTTCAGAGCTCTGATACGCGTTCTCCTCGTTCTTCACAGGCCCAGACGTCGTCACAGGCTGGTGGAGGAGGACGGCAAGATAGAGGAAGGGGCCGAGAGGCTCCCCAGGAGCGAGACCAACCTCGACAACAAGTCAGAGGGAAAGCAGAAGACTTTCACCTTTCTCGACCGCAATTTCAGAAGAAAAAAGTTGCCGCTGTAACAGCGAAATATGCCACAGACCGTGAGAACGAGACTCCTGAATTGGACGTGGGCAGTGACCCTCCTAGACAGCGCCGCGGAAGTTACCATAGTGCGGGAGGCGCTACGTCCTCATATGGAGGCGACAGCAACTGAAACATTCGTTACTGTAGAGACAGCTGACACCAGAGAGGCACCCCCTGACAGACTGTACAACATAGTCATCCAAATTGAAGGTGATATACCGCGTGAAATAACAGGGATTTTTGGGAAAATCTAACCTCTTCATATGACATTTTGTTAGCAGAGGTGGATTGGCCACCCCCATTCGTTCTCGCTGCACATGAAGGAGAGGAGGTAATCCTTCCAAGCTTTTCAAGGCATGTCCCAAAAGACAAAGCTGAAGCACTTGCAGCTGAGTGGGCTGTGTACCTGGCTCCAGCGTTATACCGCAACCATGTGGGATGGGATGTAGAATCACCTCCCCATGCAATACCTTTGCGGTCACTACCGCAGCCACAACCCCAATATCCCATCAAACAGCAGGCAAAAGGCCCCGTCTCCGAAATTCTGACACAGTTGGAATATCAGGGAGTAATCGAACCATGCGTATCACCTATGAACAATCCCCTATTCGTGGTTTCTAAACCCGATGGATCGTACCGCTTAGTTTTGGATTACCGGCATTTAAATTCTCATTGTCGGAACTTTGCGGTGCAGAATACACACAGTTCTGCGCTTGTAGACAGTCTTGTTCGTAAAAATACAAAACGACACTTGACCTTTCAAAGCGGTTTCTACACGCACAACCTAGCCCCGGAGAGTGGTCAATGGACCGCATTCACATCCGGTGGTAAATTATTCCAGTTCCGGCGATTACCCATGGGCTATAAAAATAGTCCGGGTATATTCGCCGCCCGTGTTGTTTCTTTGCTACATGACATTGATCAAGACGCATGTTCGTACGTAGATGACATTTATCTGACGGACGACGAATTATTTCAGCATTTGTCCCGTGTGGACCGCATTATTCTTGAATTCGCGGAGCAGGGTTACAAATTTAACTTTGCTAAATCACACATTGCTGAATTTACCGTTCTGTTCTTGGGCTATGAGCTCAATAACGAAGGTAAGGGCTTAGCCCCCATTTCTTGGAAAAATGTGCACATTTGTGCCCCCAAATACTCTGAAGAAACTTCAGTCTTTGCTGGGTTTCCTGAATTTCGGGCGTACTTACATTCCCGAATATGCCCAGCGTATCAAGCCTTTGTATGCTTTGATACAACCTACTTATTCAAGGTCTTGCTGGCTGCCTGAGCACACCTCAATTCTGCAGTCTTTGCAGACAGACCTATTGGAGTCTAAATATCTTTTGACTCGTGATAACCACACAAACCTGGTGATTAGAATAATTCCGGGGCGGTGGGATTCACGTACTTAACCTTTAATGAAGGTGATACAGTACCCATCGCATACAAGTCGCATCTGTACACTTCAGCTGAATTACGCTTTACATCTGTCGAAAAAGTTCTAACTGCAGTGCAAATGGCGATTCTAAAAGAACGCGCACTGGCACAGGGAAAGCGAATTCTGGTGGTAACACCCTGTCCTGCCCTAGAGGCAGTGACAAAGGCAAGCGTACCGAACTCAAAAGCAATGCATCCCCGTTGGATACAATGGGCTACATCCTTGACGTCATCAGACGTCGCCTTTATTTTCGATTCTTCTCTTCAGACTCAGGAGTTCTTACAGTATGAATTCGTTCATCCTCCTCCTCTGTTTATATTGCCGCTTGAGGATTACAAATGTGTGATCTACACAGATGGTTCGGCGCAACCGGCCACTGGGTCCAAGCACGCTTATTCAGCTGCATGTGCTATTGTTGCGGGTTCCTTTGTAAATGGAACGTTCAAATCCTCTGTAGTGCACACTCGCACACTTGGAGATAGTACCGCACAATTGGCCGAGCTGCATGCATTGCTACTTGCGCTTGAGTTCGCTTCTCAGGATGAGACTACTCTTATTGTATGTGATTCCTTCTACTGTGTACAATCTTACAATGACAATCTGTTTTTCTGGTCGAAAAATGACTACAAGGACGCAAAAGGGAGCACAATTAAGCATAAAATGCTTTGGGTTCGAGTGGCAGAATTGCAACAACGTCTGCCCCTCACACAGGTGGTTCACACCTTAGGCCATCAGCGGGTGGGCGCACACGCTATTGGTAACGATCTGGCAGATGAAGCTGCCCGTTCGGCAGTAGTCACGTGTTCAGTAGCAGCGGTTACCAGGTCCATGTCTAAAATTGACTCTGTTATTCTAGCAGCTATTGCTGCAACAAAGGAAGGTGTTAATTACCCTACAGGTTTTCCTTCCAAGTATTCTTACAAGTTAAGTCCCGAACAGGTTCCTTATGTAACAATACCTGACGTTGGAGATCGGCTGATCCCCAACGCGGACCGCAGGAGTGCCTTGATATCAGCTGCACACGAAGGCATGTCTTCGGCTCATGCAGGTGTGTCAGCTACGGTTTCCATCTTGCAGCAGCGTTATTGGTGGCGTGGGTTATATAAAGACACCCGTGCTTTTGTGCTTTCTTGCGACGTTTGTCAACAGATTAAGCCTTCCACGGTAACACGTCCACCACAAACACCGCTCTGCATTGCTAACAGACCCTTTGGGTGTGTTTACTTGGATCACTGCGGTCCATTCTCATCAGACACTGCTTATAAATACATCTTAGTGGCAGTGGACTCGTGCACACGGTTTCTCTGGGTCTGGCCACAACGGAGTGCTGACGCCCGAAATGTAATCAGGGATTTGCGTGTCTTTGTGGGAATTTTCGCATGCGGCACCTTCCATTCGGACCAAGGTCCAGCGTTTGCCTCTAGGGCTTACAAGGATGCAATGGCTTCGCTTGGGGTGCGGGTGAAATTTTCGTCTCCGTATAGGCCTGAGGGCAACTCTATCGTTGAACGAATGAACCGTGACTTAAAGCAATCCTTAACAGCTAGAGTTATAGGTACTGGCAGGAACTGGCTGGCCCACTTGTATACCGTTCAGCGTGCACTTAATAATCTCCCTAGAAGACCTCTGGGTGGGCGGACCCCATACGAAATGCTCTTTGGCATAAGAATGTTTGTGCCTGACCTTGAGGGTCCAGACATCGCGGCGCAATCCGCCAAGTTTGATGTAGATAATCATTCTGCTATGTTACAGGACTTACAAGAAGCCCGAGACAAACTTGCAACTACACATTTGCCTTCAGCCACAGATCCTGCGTTGCAGATTCCGGTAGCCGGCTGGCTTCCGAAAGTTGGAGAACTGGTTCGAGAGAAGGTTGAAAATAAAAAGAATTTGGCCCCTCTTTTCGTGCACCAGTTCCAGTTCTTGGCCTGAAGGGAACACGTACAGTCATTTTACCACCGCTTCCTGGTCGCAAAGAGAACAGATACATCTCAGTTGAAAATGTCAAGCTACAGCGCCTGGCCGATCCTGAATAGTGTCACTCCAGCGGTCTCTTGTCCTGCCATTTATCGGACATATGTTCGTGGCCCATCTACACGAACGGTCGCTGATGCTGTAATTGAGATGGTTGATTTGCCTGAATCCTCTCCTTTGCCTGAAACTATAATTGATCCCCAACTCTCCACCAACATCGACGAGGACGAGTATACCTATCCTGCATCTGAATCGGTGGCGCATCAACCAACAACGCCACTTGGCCCGACTCGTTATTCCTTTGATTCGGATTCCACTTCTTCAAAAGTCCCATCCAAGTTCAGTATTTTTGTATCCTGGTTTAGAGACAATTTTTGATTCCACCCTGGACATACATCTGGTTGGTACTTTTCTTGATTTTTTGTTCATGTCCATTGGCTTTGTCACAGTGTTTTTCTACTAATCAATGGTCACTATTTACCTGAACGCTCTGCTGTAGACTATGTTTCTGGAACTTTGGCTCCTCATTCCTCGTCTCACATCATGAAGCGTGACCACACATTTGTGAACATTTCAGCCTTCCCAGTTGCTGATGGCATCGTATGGGATGCAGTGAACTATCAAATCCATGGTCCGACGGAAATTATTAATGTACCTAATGTCCTTCGTGTTTCAATGGGTGATGTAGTACAAAATAATATTCATTCTGATGATTGGGATGTGCATGCCGTTGAAGCATTGTTTGCCGATTTAAAATATTATGCATCTTTTAATGCTGAAGATTTATATATGAATTCTGCTAATTATGCCGATTTGTATTGTTACCAACATTGGGGTAATCATTTTCTCCATAAGCCCAGTGCCCTGCGTAGTTCTGTTAACCATACCCAATGGGAACATTGTCCAAACCCCTTGCCAGGTAGCTCTCAAACTCTTCGAAATAAGTTTAATTATTTCACTGATTTTAATCGGTCGAACCCTGCATCCTATTATTTTAGACTAAATAACACATCAACTCAGAAAATTATGTTAACACACACCAAATTGCTTTATTCAGGTTCCTTTCTAAGTGCCTTAGCTGTGGGTGGTTATGAGTACTGGGATAATACAGTGGATTTAAAATCTATTTGGGGCTCCAAGCCATGGCAGGTACAGGGAACCGAGGCGTTGCATCGTGCGTGCCTCATCCCTACCCAAATTATGTTCCTAAATGCTTCCATCTATCAGACTACATGTTGGGGCTTAGCAACCACTAAACAATTGAATACGCCATCAATACCATCCCTGTCGAGTTTTCCAAATGAAAGCTCACGATTCAATCTGTCCCTCGTGTCCCTGCAGGCAATGTTACAAAATAACTCGTTTAATGTTTCTGAGCTGGTTCAGTCACCCTGGTTAGTATGGCCTATATCATCTAATGCATGTCAAATGCGTTTTCATGATACTGGTGCTAGCTACACACAGAATAGGCCTGATCCGAGGTTTACTGATGCCCGTACTGTCACTACATACTCTGTTGGTAAATTATGCAAACAATGGCTGCAACATTCGTCCCTTGATTCTGTTAAACAACATTTGTCCCTCCTTACAGGCAATATTGATCTGTCCGACTTTGTTTTGGGACCTCGTGGTCCCCGACCTAAGAGATTCATTTATGAAACGTATAATGAACTCTGGAAGCTATCACAAATGGAAGCTGCTTCCCGTCTTCGGGAAATAGATCAAGCAAATATGGAAAAGGTGCTTGCTGTTGTTGACAATAGTATTAATACCCTGTCTTCTCGCATTTACACTTTAGAGAATATTGTGTCCTCTGTTGTTGATATTGTACAAGATGATGTTTCTGTGTTATATCATGGTCAGAATCAATTGCGCTCAGTTATGCAGTTTGCATGGACTTTACAAACACTTAAGTTGGGTAAAGTGCCTTGGCATTTCTTGAACACCTCTGCCTTATTTCTACCTTTTAACTTAACTGATAAACAGCAATTTATGTCCATGAAGGATGCAACTTACAATCTATTACATATCGAAAAGGTGGATCCATTGCCGTTCTCTGTTGCAGAACTCGATTCTGCTGTATGGCTAGTCCATGGGGTTATAGCTTTACCATTTTCCTTGTTTGAATTTGACTCGTGCATGAAACATTATCCTGTGGGCCGTTACCGGCCATTGGGCAGTGCTTTCCTGCATGAACTCTGGTCCTTGCCTTTCATGTATAAATGCCTTCGGGACGGCAAGGAAGTCTTTCTCACGGGGGAGTACTGCGACTCGACTATAGGTCATTCGCTTATTTGTAAACACATTAAATTGCATGGCTCATGCAGCGTTTCCTCTCTAATCTTGCTTGTGTGCTGAAAGGTATTCCTGCTCCTGTTATTTCACCTACTTTCACTCTCCTTTCCAATGGTAGTTATTTACTTTTAAATAACGAAAACTGTTGTGGCCTGCAGGCTGGCATTCCTTACATTGTAACAGTTTCGCACAGGGTTGTCTGCTGCAAAAATGTGCTGTTTCCTCCCCTCATGGCAAGGTTGATATCTCTATTTGGCCTTCCATCCCTACCCTGGAAGCAGATTTCAATAGACTGAGCAGAATAAAGGCACTATTATTAAACGAGGAAGTTATGCTCACGTCCGCCCGGGAGACATTCATTCTCCAGGTGGCGAGTACCCACAGTGAAATACAGGCCCTTTTGAACACTAATCTCCCCCAACATTTTGGGGAGTTAATACATCGTATTTTTAACGCATCTAACACTGAAGGCCTAGTGCACTTTTTTAAGGTCGTGGGGTCGGGCTTGGTGTCCTCCTTCCAAACTATTTTTGGTGTCATCCCGGCTTTCATACATTCTATTTTTTCCAGTGTCTTTGGCGGTTTCCCATTGATCCTCGCTTTAGCGGCTGGTGTCTTGCTCTTAATTTGCTTTCTGCGCAATGGCTGCTCCCCGATGGGACCTGCTCGATCCAGAACGCCTCCAGCTGCTCCGTGAGCGCCTTTTGGCTGGTTTTGGTGTCTTGCCATTGGCGACTCTGAGTGTGTCATATACTCTTTCATTTCGCTTTGCGTATTTCACTTGCGTGCAACCTGTGATGACTTGTGTCCGCTGTCCTTTCACCTGGACTCTGGATTATTGCCTCTCCAATTCGTCATTGTCTGTTCCGGATTTTGTTCAGTTGATGGGTCCCTTAGAGGCCCATGAGCAGGACTGTTCCGTTGCTGGCTGTATGGCGCGTGCGGCTGCACTGGGGATTTTGGCGCAATGGGATATCTGGGCGGCTGCCCAGGATCTCCTACAACGAAGCTGTTTCAATTATCACGCAAGCTGTCCCGCATTGCTTCTGGATGCTCCCTTTGCTGAGGAGCATTCCTGCTCTTTGAACTCATGGATTGGATGGCATCTATGTTTTTTGACGATTCCAATGATGAACTCTTGGAGGGTATGGCTTTTTTCTGCACTTTCACTTTCATGGATTGACCTGCCCTTCGCCGTTTGGGCGCTCTCTGTGCTCCGACGTCAATTTTCTCCTCTGATGGGCCTCTGTCCTGACCGCCAGACTGTCCAGACATAACATTATGTGCAATTGCCATGAAGGATTTGATATGCTTTTAATACTGTGGTTTACTAGCGCCTAAACACACTTGGAGAAATCCCTTTCAGTGAGAAGAGCTATGATGTCCTGCTGATGTAATTCTGCATCTAGAGACTGAGGTATGGGGGTTCGCTAGTCAAAGCCCAGAGGTCTTCTATTATTATAATAAACTATCTTACTGCAAGGGGAGGGTGGTAATGTTATTTAAACGTTTATCCACTGAGCTCTGAGATGCTTTCCCCGTTTGTATTCTATGGAATTGTAACCATGCTGCTTATATTATTCATATGCATTATGCTATTAGTGCTGACACGTGTACTGTACCTTAGAGCACGTAAGTTGAAATAAATATTTTAATCTACCCTGTGTCTCTTCATACGCGCATTGTGGACAAGTACGAGTGAGTGACGAAAGAGTGTTCTTGCTTCTGCGAGTCCTGAGATAAAGATACCGTGTTCTGGGTTGTCCAATCATTGGTGCTTTGGTACTAATGGGATGCTAAGCTAGTTGGGTTGGGGTTTTGGGTGCTACGGGATATGGTAGGCAAACCACTGTATTCCGGGGTCCTATTATCCTGTGCATAGCTCTGTGTATGTGCAGAAACCTTATGACACTTCAGAATTAGATATGGATCCGAATGAAATTGATGATGAGTTATTAGAAGAGATGTTATTGAAAAGACCTCTACCGTATCAGGAGAGCCCAGATGGGACTATTCCAAGTGCACCGTTAATTGAAATAGAGGTTCCCCAGAATCCACAGGTTTCACAGGTTACCCGAATATCACAGGAAAAAGATTGAGATGCTTAATAGAGCAAAAGAATAATTGACTCAGAAAATTAATCAGATGAGTTTAAATGCAGAAGTGTTGTCAGTTCCAGTGACGATTGGTCCTATAGTTCCATTGTATAGTGAGGTTCAAAATATTTCAAGAGTACATGCATTGACAGTTCCGGTGAATAATGTTAGGAATGTTAGTGAATCAGAGTTAAATGAGGCAAGTACGACATTAATTGATCTTCCAGTAAATGGAAATGTGACTGAAACGCCAAAAGAAGTGTTCAGATAGATCCTAGAAAACTATTACCGAATGTGAGAGAAACAACTTCAATATCAGGGGTTCTAGTTCAGTGGGACCTTCACCTCTGGATAAGAGGAATGGCATCTAATAAATCTAAATCAAGTATAGAGTTAGGGAAATTAAAAGTAGATTTGGAAGAAATGATTATTGGTACAATCAGTCCAGAGAGATTGAGTAAATATCAGGATGAAGAGTTGATATTTATGTGTAAGCATATTACATTGAAAGCGAAACATTTGCATGAGAAGTTGGCATAAGCTGCACTAGAATATGGTGTGGATATAGAGAAGTCAAAAGCTTTGCAGAAAACATATAGATTGAATTTTAGTGTCAAAGACTTAGAGAGCTTGAATGCTTCTGGAAAATGATTGCAGTTAAAGGAGTTGATAAATACTTGGAAAAGATGGGATGATGTAGAACGATGGAAAGGTTGATGGACAAGAAAGAAAGAAGAAGCGCTTATGAATAAGGGTGTGACTGCTTCTCCTTTACTTCCGTTAAAAGAGACAGAGTCTGCTGAAATGATATTCCCAATGAGAGAAGTTCATGGTGGTGGATATGTTCACATCCCTTGGTCAAGACAGGATATATTGCCTTTTACAAATGAGTTTCCCAGATTGAGAGAAAAGCCTGTCAAATGGTACAAACAGGTAGAGAGGTTTGTAAAGGTTTCAAAAGTCTTGTTGAAAGACTTGGATGGTCTATTTGATATTGTGGTTCCAGCTGATTTATGGACTGAGTGTAAGGTTGCAGTTGATTGGCCAAAAGATGAATATCCTAGAGATGTTAAAACAGGAGCACCTTCGGAAGAGGTAATGAAAAAATATAATCAAGTAATTACATATTTGAAGAGTAAAATTTCTCCAAAAGAAACAAATTGGGTTAAAATTGACAGGACGACACAGGAATCAAAAGAATTGGTGCATGCCTATTATGAGAGGTTGTTACAGGTGTTCAAACAGTATAGTGGTTTTGAAAGCATTACTGACAAGGATATGGGACATTTTGTCTATAAGTTTGTGTTTGGATTGAAACCGGAGATTAGCAATATGATTCAGTAACATTTGATTTGTTGGCAGAATAAGACTGTGGATGAAATACTGAGGTATGCAATGTATTGTAGTGACGATATAGAATCGAAACATAAGAAATTGAAGGGAAAAGTGATGTGGCCACAGGTGAAAGTGGCACAACAGAATAATGGGAATTTTGTTGATGGTTCGCAGACAGGTTATCAAATGAAAGGGCAGAATCAGAGTTTTCAAAATGGTCAGATACCTATGAATATTGTACCGAATGGAGGTGTTTAAGTGCAGTTACCAGGAAAAGGTAGAGGCAAGGGTAATAAGGAAGAAATGAAAAAGAAATTTCAATCAACAGATGCAGAATGAGATGGTTGTGAATAAACAACAACAGCAACAGTTAGTTACACCACAGGTACAACAGGTACATGTGCCTCAAGCACCTATGCCGAATAATGTGAATGCTCAAGTGCAGAGATACAGTGATGGATGGTGGTTTCCGCATGGGTGAACAAGTTGGTAAAGAATGAAAATGTACAAATGGCTTCGCAATACTGGTTGCAATGTTCTGAGAGTGATCCAGAATCATCTCAATGACGGTGCCTGAGGGGGGAGGAATAGTGCGTGCTTGGTGCATCTCTAGTGGTAGATCAGTCAGGTCCTTTTGTGGATGGGAAAGTGGAAGGTAACGAGATTACATTCCTTGTGGATATTGGCGCTACCAGTTCTACTGTGAGAACAGCAGAAATTCCAAACCTACCCCTCTGGGGAGAAACTATCCAAGTCGTAGGAGTCTCACATAGACATATTAAGACTCCAGTGACCAAACCAATGGAGTTCCATATTGGAAGATTCAAAGATTTGCATCGGTTTGTGGTGTGCGACTCGAGTCCAGTGAATCTTTTAGGTAGAGACTTGCTGTGCAAAATGAATTGCACCATTTACTGTACACCGGATGGTATTGCGTTCCAAACACCAGATAAGGATGTTGCTTTTAAGATGATGTTAGCACAGCAAGTGACAGAGGTGAATGATTTGTATCCTATGCTTACGATGAGTGTTTTGCCCATTGAATTAAGAGACACAGTGTCAGCTGATGTGTGGGATCTTTCAGGAAAAGACATCGGATTAATGAAAGGTGTTGATCCTATCCAGATTATGGTTAAGCAAGGTGCAGAATTCCCAAAAACACCACAGTATAAAATGAGTCCTGTGACTATAGAGGGAGTTACTCCAGTAATTGAGCAAATAATTGAACAATGTATTTTGAGAGAAATACTAGGGAGTCCTTGTAATTCACCTATCATGGGAATTAAGAAACAGAGTGGGAAGAACAGGATTGTACAAGATTTGCGCAAAATTAATAAGATTGTGGTACCTTGTTGTCCGATAGTGCCTAATCCAGCAGTGATTCTTTACCAAATTCCTTGTGACGCGGAGTGGTTTACGGTGATTGATTTGTGTCAAGCACTTTTCTCGATACCTCTACATCAATATAGCTAATATCTTTTCGCTTTCCAGTTCGGAGACCGTGTTTTGCCGAGTTCCTCAAGGGTATACAGAGAGTCCTTCTATTTTCAATCAAATTTTGAAAAAGTGCCTGGAGTCATTGGTTATGCCAGAAGATTCAGTATTGATGCAGTATATCGATGACCTACTGGTGGCATCGAAGTCACGAGAGGCATGTGTGACAGATACAATTGCTCTACTGAACCATTTGCAGTAGGTGGGCATAAAGTGTCACCAGCAAAATTACAATTTTGTCAAAAAGAAGTTCAATATTTGGGACAGAAAATTGAGAAAGGAGTTAGAAAAGTATCACAAGATCGAATTGCTGTGATCTTACAAATGGGACCTCCAAAGATGCAGAAAGAAGTTCGAATGTTTTTGGGTATGGTTGGATACTGTAGACAGTGGATTAGTGGATTTTCTTTGCTAGCCAAGCCATTACATAGATTGACTCACAAAGATGTAATTGATCCAATTCAATTGGATGAAGAAAGTATGAAAGCTTTTATGGAATTGCGAGATAGTCTAAGTCGAGCACCTGCATTGGGAATGGCAGATTATGGTAAAGAGTTTGTGTTATTCTATTGTGAGAGAGATGGGTGTGTGCTTTCAGTTCTGACACAAACACACGGAATGGCACGTCGACCAGTGGCATATTTCTCTGCTACTTTGGATTCGGTGGCTGCAGCGTTGCCAGGTTGTTTAAAAGCAGTGGCTGCAACTTGTGTGAGTCTGGAGCAGAGTGAGTCGATTGTTGTCACATTGGTCAGTCCTCAGGATCGGTTTGTTGCTCAGAGGGGTCCACCTCTTGATATACCCAAGTCTTAGTAGCCGTAATGGCACAGGTCAGTGGGAGGATCAAGCGAGGGAAGGAAAGGATGGGGACAGCAGGGAGGGAGACCTGAAATGAAAAGAACAATATAAGTACACAAGTTCACTCCCCCTGGATCTAAGCCTTAAGAACAATGGTTACCATATCAATCTCTATACCTGTAAAGAAAAAGAACGACACCCGTAGAGCAAGACGCTTCTACCACAAGTCATGGACGTGAAAGTATTCCTTTCTGTGTTTTGGCTGTAATGTGGGAAAACATAGAAGAAAACATTCATATGGCAAAACACATACCACTATAAACAACAGCACAGAGATATATCCAAATATGGTTCTACCACAACCTACCCTTTATAAACTCCAATATGCCTCACAGGGACAGAGCGTAGTCCTATACCACTCCTTAGTATCCCTGTTGAAAATAGAGTCATAAGAATACAAAACATGAATCTTTACTCCGTGAAAGGTAACGTATTAGATGCATATAACAATGTATATTGTGTCATCCATGTCATGGTTCAGTTCACCATGAACTCCAATTGGTATAACATAAAAGAACATCAAGGTATTGTCGTATACAATCCCATCCTGAAAGAATACAATATGACCACAGTACAGTCACCGCTGTATAAGTAGTCAGGGCTTGGTTAAATGTCAGATACTGTGAGGGAACCAGAGGGACTACGTGAACTGAGGGAGTCACTGCCGGAGTTTTGTTCTGGCGGCAAACTATAGAAAACAAGCAGACCGAGCTGGGAAACATCGGGTAAATAGGGAGCGTGAGGCTGGGTGCCGGCAAAACTCCCCTCCTCCGCACGAGCACAGCGGTGCTCTCCAACGGAAGACGGGACTTGCTGGAGTCACATAAAGCAGAGGAAACATAGGTGCAGAGCACCCTTACCGGACCTCCCTGGAGTCTCTGACCACAAACACCAACCCCACCTCCGCCTACGTAGAGAATTTCCGACGCGTCGCCTTGCATTACTTCCGCCTTTATGGAAGTCCTTGCAAAGTGACGTGGCGCCGGGCCTCCTGGGAAATGTAGTTCTACGGCGGCCGTCGTCATGAACTCTGTTGTGAAGGATTCAGCTACCGCAGCGCGCTCGATGTAATGCGCGTGTAACAGTACATCCCTCCCCTAACGAGAGCGCGCAAGGGGTCCTGGTTTCTGTGGGTATCTTTTGTGAAAGGAGGCCACCAATCTGGCAGCATGGACTTCAGACGCTGGTTCCCAAGAGTCTTCTTCAGAACTGTACCCCTTCCAGGCCACCAGGTACCAGAACTTACGGCCTCGGAGTTTGGAATCCAGTATACCCCGCACCTCATATTCCGGAATGTCATTGACCAATAGAGGTGGAGGCCGCTTACTGGCGGGAGTGTAGGCAGGTTTCAACAGAGAAACATGAAAAACGGGATGGATACGTAGATGAGACGGCAGTTCCAGCTTCATAGCCACCGGACTGATGCATTTCTCGATCTTGTAGGGTCCAATATACCTGGGGCTAAACACGCTGTGTTTCTTGAAACGTATGTTGCGGGTTGACAGCCAGACAGTATCCCCTTTTTGTATAACGGTCCAGGTCTTCTGTGTTTGTCTGCCGCTGCTTTATATCTGCGCTTTGTGGTCTTCAGGTATTCTTGTGTATTGACCAGCGTATCTCTGATATGAGCCACCCTTTTAGACACTTCGGGTAAGTTGGTGTTCCCAGTTGGATGGATGAAGGGAAGGAATCTAGGATGGCATCCATAGGTACAATAAAACGGAGAAACCTGAGTGGAACTGTGTGTGGCATTGTTGTAGGCTATTTCTGCTAGCCACAAATAATCCACCCACTCCTCGGTGCACTTGTCCACATAACAGCGCAAGTACTGTTTGAGCGTTTGGTTGAGGTGCTCTGTCTGCCCGTCTGTTTGAGGGTGTTAACTCGTAGACAGGGCCGTGTTTATATGCAGTGATGAACACCACACTCTCCAGAACTGAGCCGTGAACTGAGAACCCCTGTCTGACACTATGATTCTGGGTAATCCATGCAAGCGTACCATGTGCCTCATCAATAGTTGAGCTAACTGGCCCGCCGTAGGAATAGTTCTGCATGCCACGAAGTGTCCCATTTTCGTTAAATAATCCACCACGACCAAAATCACCATACATCCTTTATCCATTGGCAACCCCACAATGAAGTCTAAAGATATGTTTTCCCATGTGCTGCTGGGAGTAGGAAGCGGTTGCAGCAGCCCTTGTGGGCGTAGATGGCCTGATTTCATCTTTGCACATGTTTCACAGGTCTTTATCCAGCTTCTAATGTCTACCCTGATAGATGCGTCGACGCAAATTTAGTTACATAATCCTTGGAGTAATGCGGTTCTGTAATTGTTAATTGAGGAAGGCATTCAGATCGTGTTCTTATGTTTAGTTTTTTAAGGCTATGTACTGTAAATGACAAAATAGAGTGTCTAAAGTTTTTCTCTCTTTTATGTGGGGGTATTATGTCCTTTTTGTCCTGTGTAATGTTGTAATGTTTGTTTGAATTGATTTCACTTAGTATATGGAATGTATCAATGAATTTTTAATTGTGATTGTATAATCAGATTTTACTTTTTGTGATAATAGGATTTTAATAAAAACATGTTTTGTAATATTTAAATATAGGAGTCAGTATCTGATTCTATTTGAGTTGGTTTGGAGCTGATAAGCAGCATTAGTGTGAATTAGATAAGCAATAGTTCTTCTTTTTAAACCAGTAACTTTTTAGTGTGTTTATATTTTGGTCCGAGGGGAAACCTTTTTTTACTGGTGAAGAGTACCTTATTCCCTTGGTTGCACAAGGGGTCTCTCTCTACCTATTATACATACCCTGATAGATGGCCACCAGAACTGTTTGTTGATAAGTTCCATGGTTTTTTCTACCCCGTGATGTCCAGCACCGGGTGATTCATGACACCAAAGGTACACTTGTTTCCTGAGTTTTTCAGTAGGTATCAACAGACGGTCTCGGTTCATTGGGAAACCATTCCTGATTTGCCATTCCTTATGGCTTTTCAGCCAAGTCCTCCAGGAACACGTGTTAACTCCCCTAAGTACGTCCTTGAGAAAGGTATCCGGCTGTATCACACACAGAACTTTCGTGGGGTTAATGATGGAACGCTCCGGGTCAGTATCCATGTCCTTGGGAGACGACTGTCTGGTCAGAGCATCTGCTTTTTGGTTCTCTGAACCTAGTCTGTATGTGATAATGAAGTGGTATTCTGAGAAGAATAGCATCCATCTGAGTTGGCGAGGTGTAAGATGTCGAGCAGCAGTCATGAACTGTAGATTTCGGTGGTCGGTATAAACCGTGACCACGTGCTGTGCACCCATCAGAAAGTGTCTCCACTCCATAAATGCATTCTTTATTGCCAAGAGCTCTTTCTCAGAAATATTGTAATTCCTTTCCGCATCGTTCAGCTTCCTCGACATAAATGCCACAGGATGCAGTTGTCCCGTCGAAAAATGTCTTTGGGATAGCACCGCCCCTATTGCCACATCAGATGCATCTGCCTCAACGATATATGGTTTTTCAGGGTCAGGGTGAGTCAAAACAGGAGCAGTGACAAATGCTGTTTTCAGGGCCAAGAAGGCGTCTTGTGCCTCTCTGTTCCATACAAACTTCTGTGTTTTTCTCAGCAGTTGTGTTATGGGTGCCACCAACTTAGAGAACTGGTTTATGAAGCAACGGTAGAAGTTTGCAAACCCTATAAAGCATTGCACATCACAAACGTTCAGGGGAGTAGGCCAATCTTTTACTGCTGCGATTTTTCGTTCGGCCATTTCCTGTCCGTATGGAGTGAGCATGACGCCGAGGAATTCCACAGTACTCACGTGGAATTCGCTCTTGCTCAGTTTGCAGAACAAGTGGTGCTTTTGCAGGATCTGTAGTACAGTTTTCACGTGTCCAATGTGTGTGTTCTCGTCTTCCGACTAGATGAGGATATCGTCGATGTATACCACCACATAGTGGTCCAGGATCTCACGTAGCACGTCATTCAGGAAATACTGAAACGCGGCCGGGGCGTTGCACAACCCGAAAGGCATCACCAAATACTCGTACAGTCCGTAACGGGTCTTAAACGCGGTCTTCCATTCATCGCCACTCCTCATACGAACCAAATGATAGGCGCCCTTGAGGTCTAACTTGGTGTAGATCTTAGCCCTTTTTACTTGTTCAAGTAACACCGGGATCAGGGGTAGAGGGTATCGATTCTTCATGGTGATAGCATTCAACGCTCTGAAGTCGATGCAGGCGCGTAACTCGCCATTAGCCTTAGGTATGAAGAAAAGTGGAGAAGTCGCAGGAGACTTTGAAGGACGGATGAACCCCAATCCCAAGTACTTATCCAAGTATTTACGGAGATGGAGATTCTCAGGTTCCGTCAAGGCGTAGATTCTCCCGCTAGGCACTACCGCCCCAGGAACAAGGTCTATTTGACAATCATACTGTCTGTGGGGTGGTAGCTCTTCTGCCTGGACCTCATTAAACACCTCTGTGTATGCCTGATATACAGAGGGCAGTTGGATATCTTTTTTGGCCGCAGTGGCTATAGACATGCCTGATGCTAGAGCTGCCGCAGGTCCTTCTGGCTCACACCGGCAGTGTTCCATACAATAAGGAGAATTCATTCGCACAGTCCTGTTCTTCCAATTGATTTCAGGGTTGTGTTTTATCAACCACGGTAACCCCAAAATGATTCCATACTGGGGAGCTTGGATCATGTTGAATGTTAAGCACTCCCGGTGAGAGGGCCCATATTGGACCAATAATTCTCCAGAGTTGTATCCAATTGGTCCTGTGTCCAGTTTTCTTCCGTCTACGGCATAGACTTCCTCTGGACTGTCTTTGGGTACTAAGGCAATACCTCTGCGTTTTGCTTCTCCCATATCCATGAAGATGCCCGTGGCCCTTGAATCGATCATGGCTGAAGCTCGTGTCCATTCCGTCTGTACCAATAGTAACAAGGTAATAAACAAATGCCCCTGCTCAGAGGGGTTGTCGTTACGTAAAGAAGGGAGAAAGGTCTTTCCCCAAGAAACCCCTTCGTCTTTTCTTGAGTCAGCTAGTTTTCCGAAGCCGTATCCACGGCGGCAGTTGCAGCTCTGTTGTTCCTAAATCGGTTGTTCTTAGGCTTTACAGGACACTCCTTCACATAGTGGCCTTTTTTGGCACAATAGAGACACAGGCCCTGTTTACGTCGTACGTCTTTTTCTGCCTGTGTTAACGCTGCACGTATGGCTCCAATATCCATAGGCTCTGTTGCTTGAGCGCCGTGTGCTTGAGCGCTTCTTTGTCGTTCAAACGGGGGTATGGTTCTTTCTTTCCTCTTATGATCACCTTTACGCTCGCTGAGTCGATAGTCGAGGCGCAACACAAGACTAATCAGATCTTCGCACGTAACAGGCTGAGGGTCGATCTGTGCGATTATGTCCTTAAGCTCCTCCCTCAACCCTTGATGAAACAGCGCAGCTTGTTTAACCTCTGGCCAGTTTGTTTCTGCCACTAACCTCCTAAAGGCATTCGAATATGTTACCAGATCCTTATTGCCCTGCCTCAACTCTAATAATTCCCTATCTGCAGTATAAGACTCAGACCGCCTGTCAAATACCTTCAAAAACTCTGTTCTGAATTCGTCCCAATCGTACAGGAGGGGATCGTCTCTGGTTACCAATGGCACTGCCCATTGTGCTGCATCGCCAGCTAAATACGAGATGAGAAAGGCTACTCTCGCTTGATTGGTGGGGAAGGATTTCTGTTTGCAAGAGAAGTGGAGCATAACCTGTGTCAAAAACACTTGTACCTTGCTTGACTCCCCATGAAACCTCTCCGGTGTTGCTAACGGTATGGATACCGGTAGTTCAACAACCACAGCATTGGTGGGTGCCGCCGCCGTTCCCCCTACGTTAAAAGGATTTCGTTGCATTCCCTCTACTCTGGCCTTTAGATCTGCTGTTTCCTGACGTGATGCTGCCAGCTCCGCCTGCACATTGGCAAGAACAGCTAGAACATCATCAAGAGTGGCCATCCTGCCCAAACCGACCGGGAGGACTCAATCCGTGGGTCAGAAATTCTGTCATATTGGTCAGTCCTCAGGATCGGTTTGTTGCTCAGAGGGGTCCACCTCTTGATATACCCAAGCCTTAGTAGCCGTAATGGCACAGGTCAGTGGGAGGATCAAGCGAGGGAAGGAAAGGATGGGGACAGCAGGGAGGGAGACCTGAAATGAAAAGAACAATATAAGTACACAAGTTCACTCCCCCTGGATCTAAGCCTTAAGAACAATGGTTACCATATCAATCTCTATACCTGTAAAGAAAAAGAACGACACCCGTAGAGCAAGACGCTTCTACCACAAGTCATGGACGTGAAAGTATTCCTTTCTGTGTTTTGGCTGTAATGTGGGAAAACATAGAAGAAAACATTCATATGGCAAAACACATACCACTATAAACAACAGCACAGAGATATATCCAAATATGGTTCTACCACAACCTACCCTTTATAAACTCCACTATGCCTCACAGGGATAGAGCGTAGTCCTATACCACTCCTTAGTATCCCTGTTGAAAATAGAGTCATAAGAATACAAAACATGAATCTTTACTCCGTGAAAGGTAACGTATTAGATGCATATAACAATGTATATTGTGTCATCCATGTCATGGTTCAGTTCACCATGAACTCCAATTGGTATAACATAAAAGAACATCAAGGTATTGTCGTACACAATCCCATCCTGAAAGAATACAATATGACCACAGTACAGTCACCGCTGTATAAGTAGTCAGGGCTTGGTTAAATGTCAGATACTGTGAGGGAACCAGAGGGACTACGTGAACTGAGGGGAGTCACTGCCGGAGTTTTGTTCTGGCGGCAAACTATAGAAAACAAGCAGACCGAGCTGGGAAACATCGGGTAAATAGGGAGCGTGAGGCTGGGTGCCGGCAAAACTCCCCTCCTCCGCACGAGCACAGCGGTGCTCTCCAACGGAAGACGGGACTTGCTGGAGTCACATAAAGCAGAGGAAACATAGGTGCAGAGCACCCTTACCGGACCTCCCCGGAGTCTCTGACCACGAACACCAACACCACCTCCGCCTACGTAGAGAATTTCCGACGCGTCGCCTTGCATTACTTCCGCCTTTATGGAAGTCCTTGCAACGTGACGTGGCGCCGGGCCTCCTGGGAAACGTAGTTCTATGGCGGCCGTCGTCATGAACTCTGTTGGGAAGGATTCAGCTACCGCAGCGCGCTCAATGTAATGCGAGTGTAACAATTGTAATGGGACATCCAGTGAAAGTGTATGTGCCACATTATGTTGAAATTTTGCTGACTCGTACCAGGACTCAGCACATGACAAGTAGTCATTTGACTAGATATGAAAGAGTGATTCTGGGTGCTGAAAATGTGACAGTAACAAGATGTCCTACATTGAACCCAGCGACAAGTTGTGAAGAAGTGAAAGATGAAGCAGATCATGATTGTTTGGTTGTGACAGAATTGTGTACGAAGCCAAGGCCTCACATAAAAGATGTACCATTGTCAGAATCAGATTGTGTGATGTTTGTTGGTGGTTCCTGTCTGAGAGATGAAAAAGGTGTTCTACGTGCTTCGTATGCTGTATGTACAGTGGCCATGGTTCTTGAATCATCTTGTCTAAGAGGGATAAATTCAGCCCAAATTTCTGAGTTGGTCGCTTTGACCAGGGCTTGCATAATTGGCAAAAATCTTAGAATAACCATATTTACGGACAGTCAATATGGTTTTGGGGTGGTGCGTGACTTTGGTCAATTGTGGATGCAACGTGGATTCCTGACTTCTTCGGGATCACCGATTCGGAATAGTAAAGATGTAAAAGACTTGTTGAATGTGTTACAATTGCCCAAAGAGATTGCAGTGGTCAAATGTCCCGCACATAGATCAGGAAATTACTATGTGACCAGTGGAAACAGATACGCTGACCAGGTGGCTTGTTTCTGTGCACAAAATTCAGTATCGATTAACAAAGGATCAGAGAAAAAGTAAACAGATTGTCACTTGATGTTCTCTACTATTGATTAAATTAGACAACTGCAGGAAGAAGCCAGTGATGAGGAAAAATAACTTTGGATTAAATCAGGCTGTAAAAAGAGATTAAATGATGAAATATGGGTGTATGCAGATGACAGAGTAGTGATGCCAGATTGTCTACTGTCGCAAATGGCCAGAATGTATCATGGAATTACACATGTGGGAAGAGATGCCATGATCAGACTCGTTAAGCAGTCATGGTATAACCCTAAGTTTAGGGTTATTGCAGAAAGTCTGTGCCAGAGGTGTATAGTGAGCCAGCAGCAGAATCCAGGCAGAAAAACAGTTGTTAGTTGGGGCCAAATTAGAAAAGCTGCCGGACCTTTGACTAGGTTGCAGGAAGACTTCATAGAGCTTCCTCCTTGTAATGGATTGAAATATGTGTTGGTTGTTGTTTGCCTGTTTTCTCGTTGGGTAGTAGCTTATCCAACAAGAAGAAATGATAGTCTAACAGTTGGAAAATTACTTTTGAGAGAAATAATTCCTAGATTTGGATTTCCAGTCTCTTTGGAAACAGATAGAGGTACTCATTTTAATAATGAAATAATTCGGATGATTTGCGCAGAATTACAAATTGAGCAAAAGCTGCATTGTGCCTATCGACCAGAAGCATCAGGCGTGGTCGAGCAGATTAACTGCACTATTAAGTCCAGACTGTCAAAAGTGTGTGCATCGACAACACTAAAATGGCCAGATGCTTTACCCTTGTTGCTAATGAGTTTGAGAAGCATTCCTGACAAAAGGACTGGATTATCCCCTCACGAAATTATTATGGGGAGAGCAATGAGACAGCCGATTGTACCAGCAAATCAACTGATGAATATTACTGATCATCTAGTGCTTGATTATCGCAAAGGATTGGCTGATGTGGTGCGTTGTGTCTCTCATCAGGTTGGAGAAATTGCAACCACAACACAGCAGGAGCAAGCACATGATTTGAGTCCAGCTGAGTGGATCCTAGTGAAGAAGCCTGTGAGAAAGTCGTGTTTAGAACCTAGATGGCATGGCCCTTGCCAAATCATATTGGTGACGATGACAGTAGTAAAGTGTGGTGGCTTGCCGAATTGGATACACGCAAGTCATACAAGAAGAGTCCCAAGTCCACTTGAAAGATGAGAAGAAGAGCAGCAACTGGTGGAAAGACGGGAAGAGCCAGAAGCTGAAGAACTGGAAGCTGCAGAGTCTGAAGCTACAGACTTTGAAAGTGTTGAACATGTATTTGAACAAGAAAAAAGTCGAATAAAGTGGGCACCAGCTACTGTGTCTCATAAGACTGCTGTTGAAGGGGACAAAGGAGAAGTGTTAAGTGAAAACAAAGAGCAAAAGAAACAGAGAAAAGGACTGAATAAAAGAGCTTGCGAACTTGACACAGATGCAAAAGAAGCAGTTCAAGTAAAGAAAGCAAGAAAAGGTGATGTGTGGCCAGAAGGAGGGAAAAGACTGAAAACACTGTGAAACAAAGATCACCTGACACCATAATTGAAGTTCCAGATCAGACTGAGCAAAATGAGTCTGAAGAAGAATCAGTTTGTAAAACAAAAAGAATAAGAGTTCCAAACAAGAAATACACAGCTCCAGAATGGACATATGTGGTGTTGGAAGAAATTGAAAAAACAGATCAGATCAAAGAAGACGTTGGTACAGAGCAAAGTGAAGGAGACGGTTTTGAACCACCTTAAAGAACTGTATAAAA
This sequence comes from Calotriton arnoldi, assembly GCA_963921515.1. Lineage (NCBI taxonomy): Eukaryota > Metazoa > Chordata > Amphibia > Caudata > Salamandridae > Calotriton > Calotriton arnoldi. The sequence continues at coordinate 158,298 of CAWUFW010003562.1, forward strand.
TAAGGTGAAAAATCAGAAAAAGAAAATTCATTGAAAGAATTACAGAAAATAGAAGCAGAAGATCTGAAGAAGAAGATAAAAAAAAAAAAGAAAAAGAGGGGGTAAAGAAGAAAGCCATAAAGTGTGAGGATACACTACTTTGGATAGATATTTTTATAGATTAGATTTTTAGATATTTTAGATATTTTTATAGATTAGATTTTTAGATTTTTTTTAGATTAGATTTTTGAGTTAGATTTTTTTGTTAGATTTTTGAGTTTTTCTTAGTTTTGTAAAAAAGTTTTTAGAATTAATACAAATTTTTCATTAGAAATGGCAAATACAGCAGAGACTGGACATCAAAATCGTAGTCATAAACGTAGATGTATTAATGCTTGCCTATTTAGTATTTTTCTTCTTATGTTGGTGTGGTTAACACTAATTGTCATTGTGCCTGTCTTAATGGTAACTAATCACAAGAATAACACTAATACTAATGGTATGAGGAGTGATAAAGTAGATACTAAAAATTCTGAAGAAAAACCACATACTAAATTAGAAAAGATGAAAGATGACAGCATCTATCATCATGATAAATCGATTAATGATTTCTCATTTTCACAAAATTACTTTGAGTATGTGGATGTAATGGATGTGAGAGATTGTTATGTGTGCATGCAATTACCGTTGTCTGTCTCAGAAGGGGTGACTTATCATCACCCACCTTTAACATATGGTGTGTCTTGAAGTATATTAACAAGCCTCTTTTACGAGAGGGGAAGCCTCCAATATTATTACTCTAACATAGATTTAGTGTTTTCAGAAATTCCTATTAGAAAGAATATGAATAGAATAAATAGTGCTAAAAATGCTGAATACATGGGAGAATTCTTTCATTCAACACAAACAATAGATGCAGTATATGCACATAGACATAATTTAACCTGTAGATTACGATTTGAAGAAATAGAATTCATTAACATGGTTGAAGATAGAAGACAAGATTTTCAGAGAAAAGCTGCTGAGCAAAAGTCTCATGTACCTCCATGGGCTTTCAGAAAAGGAGATTACAAGAAAGGCGAGACTTACGCTGCCATGACCCTAGACTGGTTTCATAAAGGGAAGCATTGCTTGCTTAGACAAAAGACTGATTATAATAATTATTTCATTGGTTCTAGTGAATGTGAGCATACCTTCCTAATTACGGGCGGATGGGGAATACAAGGGGGAACTGATCCTGTCTTTCCAGGAATTTGTTATGTGTGTGGAAAGAATGCCTACTATAGGTTGCCTGCACATTGGTATGGGTGTTGTTATTTAGCCGTAGTATTTCCAAAGATTTATCACATGGATAAGAATAATAAAATCAATGAAGTAAAGAATGGACTAATATGCAATAAAAGAGCAAGTTTTTCAGAAATAATTGGGGATGTTTTTGGAGCACTGATACCTTTAGTTGGAGTTATTCTGAATTCACACAAAATTAGAAAATTGTCCACAGTGGTTGATCGTTTATCAACAGACACTGCGGGTGGGTTTTTAATGGTTGATACTGAGATGGTTGCAATTAGATCTATGGTTTTGCAAAATCGACTTGCCCTTGATGTATTATTAGCTAAAGAGGGTGGAGTCTGCAATATGTTGAAAATAGAACAATGTTGCACTCATATAAGAGTAAGAGTCTTGAGGGGTATTTTAAGAATATTGCGAATCTTCATCAAGATTTGTCTGAATTGAAGATTGACGGTGCTTGGAAGAAACTTGGTAAGAGTTTTTCTTCTGTGGGTAATTGGTTCTCTACTTTTGGAAATAGTGTATTAGGGAAAATATTAACACCAATTATTGCAGTAGCTACATCAATACTAATGATATTTCTGATTTATAAGTGTTGTAGATGTAAAGGAGAATCATCAGAAAATAAACAAAAGGCAAGAAAGAGAAAGAGAGAAGAGATAGAATTAGAAGATATGAAAGGAAATTATTATGAAGTTATGAAGGATCTAGATGGAATAATGATAAAACGGGAGAGAACATCTGCTTTCTGATAAGTGACAACCTGTATTGGTGGGTATTTTGGTGATGGCTTAAAACGCCATCAAAGGGGGGATTAATGGAGCAGGGTTTTCGCGAAAATAAAACCTGCTCGCATTGAACCCTCAGTAACATTTACTAACTGTGTGCGGTGGAAATTATACAAAGAAAGGCCTAACATGAGGGAAAATGCTACTGCGAAAGCGCGTACTAAAGAACGAAGAGTAGGCCGCAAATGCTTTTTGATTAATGAAAATAAAAGGGACTAATGCTGTTTTGTGCACGTTATTAACATTTGCTATGGAAAATTAAATAATTAATGAGGAATGCGCAGGGATTAGTGCAGCATTGGGTTGGTGCGTAGAGAAAAAACATTATAGTGAATAATAATGTCTGTGTTTGTTTTCCTAGAAGCATGACTTTCTATTCTGCATGACAAGTAATGGGTTAAAGTACTGGCAGGATAAAATTTTGTTAAAATATTGGAAAATGAGCACGAAGAAGAGAGTGGAACATTATTGTGTCCTTCAAGTCCTGAGTGTCGTCCAAAACCAGTATGAAAGAGCAATGCGACAAACAGAAGGAAGCTTCCTCTGCGGAGAGGTGCTCAGCGAGAAAGATATACAGAGATTGAAACATTTTGCCGGTGAAGAGGATGAAAATGACGATAGTTTAGAATTGTATTTCCTGGGGTAAAGACTTAGGTCATAGATTAATTGAAAAACAAAAGGACATTCAGAGAGGCTGTCATGCTGAAAATGGTGTGACCATACACCCCCTTCCTTAACCAATCAAATGTGAAGAAAACCTGTAGTTTGTTACATGTGAGGGTTGGACATTTGGGTTTTAGGGTATAATTGAGGTGCCTAGTGGGAGGGGTGGTAGGAGTTCTGACTAGATTGTTTGGTGGGAGATCTTCGCTGTCGTCGGTTTGCTGTCCTGTTCCTGTTTACTGAATCCTGACTTAGTCTTTGCCTCTTCAATTCTTCTTGAGGGGCCTTGCTGCTCTCATGGCCAGAGGGTAGATTTCCTATTTCTATTGGGTTAGTATAGTAATGCGAATTTGCAATATCATTTGCGAATGTATTTTGTTTGAATCTTTTGTCTCTTTGCCTATCCACTCCTCTATGCAATATCATTGATATGAATTTGTCATTTTATCTTCTGATTTTGTTCACCTTGTGACGATCTATTGTTTGTGTTGTATGATTTGTGTAATGAGCATTTATTTCACATTATTTGGATAAACATTACAAATATACAAATGAGTCTGTTTTTATTAGGAGTGATATAATATTGTGATTTGGTTTGCCAAAAATAATCAACAATATAAAGATTGCATCGCCAATTTTGGTATATTAGGGATGAATGTGCAAATTAGGAGTTACTAACTTTGGTATAGTTTTGGAAATATACTGAACCCAGCGAGAAGGGACTTATGTTTTGTTGGGCAATGGAAATTGAGCCTAGTCTTTGGAAAATACAAGTCCTGAATCGCTGGATCAGTAGGGAAGGATCGAACCCATAGATTCAACTTGATGAGGTATCATGCACAACACAAATTATACTGTAACAAAGTAGAAAGGGAAACCTTGGAGTAGCTAACAAGTGTCTAATAGATAATCCCAGAATTCTGGACCTCCACCTTTGACAGGAAAATTGTGGGAAGCAAAGCAGGAAATTAGAATGTGCTGCTTTGAGAAATCAGTAAAATGCAGCTTAACCAAAGTTAGAGAAGTGTTGAGGAACTTCTATTGCCCAGCCTATGTAGTCAGTCGACAGCTATGGTACTGTGTTTCAAAAAGGAACATAAGAATAGTAAAAAATATAGCCCTGCCTCAATACACTGTTAAGGGATAGGATGCAGACGCTCCAAATGAATATTTATAAAGATACCTGTCTGGAGAAAATGAGAAAAAAAAAAAAAATATGAATCCATCCAGATTAGTTTAAAAAGAAGTGATAGGCAAATAGAACGTAATCCTCTGCCCTTTTGAACTGAAAACGATTGCACTAAGGTGGCAGCTGGAAGATTTTCAAAACATAGTCTCTCTAAGTTAAAAAACAAACTCGCAAACAGCTAAATGGGCAACCTCAATCAGACAAGAGAAATGTAATGGCATAATATCTAATGTTTGTAAAACCAGGCTCTAGGACAGCCAACCACCTAACTGTTAATGGATACATCGGAGAGAAAATACTAATGGGGTCATTACAAGTTTGCTATAGAGGCCACCAAAATAACTTAGTGGCAGAGACAGTGTCTTTATCCAGACTGCCGGCCGCTAGATTATCTCGGCGACCTGTGTAGTGGGCACTTTTGCAAAAAGCAGCTCCCACCTACACTGCAGAAGCTGAGTAGGGAGGAAATAGAAATATTGGGACAGGCCAACATCACATGTCAGTATGGGGGAAAAATTGTCACTTATGTGATACATGGCAATAGGCCTCCAAAGCAGGCTCCTTCACCTGGAAGCACAGAACAAATTCTCCCACCCACTTGGAGGTGTTTCTTTGCTTGTAGGCTACACTGTCAGAAGGGGGGCAGATGTGCATTATTTCCCACCCCGTCCGTTTTCTGGGCCCTGCGCTCATGTTGCAAAATGTAGTTGTCGATGTTTGAAGCATGCTTGTCCAATTATTCATGCCAGCTATGAAAAGTGCATCTTTTTGCATGATCACCCCTATTTTTTTTTTGCGAAACACCAAAAAGGAATATTTAACTTTCATAAATGGCCATAATATATGGTGCTCAACATACAAAACACAAACGAGGCATGGAAAGTTAAATGGCACTTATGGACTACAGCACTACTATGCCATCCACTGGTATGATGAGGCAACCATGACCTCAGGCCTACCACTGTAGTCCGGCAGCTCTAGCTTACATCTTATAGCCCAATCTGTCAAAATAAAAATATTGAAGAAGAGAAAACCTTCTTTTGAAATAATAAGTCGCCCTTATTTAGGCTCAGCAACCAACAAGGCAGGCTAAATGGCATTTAAAAGAAGGACATGTAAAATTTAAAGTTAACCTGTCCTTACAGTGACTAGGTCCCAAACGCTATTTTCACTATAGGAAGGCTGGCTATCCTATAGAGAAACATGGGGAGGCAATAATAAATCATTATTCTGCAATTGCTGGATTAGGGCAAGATTGGAAAATTATTAAACCACTATTTTCGATATTTATTAAAATCCCAACTCAACGTAGAAGTCGGATTTTTTATAAATATGAAGGATAGGTAACTTTTAGAAATTTACCTTTTCACTGCCCGAAGCTCTGGAAGGCTAATTTGCATTCTCTCTCTAGGAGCATCCCAGTGAGAGCTTAACCCTGATGAGGTATGAAAGCTGCTACAGCAGAGACAAGGGCTTGGATGTGGGGATGTGTTTTCTCTTTACCTGTCAAGAAGACCAGTTGTGATTCACCCAGGAACTTAATTTACTTCAAAGCGGCCTTCTCTGTTGCAGTGATATTGCCTTTTATGCAGGTTCTTCCCCACTTTCTGCTAGATGCTGCTTGCTTTTTGATTCTGAAGTGCACTGGGCCCTGCTGGCCAGGTGCCCGTGAATGTGCTCTGACCCTCAAAAGTGTATTTACAATTGTCTAATCCCTGATTGTATCTTTAACTTACCTATACGTCCCTAGTATATGGTACAGAGTATACCCAGGGCTAATAGTTAAAAGTCACTAGTGGACTGCGGCACTTATTGTGCCAACACTAAAGTGACAAAGTGAAAACATGGCTGCAGGTCTGCTACCACAGCCTAGTTGGGCAAACTTTTAGCTGCAAACCTGCATGGCACAATCAACTCTTTTGCCAAGTCAAAACCTTCCTTTTAACCTTTATAACACACCCTGAGGTAAGGCCTTAGTACTTAGTAGCCCACAAGTCAGGGTGCTTAATATAAGAAAGAAGGACATGTTCCTTTTAAGTTAGACATGTCCTGACAGTGAAAATCTGAAATTGCAGTTTACACTGCAGGAGGCTGGTAGGCTCATTGGTTAACATGGAGTAACACAAGCCCATGTGATAAGTGCTAACTTTGATTTGAGAACACCAAACATAGTACTCCAGCAGCTGTCACCTGAGATAACCTACTGCCATCCTGCTAGGAGGTGGTAAGCGCTCTGAGGAAAGAGAACAAAGGGCCTGCTGGAAGGAGGAAGTATGACCGCATCCTGACAGGATAGCCCAAGGGCGGTGACCACAGATGGCCCTGCTTCAAAAGGGCTTCTCCATCTGGGAAGCAAATGTCAGTCACACCTTAGCTTGTCCCCTCCTTTGTGTAGGTAGACAGCCTGGCATCTCCTCCAGTGGCGTAAAACCCATGGCAGAATCAGTTTTCCAGGAGGGGTGACTGATTATCCTGAAGAAATCTAAGGGTTTTGTCCACAGCTCTGACCCAGGGTCGAAGGGTCCCAAAATCTTGGATTTGGGAAAAGAGATGTGGGATTGTTTTGTGCCAATGCCACAGGAAATGGTGTCAGAAGGGGTAGGGTTGCCTTGTCAGAACTGTAGCTATTGTTATGCTTGATATTGTTACTTCGGGAGGTCTCACAACCACTTCAACTAATAATGCACTTTTCTCACACCTGTCACAAGCATAGGCTAGTTGAAAGCTGGAAAGGCCACAGCTTTTATCCTCCTACACAAGCAGGCAACAAACCCAGAAGAGGCGAGCTGCCCCAAAACTGGTTTAAACTGACTAAGGAGGGGATACTGCACATTAACCTTGCCACTCCTCTGGGTGGTCACAAGGCACTGCACAAAGAAAGAAGGGTTTTCCCATCTTGGATTTTAGGACTGAAGGGCACTGCGGGATTGTTTGCAGTAGGGATAACAGAAACTGCTTCAAAAGTGGGTATTGTTACACCCTGGGAACTTTAATCCCAGTGGTTAGGGAGGGGCCAGGAACCACCCCCGTTCACTGGTTGTGCCAGGCATAAATGTGGCATCCCACGGCATCCTCTTCAGAACACTTTCTGGACCTGTGGAAGAAAAGAAGAGGTTTTTACCTGCTGCCTGTGACCTGAGAGGAGCCCTGAAGGATTGGACCTGTTTCCTTTTGTACCAAGGACAAAGAAGGGGACTCCATGGGTAGGTTGTCTGACCTTCTTTGCGTCTACAGGGATGCCAAAAGCTGCCAGAGGCCTTTTTGTGAATTTTACAGCTGACCAGGACCAATTGGACTTGACATGGACCCTGCTGGGGGCCTCTGCTGCATTAATTCATGATCCCCAACTCCTGGTACCCTTGGCTGTGCAGCAGTTTAATTAAATAAGGAGGCAGCACTCTTAATTTTGTGGCCCCTCTTATGCAATTACTATCAGAGTCAGACCCCTCTAAATGATGCCTACAGTGGCTCCATCACTGGGAATACTAGTTACGAATCAGGTTCTAAATTAGTTGACTGTTCAAAGAAGTTTGTAGACAGTGCATTTGCTAACTTTTGTTTGATGTTTCATTACCACCCACCACTGAATGACCCACTGAGTATGAACTTTCCACCTGTAACGTATAACTAAGTGGAAAACTGTAATGTCTAGAGCCAAGACAACTTCACATTGCTATGAGCATGGCAGATAAGTAACCCTCAATAGGGGAGCATTGTTATAAACTTTGATAAGAGCAGTATCATGTAATCTACCTAATTGAAAACCAGGTCTTGTGGTTTCTATTTACAGTCTAGATCATGGATCCTGAGAAGAATTTGCCCTTCAGAACCCGAACTCAAAGCCAAACACACATATATTTATGGTCTAAGGCATAGGGAGATCATTCCAACTATTGAAGGTAGGATAAAGGCCATAATCTTTCAGTAAGCAAGTAAAAAGCAATGTGGTGACTAGTTTTCTTACTGTAATTGTATCAAGCCAACCCCTCAAGCTTCGGATCAAAATACTACTACTTATCCATGATGTCTCCAGTACCCAGTTAGAGGAAGGAAAAAAACAAGACCAGCAGTTATTTAGCTGATATGAGAAGTGTTGGAAATGGCCTTTTTGCAGGGTTATTCTTAAGATTTTTTGCTTCTTCCTCCTATTTTTCCAGACCTGTTTTCATTGGCTTTAGGACTCTGGGCACTTTACCACTACTAATCAGTGCTAAAGTTCATATGATCTCTACGTAAATTATGATTATGATTATCCATGATTGGCATATTAGATGCAGTGGTAAGTTCCTAGTAAAGTGCAGTAAGTGTGCCAGGGCCTGTTAATCAAATGCTACTAGTGGGCCTGCAGCACTGATTGTGCCACCCACATGAGTAGCCCTGTAAAGGTATCTCAGACCTGCTACTGAAGTGTCTGCGCACAGTTTTAAACTCCCATGTCGACCTGGAAAGTGCACCTTGCCAGGCCCTAACCTTCCCTTTTCTTGCATGTAAGACACCCCTCAGGTAGGCTCAAGGTACCCCCATGGGCAGGGTGCAGTGTATGTGAAAAGTAGGACATGAACTGGGTGTGTGACATGTCCTGATAGTGAAATACTATGCATTTCGTTTTTCATTATTGAAAGGCTATCTGTCCTATAGGATAGCATGGGAGATACTTTGTAACATTTTACAAGTATATCTTCCCATGAGGACAAGATAGAAAGATGGAGTTTAAGTTCTCTGAACTCAGAATTTAATAACACATCTTTTAGCAAAGATGTTTTTTAAATTGCGGGTTTGAAAAAGCCACTTTTAGAAAGTAGGCATTTTCTCGCTTAGCCATCCTATGTGCCTCTGCTGAGTTGTGTATTGACTGTCTGGTTTTTGAATGACAGGGGCTGGGAATGTGCATTCACTGCAGACAGCCACTAGGGGGGTTGAGGTGTGTCCCGCCCTTCCTGGATGACTCAGAGCTGGGCTGGGCTGAATAGACCTGGGTTGCATTTAGAGTAGTGGGAGGAGTTTTCCCTGCACCTGAATAGGCCTTGTCTCCTGTGCACAATGCTGTCTCCACCTCCTGCCAAGAAGCTGGACCAGAGAGGACAGAACTGGTTTGGACTGAACTGAGAGACTTTTGCCACAAGAGAACAAAGGAAAATGTGGTATAAATATTGGGGCCTAGACCCCAGAACTTTAGAATACTTCTGGACTCAAGAGGAACCTCTGCCAGGGAGAAGAGCTGGAGAAGCTGTAAGGAGGAGTACTGCCCCATTGCTGCGTGGATGCTTTGCTGTGTTGGCCTGCAGGGGCTGATTTTGCCAAGGAGAGCACAAAGACTGAACTGTGCTGTGCATCCTGCTTGAAGAAAATCTCCAAGGGCTTGGTGTTGAGCTTGCCTCTTGTTCTGAAGTCTCAGGGACACAAAGACTTCACTTCTTCTGTCCTCCTGCACCTGGAACTGCTGTTTCAGCTGCCACAGAGGGAAAAAGCAACACCAATGCTGGCGACGGATGCCGTGACCAGTAACGAAGCCCCGACTTGTACCTCAGCCCCGATGCCTGCTGACGCCGCACTGTATCGCCTCTGATGCCATCACCGAGGCAGCTGCCTGCACCAGAGCTAAGTGCATCGCTCATGACGCTCACGACGCTCCGCCCCGACTCACACCGTAGCCCCGACCTCACCTACGTCAGGTGCTTCATACTCGCGGATATGATACCTGCTATGGGTGACCTCCCAAATCCATTGACCCTGCACCCTCGTCAGGAACCACCACCTTGCCGCCATCGCAATGTCAACTTCCCGGCAACAGTGAGGAACCGACGCGTCACTTCTCCGTCAACAGTAGGGAACTGACACCTCACCTCCCCTCCATTGCAGTAAGGAACCAATGCCTCACCTCCCCTGTGGTAGTAAGAAACCGACACCTCACCTCCCCTATGGTTGTATGGAACCGACGCCACCCGGCGCCAACTACGAATCACTTCCCCGTCTTTGTTTTCATCGTTGCAAGGTACTGTTCTTGGGGGTCCGTGTGACTCCGTGCCTGGCCTGCGCACGGCGCGGTCGGGCCATACTTTAGGATTTTCTGTCACAATGTTGTAATAGCCCCAGGGGGAGCTATTTATTGCTACAAGCCTTATGTTTGTGAATATCCTACTTTTGATGATATCTTGATATGTGTATGGTGTATTTTTGTCGTTTTGGTCTTGTTTTGTTTAGATAAAGATTTCCTATTGTTCTAAACTGGTGTGGTGTCCATGTGTAGTGTTTTCACTGCATTACTGTATGTGTGCACAAATGCTTTACACACGGCCTCTAAGATAAACCTGGCTGCTTGTGCCAAGCTACCAAGGGGGTGAGCAGGGGTTGTCTAAGGGCGTAACTCCTTTACCCTGACTAGAAGACTAGAAGCAAGGGCCCCTACTTGGACAAAGGTGGACAAAGGTGCAAACCATTGCCAACTAGAGACCCCCATTTCTAACTGGAGTGCAAACTAATGGACTGCTGATAGAAAAACAAAAAAAGAATTTTAGATCACCCAAGAGACCTAATGTAATTCTTTGGGTCCCTAATATTTGAGCATTACTTGCCCACAAATCAAAGTTTACCAACAGTATGGGCATGTTTCATTGGCATGGCATAGACGTGTGTCTTACCTAACGGTGGTGGAGATATTTAAACAGCTGCCTCAGAAGATGCCTACAAAGGTCAATACTATCATAAAGTAGCCCTAAATTGCAGTTCTGACCAATACCTCTTGACCTGAAGATCAATGGCGCAATTGTCCATGGGGAATATGTGCCTATATCTCTTTCAGGCTAGTAGTCACAGACAGCTATACCAGAAGAGGAGCCTAATGTGACCACTTGTAAAACAAGTAATTATAATACTGTTTCCTTACAATGCTGACACTCTTGCTGCATAGCTCTGTAATTAACAGGTCCTCAACAATTCACAAGAAAATAGTAGTATTACACAGTATACTTAAAACAATAAGAACCATGCTGGCTATCCGTACCAGACCCTTAAAATAGGGGCAGAATCAGCTGTCTCTAGCGAAATCCAGAATACATTTGGATGTGGTAGTGGAAAAAGTGACATGTATACCAAAGGATATAGATGAGATGCTCTGGTGGCACCACACCAAAACAGCAAAAATGGGTAGTTTTTAAATCAAGGAATAGGGTTCTTAGGATTAACACTATAGGTATCTGCCTGTACATGTAGCCTTCACCTCAATTAATAAAGATGCGTGACGAAGAAACAGATATGTGGATTTTGCTATTTTCTTTTGGCTTTCCTTTGTGCTAAGAGACTGTACAAGCATTATTGCTCATGGGGAAAGTTTTGATGGAGAATCGTTAGCCTATAAAATGACCTCATGCTCACATGAAATTGATTCACATTTTTTAATAAGCGTATACTTATGGTGGCTATTTTTATTTCATAAACATACTGAGCTTGACAGAATTGTAGAGTATATTTCAATGTTGTGAACCTATGAACTAAGCAGACTAAAGTGGTATAATGGTAAACACGTTAGCCTACCAAGTCAGTTTTAATGTTGGTGGGGTGTATTCTTTCAGGGTTAAGTTCATATGAAACTGAAATTCGGCATAATATGATTGTTAAATTATTTTCCAGAAATAAATTTTAAAAACTCGTTGACTCTACTGACAAGTCTCCTCATGAGGACAGCTAGCCATCTAACCATGATGTGACTTGTGTCTGTGCACAGACTCAGATTGCTCTGTTTAGCAGTGCAAAGAGGTTTACCTGACAAGTCACTGTGGGTTGAACTTGTGACACAGTGTGGAACCAGCATTAAGTGATTGGATTTAATATAGTCTTTATCCCAGTATCAGCTGCCGTGGTACTCGAACATGTGTGGCTGGATCACAGAGGCATCATTAATACTCACAGACCTCATCCTTAGGTGTCTGGTCCATTGATCTACAAATATATGTCATTCAAGACAACTGAGGCCCTGATTTAAATGTTTGCGGGCAGCCCATATTTTGCCAGGGCGACAAAGTAAACTACTCCATCAGAGGTGCCGCCTGCCCAATTTAGAAATGTCATTACTAGCATAGGCATGAACTGCCGTCACAGTGGTTTCAGAATGGAGCCACGCAGCAAACTTGCAATGTTTTTTTTACTCTCAAAACAAAATCCCAAAGAAGAATTTTCTTTTTGAAAATAAAAATAAAATAATGTACTTTTCAATGCCCTTTACTACTAGGTTTTTCCTGGCAATGACTGGCATTGAAAATTGGCTGTATGTACGCCCATCGAAATTATGTGGGTGGACATACAACCACACCTCCGACGGACCTTACTCCATTTGGGCCTTTGGAGGTGTTTGACCATGGAGGAGATGGAGTTGTCTCGGCTGTCATCAAACCTATGGTGTGCCCGATTCAAATTGGGTGGGCAGACCATAATGTTGACAGGGAGGAAACTTATTTGCTGTTGCAATGGAGTTTCCTCTCTGCCAGCATTTAAATCAGGCCCGACTGAGTGTTTTGTTTGCACAAGTTCAGGTAGCCCTTCCCTCCAAAACTCTTGTTTCTCACAACTGCCAGTCTGTTCACCAGCCTGTTCCCTTCCATTCTAAGTGGTAACCCATTTATAGCACATAAGGGTGGCAGGAAAAGTGAAGTCTCTGCTTGAGTGCATTTTTGGACTTGGAGCAGGATGTCAAGTACCATATAAAGAGCACATGATCGAGTATCTGCCAAGGTTGGAGCCTGTACATGACTGCTGGCTTGAGGGAAAAGCAAGAGGAGGTTGGAAGAGAAGCTATGAACATGATTTAGAGTTTGGCAGGCATGGTACTACATCACAAATTTGTCTGTCTGCCCATTCTCTTTTGAGTCAAGCAGATCAACAGTTTCTATGCCAGCTGTGGCCCTCAGACTACTTACCCTGATAGCTCGATGGATTAGGGGCATTGGCGAAATGACATCTGACTATCCACCCTATTTAGAGCAGATGATCCTATAAAATTCTGTTGGTGTGGTGGCATTAGCTTTTGTTTTTCAGAAACAAACCCCCTTCTTTGGGAGTGTGTATCTGACAAACAAAAAGGGTTGGTGCCCTGGTCCCTACAAAATAGCAGTTGTGCATCTCACTTTCAGTGTCTTCTGAAAAGTCGCTGTGTTTTGGCTCTTCTGAAGGCAGAGAGATCACCGTGGGGCCAGAGGTGATCTTGTAATTGGGCAGGCAGTAACCTGGCCAGGGTAGCAAAGGAGATGACCCCTGGCATGGGAACAGCACCAAAGTGGAAATAGTAAATTGTTCATTTTACCTTGGGGTCTCGTTTTCTACACACTAATGAGAATGAACATCTGGCATTAATAAGTGAGCAAGCAGAGACAGCCATCTTTTGGACCAAAGTGGAATCTATTATTATATTCTAATGAGCAGAGATATGAGTAACAGAAGCACCCCAAATCAAATAGGAACTCTCCAGAGACAAACTTGGCAGAAGATACTGATTCTGCCTAGGGCATTCTCTCAGTGCTATTGGTAGCAGAACATGCCTGTAAAAAGACCTGAAACTGAGGCAGCAAAAATCACTGCAACAAATCATCTCACTGACAAATACTGGAAAGAACATCGCTCAACAAAGTCAAAACAATACACAAGAACCTTTACTAAAAAGAAGGAATGGGGTTTAAGTTTAAGCCCTGCTGCATGAAAACAGTGGAGCATATTATCTAAAAAATCCATGACAGAAAAGCAATCAGAAGAAGGGAAAGCAGGGTTTTTTCATTCCAAACCAGAGGAAACTGCTGTAAATGAGACAGGGAGGAGATGAGGGTTGGTGATCTGACCCAATGCCAGAAAGAGATATGGAGTACCCTGGATTTAATTCTGAGGAAGTTAGAAAATTATACCACTGCCATGGAGACAAAGCTAGAAATGATGGAATCAAGGCATTGACACAGCTGTGAAATCGATAGAGGGTAGGATGCAGAAGCTGGAGGCAAAAATAGGAATGTTGGAGTTGCAACACCAAGAGCAGAGTGACTTTAAACATAAGGGTGTTTCCTTGCGGCTTGTGGTCTTCGTGGTGCCTCCCTGTTGCTGCCGTCCTGCTGCCACCGCGATCCAGCATCTGAGGATATCTCTGGTGGGACGAGGGTCCCAGGGGTAACGCCACTGAGTCTTCACACTCTGGGGTGGACTGCAACCCCCAGAGTGCACCGCTGTTATCCGCAGCTGCCGCGAGTGAGTGGGAGGCGGAGCCAACGCGCTCATAGCGCAGCCTCTCCAACCGCTGCGCGGGACGCGCGCGGGACCGCAGCCCGGACGAAGCCCGGACCAAGGGCGGGCCCGTCTGTGCCCGTCAGGGGCCGGAAGAGGCTGGGCTGGGCCCTTCCTCTTAGTAACCTGTTTGCAGTAGCAGGGGTCCATTGAAACTTTGGCTTGGGATTGTGCCTTTTTAATATTTACACTTTTTGGCGGTCCGATTTGAGAAGTGTTTAGGTGTAGCACTATACTACAGGGGAAGTATTATTTGAATGGGACCTTTCTTTGCTCCCTTGCTGTTGTACGGCAGGGGCTTGTAATGGTTTATTAGGCTGAGACTGTTCTTTACATTTTAATCAGGGTATTGGGTGTTGTGTTGTTTTTTTTTTTGTTTAAGACTTGGGGGGACACATTGATATTGTGATATGGGGAGGCGGAGGCTCCAAGAGAGCCTGGAAGGGACAAAAGCTGTAACCAGGGCTAATGTTACAACCATGGATGCTTTTTTAATGAGAGCTACCTCTGTTATTGATAAGGAGATCGAAATGGTGAATAGGCGCCTCTCTAGATCTCCCTCTAATGGCTTATCCTCCCTCTTGGCTGGCTCTATTAATCCCATAAGGCAAGGTGTTATGGAAATATCGAGTACACCCACGCCCCTCCTATTGGGTATTAACCGAGAGACTATTGTAGCTTCATCTCCTCTGCAAGAAATTCCCTGTGAGGTACCTCATAGACCACTTTCTCCCGCTGTAATTATTGAGAATAACAAGGAGGGTGTTTCTGCACTAGCGATAGAATCTGGCAGTATTAACAATTATAGGTCGCCAGAAATACATCGTAATGTTGGCCCCTCACAACAACCAAGGGTGGCTCCAAGGTCACGTGGGAGTACAAAAAGAAATTTGAAGTCCATTGGGAGTCAAGCCAAAAAAACCAAACTAAATGTATCCACCAAGTTAGCTCCTAAAATCCCGGCACCTGTATCATCAGTAGTAAACACAGTTCACCCGGCCTTGATGGAAGCCTTTAAATCTACCATGAGTTGTATGTTGGATGCTAAGTTGAGTCCCATTTTGGATAAATTAAATCTTATTGAGAAAATTTTAGTAGAACAGAATAGGTCTGTTCTACCCGTCCAATCTACTCAACCTATGGTCCCTAACTCGTCTAAGGACAACATAATCCCAGGTATTACATCTACGCCTGGGTTAGTATTAGCCCCGTGGCCTGCCAGTGGAATTCAACCTCATGGTGTAAATATAGTGCCCAAAGATCTGGGGGGTTGGCAAATACCTCAAGCGAAAGACAGGCTCCTAACTTTCTTCCCCAGGGTTTGATTTCTCAAACTTCAGGAACATCAATGGAGGGGGCACAGGGTCATCTGGTAAATGCCACAAAGAATTCAGTGGTTATCAATCTTCCACCTCAATCAACACCCCTCGTAATAATTTTGGGAAATGTCCCTCCACTTTCGCCAGGGTCCAACGAAGATTTCAGTCAACTTAAAAATAAGGTTACTCATTGGCTGTCGAATAACACCTCTGTAGGTCCAATGGTGGAACGTAATATTATTATGGTGCGCCGCGTGGGCTGGTTGGGGAACAGGAGGAAACCCGGAGGGGGATTGTATTGTTGTGAACTTCAATGGATCTCCCCTTGTGGATAGAATCTTACAGGATGCTTATTTTGACCGTGCACATCGTGATTCTGGTATCCAGGTCCTCCCGTTGGGTTTCTTCTACGAGGTTGACCCTATAGGGCCCCCAAATACTAATATTTTTTGTGATGGGTGGTCTCATGGACCCCGTGAGGTTGCGGGTGGAGGTTATCCGCGGCCCCAGGGGGTCCAATTTCGATCGACCGTGCACCAGCCTGCTACTCGGTTAGCGCTATCCAATAGATTTTCAGCTTTATCAAGGTTGGATGAGCAAGACTGACTGAACATGAACACAGAGCCCGTTGGAGAGTTATTGCATCAACAGGGGTCCCCATCAATCTCTGTGCGAAATATTGTGCCCAGCGCCGGGGAGCTGTCTGGGAGGATTAGCCCTCAGCAGCGGGTGCTTTCTTTGATTGTACAACAGGGGATGATCGAAAGGGCAGACATTTATAATGTCTTGTCTTGGAACATTGCAGGGTTGTTAGGAAAATTTCAGGATCCCGTATGGATGCAGTTCATTAGACAATTCTCTGTGATTTGTCTTCAGGAGACCTGGCTTGTGAACTGCAACCTGTTTCTGGAGGGATATAAAGCATTTTTTGTCCCTGCAACCCCGTCACCTTGTGGCAGAGCGAGGGGTGGTTTAGTGACCTACATATCGTTGGCTGTGACCTGTAGGATTCAGCAACTTCCTACTGCTAATAAGGAATCTCAAGTAATTGTCCTAGGGAGAGGAAATGACCGTATGGGCATTATTAATTTCTATAATGCACTAAGTGTGCTGGGGGAGTGTAAGATTGCCCAGCTAGGCTGCCTTATAAGACAGTCCTGTGGTTCTGTTGCTCATAATCTTATGGTGGCAGGGGATTTTAATATTCATCCTTGTGGAGACCCTAAAATAAGATGTATGGCTGAGATGGGATGTGCCAGGATGCGGGGATTCCATTTTGAGCATTCCGTTCAGGGGGATGCATTGAATGGTCTGCTTAATGAATTTGATTTGGTATCATCAATGTCTCTGGTTAACCCCCTTAGCACACAGTCCGTTCCTTCTTTTAAAGGATGTAGTGATGGTTCATTTATAGACTACATCTTGATTCCCACCGGACTCCAGTCTAGTTTCCGTGGGTTTACCATCATGGATAGCGCTTTTAGCGATCATAATCCCATCTGTGTCCACCTTGGAGGTAGGCTGTTGATAACACAAGCTAGGGTGACATTCCCAGGCATGTTGAGACCGGTGGATGGTAAACGCCGCCTAAAATGGTCACAGATATCCCCAGACTCATTTTATGGCAAGGTACAAGTATCTTGTGCTACCGAATTAGCTTCCTGTGTGTCACTTGGTTTCCACCCGGGGGTGTCCTTGGGGCTTTTGATGTTATTGTCTTAAAGATAGGGGCACTTTTAAGTGCCCCTTCTCATGGGACGGTGTTATCTGACCCTAGATGGTTCAATCCACAGTGTTCTAAGGCAGCTAAACTTTTGAAAGATGCTTTAAAAGCTACCCCGAGAAATCAGTCTCTGATATGTGCCCGCCGTCGTGAATATAAACGGGCATTGGTTAACCGTAAGGGCGAACTGAAGGAGGAAATGTGGAGGGACTTACTGGAGGCAAGCACTTTGGGGAATAGTGCAAGGTTTTGGGGCATTATTAATCGACCTTTATTTGAAAAGGCTAGGGATGGAGAAGTAGGCACTAATATATCTGAGGATGAATGGGTGTCTCATTTTAAATCTATTTTTAGACGCCCCATGGAGCCTCATCAATCCCAAAGTAGGGTTAATATTACTGCTCCAATAGTGTTTGAGCAGAAAGAGGTGGAGAAGGCCATCTTAGGGCTGACGTGTAATAAGGCCCCAGGTCCGGATGGTATTCCTCCAGACCTTTTTAAATCTAATCCATCTTTTTGGGCCCCAGTATTGATGGCTGTCCTTAACGCGGCGGCCAGGATTGGTTGTCCGGACTCCTGGAGCATCTCAACCATTGTGCCGGTATTCAAGAAGGGCGATCGCAATAGCACTTTGTGTTATAGACCGATCTCCCTTCTTGACTCCGTGGTCAAGGTTGTGGGTGGGGTATTATTGGGAAGATTATCCTCTTGGGCGGCAGAGAATGAGATCATCTCTGATATACAGTATGGGTTCCGCCCAGGGCGCTCCACCTTGGCCCAATGCCTTAATTTATATCTGATCCTGGGAAAGTATACAATTGCCCGCCAAGGTACAATTTACATGGCCTTCATGGATCTTTCCTCAGCCTTTGATTGTGTCAATCGGGGGAAACTGTGGCAATCCATGCGGGCCATGGGGGTGGAGGAAAACTTGGTTGACTTCCTGGAGGATCTGCACAGGGATACAAAGGCTAACATCAGATATGCACAGGATCTCCGTGTATCTAGAGATTTTAAAATAGAGAGGGGGGTTCGGCAGGGGTGTATTTTGGCCCACTTTTTATTTAATTTATATATCAATGACCTGGAAAAAACTTTGATAAAAACAGGGGTCGATTTCCCATATGTGGGGCAAAGAGGTCTGCCCGTCCTGCTATATGCGGATGATGCGGTCCTCGTTGCTAGGACGGCAAGGGGACTTCAGACATTGTTAGACACCTTTCGGAGTTTTATGGAAGCCCGTGATTTGGCAATTAACAATTCCAAATCCTATATTATGCAGGTTGGGATTCGCCCGAAGAAATCGTTCACTTTTAAAGTGGGTAATGAGAAAGTACCAACGACTTCGGTATTCTCTTACCTGGGTGTTCTAATAGATGACCGTTTGAATTGGGGGCCCTGATTCAGAGGAAAAAAGGGGAGGTTACAAGGGCGAATGCGGCAATCTTCAACTTTGCAGCGAAGATGGGTAAGCGCCCAATTGCCGCAATGTTGAAGATATTTCATGCCAAAAGTGTTGCTATAGCTGGCTATGGGAGTGAAATCTGGGGCTATGCAGCAACCGATGCTCTACAGGCGGTGGAGAACACCTTTCTAAAACGTCTCCTAGGAGTGCCCACTGGAACATCAAATCTGGTGGTACATGAAGAACTGGGGTTACCATTTTTATGCGACACCTTGGCCATGCGCCCCTTGTTGTTTTGGCTCAATTGTTGGTTAAACAAGGAGTTAGTTCTCAACCATCAGATTTTAAGAGAAACTATGAGTCTTGATTACATGTCTCGTATTCCATGGTTAAAATATATTAAGGGTTGTTTTGAAGAGCTGGGGCGGCCGGACCTTTTTTAAAGCCTGATTCTATTACCATGAAGGATGTGGAATTTGTAAAGAAAACCTTTATTACCTTAAAAAAGCATGGTAGAGACGATTTAGAAATTGGGAAATCAAGCGTCCGTAAATATGTGATGCTTAAAACAATCCCATCTATTGAGCCTTATCTTCTGTGGCCATTGTCGCCCCATGAGCGGTTTTTATTAATCAGGTTTCGATTGGATTATTTTCATTTGCTATTAGCTGTTCCAAAAGGGAGCTGCAGAGGCCAGGTGTTAGCATCCTGTGGCTGCGACGGAGTGTCTCCTCAGGATTTGCTACACTTTATGTTTTTCTGTAAATTTTATGATGTACCTCGCAGATATTTTTTAACACCCCTTTTAAAGAAGTTGAATTTTACTCAGGTCCGCCCAGCTCTTTTTATTTACAACTGTTGAAATTAGACTGTGTGACTTTTATAGTAGGCTTTCTGAAATCCTCTCTGAGATCTAGGATTTGTATGGAGAGTTAGTAAACTTCCAACGTTGGTAGGTACTCTCCATTACTATCCATATTGATGTAATTTGGTCCTCTGGTGTAGTGGTTCCCCCCCCATATAATTTTATGTATTAGATGTATATATCTTTGTATTTTAGGGGACAATTTGTTTTAATATTATTGTTATGAATTATATGTCTTAACTGTTATATGGAGTTGTGTAACTTTTATGGTTTTAATCCTAAAGCCGAATAAAGTATTTTGATGATGATGATGATGATGACTTTAAACATATGGTAGCCAGTGCACTGTTGAAAAATAAAATGGAGATGACAGATAATATTTGCTGGGTGACCAACATTAGAATTTTGACATTTCCCCAATTCCTCCTGCACAACTGTTTACACAAGCAACAAGGTCTTTCTAAAGGGCTCATTTAACTGTCTACACTAGGTGGTGTAATGGCATGATACTGAGGACAAATAGGCTTCTTTAGAGAATTCCTTGAAAGTGGCCCTATTGTAGTGCTGCGAAATCCAGGCTTTCATTACCCTATTCTATGCAAGGTGGTATCCTTTAGAGGATCTCTTCATGCGTATTTACACAAGGAGCTTCTTTTCTTTGACTTTAGTGAACAAATGCAATGCAGTAGACAGCACATACAGGCATCAGCAGCTTGAGATCTTTGGCAAAGAATTTCAAGACATAAGTGCCACAGCCTCAGAGTTGAATACTTCAAAATTGCAATTAGAGCATCTGAAAAATGTGTATGTTCTCTCACTTCTGGGAGTGCAACAATCCTTCCTGGATTACTCAAGGCGGTGACATGAATCATTCAATCAGTGACCTGATTATTAACCATCAGAGCAATTACTATTCGATGTGACATGTACAATGGAGTTTTTATTCTGCTGGTTACTTTTAATTTGCTATGATTGTATAACTGAAATGTTCCTGTCGCTCTCTTCCTCTATTGCCCTTCATTTCACCCCTTTCCCCAGTCTCCTTACCATACATGCTAAACTCCCTTACCCTCATTCCCTTCTATTAGCAATGCTTTATGTGTGGATTGTTGCATTGAATTACATGAAAACTCAGTTTAATTCTTGTATATTTGCAGTGAATAGTTTGCCCATACATGAGCTTTGTTCTGAATGATATATGTGAACAAGAGGGGTGGCGACTATTCCAGATTAGAAGACAGGAAGAAATGGCAAGATACCTAGTAGGGAGACAATTTATCTTTTAGCTTTTGTTTTATTTTTTTTTCTGTTAATTTTTTTATTTGATTTCAGGACATATGAGAGCATTTACATAGCAAATGTTGATTAGTGAGAATATTACCTTGATAAAATGAATAAATAACAATTAAAAAAACATATCCATAAAAAGTTTGATAAAGACCTTCAGGAAATGAAAGACAGTGACGGAACTAGAAAACCTTTTGAAAATCTCCAAAACTGTCAGACACCTCACTGCTAGTCATCACACCTCAATGCAGTAAACAGTGGTTACACCGCTTCTTAGAGCAAGTCAAAAAAATCTATATCGAGGGCTACATTCACAAAGCTGAAAACATTCAAAAAACTTTTCAGCATCTTTCATTAAAGGCAATTTCCTTCAGTCACCCTCACTGCAACTTTGTGAATATCTTATTTAACGTCTAATCCTTTTTAGAAATTTAGTAGCATATAATGCATTCCATAAATAACAAACAAGAAAGGAATGGAGTAAATATACAGAAGTTTGGCCTTTTGAGCCACAACTTTGAGAAGGAAGTGAAATAATTTTGGTAAATCATCACTCATGTTCTCCATATCCGCTGAAACTTAGTAGTTGATCCTCTTATTTTAGCTATCTGATTTCCCAGTTCATAGGTGGCTATAACTTCCCTCCACCATTCATCATGGGTGGGTGCATTTGTGGATTTAAATGTTTTGGCAATCATCACTGTACTGATTGTCATTACATAGAAACACAGCCTTGTACCTCATAGAATCATATTGTGAGTGAGATTGAATGCAGTGAGTTGTATAAGATCGATTTGAGATGATATTGAGGAGCAAAATAAATTCAATTTAGGACAATTCAGAAACATATGTATGCAATCTGCAGCCTTCCTTGAGCATTGTGGACAGTAGTACACGGACATATATAACTGGATTTGAGTGGGGTAACATAGAAGTTGAACAACATACGATATATTTGGCCATGTAGTCTAGTTGGATTGATCATTTTCTGGAAACTTGTAAGAATGTGAGTAAAATCTTGAATTGTTATTTCTTCTCCCAATTCTAAGGACCATTTGTTTGTCCTTAGTAATAAGTTAATAAGTCTTCAGTTTTAAATTTCACTAGGCAGGCATATCTTTCAAAAACAGTCGATTGGTGCTAAAGATCCTTTTGACAAAATTATGATGAATTAAAGATAATTTAGGCTTTTAATCGCTGTTAGAGAAGTAGGATCCTTTTTTTAGATCTGTAAAAACTTCATTTTGCAAGTCTAACAAGGATTTTAGCCCGTTGTTATCAATCAAATCCTGTAATGAGTAATCCAGGAATGATGCTAGGTCGCAAAATAAGGAGATGTGATACATTCTGGAAATTTGGGTTACTGAGTAATGGAGTATTTGTATGTACATCTGGGATCTTCAAAGGTTTTTCATTTTTTTAAATTGTGTCAAATATTACTTAAATTCCTTACAGTTTCTAACCTAGCTGTCTTGAAAAACATAGTATCGCCATATTTTCTGCCCCCTGCACATATTACTGTTCTTAAATATTATATACAGCCAGTTAGCCGGGATGTCATCACATAATAGTTTGATGTGATTACCTAAGCTCACCCATTAGTACAATCTCGTGCCAGGGAGGGCCCAACCTTCCCCATTGATGGGTAATTTCAAGTATTTTACAGATCTGCACATTATTTTCCCCTTCAAAATAAATTTTAAAATAATTTAAAATAACTGTTAAGTACATATAATGGTAATGCACAAAAGTAATATAATACATGTTGTAGAATATTCATCTTAATCAAATTAATGTGTTCTATCAAAGAAATCGGAAGATGCTTCCATTTGGATAATAAAGGTTTAACCAGTTTATATTTCAAGGAAAGTGTCATCCACCTATTGAATGTATCTAAGATAAGACAACAAAATTTGTGTGGTATACCCCAACAGATTTTTCAAAGACAAAAAGAAATGGAAGCCAGCTTTCCTATCCCATCTGTGAGGTAATGTGTAAGTCATTAAACCCTACTGAGCTCTGCATGGACATTCAATTCAATCATACTGGCAATGATTCTTGTGGCAGAGCTGCAGAGGAACAGTGACACCTGGAATGATGAAGTTTAAAACACCCCCCAGTTTTAGCTGGAATCAATACCCTCTGTATATCTTTTACTTTCCACACTTCTCTTTTTCCTTTCCTTTTTCTTTTTTCTCGTCCATGTCCTCTTTCTGCACTGTCCTACAATACGAAGACACATGCATCTTTAGTATGTTATGGTTAAAAAAGACCAAATGCAAACAAAACTGATACATTGAATTTAAATGAAATTTAGGGGCTGATTACGATGGCGGACGGACTTTAGTCTGTCCTCCATTGTATCGGGGTTTGGGACCGCCTGACATGCTGTCAGCGGTCCCATAGTAGGCATTACAATGCGACCACCACCACGGCGGTCACAATGCCTATATTTTACATTGCAAAAACAACAGTTGATGGACAGAATGCAGAACAATGTCATACATTCACCCCAGTACAGAGATCTGGGCCTAAATCCATCGTTTTTTTGCTCACCATGCCATTCCAGTTTGAACCCAGCCATATGCAAATCAGTCTTGACCCTGTGCCTAATGGGAACAGTCCAGCCCGAACTGCCAGGCCAGGTCTTCCCTGGACTGGAAACAAGCATCCTAGGACCGGTTTCGGGGTTTCACCCCTCTTCAGCCAGGATAGCTTGATTCCAGTGGCATGGAGAGCACGGGACCCACGTCTGGGCATACCCGTCCCACTCGGGTGACAAATGCAAAAACAACAATTGATGGACAGAATGCAGAACAATGTCATACATTCACCCCAGTACAGAGATCTGGGCCTAAATCCATCGTTTTTTTGCTCACCATGCCATTCCAGTTTGAACCCAGCCATATGCAAATCAGTCTTGACCCTGTGCCCAATGGGAACAGTCCAGCCCGAACTGCCAGGCCATGTCCTCCCTGGACTGGAAACAAGCATCCTAGGACCGGTTTCGGGGTTTCACCCTCTTCAGCCAGGATAGCTTGATTCCAGTGGCATGGAGAGCACGGGACCCACGTCTGGGCATACCCGTCCCACTCGGGGTGACAAATGCAAAAACAACAATTGATGGACAGAATGCAGAACAATGTCATACATTCACCCCAGTACAAAGATCTGGGCCTAAATCCATCGTTTTTTTGCTCACCATGCCATTCCAGTTTGAACCCAGCCATATGCAAATCAGTCTTGACCCTGTGCCCAATGGGAACAGTCCAGCCCGAACTGACAGGCCAGGTCCTCCCTGGACTGGAAACAAGCATCCTAGGACCGGTTTTGGGGTTTCACCCCTCTTCAGCCAGGATAGTTTGATTCCAGTGGCATGGAGAGCACGGGACCCACGTCTGGGCATACCCGTCCCACTCGGGGTGACAAATGCAAAAACAACAATTGATGGACAGAATGCAGAACAATGTCATACATTCACAGCACCCACTGCAATGTAAAAGCGGGACACTGCATATATCCCTGCACTACGTGGCAGGCACCATGCAGTGCCTGCCATATGGTACAGGGGTATGGAGGGGGGCACCATAGCTGCCCCCCAACACCCACAACCAAGGGCCATGGGAGAAGGGGGGCACGCTATGGGCCCCCAATGTCCCTTTCCGACAGCCTTTTCATGGCGCGTAACCCACCATAAAGCGGCTGGCGGAAAGGGACATCGTAATCCCTACGGCGGTGTCTGGTAGGCACCGCCAGCATTGTAGGGACTACGAGACCACCGCCGCACAGGTAGGCTCAAGGAGCCCGTCGGATGCGTGGCTGTTGGTCTTTACGACCGCTACACGTCCGCCCGCTATCATAATATGGCAGGAGGAAAGGTTGGATACGATGGAGGGGAGACCACCACCGACAGCCTGTCGGTGGCGGTCTCCCAGCCATTGTAATCAGCCCCTTAGTTCCAATGCAGAGGGCCTATCATATTGAAAAATAGGAAAGCATTCCAGATCAGAAGACAGGATGAAATGACAAGATACTTATCAGCAGGCCAGTTTGCCTATGCCACATGGAGGGTGGCATTCATCTTATTAAAAAGTTTAAAAGATAAGACAAAACAATTTGCGTGGCTGTGCAGGTGTGACTATAACAAGAATAAAATGGAAGAGGCAGGAGATCAACCACACCTGAGTTATCCTTACTAAAGGAATGTAGTCTTATGAGATTTGCCTGGACCTACCCTTTGATCTTACGATTACTGATACCCACAGCAGAGCTGCCATTGAACAGTCACACCTAGAGTGAAGGATTGTAAAACACTATCTACTTTTAACTGGCATTGACACCCGCAGGGTATCTTTTGTTTGTCCCCTATGTCCTTCCTTTTATAAGTTTTTCTCCTCTTTTCTCTACCTACCCTTTAATATTTAAATATTTTAACTTTTGTTTTCTAAGACAAAAGACCAATTGAAAAAACATTGATAATTTCAATTGCATTGAAAATGAGTTTGAATGTAGAAGATCTAGAAAGTAGACAGATTAATTCTAGGAGGGGGCACATGGTTACTATGGTCTATCTAGAAATTTGATGTTGATGCACTGTGGGTTTCAAGATGATGTCTTTCCTTATAGGATGTCGGAGAGGTTGTTTATAGCTAAACTATTTACTGTGTTGTAAATAGGTGTCATTCATTTGAAAATATCTTGATTCTTGACATTGAGCCAGTGGATTGATGGTGGTATGCTGAAGAGGTGGTATGCCTGGGTACATTGTATATTTTAAATTAAACTTTAAATAAATTAATTTAGATGTAATAGTAAACAATTTTTAAGAATGAAAACTTGTTAATTTTGAAATATATGTAATAATGTTTTAATACATTGTCTAGTAAATGCGAGATCTCATCCAAGGGATATTCTACATTGAGTGGACTTTATCAAATAGAGCCTGAAGCCTTGCCTCAATGCAGGCTTTTGACTTCCATTTCAGATACTACATCACAAGGTAAAAGATTTGACCGGGATGACCTGCTAGGGGTATCTGACTTCCGCTCCACCGCAGTTATCGTAAAATCATGCTTTGGTCCCTGTCAAACACGAACACTCACTTCTCGTTAGCATTTTACTTTTTCTTTGTGCGCTTTGCCCTTAAACAATAGAAATGCAAATGCAAGCATACCAAAGGACACAGAGTGAAAGTTGGGAATGGTGAAAGACTATGCCTGCAACAATATCAAAGATGACCTTTTAATGTTGAACACAATGCCATACTTCAACCAAGAAAGACCTACAGAAATGGCAGTTGATGTTATGTGGTTTATGCCATCCCATAAGACACAACAATAAAAATACATTCCTCCATAGAAAAGAAGCAATTGCCAGGCTCGTGTTACAGGCTTGATCATTTATAATCGTATGGAGGACGGTTTCCACCCCACCAGGTTTCAAGAAACCATTAATTTCACTTTTTCAATGGTCTATCAATCAATCAATCAATCACGGCATTTATAGAGCGCGCTACTCACCCGGGAGGGTCTCAAGGCGCTGGGGGAGGGGGTAAGTTACTGCTCGAACAGCCAGGTCTTGAGCTGCTTCCTGAAGGAGAGATGGTCCTGGGTTCGCCGAAGGTGAGTGGGGAGGGAGTTCCAGGTCTTGGCTGCCAGGTAGGAGAAGGATCTTCCTCCGGCGGTGGCTCTGCGGATGCGTGGTACGGTGGCGAGGGCGTGGCTGGTTGATCGTAGCTGGCGGGTGGGCGTGTAGAAGGTCATGCGGTCGTTGAGGTACTTGGGGCCCAGGTCGTGGAGGGCCTTGTGTGCGTGGGTGAGGAGTCTGAACGTGATTCTCTTGCTGACGGGGAGCCAGTGCAGGTCTTTCAGGTGTCCGGTGATGTGGCTGTGCCGGGGGATGTCCAGGATGAGTCGTGCGGAGGCGTTCTGGATGCGCTGGAGTCTTTTTGAAGTTTGGCTGTGGTTCCGGCGTAGAGGGTGTTCCCATAGTCCAGTCGGCTGGTGACGAGTGCCTGGGTGACGGTCTTCCTGGTTTCAGTGGGGATCCATCTGAAGATCTTGCGGAGCATGCGCAGGGTGTTGAAGCACGAAGATGAGACGGCGTTGACTTGTCTGGTCATCGACAGGGAGGAGTCCAGGATGAAGCCCAGGTTGCGTGCGTGGTCCGTTGGCTTGGGCGCGGTGCCCAGGGCCGGGGGCCACCAAGAGTCGTCCCAGGCAGAGGGTGATGAGCCCAGGATGAGGACTTCCGTCTTGTCTGAGTTCAGTTTAAGGCGGCTGTTCCTCATCCAGTCGGCGACGTCTCTCATCCCGTCGTGTAGGTTGGCTCTGGCGGTGGTGGGGTCGTTGGTGAGGGAGAGGATCAGCTGGGTGTCGTCGGCGTAGGAGATGATGTTGAGGTTGTGTTGGCGTGCGATGGCTGCGAGGGGGCTCATGTAGACGTTGAAGAGGGTTGGACTGAGTGAAGATCCTTGTGGAACGCCGCAGATGACTTCGGTGGCCTCGGATCTGAACGGGGGAGGCGGACTCTCTGGGTTCTTCCGGCGAGGAACGAGATGATCCATTCCAGTGCTTTCTCTCGGATTCCGATGTTGCTGAGGCGCTTCACTAGGGTGCGGTGGCAGACGGTGTCGAACGCCGCGGAGAGGTCCAAGAGGATGAGGGCTGCTGTTTCCCCGTTGTCGGTTAGGGTTCTGATGTCGTCGGTGGCTGCGATAAGGGCGGTCTCGGTGCTGTGGTTGGCCCGAAACCCGGACTGCGAGGGGTCGAGGGATCCATTCGTCTCCCACCAGGTCAATGGTAAGAATAGAAAATTGGATCCTTTAATTCCAAAAATATTAATTTCACATTGAATACTGCCCCAGAATTGTAAACCCAGCAGACTACCCATGGAAGATTTACTGACCAGTTTTCAGAAAATAAGAATTGGAGACAATGGGAAAAATAGAGGGGCATATTAGCAAGACCCACGTTAAAATTATCGCCGTTTTAGCGGCAGGAAACTGCCGCTAAAACGGCGATAATGGGCTTGCTAATATGCGTTATAGAATTCCAATAGAAGCCCAGGTTAGATGTGCAGTGACTTAAGGTTTGCATCTGCTTGCATAAGATAAGAATGCCTGCATCTACAAGACGTATTTACTAACATTTTACACAGCGCAGTGCACCATGTGAAGTTGCTGCTCTTCGTTGTGTGAAAGAGAGAGCAGAACAGCTCCATATTTTCAAAGAGTGACTCAGAGGTTTATGACCCCTGAGCAAACCCCTTTTTCTCCAAATCCTGTTTCAACTGTGACCATGGACAGTGATTGATGGCAAAGGCACCATGGTAACGCCAAGAAGGGACAAAGAAGTAGTATCTAGTAATGTTTCCTTTCTCAAGAAGATTTCTCAAACCATTGTGGAAGAACAGTTCCCAAAGGTAAACTGGTCTTCACATTCTGCAGTGCCCATAAACTTGATTTTCCAACTCCATGCTCTGCAGATGTGCTACAACCTTACAGCCACCTTTTGGGAAATGCATCTGCTTCAAATAAACATCCGGACACTATTCCGGGTGCTGAACTTGACTCCCAAACTTGAGTAGCCCACTGCAGTACAACTTGAGACAAAATAGCATTTTACCCTCTGCTATTAAATACTTTGCAGTACAGTAATCTTAAAAGCCAATATTCTTCACACTGTCTACTGTCCGAGGTCTGTTATCTTTAGAAGGGAGCGCTTCCCTCCACACTATCACCACAACTATGGTTTGATTTTATAAAGAGTATGGGGCAGATTTACAAGCCCCATGCGCCACTTTTGCGTCACTTTTAACATGGGAAAAGTGACGCAAAAGTGGCGCAAGGGGCTTGTAAATCTGCCCCTATATGTTTTAATAAAACTATTGGTTAATGGCTTGTGCACACCCCTATGACGTCTTCCGCCAGTTAGCTTGCGTCAACGGTTGCCACGGGCCGGTGTGCCACTCATCGGGTGCGTAGACTGCACAGACTTAAGAGGCGCTAGCAGATTCAGTCACAGCTGTCAAATGACATTTGGAGACCAACCAGGGGAAAGTGGACCCATGTCCTTTGCTGCCAGTAAGACCCATGAGTTAACTTTGCTATTTCACTACACTCACCATGATCCCCATTATAATTGACAAAACTTACGGCTAGCCAGCTGAATCACTAGAAGCTGCAAGACTGCTTTTTTCAGTTTTCCTCGTTTTCTAATTAGTGGTTCTCGTTTCATCCCCTTAAGAAAGGCCATGGAGGTTTCATTTCTCCTAAGTTGTCCTTACATTTTACTCCCAGTCGTAGGAACGTGTTCGACCAGTTGAGGTTTGTGGCATTTCTCCTGCTGATTTTGGCCAAATGATCCACCGAGGCCGAAGTCATATCAGGGAACAGTGGCGACTGCACATACAACAATCTATCCACACACGGAAGCAGCTGCGTATTTAACAAATCAAGAATGGTGACACTTTTGCAGTTTTTCTGCCGCAGATAAGGGGTAATTCCCAATTCTCCAGAGTTAATTTGACTTGATAGAATTGCACACTATTTTATATGCTGCTCAGCTCTGAATAACCAAAGTTATAGGCTATTTCAGAGGACTTTAATATTTTCCAATAAAAAAGAACAGTTAGGAGACACAAATTCAGCCTCATTTCCTTCAGATTTACCGCACTCTTTTTTCAATCATATGCTTCAGGGAGAGCGCGCAAACATGTTTTCTCTCAGCCTCTGTCCACGCCGCACTTAGCTAGTCAGAAGATAAAAGCCCTAACTGTTTTTGATTTCGTGTTACCTAAAAGAATTGAATAATAGCAGCTTTACATTTTTAATGCCAAATGCAGTTACACTCAAGGGTAACAATGCAGAACATCCTCTGCTGAAATCCATCCAGATCGGGTTTGTTTGCTGTGTGTTTAAACCTTAACTCCGTTCCTATTTACTCATCCTGATTGCATATTTGTCAATCCTTTCCATCATTAAACGGATCCCAGTGGAGACAGTGGTGTGCTTCAGAATACATTTCCTACCATATCGTTTAGAAAGAAGTAACATTCGGCAAGTCGAGGCTCTTTCTTTCATTTTTTAAAGCAAATAAAATACCATTGTAATTTATTGGAAGGAGAATTGATAAGGGCACTCTGGATTCAGTTTAGGAATGTCATAGCTCTTTTAAGACATAAATCTATGCATCTCAGTATGTTTATAAATGCTCTATTGAGTTAACATGACTCCTAACAGTGGTTCTTAACCTTTTGACTTCTGTGGACCCCACTGACTCACTTTTGGATTCCAGGCCCCCCCCCCCAACTGAGTCATTACTGGGATCGCAGGTCTAATATTTTTTATTGATTTGAACTGCAAAACAATGCACGGAAGCAAGCGTTCATCAAACAGATACACAATTAAGGGGCATATTATCAAGGCGGCGCTATGAAATTATCGCCGCTTTAGCGCCCGTTTTCGGGCGAAAAGCGGCGATAATTTCATCGCCTTATCAGCAAAGACACGCTATCGCGTGTTTTGATGACTTAGCGCCCGTTCCAGCACGCCTAACTTTGCATCGCTAATGAGATGCAAAGTAGGCGTGGCTGTGAAACCAACCAGGGAAAATATCGCGAAGGCAGCTTTGCGATATTAACAAGGAAGGGTAGCGATTTTTAAATCGCGTTAAGTATGACTTAACGCAGGAATTTAACGTCTGTTAAATTCCTGACTAAGGCATACTTAACATGGGGGGTGGATTCTGTGGCTAAGACCACAGGCCCTATCATCTAGGATATCGCCGTTTTCCACCATGGAAAACGGCGATATTCACACTACCTCGGCGATCCGCGTTGTTGATAACGCGCTAACCGGGCGATAAATTCCAGAGATAGCTGGCGATAAATATGCAAGCGCTAAGCGCGCTTTGCGATATTTATCGCCGGCCCTTGTTAATATGCCCCAAATATTTTATTTAATTAACATAAAAAATGTAATTAAAATTTTATTCGGAAGGTTCAAGCTTATCTAAATTCAATCGAGGCCACTCATCGCCCATACTGTGGGGCATATTATCAAGGAATAGCGATATTTATCGCTTAGCGCGAATTGTTTTAACGCCGCCTATCGCTGGAAAATATCGCTGAGATAACACCCTATTAACAAGGTTTATCTCCATAGCGATAACATTTCCAGCGATAGCGGCAAAATGTGAGAATATCGCTGGAAAAGCAGCGATATTCTCGCATTAACGCAAGGATGGATTCAGCATTAGAATCCACCTCCTATACTTCAAACAGGTAAGTCATCCTCACTAGCAGGTGATAAAATCTAGCGATAAACGCGCTTAGCGCAAATTATTTTATCGCTTTGCCTGCCTTGCTAATAGGGGGTAGTGGTGTTAGCGACTGTTTTCAGTCGCTTTTAGTAGGGAACGCCTTCCTTGCATGTCATTAGTGATAATTATCGCTGACATGCAAGGCGATGGGAAACGCGGCTGCTAACGCCTGAAAGCTGTCGCTAACGCCTGTTAGCGACAGCTTGCTGATAGGGCGATAAAATTATCGCCGCTTTAGCGGCAAAAAGTGCCGCTAAAGCGGCGATAATGCCCTTGATAATATGCCCCTTAATTTTATTTTTGCCACAAATTCCTTCACATTTACAGAACGTTTTAAAATGTCCAATTCTTCTTTATTTATATACACTTTATGAATCAGCTAATATTATTTAATTTTCTCAGCATGCGCGGACCCCCAGAGTTGGTTTCATTGACCTCTAGGTGTCTCGGACCACAGATTACGAAACCACTGCTTTAGAACAGCCCACGAAATGCTACCACAAACCAGTACTAGAGTGCTAAATGACTATAGGTATGACAGATGGATCCAATGAGTCGTATCATGAATCTTTTCTTTGCCTCATTCTGGTGCCTGATTTTTAGGAAGCAGTAAATTTCAGATTTTACTTTAAATTCCAAATTTGAAATTTGGGAGGTAGTAATATGGTGGAGAATATCCAGTGAATACCAATATTTTCCAGTGCATTAATTTTCAGGTGTGGTAATACCCCACTCATTTCAAGGTCTCCACCTCAGAAAAGGTAATAACTTTGTATGCCAAATATTTACTACATTCTAAGTAGCAAAATTCGGTAGATTCTCTGCAAAAAACTTTAGCCAGGAGAAATTTGCGTTTTGAAAATGTGCATGTAAGAGCATGCCCTGCCTCAAGCAAAGCTCTGACAGGCAGAGCCTTTGTCTATATTTCCAGGCCACAGTCGGTAAGCTATCTCAGTTTGAGGTAATGCTTTATAAATCCTGGAGTCATTCTTATTCGGGCACAAAATGGAGTTTGCACCCGAACCAGGATTACAG
Source organism: Calotriton arnoldi (assembly GCA_963921515.1). Taxonomy (NCBI): domain Eukaryota; kingdom Metazoa; phylum Chordata; class Amphibia; order Caudata; family Salamandridae; genus Calotriton; species Calotriton arnoldi. The sequence continues at coordinate 190,420 of CAWUFW010003562.1, forward strand.
CTGGTCACTAACTCTCTCCTTGCTCTCCTATATTTGTGGTGCCTGGCCCTGTCATCATTGCAGCCATATTACCAACAGGCAGATTCCACATTGGGCTATTTGAAATGAGGAGGCTGTGCTCGGCATGGAAGATATGTTTCAGGTACGCTTGGTACAGCAAAAGGGACAGATGACAATGATAAGGCTGCTTCTCACACTAGGCTCTAACGGCTCCCTTTCTGTCTTATATGAGTCAGAGTGACCTCAACATGTCCAGAAGGGTTCTATTCTAGAATCCCTTAAGAATATGGAGCGAGGACACAAAACTATACTTGCTCCTCCTGTCATAGAGTCATTCAAATCTCTCTTCTTGCTTTAAGCTGATATAGCTCAGGGAGCCCTTGCTCGGACATCTTTTTCAGGGGTGACAGAGTCAAGGGCAGCACAAATGCCTGTTACTAAGCTGGTAAGAGTCTTGTGATCTGTCGTTACAATACACCTCTTTCTGTTAGAATATTACTGCTAGGAAAGGTGTACCATGAGCACTATCCTTACATTCTCGCTATTTGGAAGGCCACCTACAGGTAATCTCCATTTAAGACCAATTCCTATTCTTCTGTTAGAGCCAAATTTAGCCTACACCTTATTGAGTAGTCGCTCTTTATTCCTAATGTTTACCAATTCAATATGTTTTTTGTGTCATATGCATTACATATCCTACTTCAGACTGAGACTTGGTTATTCATGTGCTTGACAGGATCTACAAAAGTAGGGATGTCTTGAGGCAGTGTAAGTTGCTAATTTGCAAAATCTAATATATGATACTTGTTAGAAATGGGGGTCTCTGATTGGCAATGGTTTGCACCGTTGTCCAAGTAGAGAACCTTCTTCCTAGTCAGGGTAAGGGAGTTACCCTCCTAAAATAACCCCTGCTCACTTCCTTGGTGGCTTGGCATGAGCAGTCAGGCTTATCTCAGAGGCAGTGTGTAAAGCATTTGCACATAATCAACAGTAATACAGTGAAACACTACAAAAGGACACCACACCAGTTTAGAAAAATATCCAATATTTTAATATATCCAAAACAAGACCAAAACAATAAAAATCCAACATACAATTCTTTAAAAATATGCACTTTGCAAGAATACTTTAAAAACAAAATTCCTTGAAGTCAGTAGCTCCGTCCGGTGCTGTAAACAACAGAATCCAACAGTTCCGTCTGAACGCGTCGGTCAGGGGTGTCGACAGACTAGTAAACAGTACCTTTTGTGTTGCGGCCGACACTTTGGTGCGGGCTGGTCGTGGCAACCATCGTGGTTGCGATGCGAAATGTAGCAGTGCGGCGTGGGGTGCCCTCAAGTCGCGGTGCAGGCAGCGGCTCGGTGACGGTCGTCCAGGGGCATCGGTGAGACCAGGGCTGTGGTGCGGAGTGAAGGCGGTGCTCGTTGCGGTGCTGACAGATCACGGTGCAGGCAACAGAGCCGGTTGCGGTGAGCTGCCGTCGGTCGGTCCGGACTGCGGTGTGGGACAGGGCGGTGCATCGTGAGACTTGCGAGTGGTGCCCCCAATCCACGATGCGGTCAGGGAAGTCACGGTCAGCGTGCAGCGACGGCGTTGGTGAGACCAGGATGGCGAAGTGAAGCAAGGTGGTGCAGTGCCCACAGGTCACGTGCAAGCAGCAGCTTGGTGGCGGCATCGTCGGTGAGACCAGGGTTGCGGTGCGAGATGCGGACGGTGCTCTCTGCGGATGGTGCTCTCTGCGGTGCCTTCAGGACACAGAGCCAGCGACGGAGTCAATGACAGAGTCGGTTGCTTTCCCCCCTCTGTGGCAACTGAAACCACGTTTCCAGAGGCGGTACTCAGAGGTCGGTGAAGTGTTTGCGGTCCCTGAGACTTCAGAACTGGGGGCAAGCTCTTCTTCAAGCCCTTGGAGATACTCAGCACAAGTAAAGAAAGTTCAGTCGAGTCCTTTAACTGCCAAAGGCAGAAGCAGCAACTGCAGGCCAACCCATTAAAGCAACAACACAGCAAAGAGGCAATGTTCCTCCTGGCAGTTCTTCTAGCACTTCTTTTTAGCAGCTTAGCAGCGAGTTCTCTGAAGTCTTTTATCTTCCAGAGACTTCCAACAGGAGGCAAGCTCTACTTAAAGCCCTTGGAGAGAACTCTAACAGCAGGATGATGAAAGTACAATCCAGTCCCCTCCCTGCCCATGACAGAAGCAGCAAGCAGCAGGCCAACACAGCAAAGCACGCAGCAAAGTGGCAGTTCCTCCTGTCAGCTGTTCCAGCCCTTCTTCCTGGCAGGTTCCTTAGTTCAGAAGTAGTCTAAGGTTTAGGGGTCTGGGCCCCACTTTTTATAGCACAAATTCCTTTATTCTCTGGTGGCAGAGAAGCTCTTTGCCCACCCAAAACCAGTTCTGTACTCTCCGGTGCAACTTCCTGGCAGGAGGTGGAGACTGCATTGTTTAAGGCAGACCAGGCTTATTCAGGTGCAAGGGAAATCTCCTCCCACCACTCTAAATGCAGTCCGGGCCTATTCAGGTGCTAGTGAGAACTCCTCCCCCTACTCTGAATGCAGCCCAGGTCTATTCAGCACAGCCCTGACTCATTCAGGAAAGGTAGGACACACATCAACCCCCCCCCCAGTGGCCGTCTGAGAGAATGCACATCCCCTGCCCCTGTCATTCAAAGCCAGACAGTCAATCCACAAACCAACAGAGGCACACAGGATGGCTAAGCAAGAAAATACCCACTTTCTAAAAGTGGCATTTCCAAACACACAATATAAAAATCAACTTTACTAGAAGATGTATTTTTATATTCTGAGTTCAGGCATACTAAACTCTATTTTCCTATCTTGTTCCCATGGGCAGTTATATTTATAAAATGTTATAAGTAAACTCCCCATTCCATCCTATGGGACAGATAGCCTTTCAATAGTGAAAAACAAAATTGGCAGTATTTCACTATCAGGATATGCCACACACATCAGGGCATGTCCTAACTTTCACATACACTGCACCCTGCCCACAGGGGTACCTTGGGCCTACCTTATGGGTGACTCACATGTAAGAAAAGGGAAGGTTAGGGCCTGGCAAGTGGGTGCACTTACCAGGTCGACATGGGAATACCAAACTGCACACAGACGCTGCAGTGGCAGGTCTGAGTTACATTTACAGGCTGCTCATGTGGGTGGCAAAATCAGTGCTGCAGCCCACTAGCAGCAGTTGATTTACAGGCTTTGGGTACACTGTACTAGGGACTTACCAGTAAATCAAATATGCCAATCATGGAATAACCAATCCATAAACACAATTTACAGGGAGATCATATGCACTTTAGCACTGATCAGCAGTGTTAAAGTGCCCAGAGTCATAAAACCAACAAAAACAGGGTCCAAAACAGGAGGCCAAAAAGCAAAAAGTCTGGGAATAAACCCGCTGGAAAAGCCAGGTCTAACAATACTTCTCTGAATCTATATTTCCGTATTTCTCATAGTTTGCTTGAGAATACTACACTTCTGCAATGCCTGTTAACACCAGCAATACAATCTACCTCCTGTTAGTTTCACACTGTGGCAAACAATTAGGGGCACATGACATATCTGTTTCTATGTGATGTCTACCATTGCAGTGCTCGAATGAACTTTGCACAAGTGGCCCAAACAGTCATCAGTCAGACTTACTGCCTTTGCTTCTTTGCTTATGAAGTGTGTGAGTGCTTTGGATAGTGTGTTTCTGCTAGTCTGTGAGGACTGTGAGTATATTGTCAATAGTGCATGACTGCTAGCCTGCGAGGGCTGTGTGAGTTCTTCTGCTAATGTATAACTGCTAGACTGTGAGAGAAGTGAGTCAATAGCCATAGTTATTTTAGAAAGGTATGAAACCAATATTTAAGGATGGATTAATCAATCAACTATGGGATTCCGAATGTTGCTTGTGGATACCGACAATACCTCTCCACAAAACCAGTGGCTATTTACTTGTGTTGCAGTGGATACTGGTCCCTCTTTTTAATTTAAACTACTCTCAGGTTTCTTATTTCTATTTTCTCTTTCATATGACTTAGCTAACTGGCAATCACTTGATCCTTCGATGGATCTTGTATTGTGCCACTGAGGGATTGGATGTAGGAGGTCTAACATCTGGTATATGCAAGGAGGATCTGGAATTGGGTAACCGATTCACATATTCATAATTAAATTCATGTATATAACTCTCAACACCAAACTATATAAGTAAAGGATTATTACTGCTAGTCCGAACCTTCTGAAGAAATTTAGCCGGACTAAAATTATGGAGACTAACAATTCTGTTAAGGCAATACAAAATTATAACATTAGTACCTGATGACCAGGAATTCCTCTAAGCTAATCTCTCCCTGTCATTAATACATCTATTGGAAGGCACAATCAACTTAAGGAGACAAGTCATGATAAACAGAGTCTATGGTTTAGTTACGGGTAAATTGATCAAAGATGGCAAAAAGGGAAATACAGCATTAATAAACATTTAAGATCTAGAGAGTGCAGGGCAGTCTAATTAGTTTTGGCTTGCCATAAAATGGAAAGGGATTTGGAGAGTTAGCAAGAACATAAACCATGACAGCTCATGTGCAGTGTCCCATTGGGAAAGAGTCCAAGTATGGTTCAGACAGCATAAGCGTCAGTCCAAGGACAAAGAGCGAGCAGAGTCCGCAAAGGATGCAGGAGAACCAAAAGCAGTCTGTCCAACCATCAGATTTCGACTTGTCCTTTTCCAATAATCATCAACTGCATCCGTTCATCTGATCAATGTATAATATAGTTCTATAGTTCCGGGGTGACACCTCCTTGGTCACCTCATTGTGTCAGACCACTAAGTCCATTGGTCAGGTTGTATATATGATGATTGTCACATGGCATAAAGGAAGACCCATATTATAGAAAGAGGTGGTACTGATCATGTAATGTGTCAGATCATCCAGTATACGTAAACCTCCAAACAATGATCCTTTAGTAACAGGCACATGAGTGAGTTCAAGAGGATAGTTTCCCATCGCAGATGTTCCATAAGTATCAACTTTTGTTGCAATAGTCCTTGTAAGGGAGTGAGAACTCTTCTAGTAAGACAGAGTTTGGCTTCCAATTGTAGGTTTAGGGAAACCTCTGACAAGTATAAGACAAAACAAAGTAGGGAAAAATGCAGGCCTATAATAAAGTTAATTTAAAATATGCAGAATATAAAGTAATGGAAATAGACATTTCATAAGTGAAATCAATATTCTAAAAATCCTTTCAACTTATATGCACTCAGAATATGTTATTTGTTGGATTGCAAAGATCACATACAACTCTGACACATTACTGCATTTTCAAAATACTAACATATAAAATTATTTTAAATCATAAAATACTAATATCATTTCACCTGGTTTACATTAGTACGTATATGAAGATTATTATCTGATGGTTTCAAGATAATTACATTCAATATGACTGTGTAGCGCCGCTTTTTGCTTTCTCATTTGGTACATAATGTCACATATGCAAATGATGAAATTTAGAATGAAACCCTTCAATATTACCCTTAAAATCACCTAAATGACATTAATTATCTAAATACATTACTATTTCAATGAGGATGGCTAGGAAGCTTATAACACATGAGTACATCATTTAAACGTTTTAATACACATTAAAATTACATATTGAAGCTTGTTAATAAAATATGAACCTATATTATTCAAATGGATATGATTTGATCTATTCTACAGTTATCTGCATGCTTCTACAATGCAGGAACTAAGGGGCCGATTACACCATCATTTGCATGTTTTCCGCCCGCCATATTATAATGGCAGGCAGAAGGATGGCAGTCGGAAAGACCGACCGCTACGCATCCGACGGTCTCGTTGAGCCTGCCGGTGCGGTGGAGGGCCTTGCATTACCTACAATGGTGGCGGTGCCTACCAGGCACTGCCGGAGGGATTACGATGTCTCTTTCCGCCCACCTGTTCATAGCGGTTAACCTGCCATGAACAGGCAGGTGGAAAGGAACTTTGGGGGCCCGTAGCGGGGCCCCCTTCCACCCTGGCCCTAAGCTGTGGGCACTGGGGTGCCCCCCTACAGATCCCTGCACCATGTGGCAGGCACCGCATGATGCCTGCCACGTAGTGCAGGGTTATGTACGGTGGCCCTTTTTTGCATTGGGGCGGGTGCTGTAGCCAGCAGCGCCCACCGCAATGCAAAAAATAGGCATTGCGACCGCTGTGGTGGCACTCGCATCCTAATGCCTACTGCGGGACCGTCAACAGCCTGTCGGGTGATCCTGTCTGCGACAGGGTGTCCGCCCGGCATCCTAATTGGGCCCAAAGTTCTCTTACATTTGTTTCCCACATTTCTTTAACATCTGGTTAGTGCACGTTTATTCATAGGCTACTCAAAAAGTCTCATAATCAGTTTATGTGTCATGCAAGGGTTCTGACAGCTTTTCAGCTGCATCACTTGCTACCAAATTACTGCAGTTTTTACACTCAGCATTTACAAAAGCAATGGTGATATAAACAATTTACTCTAAGCATTGTCCTGAGGATGGTCTCACATATTATGTATAACAGAAACTGAATCATCAACGCTTCTCCGTTACTTGCATATTCAATAACAAGACTGTTTTGTCATCATAGAAGTGATCATTTCGCCAATGGCCCTATCGGAGGACTATTACTTTATTGCAAGTGTGGCTCAACACTGCATGACCCTTACCACTGGCTCTGTTCCTTGAAATATTACGGGTCATATAAATGTTGTGTGCTTGAACATTTACAACCCCTTACTTTATTCATGTGATTGTTCTATTGCCATTTGCATTGTTTTTCTTCATTTGTTGTGTTAGCAAAGAGTCCTCTTTTGTATCCCCAATTATCAAAAAGGTTCTTTTTTAGTGCATTTGTTTGTTTGTATTCAGTATATGCTCTTATTATTAGATGTTATTTTCATTGGATTTTGAATAGGTGTGACAAATAGTATATTGACTGATTCCCATGTTTGCACCTTATTATTTTTTTTACAACCACACAAGGAGCTATTGGGTTACCCTTATTTGTTCAAAATTTGGATCAGGCATTAATGAGTCAGGCTGTCTATGTATTTACTTTTGAAAATCTTTGCCCAGTGACTGCTGGTAAGCCACTGCTGCCCACCAACCTCCATGCTGAGATCACCACCTCCCATTGATCATTCCCACAACCATATGCATTTGCTGTTGTATTTAAGCACAAGTTACACCAGTGAACAAAGTCTCATCCCTTCCGCTGGACCCATTAATAATTGCAGACCCTCACCCTCTCGTCGGGGCTCGGCCTCCGGCCTCATAAGAACAGTTCAGCAACAGTTTATACCAACTGTTCTCTCAGGTTTATGCCAGTTCCAGAGCACCAACCCCATGGAAATTCAGGCTGTCCTGCGAATGTGTACACAGTGTGCATGTGCAGCAAAGTGCTATTCAAGTGCAGAAGACCTGTGTGACACCACAAACTTGATAGGAGCAGTTGGTTCACCACCAGGTTAGATGCCTTCACTGTGCATGTGCTGAAGATTTCATATGTGTGCCTGCAGCATGGAGCGTAGCAACATACATGCACACTTGATAGGCAATCATAGAGACAGATGAACAAAACCCACTAATAACATTGCCTACTGTGAGGGGGTGGCAGCAGGTATTGGGGCAGCATGGCAACAGGCAGCACAATATATAGCACAGTCTCCACTGGGTAAGGACAGGGAAACTACCATCGCAGCCTGACATGTTGGTTCTTTAATGCAACACGCATGATTCACCAATGTACTCCATATAGTTATGTGTGATTTTGTTTGGACATGGCAGGAATTTGAGCAGTGGGGAATCAACAGTGCATCATGCCACATTGTACCAGCCCTGCTGCTTCTGGCACATGGCTTGGCAGTTTGGGCTGGACTGTTGTTTTTGAATAAGAACCAAGAATGATTTGTGTACTTTTAGGGTAACCTGGTTAGTAAAATACAATGCTTTGTCTGGATTGTGACACAATAAATCGTTAGTGACTGAGATTTATTCAGTCATTCATTCACTTTGTTCTTAGTTACTGCTAGCGCGTGTTTTATGATATGTTCTTGCTGTTACTTTTAGCCACAACCAGCAATGCAGCTTTACCAGCTTGCTTTGCAATAGTGGAGGGTGCTGGGAGAGGTGTACAGGGGCATGGCTGGTTTCTTCTCTGTCAGTGGGCGCCAACAGTGCACTTCTACTGCAGTTCATGTGTGGAATGTGGGAACTGGTTCAGGGAAAATTGCTAGAGCAATCATGGGTTACAGGCCTGCAATTGTGACAGTTTTAGTGTCCAAAACTGAGCACCAAGTGCACCCCCTTAACACGTGACCATCAAGATAAGGAACTAAAGCAGTCCAACACTAGTTGGGGATATGGTGTGAGTTAGAATTTCTGTATGCTGTAAAGCACACAGTAATATTTAATAAAACTATATCCAGAAAGGGTGTTTACCTTTAAAAAGGAAAACCACTATAATTGAGATGCAGCTAAACACTAAATATGAAATTACAAATGCATACAGTGAAAACCAGATCTTTCTAAAAATGTCTTTCAATGTTAAACATTGGAAAGCCCATTCCTGTGTTGTTTCAGAGAAAGATCATAATGCAAAGACTCTTTCTATTCCATTTGTCCGAGGGTTCACAATGTAGAACCTCATCTTGTTGCATTTCTCCAGTGAGTTCATACTGAAAACCGCTTCCTAATATATCTGTCCTTGGGTTACAGCATACAAAGCCCCTTTCAAAAGTATTTGACTCGAGGATCTGTGCGAACCACGCATCTGTCAATTGAACTACTTCATAGGCGGGCTAACACAACTGCTACCCAATCAAATACTCACAACGAACAATATTTGGTTGGGGTCAAAGCCTCCCTATCCTGTTTTTCAATTCATTTTTATAATTATATAAGGTCAAACAAGACCTGAAAACATGCCACACTGCCCTGTGGAAGCTTACAGTTTGCCACAGGTATTGAAAGTTTCAAAAAAGCAAAAATTGCCGGTAACGACTTGACTTACTCTGTGGAACTTCAAAAATGAAAATCATGGCCACACTACGTCTTCCGCCATAAAATACACCTTAAGCATCCACATTATTTGGAGGACTTCAGTCTTATCACAGTGAGATCATTTTGGAGATTTGGAATTGGTCTGAACTAACCCTGGGCAAAGCACTACGCTACGCTCGCGTAGTTTGCGAAGTTTGCGCTACTTTGCACAACGCGAATTGCACGTAGCACAGTGTAAACACGCGTAGCGTAGTGCAGCGGTCATTTTTTGCTTGCTCGCTGTCCTCAACGTCAAGTTGGCGACCGCGAGCAAGCAAAATGACATCCCGGCGAGACTTTTCCTCGTTCGCGATCAGCAACATCAAGTTGCCGATCGCGAGCGTGGAAAATAAACCTCCCGGCGAGATTCTCAACGCGGGGAGGTCAGGTTTCTCATTGCGAGTGGTCGCGTATGCTCGCGACCGCTCGCGATGAGAAACTACCAGTCCGCATTGAGAAAGCTGACCTCCCCGCGTTGAGAATCTCGCCGGGAGGTTTATTTTCCACGCTCGCGATCGGCAACTTGATGTTGCTGATCGCGAACGAGTAAAAATCTACTCGAGCGGCAGTAAAAGACAGCTCGCACTGTGCAAGATGCCGTTTTCAATGATTGCACAGTGCGGACAAGCATCCGGCACTGTGCAATCATTGCGAACAGTGCACTACGCAGTTCGCGTAGTGCTACGCGTAGCTCGCGTAGTGCGAACTGCACTTTGCGTAGCTTCGCGTAGCGCTACTTCGCGAACTACGCCCAGGCTTAGTCTGAACTTGTTTATTTGTGACTGACGGTTAACTGTGTTCCAGCTATCCCGTGTCCCCATGGGTTTTATGGCACTCCACAGAATAGGGATCTATACTTCCAAAGTGCATGACGAGGTCATATCAAGCATTCTTCAGGTTGTTTATATAATGATTGAGAGCTGTTTTGGGTGGAAAAGGTGCCATCAACCTGGGATCTTTAGTTCTGAATAGGAACAGAATTAAAGAAGGATCAAAAACTAAGCCATAGTCAGGCTGCAGTGTGAGAATAGAAGGCTGACTTTCACATTTTACTGAGTGTGGTGTTTACCACACTCAGTAAATCCCAATGTTCTAGGGTGAGGAATCTATCACTGAAGAAAATACCTCCTATTCAGTTTCCAACTTGGAAATGAGGGATAACACCAGGATTTAGCACCCTGAGTAATAATGTTCTGCTTTATCTTCTAGTCATTTTCCCTCAATAAATGTTGCCAGCTTTGACTTGCCAAACTGCGAGAGTGTGATATTGAGCACACAACGCATAATTAGAGTGGAATGTTGCCCTTGACATGCAAACTATGTGGTACATTGAGAAACAAGGACGGGAGAGACACACATTAAAAGCCATGCCAGATCAAACATGCTAACTCAGAAGTGATTGATTGTAACCACTTTTAAAGAGACAATCTTCTACTCTTTCAAAGCCACAGTGTAATGACAACTCTCCATTATATCTGATTGCATGCCTCGACGACCTCCTGCTTGTCTGCGTGGGATATGATACAGTTATGAGATAATAACACCTTCTTTCTCTGCTTGAATCTGTTTAAATGTGATGGTCTCCTGGTTTCTTGCCTATCATTAGGAGCAATTACAACGTGTCAATCATTAACACTATTCTTTGTACACTACTGTCACTTAACTCTATACTTGCAGCAAAATAAATTAGTTTAGTTTTTCACATTGAATGGAATATTGCATCCATAAAATCTTTATATATAGTTCGGTATGTCATGAGTTGAAGTCTATTCTAGATCTCAGCTCAGAAAAGATCCCTATAAAGCGGTTACTTTAATTTTGTTGTGTGTCTGTGATAGTAGAAGTCACATGTTTACACAAGAAATGTGCATCACATAGGTGCTGTCTCAAAGTGTAGTACCATGCAATCCGTTTCATGCTCTAGGTTGAACATATCTGTGATAAAAAAGGGCAGATCAGTTTCTTTCAACAATCATTCTCCAAATATGTCAATCCAGGTTCACCGGGGATAGTCATGTTCTGATGAAATTCGGGTAAAAGGACTTTGTTTCAAACATATCATACTATTTCATAATGTATAATTCATTTGCTTATAGATGGTAAGGCAATTGATGTGCAAAACATTTACTCTGTAAATAACACGTTAGTCAGCAACGACAAGGTAATATTTTCCGCATTACGAAGCATCATGAATGCACTTAACTGAGACCGGCTGGTTTTCTGAGATCACGCAGATCTGTAGCAAAACGTCTTGGTGAATGGAAATCAGACTTTTTTAATTTACGAAAGGAATTTATTCAACCTTCCGTAGCTTGTTGATAAAAACCAAAAATATTTCGAACTTATGAATGCTTGTGGCTTGGCTCCAGCTTTAGCTTTTTATCTTTGCATATAAAAACATGGCCCTGAATTATGAAATTCTCATGAAACAAATAAAAGGGTTTCACTGACGTTTGGACTACACATATGACATTTTTGGATTCCAAAAGAACTCCAGGAGAACTCCTTGAAATATAGAGGATTGTGAGACGTGCTCACTAGCACATAATATATGAATGTTCACCTGGAATTCTGCATTAGAAAATCCTCGGGAAAAGAACATTTGTGCTTTTTTTAATTTATATTAATCAACTGGGAAAATAGTTTTCTCCTCGATCAAATACCTTGCCTTACACATCTGTAAAATACACTGATATCCCTACCCTTTCCTACCAAGGAAGACACATAACCTGATGTTGAAATAAATCTTCAACACGAGGAGAAAAAGTAAGTACTGTTTATTCACTTAGGAATCCTCTAAACACGACCGTTCGGGTGGCTCACCTCAACATTCTATCGTGAGCTTCACCTGAAGGTTCTATGGAATGGAGCATTACAATAGGAGGAGAAAGGGGAGAGGGGAACAGGTAAATAGGTAAGGGAGAGGGTGGGAATATACCAATGTACATTACAACACCTGGGGGCATATTATCAACAAATGGCGATATTTATCACTAACTCCGCTTAGCGTCATTTTCCTTATCGCCGCAGAACGCCGGAATCTATCGCCGCATTAGTGGCGTATTAGCAACACGCCGCTAACAGGCGATAGCTACCTTTTCCGGCGGAAATGGACGGCGATAGATTTAGCGTGCCGGCGATAAAAAAACGCACGCTAACGTGAAAAAAGTGGCGATGGGCCAATCAGCGACAGAATCCGATCGCTAATTGGCACCAGGCCTGCATTTTACGCGTTCAGCGGGAAAATGCACTATAAAAGTCCCGCCAAGCAGGAAAAAAAAAAAAAAAAGGAAAATACCAGAGGAGCAATGGAAGAAGCTGGGACCAGTGCAGAAGCCACAAACATGCCCACAAATACCCAGGAGAACCAGACAGAGACCCATGTGAAGGCCAAGAGGAAGAGGAATCCTAAGTTCAGCCTGCAGGAAAACCAGGTCCTGATTGCGGAGGTGACTGAGCACCAACAAGAACTGTTTGTCACCTCCACAGTGACATTGGCAAGAAAAAAAGAAATATGGGAGGACATTGTGACCAAGGTGAATGCCGTTGGAGAGAGTAGGAGGACAGTGGACGTCTGCAAGAAGCGCTGGCATGATACCAAGCACAAAACCAAGGAGAAACTAGCAGCCAACGTGAGAGCAGCGAGGCAGACTGGAGGTGGGAGTCCGCGCCACAGGAGGAGCTGGATGAGTTGGAGGAGCAGGTGTGCTGAGTCATCAGTGAGGAGACGGTGGTTGGAGTTGCGGGCCAGGATAGTGCTGAATGTGAACAGACACAACAACACCATGGTGAGCATCAACCAGGGATGGGGGGGAAGGGGGTGGATGGGCCCAGTGGCACTCATGTACAATTAAATTAATTGAAGTGCATACCCACATGTACTGTGGATCATGTCCCGGATACCCCTGTCCATGGTGGCATAGGGACATATCACCCTTCTCAAACAACACATTGCACGACACACATTGGCCGGCATACAGACTTTCAAATGTGCACAGAAAAGGAAGCCCAAAATAGTTCTAGGTCAACGTCAGACCACTCCATAAGTGCCCCCTCAAATGACAAAGTGACACAACAACTTGACATGCGGCAGGGTGGCAAAATGGCCCCCTTGTCACATCACCACACACATACAAATTGCCTGCACAAGGACACATCTCACTCTAATACCAAAATGTGGGTGCACTGTGAATGTGACTGGTCATGTGCATGATAAGGCATGCCACCACCAATGTCAGCACACCTGCAGCATTCTGCACATGTGTATGAGTGGTGTGTAGGAATGTGCATGTGCATATAGGTGGACTTTGCTGCACATACACAACCTTGCACACTACTCAGACACATGTGCACAATGCTGCAGGTGTGCTGACATTGGTGGTGGCATGCCTTATCGTGCACATGACCAGTCACATGCACAGTGCATCCGCATTTTGGCCTCAGAGTGAGACGTGTCCATGTGCAGGCAATTTGTATGTGCGTGGTGATGTGGCAAGGGGGAAAATCTGACATCACCTGCATTACCATGCAATGTGCCCCCTTGCCTGTTCATGAGATGCAGTCTGGTGTACACCAAGTGGGGAAACATCTAGTGAGTCTGCATACCACACACATGCAATGTCACAACGAATTGACCATGTAGGCGGCTGGATAAAGGTTGCACCTCCAAAAATGCACACAAACAGCACACTTCACTCAAAGGGCGATGGAATACAATGAGCAGGGGGACGTGCCAGCAACCACACAGTACGTGAACAATGCAGAACAGGAATGTATCACACCAATATGTACTGCATGCCTTGTCTGTGTGACATACTCGCTGAACCACAATGTGCCTGTAAAGCTGTCTCACTGCCAAAGTATGACAACAAGCAAGGATAGCTAATTTGAAACAAATCTTGTCAACCGGCCAAATGCCACCCTCAACCCCTATGTAAAATTGCACTCCTACCCCCCAAGTGTACACATCTGCCACACAGAATACAGCATTCCACATCAGTCCTGATGTGAGTTGCCCATCACCATCACACCATCATGTGCAATTCAAATTAATGGTTTGGTAAGTCAACTGTGTCAGTGAACAAATATGCAGTCAGGTAGTCATCACCCACGTGCCAAGCCAGGCATTGAATAACAGAACTAGGACAGCAGGTGACATCCATGGCAGCAGCTGCGTGGCACATACACAAACACACATCTCCCGCACATTCGCATCTCTTGTGAGGGTGGTGTTGACCAGGCCTGAGCACCATAAATAGGCATCATGAAAAGCACATACATCAGAAAACTGACCACTTACACACCACACGTGGGGTCAACCTTGAGGGTAATGGGTGTTGACACTATGGGGCTTATTACCAAGTCCCTATCGCCACCACAACGTCACTCATTTTTTATGTTGTGGTGGCGATAGGGTCAGCGCACCATTATCAAGACAGCGTTAAGTCACTCAATGTGGCTTAAAGCCACGTTAAATGGCTTTACGCTGCCTTGAGAATAGGGCCCCTTTCACGCTAAACTTTGTGTGAAAGGGGGCGTGCAGTGGGTGTTGTGGTGGGCGTCCCACCACAACACCCATTGAAGTTGACGCTGCCATCCATTATCAAGTTAGGCGAGAATAGGTGGCAGTGCTGATCTGAACACCAGAGAAATCCTGGGCCTAAGGTTGCAAAACTCGGAGAAATGCATTAAATCTCCTTCTTTTTGCTTGTTTCATGTGTGCTGCCTTGTGCAGCCCACATGTGAAAAGCCAAATTCCATGGTATGTTCATGTACAGGAAGGTGTCCCTTCCTGTACATGAACAAACTGTACTTCTAAATGTCATTTTGTAACTTCCATGTGTGCTGCACGAAGCAGCACACATGGAAGTTAGAAAATGCCGTCTTAGCTTTGTCCATGTGCAGGAAGCAACTACTTCCTACATGTTGGACTTGGCCCTTTTTGCAGGGTCATCCCTGAACTTTTTGCCTTCCTCCTTGTGCTGCACGAAGCAGCACACATGGAAGTTAGAAAATGCCGTCTTAGCTTTGTCCATGTGCAGGAAGCAACTACTTCCTACATGTTGGACTTGGCCCTTTTTGCAGGGTCATCCCTGAACTTTTTGCCTTCCTCCTGTACTTTTTCTGACCTGTTTTTGTTGGTTTTATGACTCTGGGCACTTTACCACTGCTGATCAGTGCTAACGTGCATATGCTCTCTGTTATAAATTGATGTATGGATTAGTGACTCCATGATTGGCTTATTTGATTTACTGTCAGACCCTAGTACAGTGCACCGCGTGTGCCCAGGGCCTGTAAATCAAATGCTGCTGGTGGGCTTGCAGCACTGGTTGTGCCACCCACCGGAGCAGCTTGTAAAGTGTGACTCAGGCCTGCCATTGCAGAGCCTGTGTGCAGTCTGAGACTGCCATGTCGACTTGGTAAGTGCACCCACTTACCAGTCACCAAACCTTCCCTTTTCTGCATGTTAGTCACCCCTAAAGTAGGCCTGCGGGCAGGGTGCATTGTAAGTAAGAGGCAGGACATGCCCTGATATGTGTGGCATGTCCTGATAGTGAATTACAGCCAATTTCGTTTTTCACTATTGCAAGGTTACCTGCTCCCATAGGCCAGAATGGGCAGTTTGATTATAAAATCTTATAATCCTAACGGACCCAGGGAACATGGTAGAAAAACGAATTTTGTATGCCTGAACTCAGAATGATAAAATACATCTTTTAGTGAAGTTGGTTTTAACATTCTGTGTTTGAAAATACCACTTTTAGAAAGTAGGTATTTTCTGGCCTAACCATCCAGCCTGCCTCTGCTAGCTTGTGTATTGTATGTCTGGATTTGTGAGTGACAGGGGCTGGGGGACTCCAGGAGACAGGGTGAGTCAGCACTAGGCTGAATAGACCTATCTGCATGAAGAGTGGTGGGAGGAGTAGCACCTGGGCCTGAATAGGGCTGTGCCTGCCTTCCACAATGCTGGCTCCACCTCCTGTGGTGTGTCTGATGACGCTGGCCCACACTGACAAAGGAAGAAGTTGTGCACTGGCAGAATGCACCCAGAACTGGTTTGGACTAGGTACAGGACCCTCTGCCTTCAGAGGACAAAGGATTTGCTAGTATAAATATTGGGACCCAGACCCCAAGATTTTAGATCACTTCTGGGAATCAAGACGAACTTTTGCTGAGGAGAAGAACCAGGAAGCTGAAGGAGGAGACTACCCCTATGCTGCGTGTTGTTGGGGTTGGCCTGCAGTGGTTACTTTAATGCCAAAGAAAGGAGAAAAGGACTGAGTGTGCTTTCATCATCTTGAAGAAGATCTCCAAGGGCTTGAACATTGAGCTTGCCTCCTGCCTGAAGTCTCAGGGATACAAGACTTCACCCCCAGTTCCCCTCCTGAATTCCCTTGCTGGGAATTGAAGTGCCTACTGCTGTTGGGCCTTCTGAGAGACTGCGTGTCGCTGGGAGCTGGAAGCGAGACGCAATGAAGAGGAAGCGTGCCGCCGCTGCCGCATCACCGAAGCGTCCCGCATCACCGGAGAAGCGTGCCGCCGAAGCAGTTGTTGTCGCATCGCGGAGTAAGAGTGCCGCCGCTGCGGCTGTCGCCATCGCATCACCGAACCACCTCGCATCACCGGAGAAGCGTGCCACAGCCACAGAGGACGCCGGCGCATCACCGGAGAAGCGTGTCGCAGGGCCTGTCGCGGCTCAGAAGATCGCCGAGTCGCCGCATGGCCGCCGGGCGTGCACGCATCCCGTCAACGTTGTCGCACCGTCAGCAAGACGTCATTTTCTCGCATCGCACCGGATCATCATCGCATCGGAACCAGGCCGCAGTAAGAGACCGACGCATCCTCCTTTCTGCGTGTAAGGAATCGAAGCATCACCTTCCCTGCGACCCTTTTGTTTGTTTTGCGTTACGCATCCAAAGGTACATTGAGAGTAAAGTGCGCATTTATCACCTTTATAGAACTGAACTATTTTCTACCATTTGACAGTCATATTTTTCGTATTGTATTGTGGATTTTTGTCGTTTTGGGTCTTGTGTTAAGTCTATATAAGAATACTTATTTTTATACTACAACCTGTGTGGTGTCCATCTGTAGTGTTGTCACTGGGTTACTGTATGTGTTCACAAATGCTTTACACACTGCCTCTGAGATAAGCCTGCCTGCTCGTGCCAAGCTACCAAGGGGGTGAGCAGGGGTTATTTTAGTAGTGTATCCCCCTTACCATGACTAGAAGCAAGGGTCCCTATTTGGACAAAGGTACCTACCTCTGCCAACTAGAGACCCCCAGTTCTAACACTACACATGAACAAACCTCCCTGCTCGCAGATACCCTTGCACTATGGTGCAAGGGAGCCTGCGCTGGCGCTAAGCAGTGTAATTTACTTCCATTGCAGGGGGAAACGCCAGGCTGCACCATATCCTTGATAACATGTTTGAGCCTGGCGTTACCAAATTGGAGGTGAGAGCCGTGAAAACAAGATGGCTAATGCCTCTCCCTGCCACTTCCTTGGTAACATGCCCTTGTCTGTTCAGACCGCGACAACAATCGAAACTCACGCCGAACCATACTCACAACGGGTCAGCCAAACGATGCACAACTCAGCAATGCATGCAATAAAAAACATGAAAGACGACATGCACACCAGATAAATCACAATAGACAAAGCAAAATGGATGTCCATGTGTACTACATAGTGTAGCACATGTTGAAACAGCAAGTAAGCTCACATTGCTAATGTGCCTAAAGGGTGCCCTATTCACACATAACCATACTTGCACAAAACACATGCACATGTGCAGTACCCTGCAATGCTGCGTGTCCGTGGGCCACATTGACAAGGCAAGTGACAGTTCATTTTGAATAGCATGCCTGCAGGCCCAACCTATTAACATGGTCCAGGCCACCTCACTGAGGTGGCTGAGTGTGGACAACATCCTTAAGCAAGCAAGTCACGCTCTGACACATCCTCGTGTACATACAACCTGACGTAAACAAGACATTTGAAGTCAAACAATGCACAACTCTCACAACTCTGACCAAGACCCATATTCCACCCAGTTTGCCTCAGCACAGCATTGCAAATGCACAGAACTCAAAGGCTCACTACCTGAAAGGTATAATGGGCAGCTAAACCAAAGCTGCAGGTGCCACCAGCACACAATGCAGTGCACACACAGACAAATCTGAGCCCATCAACATTGACTACTATGTGGGCCAAATTGCATTACTCACACAAATGAACAGAGGACACAACTTGTGACGCTTGTGTGTGGATATTGTACAATAACATTTGTCATAGCTGGAAACTGTGAGATGACAATGTACAACTACAACATCACATCCGCAATTTCCTCAAAATCATCACTATCCTGCAACAAATAGGCATCTCCTCAAAAACAGTATGAATGGACACTGTCCTGCTGTCTGCTTGTAAACACATCCAATGCATGATTGTACATGACAAACACTGTTAAACTGTATCTCCCCTATCACATTGCAGAGGGAGAGACATCAGCTCCTGGACAGCAGACTGGCCCAACCTTCACTGATGACGAGGAGGAATACCCCACCATCGATCAGGAAGCACTGCAACATCTGCTAGACTCCTTCAGCACCCCACCTCCAGGAGCAGGGCAACCCAGCAACATAGCGGCAACCCCACCCCCTGCACAAACCAACCAGCAGCAAGCACCTCCCACCACAGCTGCCTCCACGGACCTCGAGGACCCACACCTGGCCTTCCAACGCTGTGTGCTAGAGGTCCAGCGGGAGATGGCGGAACAGGTGCGGGTGGGGTTCGAGCGCCTGGCGGACATACTTGAGGCCATACGTGGGTGTCTGAGTCCCATCCGGGACCACATGCAGAAGATCACAGACACCCACAGCCCGCTCGATGCCCTCCAATGGTGCATGGCTGACATTGCTGGAGTCATGATTCAGAGACAACAACAACTTTCTGCTCAGAGTGGCTCCAGCAATGTCAGCCAGGATTTGGCCAACATCTGTCGGATAATGGAGAGCATGGAGTGGATGCAGGCACAAGATATGGCTGCCAGGGCCACACACCAGCGCGAGGTTGCTGGGATCTATCATGCCCTGCACCTGCTCATCACTTCATTGCTGCCACAAGGTCTGGCGCAGATGAATGCTGCTGCTGCCTCCACATCCTCAGCTCCACCACCTGATGTTTCAGTGCCTCACAGTGCTGCACCCACCATACCACCACCCACATGTGAGACACATGACACATCAGAGGACGAAGAGGAGGGTGAAAGTGCATTTGTGCTAAGGAGGAAGCGGTAGCATCCATCTGCGCCAAAAGGCCAGTTTCCTCCTTGGTGCCGGGCTTAGTATCATGCCACGGAAAATCTTCTTGCACTGTCTTCCACTGTCCCCCGACAATCACCTTGGACCGCCACATGGATTGCCATATCACTTTTTTCTTGCCAATGCCACTGCAATCATCCTGCGGACTGAACTATGCCTCTTCCCTTGGACCTGTTACCACCAAATGACTCTGTCTGGCCCTCCAACGGGCATCCATGCAATGTGGGCATGTATGGCCAAGCACTGGTCCAGTCTTCATCCTCTGAATGTCAATAAAATTATTTAACTCACACAGATGTGTGTGGTTCTTGACCAATCAAGTATAGAAGTATGTAAAAAGTGTTAGGACACTGATTCACCCAGAAGGTACACCAAGGGAAATATGAGCAATGTACCTGTTTTACCTGATACAGATAGGCAGTGAGATGGCGGTGTATGTGTGAACTAGCGGTGCCCCCATTGCTCCAAAACAACCATCTAGCAATATACCAACCTAGCCCCACGTCCTTTCATGAAAAGGCATGTGGGCTAAAATGTCCTAGTCTGTTGCAGGCCACGAGTTGTGTCCTCCTTAACACTTGTAAACAAATATCTCTTGGCATATCTACTCACACACTACGTGGTGGACAAAGCCTGTTGTGATGGTGCACATTGCATGTCACATCCCAAAATACTGGACAGCATATTCACATTGATGAAGACACAGAAAGGCACATGTCCACCATAAACATAAGGAACCACAATGTCTGCCTCAGTGAAGTAGATTGGCAAATAGGGGCTCACCCCAAAGTGAAAGCCGTCAGTCAGGCCCTCCCTGTCGACAAACGATGTAACCTAAAATATGCCCCCTCTCATGCTGTGACCACTGCGAGCGTATCGGGCAGTGGTGTAGGGATGTGTGTGGCACTGCACTCAGCATATAGTCAGATGCACAGACAACATTTCAAGGGCATCATCAACATGAGCCAATGGCAGAAGTAACAGCTGGGACAAGCCTCCATGACACTGTCACTACAGGGAGCAATGCAACATTTCCTCCCTTGTGTGCAGCAGAACAGTGTGCCACCCCCCAAACGTTAGCTGTGACAAAATCAAAACTTGACTAGTCCAGTGAGTCACGAAAGGCATTTAGGAGATGTCAACTCTGTAAAGCAAAATGCACTACTCCCAAAATACATTTGTGAGTAACGTAAAATGTGAAGTCATCACTTACTCTCAGATTACTTTTGTAAATCAGGAACACTGCTGTTCCATGTCCTGTACACAATGCACACAGATTTTGAACAAATCATGCATGGTCTGGAGAGTGAGAGTACATGAACCGGAACATATCTTGCAAAGGAAGCGGACACATTGGCACTACGCAGCAAGTGTGGCTAGGTCTGTGCAATGTAGATGGACTCTGCGGCAGGAGCATCTGACATGCAGGTGTGTTTCGGAATCTGTGGAACCTGGCACATACATCCATCTCCATGATGGATAACAGTAGCTAACTGTATTCACTTGCCATGCCATCTTACTAGGTTATGTGCAAAATGGGCAACAATGTGCTGTCCAAATCCGTAAGTCACACAGAAGATTTAGAACGTCACAGACGACTGTCCCTAGACTAGTACGTCAATCCAAATTGACACCCTGTCATCAATGCAAGTTCAGTGTGCTCACATCTAAGGTATCCGGACACAATACATCCTGCAAACTTACATGTCATGAGCAGACTTAGCGATTCCAATGGATAGTGCAGTGATGGCAAAAGTTGCATACAATGGAATGAGCCACACTCCACAACCTCATCCCTGACATAAGTGCAAGCAGAAATCCAAAGTATCATATTTTTATTAGAACAGTATAAATATTCAAGTGACCTAAACTAGCACTTATCACTATAACTACTACTAAAATCTAAACTAACTATAAAACAATCTTACTTACCTAAACTATCTACCCTAACTAATCCTAAACACGCAACAACACATCATAGACATCAACCCCCTCCCACCCTTAAAGCACACCACGAGACAGGACAAAGACATCTAAGCTATACATAAACTAACTAAACATGTAACCTACACAAAGATATATTTTTTTGTAAATATTTTATTTTTATTTTTTGAAAGAAAAAACACATCAACCCCCCACCCAAAGGAAAAGGAAACTTATCCCCAAATACGGATGACTAATTAAAATCTTATATCTACCTAACAAGCTAACACTAACTAAAATCTACACTAAAACTACACTACCTAACAAATAAATAACTAACCTAACACTACATAATAAGAGATTTCAAACATTGGGGGAAGGGAGAAGAGGGGGATGGTGTCCAACAGGTCCACCGATCATGGCAGTCCCAAGTGTTGGTGTATGTCCGTCACTCGTCTGTTGACATCAGACAATTCGCGCCTGAGCTCTGCCAGCGATACCACAATGTCCTGAAGGAGCCTCCTGTCCCGCAATGTGAAAGAGACCACTTGATCCCCAGTTGCAGGTAGGATAGTGCCTTGGGGTGGGGGGGTGCCATAGGGGGATGTACCACCTGTTCCGGCTGGGACACACCACTGACACCTGAGGGGCCTGGGGGGGGCTGTGTGACATCCTGGGCATGCTCAGGCACCGCCTTCCATGTGCCCTTCCTACGTTCCTCATGGTACCTCTTGGACATGTTGCGGTACCCCTTCGCAACCTTCTTCACATGGCGGTAACGGTCCTTCCGCACCTGAAAGGCATGTATTTGGCCAGGCGTCATTTGTCTGTAAAACATACACAAAGGCTAATTAGAGTCCCTTAGCCAATTTCAATTTCCTCCATACACATCTGTAATACAAGTTCACTTCAACATGGGAGCATACACTACAGCGTAACTATGTGAAGTCAGCAAGTGACCTGGACAACGACATGTTGAAGCATGGATCAGTGACTACATGCTGGGGAGACTGACATGGCAGTGCATGGCATGGTACATGCACTGTCACTAACAAATTAGGCTGACAGTGCCAAACGATTGTGCCATTACATACACGGGCAGAGGGTGACATGTACAAGCAATCAGAAGAGGGAAGCATTATCCCCCTGTGTGTAGCACCACCCTCATCCTCTCCAGTGACACAGGGCTGCATGATAGGTACAATGCCCATGTGCAGGCATGTGTGTCCCCCAGCACATGTGTGCGGTTCATCACGACTGCACCAACACAGGCAATCTTGCACCAGAGTGCAAGGGTGTCTGCGAGCAGGGATGTTTGTTCATGTGTAGGGAGGACTTACTCCCAGCACATGAACAATCCTAAAATGCCATTTCGTAACTTTCATGTGTGCAGCGTCATGCAGCACACATGGAAGTTACAAAATGGCTTGTTGATCTACAGTTTGTTCATGTACAGGTATGGACACATTCCTGAACATTATCAAAACATGGCATTTTGCTTTTTCCATGTGTGCTGCACAAGGCAGCACACATGGAAAAAGCAAAATCGAGGAGAAAGGAAGCATTTCCCCTTGCATCGCCACCTTGAGACCAGGATTTTTCTGGGTGTAAGTTTTGCGCTGCCACCTAGTATCGCCAGACTTGATAATAGGTGGCAGCGTCAACTTCAATGGGTGTTGCGGTGGAACGCACACAGCAACACCCACTGCACGTCCCCTGTCACGCTAAGTTTAGCACCAAAGGTGACCTATTATGAAGGCAACGTTAAGACACTTAACATGGCTATCAGCCACGTTGAGTAGCTTTAGGCTGCCTTGATGATAGGGCGCTGAGCCTATCGCCACCACAACGTCACAAAAAGTGACATTGTGGTGGAGATAGTGGCTTGATAATATGCCCCAACATGTGAAGTCTTGCCGCAGAGAGGGTGAAACATCCATTCCTCGTAATTCACACTCAATCATGCATTGCTGGTCTCCGCTAGGATCACTCCGTAGTGTATCAAGATACGCTGGCCGTAACTACACAAACAGTCACTATGCATTTCCCTTTGTGGCGGCACCCTGGAGTCATCATGCTCATAGTGTCGTTTGTGGTAATGCTTCTTCACAGACAGCGTTGGCAAACCCTGCATTGTAAAATAAATGCCAAAGCACTTAAGGCAGAGGTAAAGCATGCGTGGTATATGTGTGCACAAAAATGACACCAATTGTGACTGAGGAGTTCCCACACCTTATCCAGAGTCAATCAGGGAATGGACGCAAGGCGACAGCTCGTCAACACCATTGCAGTGGCCATACATGCCAATGAGAATGATTTGGGCAAATTTGCTGTGTGTTTGGGGAACGTGCCATTGATATGCTTGGCTCACAGTTACACACTGCCACAACTCTGAATCCGGCATGCAGCATACCTACAATATCATATTTGTAAACTGTGTCTGCGCACTTACAGGCAGAAATGCACTGTCTCCTTGTGCATCATCATGCACACTTGCACAGTCATCTCACGCAAGGATGTACATGCATTCAATGTCATTGGATAGTCATCAGCAAACCCACTTACATGTCTCCTGTCCCATCAGTGTTCGCTGCAATACACAGGCATGTGCTGTGGTGACCGAACCCATGGATCTAGGGGCATATTGACAAGGGAGTAGGGGAGACAGGCGTTCGCCTCCTCTGATTAACGGCTACCTCCGCAACTTTGCTAATGCAAGTCTGCACCCTATTTCCAAGGATGTTGTGCAGACTTGCGTTTCCCCCGGCAATGGCGTTACGTCTCACAACTTAGCGCGTACACAGGCACCCTTGCACCAGAGTGCAAGGTTGTGTGTGTGCAGGTGAGTTTGGTGTCTGTACATGAAGGTGCCCCTTCATGCACAGATTCCATCCTAGAAGACCATGTTGTGACTATCATGTGTGTCACTTAGTGCAGCACACAGGAAATTGGGGAAAAATGAGGTATGTTAATGTATGTACTGGAAGGGCCACCTTGCTGTACTTATACACACCATGTCAATTCTCTATTCCCATGTGTGCTGCACAAAGCAGCTCACATGTACAAAGCAAACATGATGATCAAAAAGCATTCCTGCTCATATGGCCAGAATACAACCGGGATGTAACTGTTGGTAAGTTGTGCGCTGCCAACTATGAATGCCGCACTTGGACATCAGGGGCAGCCTCTGATACAATGGGTGTTGCCGTGGAACGCCAAACACAACCCCCAATGCACGCCCCGTTCACACTCAACACAGCGTGACAGTGTACCTCATTGACAAGTACGCGTTAATACACGTGGAATGTATTAAGGCTGCTCAGATTATGATGCTAGGCCCCTATTGACAACACAACTTTGATGACAGTTACGTTGACTTTGCGATATGTGCTTGATGATATGCACCTCACTTTCAATGTGTGTCACTGACTGGGGATGGGCCAAGTCACAACTGTGAGACCAATGCATTTGTCCAGAGTCACTTACCGATTAGTGCACACTGCTGACTTCCACAATACATCATCACACTGTAGGCAAGGTAGACGTGACACGCACCCATACTTCATACTGCAATGGTGATCATGTGACCCAGACATCCATGCCAACGCAACATGCTTGTCAATTACGTTCCAACTCACCAGTGGCGTGTGGGTCCTCGAAGCTGTCAATGTCCCCCTGTGTGATTGGCGGTCGTCCATCTGTGAGACAAGGAAAGAAATATGTGTTGGTATTAGACTTCAATTCATATGTGTCGTATTCCTCATATCAATCATCACCATGACAGCAAATGCTATGTAACTGTAGTGTGGCGTTTCATGTTGACTACATGATTGGGTCAACTTTGACTGCCATTCACACCAGACCTGTGACAGCTGATTTTGGACAGACAAGACTGTAATGCTAGCTGACATGCCCATAATCGTAGTGTGAGTCATCCACAAGGCAACATTACGCCATGCATCCTGATGTTCTACATGCACTTTGTACAATTGAGTAGCTGCAGATTGCACAAAGCAGTTACACAGAGGTTGTTGGTCTATGACAATCTGGAGATGTCCACTTTCCTTAGACCATTTGTCCCTAAACAGAACTTTTTCACACAGCAACTATGTTCACAGGGCAGCGTAGCTAACGTAACACAAATCATGAGGACAGCATTTTGTCACTACCTTTTGGCCAGCACACAGCTCACATGGACAATTCCATGGATAGTTAATGTACAGTCACCCATGCCGTACTCAAACAATCGTCTGCCTGCAAGCACATTTTGCGCAAGTGTGCCAGCTATGGCAGTACAGTGCTAAGTGTTGGTCCAGCGCAGTGGGTGACACAGACTTGCAACATATGCTTGTCAATGTGATGCTGCATTGTCTCTCGGATGTGCCAACAATATGCGCAAACGCTTTGCGTCCCCCACCTCAATCAGCAACCATTTCTCACTTTGACAGCAGTGTCACACACGTCGTAATTTTCATTCCTTACAGTCCACACAAATAAATGTGGAGTTTGTACTTACCACCCTGTAGGCCTGTCATGACTCCCACGTAGTCCAAAAGGTCTGCCTCACGTGCAAGCCTGTCCTGCCATCGGTGCTTCCACTGGCGCATGTTGCGGTCCACTCCGAAGAACCGTAGCATATGCACCCGCACACGCTCCCACCTGATCTTCCGCACAGACACATTGTACCCTTGCAGGATACGGCCTCCCCTCTCCAACATCAGTGGCAGGTGGAATTTAATCAGCCACAGGAAACCCCCCAATGTCCCCTCGGACATCCTCCCCTCCCTGCCCACACCCGGCATCTCCCTACACACCTGTGAGCCCACAGCCAGAAAAAAAAAGCCTCTAAAATATCCCCAACAACAATTTAACTGCACTAACCCAAGACAGACACCCAACAAAATTGAGGACAGGAGACAGTAAAACACAATTAAGGAGTACACAACACTTCACAGACACTATACACAGGACACAGGACACAGCAACACTCTCAAAATCACAAAACTGCAGCACACACCACCAAGAAACTCCAGCACTCTCCACAATAACCAGCAATGTGCTCAAAAGAGAAACTGAAAGTGCAGAACACTACTCCAGACATCACTTCCTGTCTCTTTGCGGCCCGTTTTTGAGTAAGCGGCGAAAATCTGCACGCAAATAGTCACATAAGTAAACTTTATAATGGCAAAAAGTGTCGCGCGATGTATTTTAACATTGGGCGGATGGAAAAAGAAAATATCGCTTTTTCATGTTAGCGGCCAGATCTGCACGTTAAGAGCAAATCAATGCACTGATGTACAGTCTTAGTGCAAATTTCATGTCAAAGCCCTGTAACAACATGTCGAGGTTGGTTGGCACTCAAATGACACCATGAAAATGATGTTTCACAACACATGACACTCTAACTTGCAACATTCAACACAGGTCACACCATAATTGCATATCTAACAAGAGAACCATCAATCAATCATGGATTTTTTAAGTGTGCTACTCACCCGTGGAGGTCACAAGGCGTAGGGGCATGACTTTCGGCACGCTTCAAGTTGTCTGTGTACGTGCATGTGTTGAAGGTGATGTTGATGTTGCGTAGTGGTTCGTGTGCGATGGCAGATGTGGCTCTGTGGTAGATATGAGGGGGCCAGGGGTCTGTGTGGGCCCCCGAGTGGATGTCTTTCCTAGCAGAGGAGGTGTCTTCATCCGTGCCTGGTGTCCATTTGGAGATGGCGGTCTGGTTGTTGTCTCAGGGGTGCGGGTGGTCCATCTGCTGCATCAAGTTAGTGGTCCACATACTTGTTGTAGGGCTTGTTGATCTGGAGGTGGTCGTGGCTTCAAAGCTAATTGCTTCTGACACACAGAAAAGCAGGTTTTACCCCATTGCACGCCCTATTTTCATATTTTACACCATTGCACACCCTATTTTCAGATTTTACCACATTGCACGCCCTATTTTCAGAATTTACCCCATTGCACGCCCATTTTTCATATTTTACCCCATTGCATGCACATTTTTCATGATTTACCCCATTGCACGCTCATTTATCATGATTTACCCCGTTGCACGCCCATTTTTCATATTTTACCCCAATGCACACCCTATTTTCAGATTTTACCCCATTGCACACACGATTTTCAGATTTTACCCCATTGCACGCCCCAATTTGCATCTTTTACCCCATTGCACGCCCAAAGTTTCATCTCTTACCCCATTGCACGCCCAAAGTTTCATCTCTTACCCCATTGCACGCCCACAGTTTCATTGTTTTACACAACGTACACACTCCAATAAATTATTGACCACTGACAACAGACTACAATTGTGCATTTATTCACAGACGACAACCTATATTGACTGATTTACACAAAGGACACGCAACAATTTTGGATTGGGTAGCCCAATTTGCACCATGAAGACTCTAGTCTTACACATTTGACACACTGAAAAGCATCTCTGTACTGAGGAGACATTCCCAGCACGGATGAAGTTTTGTTATTTTCTTTGCACATATTGTGCAACGCACCCTTTTCAGAGTGATGTACCCATGCTGGACAGTAACATGCAGACAGGGTATGTGTGTATGTTTTTTTATTGGCACTCACCGTGATTGCGGTCATTTTGCTATGAGATACATTGGAGGGGAACTGTCAAAATGTGACGTGCTCAGTTGAAGAAATTGTTTATTATTCGGTCCCTTCGGGCAGTTCCTGCTGCATTTACTGTGGGGTGTGCGCCACCTGCCTCATCTTCATCATCATCCTGGTCATCTTCCGGTGCAGCAGGCACTTGAATCCATGGAGCATTGGTGCGCACACATATATTGTGCAATACACAACATGCAAGGATGATTTTGTTGACCATTTCAGGGCTGTACAGCAGTCTGCCACCTGTGATGTCCAGACAACGGAAACGTGACTTTAGCACGCCAAATGTGCGCTCCACAATGGACCGGGTGCGTCTGTGGGCCGCATTATAATGCCTATGGGCCTGGGTGGTGGGGTTTCAGAGGAGTGTCTTCATCCACGGGCATAGTGCATATCCTTGGTCACCTGTAACATGTGATAGCGAGATGTTTACATTATTGGTTGTGCCGGCTGTGTTGTTGGTGTAGATGGTTTTGTGGTGTGTCATTTGTGTTATGTTGGATTTCATGTTAGCCATGTGTTGCTTCTTACTGATTACAAGCATCACTGCAAATTAAATTGCCTCACTGTTGATACTCCCTCCCCCAAGCCTCATCAATTGTGTGCGCTGCGTGGTTGCATGGCTGGCTCTTCTACCATCTATCGATGGCACTCATCCACCCTCCTCACAGTCAATGCCTTGTGAATGTTGAAATGGCAATGGGCCACACCAGACACGGTTCACGTTCAGTTGTGCTGCTGTCGCTGCTGCCAGACCTGCCCCAATGCACAACACATGCTGATTCCTGTCCAGAGCGGCCACATATCAACAGTCATCAGCTCCCTCGCATGCAGGGCCCATTGTAGGCAGGAACGCTTCACCCACACCATCAGCAGACGCAACACTGTCCACTCCATGGACTACGTACTCATTCGGGAGTGTAGCCTCCAACTCACATGCCACGACTACTCAAGATCCATTTGACTCTGGGAAATGTTAGCTGACATCAGACTGTCCCAGATCTTCACCACACTGATCCACAAGGCAGGGCACACCTTTGATGGCTTCTTTGCATGTGTAGACTTCGTCCACTTCATCGGCCCCACTAAACGCACATGTGTTGACCACTTACGCATGCACCACCTTGTTGATGTACCCCAAGCCACCGTTAACCACATGCAGACCCCACAAAGTTGGTATAGATCAGTCACCGAGGAGATGCTACACACCACCATCAACAGCAACAACAACAACACTGCAGTTGTCAACAATGGCGCAAGTCCACATTTTCCAAACATGTATCTCCAACTGCGCATGCACCCTTGTCATGCAGAACTGCAACATACGGCAGGCAATGAATTCCACCTCGGTCAGCACCAACCTCAGAGTTGGCAGATGCATCTGCTGACACATGGAGTGGGGCTGGTGCAAGCTTTGGGATACCAGTAAACAGCACCACCAACACGTACAGAATGCTCATATTCACCATCAACAATACGCCCACACACCAAACTGCTCTTCCAGGTAGGATTGCTGTGTTTTGCAACATGGATGAACAACAGCTGGGGCGTGCTATACGCAGGGGAAACATGAGTCCTCATCCTCGTAACAGAACAATCAGCATGTGGCATCACCTGGTGGTCGAACGCCTTCGGATGCCCCCACCCCAAATCTAGGTACCTAGGCCCCATATTTGACTCCTCCATCTCCATGTACCTACAGGTGTACGCAGTGGCCTGCAGCTGCTTCGCCAGCCTCTGCATCCTCCATGCAACCTTCACATGGATCCCCCGAATCGTCGGGTGTAACAGTGGCCCACACAGTCATTGCCATCAGGCTGGGCTACAGAAACACACTATATGCCAACATGGGCACGTCTGCGGTCAGCTTACTCCCGACTGTCCAGCACAACACCTACACACTGGGCCTTGTGTTCCTACTTTCATTATGGATCGTGTGCCTCCATCGCACATACATGGTTCCCACCTCTCACCACATTTGCTTATGGGTGGCACAGGGGCTAAGCATTTGAGGATGGTTTGTCTACATATCTAGCCACAGTTCCCACAGTTCTTGGTGTTGTTGTGTCTGGTATGTGGGCATGTTGATTGACATGTTGTATGTGTGATTGTGACATGTACATTCTCACACTTCTGATTTGCATCTCTGTGAAGTTGAGGCATGCGGTGGGTCACGTTAGTACTTACCGACTAGCACTGCATTTCCATTGTGCCATCCTGGAAGCGCTGCTTTATGATGGACTGTCGGAAGATGTAGGAATCATGCACACTCCCTGAAAACTTGGCTATGACATTGGTGCAAAACACACAAGATGATGGACGGAATGCTGCACATTGGCAAACATTCACCCCCAGTCACAGATCTGGGTTTAATCCATCGTTATTTTGCTTCACCACGCCACCCCAGTTCAGACATAGCCATATGCAAATCAGTCTTGACCCTGTGCCTCATGGGAACAGTCCAGACCGAACTGCCAAGCCATGTCTTCCCTGGACCGGAATCAAGCATCCTAGGACCGGTTTCAGGCTATCAGCCTTCATCAGCCAGGATAGCTTGACTCCAGTGGCGTAGTGAGCACGGGACCCACGTCTGGGCATACCCTTCCCACTTAGGGGCGAAATGCAAAACACACAAGATGATGTACGGAATGCTGCACATTGGCAAACATTCACCCCCAGTCACAGATCTGGGTTTAATCCATCGTTATTTTGCTTCACCACGCCACCCCAGTTCAGACATAGCCATATGCAAATCAGTCTTGACCCTGTGCCTCATGGGAACAGTCCAGACCGAACTGCCAAGCCATGTCTTCCCTGGACCGGAATCAAGCATCCTAGGACCGGTTTCAGGCTATCAGCCTTCATCAGCCAGGATAGCTTGACTCCAGTGGCGTAGTGAGCACGGGACCCACGTCTGGGCATACCCTTCCCACTTAGGGCGAAATGCAAAATACACAAGATGATGGACGGAATGCTGCACATTGGCAAACATTCACCCCCAGTCCCAGATCTGGGTTTAATCCATCATTATTTTGCTTCACCACGCCACCCCAGTTCAGACATAGCCATATGCAAATCAGTCTTGACCCTGTGCCTCATGGGAACAGTCCAGACCGAACTGCCAAGCCATGTCTTCCCTGGACCGGAATCAAGCATCCTAGGACCGGTTTCAGGCTATCAGCCTTCATCAGCCAGGATAGCTTGACTCCAGTGGCGTAGTGAGCACGGGACCCACGTCTGGGCATACCCTTCCCACTTAGGGCGAAATGCAAAACACACAAGATGATGGACGGAATGCTGCACATTGGCAAACATTCACCCCAGTCACAGATCTGGGTTTAATCCATCGTTATTTTGCTTCACCACGCCACCCCAGTTCAGACATAGCCATATGCAAATCAGTCTTGACCCTGTGCCTCATGGGAACAGTCCAGACCGAACTGCCAAGCCATGTCTTCCCTGGACCGGAATCAAGCATCCTAGGACCGGTTTCAGGCTATCAGCCTTCATCAGCCAGGATAGCTTGACTCCAGTGGCATAGTGAGCACGGGACCCACGTCTGGGCATACCCTTCCCACTTAGGGCGAAATGCAAAACACACAAGATGATGGACGGAATGCTGCACATTGGCAAACATTCACCCCCAGTCACAGATCTGGGTTTAATCCATCGTTATTTTGCTTCACCACGCCACCCCAGTTCAGACATAGCCATATGCAAATCAGTCTTGACCCTGTGCCTCATGGGAACAGTCCAGACCGAACTGCCAAGCCATGTCTTCCCTGGACCGGAATCAAGCATCCTAGGACCGGTTTCAGGCTATCAGCCTTCATCAGCCAGGATAGCTTGACTCCAGTGGCGTAGTGAGCTAAAGAATGATGATGGATTAAACCCAGATCATTTGACTGGGGGTGAGTGTTTGATTGGCTCAAACGTTCCGTCCATCATCATCTTTTGTATCGCTTTGTTCACCCTAAGTTGGCGGGGGTATGCCCAGACGTGGGTCCCTTGCTCACTTTGCCACTGGATTCAAGCAAGCCTGGCTGATGACGGCTGAAATGCCAGAAACCGGTCCTAGGATGCTTGTTTCGTCCAGGGAAGACATGGCTGGCAGGTTGGCTGGACTGTTCCCATGAGGCACAGGGTCAGACTGATTTGCATATGGCCATGTCTGAACTGGGGTGGTGGAGTGAGCTAAAGAATGATGATGGATTAAACCCAGATCATTTGACTGGGGGTGAGTGTTTGATTGGCTCAAACGTTCCGTCCATCATCCTCTTTTGTATCGCTTTGTTCGCCCTAAGTTGGCGGGGTATGCCCAGACGTGGGTCCCTTGCTCACTTTGCCACTGGATTCAAGCAAGCCTGGCTGATGACGGATGAAATGCCAGAAACCGGTCCTAGGATGCTTGTTTCCGGTCCAAGGAAGACATGGCTTGGCAGTTCGGGCTGGACTGTTCCCATGAGGCACAGGGTCAGACTGATTTGCATATGGCCATGTCTGAACTGGGGTGGTGGAGTGAGCTAAAGAATGATGATGGATTAAACCCAGATCATTTGACTGGGGGTGAGTGTTTGATTGGCTCAAACGTTCCGTCCATCATCCTCTTTTGTATGACATTGGTGAACAGTCCCCGGTGGTCCACTATTGCCTACACATTCATGGAATGGGTGTGCTTTCTGTTGCGGTATATGTGTGCACTGTCCGCAGGGGGCTCAAATAGGACATGAGTGCAGTCAATTGCGCCCAACACCTGTGGGAATCTGGCTATGGCGTAGAATCCTTGCTTGGTCTCAATTTGTTCCTGCACAGTGTTGGGGAAGTGAAGGTGCTGGGGTATCAGGCTGAGTATGCCATCCAAGACAGTTGGGAGGAAGATTGAGAAGGCTGCCTGTGAGACTCCTCCAACTCTGGCCGTTGTTGGTTGAAAAGTCCCAGAGGCCAACATATGCAGCACGGCCAGCAGCTTTGTCTGCGGAGGGATGTTGGTTCTCCGCTGTGTTTGTGGTGTCAGCCTGTGGGCTATCAGGTTCAGGATGTGTTGGATGGATGTCCTTTTGAGCCTGTAGTGGGCAATGACATCCTGTGGCATCAGGTCTGCGAGGCTGAGACGTCTGCGAGGGGCCCGCTATCGTCTTTGGCGCAGCCTTGGTGGTGGTCCTGGGGGAGGTGGCAGTGGCGGTGGTGGTTGTTGCCTTCGTGGGACTCCAAGCTGAATGAGTAGTACCACCATGGCGTCTGTGGGTCTTCAGGTGTGGGTCTGGGCTAGTCTCCCTTATATGCCTCCATTTATCACCATTTTACAATTTTTAGACCTGTTTTTTTCAGGTCTTTTTTCCTGCAGCTAAGGGGCCTTAGCAGGACTTTTTTATCGCTTCGCGGGTCCGGGACATCATTGGTAATAGTGCGATGGTGTGTTAGCGACTTTTTTCATGAAATTTTGAGAGGGAACACCTACTTTGCATATCATTAGCGGAAACTATCGCTGTCATGCACGTCGATAGCAAAAACGATAGCTATCGCTGGAAAGCTGTCGCTGTTGGTAATAGGGCGATTAAAAAAAACGCGTTAGCGGCACGAAAGTGCTGCTAACACGGAGATAACTGGCTTGATAATATGCCCCTTGGTTTTGAAACGGGCAAAGCATGAGCTTCTAAAGTGGGATAATAGATGCAAGAGGTATTTCTATAACTCTAGCACAAATCGAATCACATTGGCAAGTTAGCATTTCACATGAAACAAGAAATCCAATAATAAAATGAGAGAACTTAAACATTTGATAAAAAGTGAAGTTGCACTCTTGGATGGAGTTTGAATGGATTAGATGTCTGTGTTTTCTGCAGGGAAAACAGGATGGGGAAATCCTGGGATATTCAGGCAAGAGGTTCCCGTCTTGAGACTTGACAGGAGAAGGCATGGTTTAACATTTTGGATTTCAAAGATCAGTTGCGATTTGCTTCTGGTTATTATGGTAGGCCACGATGTTGGGGTCTGTGTGTAATACAAACAATTATGTTTAAAATACTGAGAGAGGACCAGATGGTAGGAGTGTTTTAAGAAGGTCATTGTAGAATGAGGCGTTTTTTGCAAGTTTGGATGTGTGTTGCCGTATAGTTATTTTTTGGTCAAAGATTAAACCTAGCAATTTGGCAGAAAGATCACTTTTGGGTGAGATTGCTGGGTCGGAGTGATTTTCTAGTCATTTTTACACTGGAGGTTAGGTTTTCCTGAAGTGTACAAGAAGAAATTCAGTTTCTGAGGGATTTGTTTTAAGGAAAAAGAGCAACACCATCTTGTAAGATATCAAAAGATAGAACTGATATGATGGAATAATCAGAGGTCCTGACTTATAATTGGATTTAACTGGCAAACAGGTGTACAGTGATGCATTTCTATGCATTATTTGACCAAGCACGTTCATGTAAATGAGTAACAGAAAAGGGGAAAGTAGGCCATCTTGAAGTGCATCACAAATTAGAGGCAGTAGATGTGATCTGAAGGAGTCCATCACACTGCAGAAATCAATGAGTTGATCATGCATATGATTTAAGAGTTTGGAAGATGTGTACCTTGTACACAATCCATTTTGATTCCCCCATGATCCCATAGCTGCCAATTGGCAGTATGCTTTGACTGTTACGTCCAGCCTGTCCTGGCTTTTTGTAGATTGACGTTCTTCTAAGCATGAGCGTACCTAGGAGTGAGCAGAAAACCTACAAAGCCCAGTACAGGTTGTGATCTTGGCTAAAAACTTTGATTGACTTATAGTGTTGCACGTTTGGCTCCACTACACTGGCTATGTGAACCATATAATTCGACTGCATACACCATGACACCACCCACCTCATCTCTATCTGACACCTCATGTCTATCTGACACTTCATTATACTAGCCATATCCTCCACACTATAAAACTCCTAATCAAAATGTATCACCCTGATGCTTATCTCCTGCTGACTAGGCCATATAGTATAGTCTTTCCCCCAGACTTATCACCTCGAACTGCAGCAACCTGGTCACTACTACACTGCTGATTTTCACCTCAATGGCTCATCTCTATTGCCATATTGCACCTCTATGGTTCATCAAACACCTCCTTGACAACTGTAAAGATGGGCGCACAGACTCTCAGCATTATTGAGTATATTTAAGGTTAGGTTTGTTTGTTTATTATTGTTAGACCAGGCCTCCTTAGGGTGGTCTTCACCTAGACCTTTTGGCTTTTGCATCCACATTTTGCTGATTCTTTTGGTTGGCCTTAGGACTCTGAGCACTTTACCACTGCTAACTAGTGCTAAAGTGCATGCGCTTCTCTCCTAAACATGATGACATTGGTGTATACCTAACTGGCATATTTGATGTACTGGTAAGGCCTTTGTTAAGTGGCCTACCATATACCCAGGGCCTGTACATCAATGCTATTAGTGGGCCTGCAGCACTAATTGCACCACCAATATAAGTTACATTTCAAACCTGTCTTAGGTCTGCCACTGCAGTGACAGTGGGTGTAGTTTACTGTCACTTCGACTTGGCATTTAAAGCTACTTGCATTAATCTGCATTCTGATGGGTCTTCCTGGGCAGGGAGGAATGGGATGGGTTGACACTAACATGTCAATAGGTAGTGTAGTATCCATGAACAAAGCACTGGTTTACCCCCCACAGATAGCCTGGCAGACAGGACTGGGTTGAAAGGGATCCTTGTTCACATCAGATAGCTGCTTTAAAGTCACCACCTACATCAAAGGCACTTTTGGGTATAAGTACTGGGTCTCTGACCCCTAAAATCTGGCACTTCTGGATCTTGAACTGAACCTCTGTCAGAAGGACTGCTGTGCTGCTTAAAGGACTCAACTGGACTGCTTTTCTGGAAAGACTGCTTTTCTGCTTGTTGCCCTGCTGCTCCCTCACTCTGCTGAAGGAGAGCTGGACTCTGCCTTCACTTCAAGTGATCTCCAAGGGCTTGCTGGATCGCCTCCTGTTTTCTGAAGTCTCAGGGACTCCTACAATTCTGCTGATGCTTCTGTGAGCCTTACCCTTACCTGTGGTGCCCGCTCCAACTTCTGGGCCTCAGAAGTGGGTTCTGTAGCTGTTTTGCTACAAAACCGACTGATCATCATCACTACGCCAGTCGCAACTGAAGCATCGCCCCTTCAACGCCAAAGCAGAGGCTGCTAGACGACAGAGGTTCTACAACCTGTGCAGCCCGATGATGACGCTCTGCATGGCTCAAAAGCGACGCACTGCCTTAATCTCAGCGAAGCTCGACAACGATGCAGCGACCCAACTGCGTGGAAAAAATCGACACAAAAGATCGACACATCGTGCCCTCAGCGTCAACGCTTTACTACATCTAAGGTACTATCTCAGAGGGCCCTGCATGGGTCCTGTAGCTGTCCTGCCCTGTATCGCAGTTGGCCTGAATTTTGGATTTGCACTGGTCCCTCACGACCTCAAGTAACCTTTTGACTGCTAGTGGCTTCTAAGCACTGTTTTTGCATTTAATCTTTAAAAATTAATATCTTGAGTTCTACTGATTGGATTTTTGTCATGCTGGTATTTTTTTACTCAGAGAAATATTCTCTATTTTTCTAAACCTGTGTGGTGTAATCATTGTGTTACTTTGTGTGTGTGTTGCATAAATTTACACCTGTTCTGATATGTTTTTTTAAATTTATAAGGCGCACAGCTACCCCAAGGGGCTTCCCGGCGCCAGCAGGTAGGGTGAAAAAGAGCAAGTAAGAATTACTGATTAAACAACCAGGTCTTCACTTGTCTATGGAAACTACTAAGGACAGTTTCCTGCCTTATAAAGATATGAAGAGAGTTCCACAGGGAGGGTCCCAAAAAAGAAAAGGACCTACCGCCCACCCTGGTCAGTTTAATTCTGGGGATAACAAATTTAGACTGTCCAGCAGAGTGCAAAAGACGAGGAGAAGTGTACAGCTGGATTAAAGATTGCAAGTATTGTGGGGCTGTTCTGGATTTAATTTTAAACATGAAGCTCAAGGCCTTAAATTTAATACTGTTCTCCACTTTTAGCCAGTGTAATTTGCGAAGAGAGTCGGTAGCTGACACCATCCTGGGTACCTGACACAGCAGCCTAACTGCTGCGTTTTGCACCACCTGTAGCCTACGTGTTATGGTTTTATTAGAGCCTAAGTATAGAACGTTGCCGTAGTCAAGCCTAGACGTAATCAAGGCCTGAACCACAGTACGTTGAACAGAGAGGGGTATCATCCACAGAATTTTCCTCAACCATTTCAGAATGGTAAAGCATGTCGCAGCCACCCTAGTACTTTGTTGTTTCATTGACAGACGGTCGTCAATGATGATACCCAGGTTACGAATATGATGTACCGGCTGGGGTAGAATGCCCATTTCAGTGGGCCAATGTTTCGATCCCCAGAGGTCTTGCTCTTTTCCTAAAATCATAACCTCAGTTTTATCTCCATTTAGTCTGAGCAAGTTGTTTTGCATCCAAGATGCAATTTTTCTCAGACCTATCTGGAGAGCAGATAAATCAGATCCCCTAGATGAAGTAAGTGAAAAGATTATCTGCGTGTTGTCCGCATAGGAGAAAAGGGACAACCCTGCCTCTTCGGTAGTATATGCCAACGGGCAAACATAGACATTAAACAACAAGGGACTCACCTTGCCTCTTTTGTTTAGCCAGACTGCCCTGTGCCAAGCTACTAGATGGTAAGCACAGGTAAACCTTTAGGGCCCGATTCACGAAAGTAATCTGAGACAAAAGTCTAAATTTACGACTTTTGGTATTCACAGAAGGCACTTACGATTTTTGGTATTCACAGAAATCACTTATGACTCCTATCTTTACGTCCGCACCCGGGCCGGAATTTCCACACCCGGAGCGGAATTTCCGCCTCTGGAGCGGAAATCCCGCACTTGGGCCGGAATTTCCGCACCCAGGCCGGAATATTCGCATCCGGGCCAGAATACCCACAGCCCGGCCGGATGATCATTTACCACAATGCTAAACACCTGTCCAAGTGCTTACCGTCCCCCCACCTACGTCAGAGAAAATCAACTAACACCAACAGCAAGACCCGCACCACAAACCACATAAAAGAAGCACCCCTTCAAGGAACTGGTTTGGCCTCAGAGAGTTCCTGTTTTCCTTCTCTGTGTATCACTACTGGAAAATGTACCAACTGAGGAAGAAGAAAAATTTCACTGATGAGGAGACCACCATGATTGTGGAGTTCATTGTGAGGCACCTTAAACAGCTACATGGTCTCCCCCTTTACTGCACCAGTGGCACACAGAAGGCAGCTCTATGGCAGCATTTAGCCACTTCTGTAACAGCATTAGGGGAGGATGTGCGCACAGTCCGTGACATCAAGAAGTGGCAGGACAAAAAGAGGAGGGTGAAGGAGAAGTATGCCAGGATTCAGTTGGCCAGAGTCCTCCCTGGCCCACAATCTGGAACCCGCATCCGTCTCACCACACTTGAGGAGGATGTCCTTAGTACAATCCACCCCCACATGCTCCATGGGCTTCCTGTGAGTGATGTCCGCAACGTGGTACTAGGTAAATGTGATGACAAGAACAAGCATATAAAATGACCGTCTGTGTTGCACCCCCATTGTGATTAAGGAAGTTGTCCAACGTTTATATAAAAATATAGTCAGTCAGAGGCTCATTTGTTTCCCTCTGTATGTTGCACCACAAGTCCCAGAATCCTTTTGAATAGAAATGGCAAATCCCATTCCCACTATTGAAAACATGGGCCCAGTACTGCTGCCGTATATACCTAACACTGTTAAGTAGCAATAGACAAAGTGCCCCTTCCACTTATCCAGACGCGACCGGATCAGTCAAGAACGTCTGGTTGTGCAGTGCAGAGGAAAATCTACAGACAAAGGAATAGTGAAAATTAAAAAAAATCATGTACAAAATAACTAACCTTGTGGTTGCTGCATCACCGAGCACAAGGTGCGAGAATCCTTATGTTAAGACATTTCTTTCCACAATTCCGTTGTCTATTTCCCACCCTGCCCCACCATTACAATCCCAACGCCCCACTGCTCCTACCTGCACCGGCCGCGGAAGTACTTTACAATTCTGTTAGCATGCAGAAGATATGAGGAAATGTCAGACAAGTTACACATGTACAATTTTGATTTGGTAGCTTTTCTCCTTTCTCACCTATTGACACATTCAGCCAGAGTACAGACAACCACAGTAGCAGAGGTCCCTGCATCTTCTGGGAGGAAACCACATCATCCAGAGCTAGGCATACCACCCTCACTAACTGGTAAGTTAAACTGGTCAAGAGATGGTCAAAATGCATACATTGTCAGCAGACAACAGAGGGACATATAGGGCCTGAATCTCAAAGGTAACCGTAGATGAAAACCTAACTTTACAACTATTGTAATTCTTAAAGGACATTTACCTTTAGCAAATGACATTTGTGAATAGCGAAAGTAAAAAAATAAGATATCTAGGCTTATCATACCTTTGTGATTTGGGAACATTACATGTATTCCATCAACGGTTCCTGAACTGTGAACTCAATCCTGGAATTGAGTGCCATAACAAGTAAAAAATGAGTCTCCACTATATTGTATTTGTTTTTGTAGCCAAAATCCAGAAATCCAATGTTAACAAATGTAACAGTGATGAACAAGAAGTGAGATTCAATTGTCAGGAGTATTGAGAATGTGTGCAGTGTCCAAATTAAATGTTTTTTCAGTACATTAAATTGTTCAGTCAACCCAGCTGGTTATATTTGTTAACATCGGATGGCCTGTTTTTTGGCCATATACAAAACACGATAATGGACCTTACTTTAGGAATTGTTGTGGTGTCAATTTGATAGACGTTGCTTCTAGGCAGTGGGGCCATTATGAGTTGAATGTGGGATCACTCATGATATTTAGTGCCACACACTTCTGCAACGCTAGTGCCCACACTGCTTGTGCTTATCCTTTGTGCCTGAAATTGAGTGCCTCACATGTGGCAGCTGAAATGTAAAGTTGCAGACACACTTATCATTGTAGGTCTGATGATGTCCCAGATTCCAGTACCCCCATTGACTTCTGCTACAAGGTTGGCTGTGACATCTGGTCAGGGACCACAGACTGGGCAGGGCCATGGTAAATAAACCCAAGAATAATGTACATTAATGCTCATGAAATGTGCCTTTAATCTCTGCTGTATGTTGTATGTGTTCTACATCACTGTTGTACTTCATCACAATATGCCTACATATAGCATTTAACCACATACCAGATCACACCATGGTGGCTAGTGAAAGGATGACACAAAATGTATGCCAAGTGAGTGCAGAATGGACATAAAATAGTATATAGTGTCATATGAAGTGTACTAGACACAACTGGATTGTAATTCAATAATATGAAAACTCCCTGGCAAAATATCAATGGACAAATCCTATTGAAATTTGTGTGGATGAGGGTCGCACTGATGCCAGTTGTGTACTTTTGTGATGGATAAATGGGCTGCTAAGGTGAATCTAGAGGAAGTTAAATGTTCAAATCTCTTGGCTGAAAAGCACAACGCAAATCCAGTGTAGGCAGCAACCATCAAAGCTTCTCAACTTACCCACAATGTGGGATCCTAGTCAAATGCTGCATTCTGCTAGCCTCCTCTTCTACTGTATTCACCTATATAAGTGAGTGTATAATATATGAGGTTTGGATGTCTGTTGTACAAGACATCATCCATTGTCAGGTAAGTACTATCATGATGTTGTAAATGGACTATGGGAACAGAGGACACTCAAAGGATGGACATAACAAATTTGTGAGCTCTCAGTCCAAAATAAGCTTTGGGACTTCATGTGTAGTGAAGTACAAATGAGCCACATTATGTACCTGACTATTGCACATCTCACATATGAACTCTGCAATGCAATGTTTGATCTGATGTGCAAATGTGAAACTGGTCAGCCTGGTAATGTACACCCCTTTCGACTTGTCAACAAACAACACCATACTCATGAGGCATGATGGTCTTAACGTTGAAGGTGTAATCAATGTAATTAATGTAATACGGAGGCTTCCTGATTATTTATCCCCTTCCTCAAATATCAGTAACCTTCTCCATACACGTTTGTCTGTTGATGTGTCATCTCATTGATGTCAGTGCTGTGTGGCGGTAACAGCTGACAACTGCTGCATGTGAGAAGGGGCCCACATTTAAGGCCATGAGGTAAACATGCTGCACATTGGCCAGGAACATCAGATCAATGGTCATTGTGAATGACACATACATGTTAGCTCATAGCTACCATCTGGTGTACTGAAATATGGATATGTATGTCTCATCACAGCTGCTGACAGGATGACACTAGTGCAGCGTACAACACCATCCCCGGGAATGCAAGACATCCTGGCTGCAGCAGTGAAACCCTCTCGCACCTGTCCATCAGGTAAGTGTGGAGTGAAGTGTTTCCCTATCATAGATTCCAAAATCATCAGAAAGATCCAAATCCCCTTCTGCATAGAATCTGCAATTGGTTTTACAAAGTTCCATACATACCATTTAATTTTTGTAAGTGTCACATGTGCCTGTTTGTAAATTAGTAATGCAGATCATTGAGTATGGTGTCACTTCCTTCTCCAGCTGCTGGATCGGGGACCGCTTCATCAACTACACCTATGAGGAGTCAGGTTTAGCAGCTGACATAAGGGGGGATCGCAAAGGGACACAAGCTGTGGCTGGAGCTGGTGAGTTCGCATGTGCCTTGTACATCTTTGTTCATCACCTCAGTGCTATGGTGTGAGCTGTCACATGTAGGGGTACCCAAACCAGGTCACATATGCTTCATCTGTTGATGCAAAGTACAGTAAAACTAACCCTTGTGTTGCACCACATCTTATACTAGGTCAATTACTTATCCTGTTGCAACCTCTGTGTTCCAGGTGATGATGAGGAGGATGGACCTTCCACCAGTGTTGGGCGATGGGCAATCAAAGGCAAAAATCCACTGCTCCTGCAAGCAGTAATGTCGGCTGCAAGTACTGTGCAAGAGGAGGAGGATGAAGTACCTGAGGAGGCTGAAGAATTTGACGATGATGAAGACTATCTGTCCATCCTCTCAGAGGATGATGATTCAGATTCCATGGCCAGAAAATTTCCCACATCTGCCAAATTTGGCAAGGCCTCACA
The DNA here is from genome assembly GCA_963921515.1 of Calotriton arnoldi. Lineage (NCBI taxonomy): Eukaryota > Metazoa > Chordata > Amphibia > Caudata > Salamandridae > Calotriton > Calotriton arnoldi. The sequence goes on from CAWUFW010003562.1 coordinate 232,565, forward strand.
CCCTCCACCCAGCAAAGTGCCTCAGCCTCAACAAAGAAAGATTGCCCGTCCTCAGCATACAGCTAACCAGCCACAGCTCACACGCACCATAACAGATACATCATTCCCTCACAGCCCCCACATCCAGTACAGACGTGGTGGTTCCCCTACAAACCCCTCCCTATACAGTGCATCCCAGGCATTCTCTCCACCATCTGAGGGAAGTACCAACCCTGTTGTGGTGCAGGTATCCCCTGGGCACCATTCTCCTGTTCACAGGCTTCCATCTGCCACCCTCCCCCCTGCTTTTGGACCTGGCGGTCTCATCCATGGCCGATCCCTGCAGAGAGGGCCTGCACCTGGCCATGGTGGCCAGTGGGAGCAGGACTTCTTCCAACAGCAGGCAGATGTGATGCAGGATATTCATGTCATAGGGGCTACCCTGTCAGACATGTCTCAGGCCATGCAGGACATGCGCCAAATCCTTCAGGTGGTGGACAGACTGACCCATGTTTTGGACAGGATGGACAGATCTTGGCAAGCCATGTCCAAAACATGATATCCATCCAAAGGGAAGAGAGTGAAAGACACCATGCCTTGGCCATGAAGATGATGGAGGGCATTTTGAAAGTGATCCAAAGTCTCCCTTCACGGTCAACGCAGGGAGGGGAGCCATCACATATGCCTGCAGCACATCACACCTGTACCACAAACTGCACATGAGCACAGCAAGGGTACACACCCACCAGCGCCCCTACTCAGGCACTCCCCCCACCTGCACATCCACCACCACCCCTTGAACAGGCACTACCACCACCTGCACAACCACCCCCTGTCCATGCACAAACACCAACTGTACAGACACCATCCGCCCCTGCACATGAACTTCACCCTGTACAGGCACATGCACCACACCAACCTGTACCTGAGCGACAACCTGGAAATAATCCCTCACAGCGATCCTCACCTCCAAATTTGCGAAGTCGCAAGCACGATCCTCATTGATCACATCCCTAATTTTTGGGCCAGTGTGAATATGTGTAAATAAAAATAAATTCTCATCACATGTCAATACTATGTTGTGTATTATGTCCTGATAGGCAATTGTTTACCAATTGTGGTGGCCTAGAGATGTGAGGATGTATGTGTGTGTGACACATGTACAAGTGTAAGCCCATCATTGCAACTAGCTCTCATGTGCAGAGCAGATGACTCTCAAAATATATGTCCATATTTTGTACAAGACATTCACAACGAAGTTGAACAATATAGAGACAGTATGATTCAATATAAAATTTTATGTAAAAAAAAGTGTGGGATTAGAAAAACAACAACAGTCCATTTGGAAGGGAAAAGGAAAACAAATGATGTTCTCACTACAGAAGAAGAAGGGAACTTGGATTGGGGTGGGGCAACATAAATATAACACGTCAGGGAGCGTCAGGGGAACCAGTCTATGTACAAGGGGGCAAAGTAAATAATTGTCTAAATTAGAAAATTCTGTCCAACAGGTCAAGTGTCCTTCTGGTCATCCTCTATTTGCACAATGACCAGATCCTCTGAGTCCGATGTGGGCTCCTGGCTAGCCGGTGCAGGACCAGGTACCACATGGGGTTGGGACACACGAGGAGTACAGGGGGAAACAGTGTGGCTTAATGGACAGGGAGAGACATTGACGGTGGTGTGGGAAGGAATATACGACGTTACCCCGCAGCCAAACACTGCGCATACCATTACAACAAAATTTTCACAACGCAAAGGCCATGACCCCGCAACCTTTTATAACGAACCAAACACAATGAAAATTGTATGCAATCAATTAAAAGTACATTTAACACGCTGTTTTTTACAACGCATGCTAGAACAACGAAAAATCAATGCGGAAATATGTTTGTTTTTTTTTGTAAATCGTTTCCATTTTTATTTCATTTATTTGAAATAAACAGAAAATATATGTTACAAAATGTCATGTATGAACTATGGTTGGCATCGCATGTCTGCCGTGACCACACTTGACCTTCACGGAGTGCTAAGCCCATTTAACTTTGGTTCTCCAATTTTCATGCACCAAGTTGAAGTTACATTTTCCACTTTGGCAAATTCTAGGGTTCACTTCCCTAATACTATTAAATATCTACAGAGTGCGCATCGCTAAGAAGAATGTCTCCCGTCTCATGCACAACAGCCATTCTTACATCTTCAGACAGCTGAAGGGCTGAGTCACTACTGCTATAAATCGACACAGTGAATGATAAAGAACACAACGGTAGAATTATGCATCAAGTGCTCCGAGCAGTCTCATCGGCAGCAACCAAATCTTCCTTAGTCTAAAAAATTTAAATATATTTTTAACTTTTAATTTACAAATATTTTAAAAGAACGCTTTTTACAAACTTCAATAAATATATTTTTTTAAACAAATACACTTTTTTTGCATTCTTTAATTCGTTACTCAATAACTCTCTAACTATCAAAATAAATAAATCCCCAAAAATTCTTTCTTACCCTTAAGCAGATCTCTCCTGCAGTTGTTGAAGACGCTCTGTAAAGTTAAATAATAAACGTGTTAGCGCTTTCGTCATATTCATGTATAAACATAAAAAAGGGTCTAAGTGACGCTGACCACTGCCTCCGCAAACCTTTTTATGCGCTTCCAGATTGGTAGGAATCTTCACCAACCAAGGCAACAGTCAGCAATCTTGTTTTTATTTCTGTTGTTCCAAACTCGATGCCCTGCCCAGCAGTTCGTCCTCCTACGTGACCATGACGGTGTGGTACTGCGAGCTGGTTCCGTAGCCGTGTCCTGGAAGGTGAGAGTCAGCAAGTCTGCGCACAGCAACATTTTGACCATGACGGTGTGGGTCTTTGAGCTGGTTCCTTGCGTGTTCACGAAGGTGAGAGTCTGCTTGTAGTGCCATCGCGTTTATCCTGGACTCCTGTGCAACGTTTAAATAATGCATCATCCTCCAGTTCCTAATTTATATCTGCAAACCATTACAAATAATATTCGTTGTAATAGTATATTCGTTGTAATGGTTTGCAGGGTGAAAGTCTATGTGGGGTAAAAGTAATCGTAATGATTAACAATGCGTTTAAAAGGGATGCGGAGTAAAAGTATTCGTCGTAAAGGATTCGTTGTAAAGGGTATTTACCGTGGGAAGGGGGTTGGGGTAGGACAGACAACATGGCTGCAGTCAGGGAATTGACACTGGCTGTGAGGGTGGCCAGAGCTCTTGCATTTTCCTCTTGCATCATGCACAGCTCTGTACACATCTGCAGCATGATGCGAGAGCCCATGTCTTGCTGACCCTCACATGCCCACATCAAGTCCGGTGGTACAGCCACAGGAGTAACAACACAGGGAGGGTTTTGGGTGAAACATGAGGGGTGTGGTGCCTTGTGTTCGGAGCCAATGTTGGTGTCTGCCTGGCAGCCACGATGAGGAGAACTGGTTGCAGGGGCTGCAGCTGGAGGCCCTGATGGAATGGGGGCCTCTAGAGTTAGGGACGTGCTGATGGCAGGCCCAGGTTGTGAAGTGGCCTGCCCCGGGGACACCTCGACAAAAGTAAGTGGGGAATGGTCGGGGGAGAGTAGATCTCCTCCCCCCTGGCCAGAGGTGTCCAGTTCTTCCCCCCTTCAATGTCCTCAGCATCCACCCGGTCCGTAGCACCAGAGGTGTCTTTCTGCTCAGTCCGGGTGGGCGCAATCCCCCTGCCTCCTGATGTAGAAGGTCCCGCCTCATCCTCTTCTTCCTCACTTGTGGATAGAGGTCGTGGCTGCCGGCGCACCAAAGATGTCCTGCTGTTGGTCCTTTTGGCCAGCTGAGCCCACTGAAATGTAAGACAAATCATGATGTAGTGGTTGTACACGTCAGAACAAGACACATACCTATATGAGCCAAGGGCAGACTTTGTTCTCCTCTGATCACACTATACAGTTGTCAGTGATTAGAAGCTTAAATTATGTGTATGTTCACTGTCATCTCTAACCCTGGGCGTGCATGCGCAGTTCTCGCAAGACGTACGTCCAATGTAGGGGTCGGCAGAAGAGAGACCACGGCGAGGAGGAGGGCAGCCCAGAGATGCCACAGTAGAGGTAAGTGTGTTTTTTTCTTCTTTAATTCTTTTTCAAATGTTTTTATTAAGGGGGAGGCGGGGAGCCTATTTTTAGCAGGGGGGCTAGCTAACCCCACTCTGCTGCGGAGTCATAGTTTTACCTAAACTCCGCGTTCTCTGCGGAGTGCGGAGTAGGAAAAACTCCGCACACTCCACTGGCGGAGCGGAGTTCTCTGCCCACACTTAGTCATCTCCTGATTTGAGTCGGACATCTCACTTGAATTTTGGTGGCTTACACATCTGTACTGACCAACCCTCAACTTTGGCATTCTTGTGATCTGTGTTACTGTCACTGCTACGTGGGCAGGTTCCAAACCCAGTCTACAAAATGAGATCGGAGAGAGTCCAGATGGTATTTGAATGGGCCTGTTATATGGAGTCTCTGCACTTTTACTTCCGGACAAATGTCATCTGCTGTGTAGCATTGTATGAGACAACACAAATGCCGATTGGGGGTCACACATCCATATAGGGTCTGGGCTCTTAGGTTTGGTAAGTTGTGAGTCTAACCTTCTGATATTCCCTCACAAAAGCTGACAATCCAGTGCCACATATTGGCTTCGAAGACTGATCAGGTTGTGCTGTGCACTGGTGAACAGTTGTGGCTAGTTGTTACAGCTACCTGGACTTGACAAATTGCATACAAGCCACTGAGGGTAAGACATGTGCCTGTGGAAACACTTGATGAAGTTGAAAACACTTAAGAGTGAGGCAAGGATCTCAAAGTCTGTCTTGACTCCATGGCACATGAAGATCTGTCTTAGTCAGAACCCAAACTCACCGAATGCAATGCAAGTCACAGCATCCAATACCCATTGGCCTTTCATATACACACTGGACAGTGCCTGTACCATTCCTCATCCATTGCACACATCAGTTATGATGCCCTTAATTCACTGTTAGTGGTGCTGGCAGTGCAAATTTCTGTACAAATGCACATGTGTGGCTCAATTCCCCAGTTGTCATATTAAAACTACCACTCCCAGAATGCACTCTGCCCTGTACAGCCAATGTGCTACAGTGAGCCTTTTGCTTCATGATAACTGCTGCATAGACACAGAATAGGTAAATGGAGGCATGGGACACATGATGGTACAGCTCTGTCTTCACTCATCATACTTCCAGACACATATTGCATAAAATGCACTTACCAGGTCTCTGCTGCTCATGCTCCGAAAACAGTCCAGAACCCATTCTTTCATACAGGAAATGACATACAGGAAGTTGAAGACAGGAAATACATTGCAGGAAGTAGTTGACAGCCATTTTGTGTTCAATCTGATTCATCCACCATCACAGATCAAATCCTCTGCCATCCTGTTGTTCTGTAGCGGGGAAACCTGAAATGACAGTGTAGGAGAAAATCATAGACATGAAACAAAAGGTAGAACAGACCATTTAATGAGATTTAGGCTGGGACCAGGGTGGGAGCTGGCACAACACAACACCCCAGTTTAGTTTTCTCCTCCTTTGCATTATGGTACATGTAGTCCATATTCAGTGCTCAACTCAAGAGTTGTCTGTAGTGTTACGAAAAATTTGGAGGAAGCAATGCTGTGTATCCCAGACACATAGTACCATATTCACCGAGAACATCATCACTCACACTGTGGGCCCATCATTTGCGGAGGAGTCAAATCTGTTGGGGGCAAAAACTCAACAATGCAATGGGTAGGCCCTTTTGTGATTCAGACACCCATTCTCAAAAGGTCCGGGAAGGTCTCTCAGAACATATACATCTTATCCTCTGAGTCAATAGATTCCTTAGGGACATCCACTACACCTATTGCTGACATCGGCACATGACCTGATGCATGGTCAATCTTCTGACTCCTGTCAACAGCTGTGGTTTACATACAGTTAGTGTGGCTTGCAAACTAGTCTCAGGATGGAATTTTTGGACAGAGTCGTAATTATCCAACTTTCATCATGGACAACATACTGCAAACCACATTTTGTCCATGACACAACAGGTTGCTCATGTGAAACACGTGGCAGCCAGCTGATCACAGACTTGCATACCCTGACCTCTGTTAAGTGCAATGACCCGGTTGCCCAGATTCAGAGCTAACCGAGGTACAAGAGGTATGTGTAAGCCATGCGTTAAAGCTATATTGTGCAAAACACAACAGGCTAATATGATCTTGCACATGACTTCAGGGGAGTACATCAGCACACCCCCTGTACGGTCAAGACATCTGAATCACGACTTCAACAGACTAAAAGTGTGCTCTATGATGGCTCGAGTTCGTATGTGTGCCCTATTGTACCTACGCTGAGGTAAAGTGGTTGGATGTCTGTAAGGTGTGAGGAGTTGTGGGAAAAGTGCATACCCAGCATTGCCTGAGGAGGGATGAAAGGGCAAATGGTTACATTTCCCTCTTTAATTTACACAAAACATGATCTATACTTTGGTACATGCAGTGTCTGTTGAGACCGTGTATGTGGCTTGATGATTCTTATTGTACAATGGTTGTTAATGTAAGGTGGCATTCATACATTTCATTTACACATATCCCTCATTTTTAGTGCGTGGTACTTACCCCTTAGCCACATGTTGCCCAACTTTCCCGCAGCCATCCGCCGGGCAAGAGGTGACATGCGGAATATGAAGCTGTCATGGGTACTGCCTGGAAACACTGCATGCACATCAATGAATCTCCCATTGGCACCACAGACAGCCTGCACATTGATGGAATGCCATCGGTGTCTGTTGCAGAATATGTGTGCAATGCGGCGGGGTGGCTGAAGGGCCACATGGGAACAATCAATTGCACCCAGCACACGTGGGAAGTGAGAAATGAGATAGAAATTAATTTCTAGCTGCCCTTTGTCTCATGTCCAGTGTATGGGACATTCGTATGTGGAGGTGTGCTCTTGAATTGATACAGCTCAGTACCTGATGCAAGCACCGCGACTGGCTTGCCTGAGAGATGCCCACAAGGTCACTGGAGACCCTTCGAACGACCCCGTCGCAAAGAAATGGAGAGCAGAAAGTATCTTGAGATATGCTGGAATGGCATGGGAGCAGCAGGTCACAGAGTCAAGTTCCTGCTCCCACTCACATACCATCTCCAAGATGACTTCTGGAGGAAAACGGTATCTGGCCCTGACATCTTGACTGGACATCCCAAATAGGTTTATCCTTTGTCTAAATATCCTCTCTACTCTCCTCCTCCTCCTTCTCCTCCTCAAGTCTTCTTGCCGCAAGGCAAGGGGCAGAGCAACAAACACATTCAGCGACATGTTGGAAGATTTGGGTGTGTTTACTCTGCTTTCATATGTGCTGCAGGGCTGGGATTGGCTGATGGGTTGCAGTGTTTCAGCTGGAGCATGGTGGGGGGATGGTAAGCACTTGGACAGGTTTTTAGCATTGTGGTAAATGATCATCCGGCGGGGCTGCGGGTATTCCGGCACGGATGCGGAGTTCCAACCCAGGTGTGGAAATTCCGGCCCAAGTGCGGACGTAAAGATAGGAGTCATAAGTGATTTCTGTGAAAACCAAAAATTGTAAGTGCTTTCTGTGAATACCAAAAGTCGTAAATGTATTCATTACTTTTGTGAATCGGGCCCAAGGTGTGTATATTACTTACCCTGACTAGGGTGGTGGTTCCTGCCTGGCCTGGATGCATACCTCAACCAACCAGGAATCTAACAAATATAATAACATTTTTTCCCTTTTCTTTAAAAGAAACGCTTCACTCTATTTGCAATATCAGTCCACCTCTTTCTCTCTATTCCCTCCCTCTCTCTCGTTGCTTTCCTTAACCTCTCTCTATCTTTGTCTCTCATTTTCTCTCATCCTCTGCCTACCTCTGCTTTTTTCTCTGTCCTTCTTGCACTCTCTTTCCCTCTCTTTCACTTTTTAAATAAATGTCTAAAAATGATTATCTGAAATGGTAAGCATATCAACCAAAGGGCATGTCTAATTGACAACTTTCCGAGATTCATCAAACCGAGCAGTGCCCACTGACTGCAGTGCAGAGCAAGCCACTCTTCAGAAGAAAATGGTATTTAATTAACCAATTGACATTACCATGTAAGTATTCAATGAAATGTTGCAGTCAGGCCATTTTTTTTTTATCTGTCTGTATAGCAGGGAGCATTAGTTGCAATATAATCACAAGACTCTGCTGAAACATCATGAAGGCACTCATATCTTTTTCTTGGATGCAGAAATGAAAAAGGAAAAGGCAGGGTCACCAGCATTCACCAAAAATTTCATTAAATGCAAATCACCAGAATGTATCCCTTGAAGAAGTGTTCAATCATCAGTCAGTCTTACTCCCTGTTCAAAATCAACACATTTTGTGATCACCTGAAGCCCATCTAATTTATGTTCATACTCCCCGCCCCGATACCTGCAGATAAGTATTTTTACGGCCAGCTGTAGAAAGCCCTTTTGCGATCGCCAACCTGTGATTTACAAAATCACAGGGTTTGCAGCAGTAAAACATCCTTGTCCAACGTACAAAAGCTATTTATGAGTCAGAAATGCCTTTCTGACTCGTAAATGGGCTTTTGTGACTCTGAACTACAAACATGATGGAGTTGTAAAAAGGAGTGTCCAACTCCGATTTAAGAGTCACAAAGGTATGTGTCACTGGTTTATGAAAGCAATTGGAGTCACAAACAATTGATTACTAACCTGGGAGTTTGAGAAGGGGACTTGTCTCCGTGGATCAGTTTACCTAATGGAAATCATGTCAGTGGCCTGAGGGGAGCAGAAAGTGACCCACAGGGCATTTGACTGCTTCCCTCAATCTCTTTCCAATCAGAAAACATTTTGGGACATATTTACAAATCTTTCAAGCAATGCAGGGTACCAAGCAAAGTTGCTTCATTGTATGAGAAGGAGAGAGCAGAAATGGTTCACATTTACAATGATATGGAGCATTTCTGCTATATCCTTGTGCTGGTGCACTGTGTGTTGCCTTGTACCATAGTGAAAGGGTGTTTGCGTTCTGGGCAGGATTGTTTTTGTGCAGAAAAGGACACCCAATCCCTAGAGGCATTTTCCTCTTTTTTTGTTTGCTGCGAAATGCATCATGCGTAAAAAGAGAAATTAAAGAGGAAAAATAAAGATATTTCTCCGTGTTACACCTCAATGGGGAAGGCGTAGCATTTTGACTCATTTCAAGGTTTACTAGCTTTAGTAAATTTATTAATTACCAAAATCCATTTGTGGATGCATAGGAATGCCCATGCTTCACCCATGAAACACCTCCCAGCTTTAAATGTGACGTAACAAGGTACAAGCCACTGTGATGCAATACATTTTTTTACAAAGCCACGGAAGGTGGCACAAATTGCCCCTTGCATGGGTCTGTAAATATTACTGAGACCATTTGTATTCTCCCTGTGTCGTTGTGCACAAAGACTTGATAATTCTGGGACTTGATGTTTTAAAAATCAGCACCTATCCATTTAATGAACACGCTTACCTTTAAAAGAAATTCTTTCCTATTTGAGAATGAAAATGCGGTGTGGAGGTTTTGATGTTGTAAAATGAGGCCTACCTACCTAATATTATACAGGCAGGACATTTTGCAACCCTCTGCTGCAGACAAATTTGCAATGGTTTCATTCGGAAACATGACAGTATTTAAATTGCACATCCTGGTTTGCGAGAAAATGTTTGTGCATCAGGCCCATTTTTTCCAGAACTTTCTCTCATCACTACATTTGAGAAAGAAGAGTGTTATCTAGTCAATGCCTCACCAGTAGAATTCTTCACAAAAGGATTAAATAAAACATTTATTTTAATTGCCCATTTGTATTAGAGACAAATTGATCCCCAAAATAATGAGAGTAGGCCTTAGCTTGGCTTCATCCAGACCACCTACGTCAGTGCTTTACCTGTATTGAAACTCAGGAAAGTCTATAATACGAAACCTGAATCGCATATGCAGTAATGTTGTCCCAAGATATTGCCACTTCAAACAATTGATTTGTAAAGATAATGTTTCTTAGGATGTAAAAAGTGCTATTTTGATAAACAGGTGGTGTATTTTCGCACTTACAAGTTCAATCAACTTCCATGGCTACTTCAGTGACTTTTTCCTGTTCATTCATGAAACAGAAAGCTACCAGAAGTAAGAAGAATCCCAACAGCAATAGACCAACTTCGCTCATGTCCTCCACCAACCAGCCCTCTTGCACATTTGCTGACGTACATCTCCTAGCTTGCATCTCAAAATCTACTCTGGTCTCTTTAAGAAGGGCTGGTCGTAGGTGCTTTTTCTGTGGTTAATGTAGAATTCAAGGAGGGGCCTTGGAGTAAACACAAGCCACCCTGGCAATTTGTATAATTTAAATGATAAAATATGGAGGAGGCTAACACTAGTCTCCATATCTTTAGTTGGATCAGAACTTTCCTTTACTAAGCAGCTAGTAAAATCTGCATTTTATTGCATGTCTGTTGGCTCTGTTATGCCACTGAAAGCCCTTCAAGAGCTTTCAAGAAAGCATGAATCACCAGTTTACAATAAAAATGTTCAAAAAGTAGAAACCCTTGACCATTCGGCCAATATATGAATATCTTCAAGTTTTGCTTCAGTCAAATAGGCCTTAGATGCTACAGCACCCCCAGCTGAATGTGTGCTAAGATTGCATGTATTAATGCCTGACAGCTATATCACCCATTTGACCAACCTTGCCAAGGTAGGAGAAGAATTGGAAGCAAAAGGCTTTCTAAAGGAGATCAACAGCTGAGGAGAAACTGTTTTGAAATGGGCCGTCTTTAAAACAAACTCATTAAGACTTAGCTCAATGCAAAATTTTGGGAGCAAAGGAAACTGAGATTCCCAACTAAAACCAATGTATTTTTGCATGTATTGTTACAGAAAGGAAAACACTTGCAGGTAAGCATTCCATAGTGGCAATATCCAGGGTCCTAATGTCCAAAACCATTCTGAAGGAAACTAAACAGAGCAACGTTGTCAGCATTTTGAAACAAATGGAATCATTATCTGTCCAATTCTGAAATAACTGCAAAACCAAACTGACATTTCAAAGAGATGACTAAGGTGGCTTAAGCGGATTGGAATACATAATACCTTCAACAACATACAAACTAGGGGATGTTCCCCAACTGGTTATTGTCAACCTCTTTGTGACCAGCAGAAATTGCAGTTCTTTCCTCATTAATATTATGAGAATACGTTCCTTCAGAAGTCTCAGAGGCTAGGAAATTCAGAACTGCTTCATTGTTCGACACAATGGGATCAAGGTGCCTTTCAATGCACAAACTCTGTCCATCATCTCCTTGTGTTTGCTTTGTTCAGCTAATTTGGCAGGGTATGCCCAGACGTGGGTCCCTTGCTCACTTTGCCACTGGATTCAAGCTAGCCTGGCTGATGAGGGCTGTTAGCCCAAAACCGGTTCCAGGATGCTTGTTTCCGGTCCAGGGAAGACATGGCTTGGCAGTTCAGGCTGGACTGTTCCCATGAGGCACAGAGTCAAGACTGATTTTCATATAGCTCTGTCTGAACTGGGGTGGCGAAGTTAGCTAAAGAACGATGATGGATTCAACCCAGATCTGTGACTGGTGGTGACTGTCTGAAAAGTTTCAGCACTCCGTCCATCATCTCCTTGTGTTTGCTTTGTTCGCCCTAAGTTGGCAGGGTAAGCCCAGACGTGGGTCCCTTGCTCACTTTGCCACTGGATTCAAGCTAGCCTGGCTGATGAGGGCTGTCAGCCGGAAACCGGTCTCAGGATGCTTGTTTCTGGTCCAGGGAAGACATGGCTTGGCAGTTCGGGCTGGACTGTTCCCATGAGGCACATGGTCAAGACTGATTTGCATATAGCTGTGTCTGAACTGGGGTGGCGAAGTGAGCTAAAGAACGATGATGGATTCAACCCAGATCTGTGACTGGGGGTGAGTGTCTGAAAAGTTTCAGTGCTCCGTCCATCATCTCCTTGTGTTTGCTTTGCAGTTTAAAACTCCCATTTCATCCTGGCAAAATAAACCTTTTGCAAGGCCAAGACCTCCCTTTTTAATACATATAAGTTAGCCTGAGGGTAGGCCCTAAACAGCGCTAGGGCAGGGTATTTAAAAAGCTGGGCTTTAACTTTTATGCTTTACATGGCCTGGTCGTGAAAAACTCCTAAATTCATTTTTCACTTCTGTGTGGCCTAACCCTCCCATTGGATAACATTGGGTTACCTTATTACATTTATTAAGTGATACCATTTGGTTGGGAGCAGGTAGAAATTTCATGTTTGGTGTATGAAGAATTGCAATTTAAAATTCTCTTAAATGGTAAAGTTGGATTTTAAGTCACAGTTCTTAAAATGGCACTTTTAGAAATTTGGTATTTTCTTATCCTAACCATTTGATGCCTGCAGCCTGTTTCCTGGGTCACATGACTAGGTGTAGTTGACCTTTGTGTATTCCTCCCAGACAGCCACAAAATAGAGGGCCTGGGAGCTGGCAGGATGTGACATCCTGACTTGATGAGGGGGCGGAGCTGTCAGTTATCACACTTGCACTTCAAAGACTGCCTCAGCTCAAACATAAAAGACTTCACACTAGCCTATTGTGTCTGCAGACAGACTGGGGCCAGGGCAAGGAGGCATGAAATTCCAGACACTTCTGTAGGGGGAACCTCCAAAGGTTTCTTCCACTTCCAAGTGGGCACCAGGTATAAAAAGGGGACCTTCAGACCCACTCTTCAGTACACTCCTTGGCCTGTGGATACTACAGAAGAAAGACTTTCCAGCTGATCTGCTGCACTGGATATGTCTGGGCCGGCAACTAAACCTGCTTGAGGCTTGCAATGCTGTCTGAGAAGGAAGACTGGACCTGCACCCTTCATCCTAGGCTGAAGTGACTCCAAGGGTCATATGACTGACCTCTTGTTCTGAGCTACAATTACACAACAAGCTCCAGAGGCCTCCCCGCAACTTCCCAGCTGAACCTGCTGTACTGGACCTGCAACTGGACCTGCTTGAGCCCTGTTGAACTCTTCTGGAGTGAGTTCCTGATCCCCAAGAGATGCCTCCTAGGTCCTGAACCTTTGCTGTGGCATCAGTTGTGGTCCCTCCTTGAAGAAATGGAAAAACCATGAAGTTTGGGCTCTTCGTGACCTTGAACAGGACCGTTCGAACCAAGATCTTGCTGTCCGCGCAGACAGCCAACCCGAACTTTGGTGAACACCACTCTTCACACTAAAGCGATTGCCAACAATGACTGAAAATGTGAGATCTAAACTTTGCACTACAGCATCGACCGTCGGTGATGCTCAACAGGATTTTTGTGCTACGGTGACGACCATTCATGAAGCTCTCCCTGCTCCTCACAGTTTCCTCGACCTCGAATGGAACTCTCTGTGCTGGGCTTTATAATGTATCTTTTTCAGCTGGACTAACCTGGTCCCTGTATTCGGCTCGCACTCCATTGTGGCCAGCCTGAATTTTTGTCTTTCCCCCAGTCTCACACGACCAGATAACCACAGGTGTTGTTATAAGCTTTAAAGCACAATACTTACCTTAAATCTTTGAAATATCATTTCTTCAGTTCCTCTGATTGGATTTTTATTGTTTTGGTGTCAAATAAGTTATGAAAATGTACTCTATTTTTCTAAATTAGTTTGGAATTTTTCTTGTGTTGTGTTTTCACTCTGTTACTGGTTGTGTACTCCATAAACACTTTCACATTGCCTCTAAGTTAAGCCTGATTGTTGTTGTGGCAAGCTATCAGAGGCTTACGCAGATGTTAATATAGTGACGAAGGGCTCACACCCCCCCAATCAACAACCCGATTTCTGACATGTGTAAAATGCTGAGTTTAAATAAATACATTTAAATGTGTGCACATCAAACAATGAGCAATAAACAAATTACATTTTTAATAATTTCTTCTAAAAGCACGTCCATAGCTGTGGGCTGGTAAACAGATAGAAGAGAGGTTGGTTTGGATGAAAGACAGCCCCTCAAGAACTAGTGTTTGCTGTGATTAGTTTATTTTTCCTCCTCCTTTGTCAGGAAGGAGTTTATGGTTATATCTGAGTTGCCCCTGTAGAAACGCCGGTCTTGCAATACAAGCTGGTAATAATAAGCCCCTGCAACTTTGGTCATTGTCAATATTTGACAGCTATTTCACAAACCTTCTTTCTAGTCTGGATAGAAGATGAGACAATTCTTTGAATTGTTCTGGAGAAGCTGGAAGGGAGCTAAGTGTGCGGAATGTTTTCACACTGGAACGTTCTCTATTGTTATTAAGTATCATGTCTGAAATTCTGGTATTCCTTGGTCTGACTGGGTACTATAGAAAATTTGTTCAGAACTATGGAACCATTGTGGATCCCCTGGCAGAACTTACTTCTAAGAAGAGGCCAAAGAAAGTTACGTGGCCCCTTGAGCATCAGAGGGCCTTTGACACGCTGAAAGAGGCTATGTCTTCAGCACCAGTGATACTGGGCCCTGACTACACAAAGGAATTTGTGATTCAGACAGATGCTTCAGAACCAGGGGTTGGGGCAGTGTGGGCACAAGTAAATGGGAAGGGCCTTGATCAGCCAGTTGCCTTTATTAGCAGGTGACTTCTCCCCAAATGAGCAAAGATGGGGTGCCATTAAGAGGGAGGCCTTTTCTGTGGTTTGGTCCCTGAAAAAGCTGACACCATACCTTTTTGGTACTCGCTTTTGTGTTCAAACAGACCAGACCTCTCAAGTGGCTCATGAAGATGAGAGGGGAGAATCAGAAGCTATTGAGGTGGTCCATTTCTCTACAGGGGATGGAGTTCACAGCGGAACACAGACCTGGGAATGCCCATGCCAATGCGGGTAGACTTTCCAGGTTTTTCCACTTAGCTGATGGGTGCAGTATATTTACCCATCAACTTTTGTTTGTGGGGGCATGTTTGAAAGTCATCCTCTTGCTCTCTTCACCCCCATTGTTTGCTGAATGATACTGGTGGTAACTGACTCTGACTGTACCTGGGGCTCTGCTAACCAGGGCCAGTGCCATGTATAAAAAGGTACATGTAATAGGGTACACTTACAATTGGCAGTGACAGACCCTATAAGTCACAAGTAGATCATAGGGCCAGGGGTGCAATCTATGCATGTGTCCCTAGTATATAATAGGGCATGGAGGTTCAGAGGCCACTAGTATATAATAGGGCATGGAGGTTCAGAGGCCCAGGAGATTTGTTGCACTTGCATGTGTGCGCTGCTGTGTGCCTGCTGATCTTTTAAAGGCAGTTCTGCCTTGCTGACTGTCCTTAAAAGTAAATTCTCACAATTGGTATTGACAGACCCTATAAGTCCCTGGTATACAATAGGGCTAGGGGGTTCAAACTACCTATAAGCCCCTAGTATGTAATAGTGTTTGGAAGTTTAGAGGCCCACCAGATTTCCTGCACTTGCATGTGTGCACTGCTTACTGCCTGCTGTCGTTTTAAAGGCAGCCTAACTTTGCAGACCGTCTTTAAAGGTAAATTGTGGGCAAGCTCGACTTTGGTTTTATGCGCACCTTAAAAGGGATAATTTACCTTATTTTTTTACATATTAGGCACCCCTCAGGTCTCACCTAGGTGTCCCCCAGGGGTGGGGGGACCATGTAACTATAGGCAGGGACCTTATTAAATAAGTTTTATATGCCCTGGTGAGGAAACACTGCCCATTACATTTGTTTTCCTATTGTAGAAACTTAGCTCCATAGGCTACCATTGCAATATTTTATTTAGAAATAACCATTGCTAGGAAAGGAGAGAAAAAATTTATGGAGTTAAAAGATTGATATTGATAAAGTCAACAACTTGCCACTGTTGAATGTATCATAACTAGTACAGAAGAGAAGTTGTAGAACTTTCTCTTCTGTAAACCAAAATCCAGCCTTCTAATGATCTCTGCTGATTGGTCAGTCTTAACAGGCTTAGTCAGACTGCTTTGATTAAGTGATAAGTGGCCTGGCCGGAGCAGAGGATATCTGATGGAGTTAGCTCTGACCCTGAGAAAGATGGGTGCTGCAGAGGGGGCATGGTAAATCAAACTGAGCTCAAAGAGAGAGCAGATCAGTAAGGAATGCCAGGCGTACATACCCCCACATCCAGTGCCCCAGCCAGATGGCAGGCTTAGGATAGAAATTTGCAGAGGTAAGGGGAAGGAGAGCTAATGGAAATGAGCCACCCTGTGGGCTGGTTTAGCTATCTCTTCTGGAGAGAAATCATCCATGTTGGATTTTGGAAGTGCAGTGCTTTGAGGGACAAGAAGATGCTACACTTTGGAGGAAGTTGTCATGCTTTTGGGTGGCACCTGGCATCTCATTAGACAGAGGTGCCCCCTGCTTGTTGCCCCAGAACACTGAACAAATATGTGAGAGCTGCATAGTCTCTCCGATCTGCTGCCCAAAACTAAAAGGAGAAGAAGTACTGCCCTGCTGGAATCTGGATCTGCACCAAAAGGCCTGCACTTTGAATGACTGTGCGTGTTACACAATTTGGTACTACAGTCCTGGGGACTGTCCCTTGCTTCAAGAAGGATTAAGGAGTGGGCTCCCTTCAAGCTACAGGTTAACAGAGCCCACCTGCATCATCTCTGCCAAGAGCCCCCATCCTGGAGTGTGTCTAGTGGACTTTTAAGGATTTGGCCAGGTGCATTGTGGAAATTGTGATTCAGATATCCAAGAGGCCATCTGGGCGATTCCAGACCTTCGGATTGGTGATTTGGAAACTTTGAACCTACAAGGAAACCATCAGGAAGCACCTCCTGAAGTTTGGGGAACTTTTGTGCAAAAGCTCCATGAGGTAACCGACCCGACCTCCAGAGAGAAGCCGACTACCTTCAGCTGTGACCCAGTCAGGATATCAGGTTCATGCTTCTGAAAGCTTCAGAGCTCCAGACTTCTGGGATTTGGCCGGGCCCTCGCGGAAAGTCAAGCCGGTGAACCCTCTGCGAATCCGATCCGCTGTGGAGCATCGAGTGACTTCGGAAGAAAAAGCTCCAGAAAAGTGTGATGGTGAAATTTTGTCCAGCGCCTTCCACTTAGTGTATCCTACTAGGGCTCCATCGCGGTCAGCCTCAAACTTTGACTTTGTCCCGGTCAAGAGTGACCAGATGTCCCAGAGTGTCGCTATATGTTTTTAAGCACTGTAAAGTGGTTAATGTTTAAAATGTCATTTCTCTACATTGGATTTTTGTCATTTTGGTGTCTATTTGTTCATAAAAATCTTTCATAACTTTATAAATTGGTGTAGGATTTTTATTGTGTATTGTGCCTTGCTTGTATGATGTATTGGTGTTTTTAAATGCTTTACACTCCTGTCTCCTAAGGTAGGCCTGACTGCTCATTGTCATCTAACAAGGGTTGAGCAAGGGGCTAATTTATTGAGATCTTTTCTGGACCCTATAGTGTGTTGGTGACCTTATTTCCAGTGGTAGGTACATACTTACCCTTACCCATAACCCACTTTCCAAAAGGGTGGAAAAGTTTTTTTTAGGGTTTAGGGTTGGGTAGGGGTTTTGGGTGGTAAGGGTGTTTAGGGTTATGGAGTGGGTAAAGGTATTGGATTGTAAGAGTATTTTTAGGGCTTCAAGTGGGTAGGTAAGGGTATTGTGTGGTAAGGGTAATTAAAGGGTAATTAAAGAACTGAAAAAGGGGAGTTTGAAGGATCTCCCCCCAAAATTATAAAATGTATATGTGTGTGTATATATATATATATATATATATTATCTACTGGCGGTCGCCAGTAGATAGTTATAGTTACAACCTATTATCCATAGGAAATCCGCGACATTCTATTTGAGATAACTCTCTTGCCGGTTGACGTATCTTCGCGAAATTTTCAAACTTTGTGGCCCGCTCCGGTCCGCTCCTTCCCTGAAAGTCTCGGGAGATTCGTCAAGCGGGGCCGAGAAAAAGGGGGGTCCCAAAACGCGTTTTCCCCATGCATTTTTCCATAGGAAACTTTAGACACGGCTACAGCCCGAACTGCTGAACGGAATTACACCAAATTTGGCAAAGAGGTAGTTCTTGGTTCAGAAAGAACCCTTTTTGTTAAATGGTGTAAATCCGTTCAGTAGTTGCTGAGAAAATGAAAAGTAAAAAGATAGTGATATCTATGGCCGAGTAGGGTCCGCGTACCCTCAGCGCACCCTGCGCGCACCGTCCCGATCACAAGCTGCATGTTAATTGGCTGTCAGCTGGCTGTCAACATTCCGATTCAGGAAAAGTTGGCAGCCATTTTGTCCCTCGGTAGAACCGAGGGACAGAAACAAGTGCGCAAAGCGCACAAAGGGGGCAGGGTAGAAACACCCTGACCCCCTAGGTTTGCTCAGGGGGTCCCACAAGGACCCCCTGGGCAAAAAAAAAAAAAAAAAATTTTTTAAATCGGCAGGATGCGCTCAGGGTGCGCGAATCCTGCCGAAAAAAAAAAAAATCGAAGCGCGGTCTCCCGCGCTTCGATGTTAATTGGCCCCCGGGTGGCCCAAGTCCCGGGGGCATGGTGGGGGGGGATAATTTAATGTGTGGGGGGCCTCAAAGGGCCCCCCAAGCCCCAGGGACTGCCACCCCCCGGGGCTTTTTTTAAAAAATGGTGCGGGAGGGCTCTGAGCCCTCCCGCAGCCCCGGGGACCACCACCTCCCCAGGGCTTTTTTTTTAAAAATTAAAAAACCTGTGTGGGGGGGCTCCAGCCCCCCCACACGCCCCGGGGACCGCCACCTCCCCGGGGCACTAAACATTTAAATATGGGGGTCCGTTACGGACCCCCAGAGCCCCGGGGACCACCACCTCCCCGGGGCTTTGAACTGAATGGGAGGGGGGCCGCGTGGCCCCCCTCCTGGAGCCCTTGATGGCCCTGGGGACCGCCACCCCCAGGGCCGGCTCCTGCAGTGTCCCGGGGTGCCTACCCCCGGGACACTGTAGTTTGCTATGGCAGGACGGGAGCCTCGCGGCTCCCGTCCTGCCATAGCAAACTGCTTTGGATATTGGAAGAGAGAGCAGGGAAACCTGCTCTCTCTTCCAATATCTAAAGCAAATTGCTTTTCCACACGGGGAGCTGCATGTCAGCAGCTCCCCATGTGGAAAAGCAATGCCGGCTCTCGAAGGACGCGGGGAGCCGGCGGGACCGTGGGGGCATTGGGGCTCCCCTCACGGTCTCCATCATTATGTATAGACCCCGGGGGATGGGGTCCCCGGGGAGAATACAAATTAGTGATAGGAGCTATCAAAAATTTTACGGAGAAATAAGGAGTCGCGCACCCAGCGCGCCGCTCAGCGCGGCCCCTAGTGTGAACGCGTTGGGTGCGCGACTCCCAGCGCGGCCCCCTGGTGTAAACGCGTTGGGTGCGCTCAGGGTGCGCGAATCCTGCCAAAAAAAAAAAAAAACTGAAGCGCGGTCTCCCGCCCTTCTATTGTATTTTGCCCCCGGGTGGCCCAAGTCCCGGGGGCATGGTGGGGGGGGTTATTTTATGTGTGGGGGGCCTCAAAGGGCCCCCCATGCCCCGGGGACCGCCACCCCCGGGGCATAATTGAAAAAATAGTGCGGGAGGGCTCTTCTGCCCTCCCGCAGCCCCGGGGACCGCCAACCCCCGGGGCTTCTTTTTTTAATTTGAATAAGGTGTATGGGGGGGCTCCAGCCCCCCCACACGCCCCGGGGACCACCACCTCCCCGGGGCACCTATAAAATAAATGTGGGAGTCCATTACGGACCCCCAGAGCCCCGGGGAGCACCACCTCCCCGGGGCTGTGCACACGATGGGAGGGGGCCGCACGGCCCCCTCCTGGAGCCCTTGATGGCCCTGGGGACCGCCACCCCCCAGGGCCGGCTCCTGCAGTGTCCCGGGGTGCCTACCCCCGAGACACTGTAGTTTGCTATGGCAGGACGGGAGCCTCGCGGCTCCCGTCCTGCCATAGCAAACTGCTTTGGATATTGGAAGAGAGAGCAGGGAAACCTGCTCTCTCTTCCAATATCTAAAGCAAATTGCTTTTCCACACGGGGAGCTGCATGTCAGCAGCTCCCCATGTGGAAAAGCAATGCCGGCTCTCGAAGGATGCGGGGAGCCGGCGGGACCGTGGGGGCATTGGGGCTCCCCTC
Source organism: Calotriton arnoldi (assembly GCA_963921515.1). NCBI lineage: Eukaryota > Metazoa > Chordata > Amphibia > Caudata > Salamandridae > Calotriton > Calotriton arnoldi. The sequence continues at coordinate 252,699 of CAWUFW010003562.1, forward strand.
ACGGTCTCCATCATTATGTATAGACCCCGGGGGATGGGGTCCCCGGGGAGAATACAAATTAGGGATAGGAGCTATCAAAATTTTTACGGAAAAATAAGGAGTCGCGCACCCAGCGCGCCGCTCAGCGCGGCCCCTAGTGTGAACGCGTTGGGTGCGCGACTCCCAGCGCGGCCCCCTGGTGTAAACGCGTTGGGTGCGCGACTCCAAGGTAAACGCGTTGGGTGCGCGAATCCCCCAAATATTTTTGGGAAAACAGTAAATATACATGAAGTATATATGTTTATATCTTGGGTGGCTCTAAAAAGAGCCCTTGTGTTTATTGATACATTATGGTACCTACAAGTAAGTACCGATGCAGAGTCTAAAGTTGATGAGAAAGATTCGGTTACCCTCATCTGTAAAATGAACACCGTCTCTCCTATAGATGCCATGTATATTAAAACGCAGATTGTTGTTGAAAATGGACCCCATCCTATAATCTCTGAGATAAGCAGAAACAGCTTTATTGACATGTTTCCTAGCTTTCTCAAACTGTGGACAAAAATGATTGGACCACTGCCATTTCTGTCTTTGGCATATGTTCGAATAGACAAAGGCAGTTTGGGGGAAAAGTGACATGAATTCTGCAAAGGTGTCCTTCATAAGCATTTCCAGACCTACCCCAGTCAAAGTGCCTAGGTCATTGCCACCACAGTGCACAATTATGAGGTCAGGGTGTTGGAGATGCAAAAAGGATTTAACCAATGGCATCAATTGGTGCCACTTTAATCCTCTCTGACCAATCCATTTAATGTCTACATTTGGCAAAGCTAAATCTTTGTCAATACCTCTGCTTTCAGCATACCTTTTGCACCAGAAAACATAGCTGTGTCCCACAATCCACACTGAAAGCATCTTGAAGGGATCAATGTAGGTAATAAAAAGATCTCTGTAGCTGAGGTAGGTAGGAGGGAAAATGAAATCTATCTAAAATGGTGGACAACATGCTGTTTTTAAGAAAGTAGAGATTTGATTGGCTGTTTAAGAACACTCTACATTCTAATATAGGGTGCATTTTTCTTTGTTTAGAAAGCATGTTTTTTATTGGTTATAATGAAAAGTTTGCAAGGTACAGCAGAAAGGATTAGTGAATGCTTTGCAAAGCCAACCACACCTGCTGTTGTCATTTGCAACATTGTGTGGTGAACTTGTGACCTGGCAGCTAAGTTGAATGTTGCATGAGCTGTTGCTATGGAAACTGATATTCAGAACAAGGGGGAAAGATGTCAGTTGAAAAGTATTATTCTCTATGACCAATGGAAATTCGTTTTACAATTTGAAAAACACTGGGAAGTCATGTGTATATGTATGAAAAATTAGAGGGAAAGTTTGCCATTACTGGTTTTATATTGGAGAGTGTGCTTATCTACATTCTGTGCGAAAAAGAAAATCCTGATTCAGTGTGTGAGATTTTTAATTGAACAGATTTATTTAATAGGTGAGTTATATATTTTGAACGTTTATTTAAAAAAGATTTGATACTTTAATGAAACTGTGTTTTTTGAAATATATTATTAAATGTATTGATGTATAGTTTAATTATTTTTAATAGTATGGGGCAGTTTTAGAAGCCTCTTGTGCCACTTTTGCGTCACTTTTAACATGGGAAAAGTGACGCAAATGTGGCGCAAGGGGCTTGTAAATTTGCCCCTTTGTATAGTAATATATATATTTTTAAATGTGTTGAAAGGAATAGTTGAATAATTATTTATTCTACTATCGTGTTGTCAAGTTTCTGTAGTATTAGAACTCAGTCACTGCTTATGGATTTGCAGAATAATTCAGGCATTCATACTACCAATGCTGTAGTGAAATATGTTGAATGTATGCCGTCACCTAACCTCTTCTAGAGTAGTGTGTCTCTTTTGCTAAAGCACAGGGAATAGTTTTGGTTCTCTAGAATCACACTGTGAGTATGTGTGCACTTCTGCAACCATTGTGACAGAAGGTTGTGATTACTTTATGTCTTTGCTGACACATAACTGCTTAAAAGTCTAACCTGTTGTCAAGTTGTAGTAGTAGTAGAACTTAGTTACTGATTATGGATTTGCACAATGACTCAGGCATTCACATTAGCAGTGCTGTAGTGAAATGTGTAGAATGTATGTAGTCACCTAACTGCTTCCAGGCTAGTGAGTCTCTTCTGATAAATTTCAGAGAATAGTTTGGCTTGTGTAGAATCACACTGTGAGTATGTGTGCACTTGTGTAACCATTGTGACAGAAGCATGTGTTTACTTTATGTCTCTGCTAACACTTAACTGTTTAAAAACCTATCCTATTGTGAAGTTGCACTAGTATTAGAACTCAGTCAGTGCTTATGGATCCGCAGAATTATTCAGGCATTTATACTAGCAATGCTGTAGTGAAATGTGTAGAATGTATGCAGTCTCCTAACCTCTTCCAGACTAGTGCGTCTCTTTTGCTAAAGCCCAGGGAATAGTTTTGGTTTTGTAGAATCACACTGTGAGTATGTGTGCACTTGTGAAACCATTGTGACAGAAGCATGTGGTTACTTTATGTCTTTGCTGACACATAACTGCTTAAAAACCTAACCTGTTCTCCAGTTTTAGTAGTAGTAGAACTTAGTTACTGCTTATGGATTCGCACAATTAGTGAGGCATTCACATTAGCAGTGTTGCAGTGAAATGTGTAGAATGTATGTAGTCACCTAACTGCATCCAGACTAGTGAGTCTTTGTATTTGCAATTCTCTAATCAGCCATCCAGCATCATGTTGTAATCCTTTTGCTGCGCCAAAATCAAACCACTTATACATTCACCCAGACACTTTCCTTGTAGTACTCTAATCATTCATTCTGTACCCAAGTACTCATTCAGTGAACCAGGCCTTAGGACATAGACTGCTTCAAACCGTAAATCACTATGCATGTGGTTCTCTAACCACCTACACACTTGTCTTTCACACCTTCAAATCCACAGTCAGTATCCATACACTCCAGCAAACATCCTGTCACTCCCCTTGCAGTCCTCTGTTGATTCATTCTGCAACACCTAAAAATCCATTCGCTGCGCCAAAACCCAACCACTTATAAATTCACCCAGGCACTCTCCTTGCTGTGCTCTAATCGTTCATTCAGTACCCAAGTACTCATTCAGTGACCCAGGCCTTAGCACATAGACTGGTTCAAACCCTTAACCAGTATGCATGCGGTTCTCTAACCACCTACACACTTGTCTTTCACACCTTCAAATCCCCAGTCAGTATCCATACACTCCAGCAAACATCCTGTGACTCCCCTTGCAGTCCTCTGTTGACTCATTCTGCAACACCTAAAAATCCATTTGCTGCGCAAAATCCCAACCACTTATACATTCACCCAGGCACTCTCCTTCTAGTATTATAATTGTTTAGTCAGTACCCAAATACTCATTCAGTGACCCAGGCCTTAGCACATAGACTGTTTCAAACCTCTATCCACTATGCATGCAGTTCTCTAACCACCTACACACTTGTCTTTCACACCTTCAATTCACCAGTCAGTATCCATACACTCCAGGAAACATCCTGTCACTCCCCTTGCAGTCCTCTGTTGACTCATTCAGCAACACCTAAAAATGCATTTGCTGCGCCAAAACCAACCACTTATACATTCACCCAGACACTCACCTTGTAGTACTCTAATCGTTCATTCTGTAGCCAAGTACTCATTCAGTGACTTAGGCCTTAGCACATAGACTTCTTCAAAACCTTAATCACTATGCATGCGGTTCTCTACCCACGTACACACTTGTCTTTCACACCTTCAATTCCCCAGTCACTATCCATACACTCCAGCAAACATCCTGACACTCCCTTTGCAGTCCTCTGTTGACTCATTTAGCAACACTGACAAATCCATTTCGTGTGCCAAAACCCCACCACTTATACATTAAGCCAGTCACTCTCCTTGCAGTACTTTAATCGTTCAGTTAGTACCCAAGTACTCATTCAGTGACCCAGGCCTTACCATATAGACTGCTTCAAACCCCTATCTACTATGCATGTGGTTCTCTAACCACCTACACACTTGTCTTTCACACCTTCAAATCCCCAGTCACTATCCATACACTCCAGCAAACATCCTGTCACTACCCTTGCAGTCCTCTGTTGACTCATTCAGCAACACCTACAAAGCCATTCGCTGCACCAAAACCAAAACACTTATACATTAAGCCAGTCACTCTCCTTGCAGTACTCTAATCGTTCAGTCAGTACCCAAGTACTCATTCAGTGACCCAGGCCTTAGCACATACAGTGCTTCAAACCCCTATCCACTATGCATGCCGTTCTCTAACCACCTACACACATGTCTTTCACACCTTCAATTCCACAGTCAGTATCCATACACTCAAGAAGACATACTCTCACTTCCCTTGCAGTCCTCTGTTGACTCATTCAGCAACACCTAGAAATCAATTCACAGCGCCAAAACGTAAACACTTATACATTCGGCGAGGCACTCTCCTTCCACTACTCTAATCGTTCAGTCAGTACCCAAGTACTCATTCAGTGACCCAGGCCTTAGCACATACACCGTTTCAAACCCCTATACACTATGCATGCAGTTCTATAACCACCTACACACTTGTCTTTCACACCTTCAAATCCCCACTCACTATCCATACACTCCAGCAAACATCCTGTCAGTCCCCTTGCAGTCCTCTGTTGACTCATTCAGCAACACCCACAAAGCCATTCGCTGCGCCAAAACCAAAACAGTTATACATTCACCCAGGTACTCTTCTTGTAGTACTCTAATCGTTCATTCAGTACCCAAGTACTCATTCAGTGACCCAGGCCTTAGCACATAGACTGGTTCAAACCCTTAATCACTATGCATGCAGTTCTCTAACCACCTACATACTTGTCTTTCACACCTTAAATTCCCCACTCACTAACCATACACTACAGCAAACATCCTGTCACTACCCTTGCAGTCCTCTGTTGACTCATTCAGCAACACCTACAAAGCCATTTGCTGCGCCAAAACCAAAACACTTATACATTCACCCAGGCACTTTCCTTGTAGTACTCTAATCGTTCAGTCTATACCCAAAGAAATCATTCAGTGACCCAGGCCTTAGCACATAGACTGCTTCAAACCCCTATGCACTATGTATGCGGTTCTCTAACCACCTACACACTTGTCTTTCACACCTTAAAATCCCCAATCAGTATCCATACACTACAGCAAACATCCTGTCACTACCCTTGCAGTCCTCTGTTGACTCATTCAGCAACACCTAAAAATCCATTTGGTGCACCAAAACCAATACAGTTATACATTCACCCAGGAACTCTCCTTGTAGTACTCTAATTGTTCAGTCTATACCCAAGTACTCATTCAGTGACCCAGGCCTTAGCACATACACTGTTTGAAACCCCTATACACTATGCATGCCGTTCTCTAACCACCTACACACTTGTCTTTCACACCTTCAAATCCCCAGTCAGTATCCATACACTACAGCAAACATCCTGTCACTACCCTTGCAGTCCTCTGTTGACTCATTCAGCAACACCTAAAAAACCATTCGGTGCACCAAAACCAAAACAGTTATACATTCACCCAGGAACTCTCCTTGTAGTACTCTAATTGTTCAGTCTATACCCAAGTACTCATTCAGTGACCCAGGCCTTAGCACATACACTGTTTGAAACCCCTGTACACTATGCATGCGGTTCTCTAACCACCTACACACTTGTCTTTCACACCTTCAAATCCCCAGTCAGTATCCATACACTCCAGCAAACATTCTGTCACTCCCCTTGCAGTCCTCTGTTGACTCATTCTGCAACACCTAAAAATCAATTTGCTGCGCAAAATCCCAACCACTTATACATTCACCCAGGCACTCTCCTTGTACTACTATAATTGTTCAGTCTATACCCAAGTAGTCATTCAGTGACCCAGGCCTTAGCACATAGACTGCTTCAAACCCTTAATCACTATGCATGCAGTTCTCTAACCACCTACACACTTGTCTTTCACACCTTAAATTCCCCAGTCAGTATCCATACACTGCAGCAAACATGCTGTCACTCCTCTTGCAGTCCTCTGTTGACTCATTCAGCAACACCTACAAAGCCATTTGCTGCGCTAAAACCAAAAGAGTTATACATTCACCCAGGCACTTTCCTTGTAGTACTCTAATCGTTCAGTCTATACCCAAAGAACTCATTCAGTGACCCAGGCCTTAGCATATAGACTGCTTCAAACCCTTAATCACTATGCATGCAGTTCTCTAACCACCTACACACTTGTCTTTCACACCTTAAATTCCCCACTCACTAACCATACACTCCTGCAAACATTCTGTCACTCCCCTTGCAGTCCTCTGTTGACTCATTCTGCAACACCTAAAAATCAATTTGCTGCGCAAAAACACATCCACTTATACATTCACCCAGGCACTGTCCTTGTACTACTATAATTGTTCAGTCTATACCCAAGTAGTCATTCAGTGACCCAGGCCTTAGCACATAGACTGCTTCAAACCCTTAATCACTATGCAAGCAGTTCTCTAACCACCTACACACTTGTCTTTCACACCTTAAATTCCCCAGTCAGTATCCATACACTCCAGTAAACATGCTGTCACTCCCCTTGCAGTCCTCTGTTGACTCATTCAGCAACACCTACAAATCCATTTGCTGTGCCAAAACCCAAAGAGTTATACATTCACCCAGGCACTCTCCTTGCAGTACTCTAATCGTTCAGTCTAGTACCCAAAGAACTCATTCAGTGACCCAGGCCTTAGCACATAGACTGCTTCAAACCCCTATGTACTATGCATGCGGTTCTCTAACCACCTACACACTTGTCTTTCACACCATCAAATCACCAGTCAGTATCCATACACTCCAGCAAACATCCTGTCACTTACCTTGCAGTCCTCTGTTGACTCATTCTGCAACACCTAAAAATCCATTTCCTGCGCAAAAACCCAACCACTTATACATTCACCCAGGCACTCTCCTTGTACTACTATAATTGTTCAGTTTATACCCAAGTACTCATTCAGTAACCCAGGCCTTAGCACATAGACTGCTTCAAACCTTTAATCACTATGCATGCTGTTCTCTAACCACCTACACACTTGTCTTTCACACCTTAAATTCCCCAGTCAGTATCCATACACTCCAGCAAACATCCTGTCACTCCCCTTGCAGTCCTCTGTTGACTCATTCAGCAACACCTACAAAGCCATTCGCTGCGCCAACACCAAAAGAGTTATACATTCACCCAGGCACTTTCCTTGTAGTACTCTAATCGTTCAGTCTATACACAAAGAACTCATTCAGTGACCCAGGCCTTAGCACATAGACTGCTTCAAACCCCTATGCACTATGGATGCGGTTCTCTAACCACCTACACACTTTTCTTTCACACCTTCAAATCACCAGTCAGTATCCATACACTCCAGCAAACATCCTGTCACTCCCCTTGCAGTCCTCTGTTGACTCATTCTGCAACACCTAAAAATCCATTTGCTGCGCAAAAACCCAACCACTTATACATTCACCCAGGCACTCTCCTTGTACTACTATAATTGTTCAGTTTATACCCAAGTACTCATTCAGTAACCCAGGCCTTAGCACATAGACTGCTTCAAACCCCTATCCACTATGCATGCACTGCTCTAACCACCTACACACTTCTGTTTCACACATTTAATTAGTCATTAGAAAAGAAAGTGCTTAAATGTTTTGTATATACAATGTATTTGTTTAGAAATACAAAAGTATAATTTATATATTTATTACAATTAATGTATTTAAAATTATTTTTTACAGATATTTATTAGGATCATTAAAATAAACTTATCATGCCTAAAAAAACAGAAAAGAGAAAAGGAAACAAATAGGGCTATTATTTGAAGAAAAATCAACAAACAATATTGGATGAGCAACAACATGTGGGGAAAAACAATAAGTCTTCTGGTAAGAGAACAAAACAATTTATTCAAAAACTTTCAAAGCCAAGAAACAGTGTGCAAAATGTGGAAAATATGGAAAATGGTTCTACCAGAAAAAAGAATATGAATAAAAACAATACAAAAAATGGGAATTTACATTCAAAAAACACAATGTATGGTAAAAGAAGGCAGAGTCAGTATAAAGAAATCAGAAAAAAGATTTTTTATAATAGAGTTGTTCTTAATTTGTTGAAAGATGTGAGGAAATCTAAAAAAAGAGCAGTATTTTATCGAAAGAAGAAGCATATTGAAACTGTAGTTGAAAAGACTTTTGAATTAAAAAGGAAATTATTCATTTTAGTTTTAAACAGAATTCGATCTCTAGATAAACCAATCCATTTATTAAAGGATAAAAGTAAGAAGAAAAGAGTAATTAACAGAACTAATTTTTGTGAATTTTTTTGGGTGAATGGAAACACACTTCAAGTTCAGAGCCTTTCTTTAATGAAGAGAGTTATTTTCAGACCAATAATTTATTGCATACAGTTGATACAAGTGGTCGAGCTTATGAGGTTAGAAATGGTTGTCCAATTGAGAAAGAGAAGATGGTTTCCAGAAATGTAGAAGAAGTGTTAGCTGATGAAGTTGTAGGGAGACGACCTAAAGCCCCAGTGTATACTTGGGATTGCAGTAGTATTTGTAGTATACGACAAGAATCTATTGATATTTTACGCAATTTCTTACGACAGTATACTAAAAAAAGTGTTAAGCAAAAGATTAAGATGTTGCAAGGACTAGACCCTTGCAGAGTGAGAAAAAATACTGGTTTGCAAGGACATTCTCTTGCTTGTCTTTCTAGAAAAGTATGTCAAAGTGTTTTTCATCATTTTAGGATGTTAGCAGTACATCATTCTGAAATGCGAAAGTTAGTCAGAAGATTGTATTATGCTAAAAGTCCAGCACTAATGTTAAATGAGTTGAACAGTGCTCTTTTGCGTGGGTCAGTATCAGATGTGAAAAAGGTTTGTGATAAAATTGAGTTTTGTTACTTTGGTCCTGGAGAAGAGAGTGCAGAAACTGACACATTAATACAGGAAAATGTTGAGGAGAATGTGCAACATACCACTACAAAAAAATTTGAAGATGAAATTACAAAGTTTGAGGTGATTTCATGTGAAAGGCCAAATTATACTTGTATTTGTTGCCGACGAACTCACTATAAAATTCAGACTAGGACTGTTGATCTGTATTTACAAAGTGAAAGAGAAAATAATGATAAGTGGAAGGAATTTTCAACTTATTTGTTCGTAGAGGATTGTTTTGATTTGGGTTCTGATCAGCGTATTTGTAAATATTGTTATAACAAATTAAACGAGAATAAAATGCCTGCTAGAGCTGTCCATAATAATCTAGAGTTGGTAACTATTCCTCCAGAACTGATAGATTTAAATACATATGAGTCTATTCTGATTCAATGTGTGCACCCATTTCAAGCTATTGTTCGTATGGAGCCTAAAACAGGTAAATTGCCTCCTACAGATTTACAGAGAGGATTAAAAGGAAGAGTTGTATATTTACCTCTAGATTTAAAGAAAAATATTGAAACTATTGGTGGAGAGAATGTAGAAAGTGAGCCACTACTTATTCTAGTTAATGGTGTTCCTACTAAGAGTAAGAAAATCTGGCAAGAATTAGTGGATGTTAGGAAAGTGCAAAAGGCAACATTATATCTGATTCAAAACAATGATTACTACAAAAATGTACATGTGGAAGAAGAAGAAATACTTTTAGGAGATGATACTCAAACGTCAAATGGACAAATTGAAAAAGTGGACATGACCAAAAGTGAAGAAATCTATGAACATTATAGTGTACATCCACTTCATTCGAAAGAAGTGATGGGGAATACAATTGAATTATTCCAAATGAAAAAAGCAAAGGGTACTCCCATGAGTGTATGGGAGAAAAGTTTGGAAGCTCGTTGTTTTCCGCAGCTGTTTCCAACTGGAAAAGGTGGACGATATGATGAACGACCAGTGCAGATTCCTGCATCTGAATATCGGACAACAAGATTGTATGCAGAAGACCCAAGGTTTCGACAATGTATCCCATATATATTTCATCTTTTGTTTGAGAGTGACTTATCTGGACTTTCATATGCAGTCAACCACATTTTGAAAACAGGAGTACATTTTCAAAATGTTTCTGCAAAGCAATTTATGGATAAAGTACATGAGAGAGACGATCATCTAGAATCTCAGTTGATTAATTTGATGGCATGTCAGCGTGGTACTAATGAGTATTGGTACCGTCGTCATGGAGAACTTAAATGCATGCTAAGGAACTTAGGTACTCCTACATGGTTTCTTACCCTAAGCTGTGCTGAATACGCTTGGGATGATTTACTTGAATTTCTTCGTGAGGCAAATTCAAATGTAAAAAATATTGAATACAAGACACCTGGAGAATTGTGCTCTTTGGATCCTGTTAATGTATGCAGGTATTTCAATCATAGGTTTGAAGCTATGATGTCTTTTATCTGCAATAAAAAGAATCCTCCTCTTGGAGAAGTTTTAGATTTTTTTTGGAGAAAGGAGTATCAAGCTAGAGGTGCTCCTCATATACATATGCTGTTATGGATTAAGGATGCACCTAAATTCGGAACTGATTCGGATGACACCGTTTTGTCTTTTATTGAGGAATATGCGACATGTGCTATACCAAAAAGAACAGATGAGAACAGCTTAAGAGAACAAGTGTTACGATTCCAAAATCATCGATGTGGAAAATACTGTCGACGGAAGTACAAGTCTAAGGAAAAGTTTTACACCAAATGTCGTTTTGGATTTCCACGTCCTGTAATATCCAAAGGAAGAGTAAACAGTTTTATGTCAGCTATGAGACATACCATCACTAGAAAATCACCCAAAAATACATATAATTTGAGAAGAACAGAAGAATCAAAATATATTAATGATTATAATCAAGTCATTCTCTCAATGTGGAATGCTAATATGGATATTCAGTATGTTGCGGATAATTCCATTGCTGTTGCCCGGTATGTCACATCTTATATAACAAAATCTGAAAAGACAGAGTTAAAAGAAATGTGGGAAGAAATTGCTTATGAGAAGAGTCTTAGTAAGAAGTTATACAGTTTCAGTTTGAAGATGTTATCCCATCGAGAAATTGGAGCATATGAATGCTCAGATCGGTTATCATCTGCAAGTTTATACTCAAAATCTAGATCAATTATTTGGGTGAGTCTAGGTCTTGCTGCAACACGAAATCGAGTACTTAAATCTGTACAAGAAATTGAATATTTAGCAGAAAAAGATCCAGAAAGTACAGATATTGTCAAAACAAACATGTTGGATACATATTATCCAAATAGAAGTTATAATCTTGAGAACATATGTCTATATGAAGTGCTGCAATACTACAGTTTTAAACGGAATACTACAGAAAACATAAACGATGGAAAATATGCAGTTATTGGTTCTGAAGGATGTTTGGTGAAACAAAGGAAAGGAAATTTGATTAATCACAGAAAACTGAGTTGTGACACTGAACAGAAAAGGGAATTTTACTATTTAGCACTTTTGCAACTCTTCAAACCGTGGCGTACAGAATTGGAATTACTTGGGGATTTTGAGAGCTATGAAGATTCCTTCAATGCTTGTAAAGATACCATAGAATGTCCAGTTTTTGCTAACTATCTAAAAATGTTGAATGATGAAATGGATCAAGAAGCTACTATTGCAGCTGAGATTGCTAGAGACAGTTCTCAAGATAGTCAAACTTCTGCTCCACTGAGTGAAGATCCACTAGGAGAACCAATTGTTCAAAATGAAGCAGCAATTGCAATGAATGAGGTGGAAATAGCAATGCATCAAGCTCAAGAAGATATTATGGACTTAGGAAACTTGGAAGAACAACTAAATATTGAACAGAAAGAAATATATCAGCAAGTGAGACAACAGATTGACCATGGATTTCTTCATGAAAAGAAAGAATGCACATGCACATCATTTCAACCTATCCGAATGTATGTCAGTGGTCAAGCTGGAACAGGAAAAAGTTTCTTAATTAAAGTATTGACCAGTTATCTGCAGAAAACAACTGACTCACATTTGTCTTGTGTTGTAACTGCTCCAACTGGGTTGGCAGCACACAATATTAAAGGAATTACATTGCATCGTTTACTTATGCTACCTGTAGAGCATGAAAACAAATTGGAATATCATAAGCTATCTGGAGAAGCTTGTTATGAAGTTTCAAGAGTGCTAAAGAAAATGAAACTTCTAATTATTGATGAAGTAAGCATGGTCTCAAACTTAATGCTTGCTTTTGTGCATTTAAGAATGCAGCAAATTCTTAAAACAGAATATGATGTCTTATTTGGAGGAAAACATGTGATAGTTTTTGGAGATCTCCTGCAACTTACTCCTGTAAAAGGACAACCAGTATTTAAAACACTTGTGCATGAAGACACCAGAAAGTCTTTGGGAAGTGTTGGCAACGTTAATATTTGGTCTTATTTTGAATACAAAGAACTCATTACAAATATGCGACAGGCAAATGATGTTAATTATGGATCTATACTTCAAGATATAAGAATTGGAGTTCTCACAGAAGAAGGCAAACAAGCTTTGCAAAGTCGACTATTTAAGAATTTGTTTCCAAATGAAAATATAGTTCCAGAAAAAATGTATAGCAAAATTGCTGAAAGTAAATCTATAATTTGTTTAATGCCAACACTCCGTGAGTGTTCTATTTTCAATGAACAACTTTTGAAGCTAGAAAATCAAGAAATCAAAAAAATGGAAGCCATTGATAAAATAGAGCATGAAGGAATTACTATTATTTTGACGGACAAATTGAAAAATAAATTGAATTCTTTAGAAAAATCCATATCTAAAACTGCTGGTTTAGAAAAGAATTTATATCTATGTGTCAACTGTCGAGTAATTTTACGGCGGAATTTGGATGTAGAAAAAGGTTTAGTTAATGGAGCAATCGGGAAAGTTGTGAATTTTGTTAATTATCAAAAAAGAGATGGAATCGAATTTTTAAAAATGAAATTTGATCAAATTGAAGAAGTAAAACAAATTGGTTGTTGTTCTGTTCGTTTTTTGCTTGTTAAAGATTTGTATGTCCGTAGGAAGCAATTTCCACTTTCTTTGGCATATGCAGTCACTATTCATAAATCTCAAGGATTGAGTGTAGACAGTGCTTTGGTGAACATTGGAAGTACTGTGTTTAAAGAGGGTATGGCATATGTTGCTTTGTCCCGAGTCAGAACTTTATCTGGATTGTTTTTGATTGATTTTGAAGAGTCAAAGATTACTGCAGATGCAAACTGTGTAAAAGAGTATAATAGGTTAAGAAGAGCGTATACTCCAAATTTAGGTGAATATCCTGTATTTGAAAAGTGTGTAGTACATCGAAAAAGAAGATATGAGAATATCTGTAGGGAAGTTATAGAGAAGGAAAAAAATAAAGATAATGTTCATATTGCAAGCAAAAAGAAAAAGGATAGTATTGAAGAGATTGTTGGGTATCAGTTAGAAAACAGTTCAGGTATCAACTGCTATGCTAATGTAGTGATCAATGTAGTATTTTTTCTACAAAGTTTGCAACAGCAAATTATGGGAAATCGTGAAAAAAGATTTTGTTCCATATTGCATTGTTTTTATGAAAAATTGAACACTAATAAAAGGAAATTACAAAGTGTTTCTCATATTCGTAATCTTTTGGATATATGTTCTGGTTGTACACAATTTACGCAGGATATTCAACAAGACGCTCAGGAATTTCTAATGTATATGCTTACAGTATTAGAAAATGAGGGAATACAAATTGAAAATCTTTTTGGCCTTCGTTATAAATGGGAACATGAATGTGAAAATTGTATGTTTACATGTACAACTAACATAGATACTGAAAGATTTATATATTTGACATTACCAGACTGTAAAACAGTGTCTTTCAATAAACTAGTTAAAGCAGCAAATCAAAACATGGAGTGTAGCCAATGCAAATCAAAAATGTTATCAACATTATTTATACAAAGATTTGGACAATACATAATTTTAATGATACAACGTTGTAGAGCTGATGGAAGAAAATTGGAAACTTTAATTAAAGATTTTGTAGCAAGTCAACTATCTATATCCGGAAGGACTTTTGTAGCAGTATCAATTATTTTCCATCATGGTCCTTCTACAACATCTGGACATTACACTGTGTATTTAAAATGCAATAGAGGATGGACATATTGTAATGATGCTCAATTGGATTTTAAACAACGTTTGCCTAGAGAATTACCAAATTCCTACTTAATATTTTTAAAACCAAAGTTTTAGGAACATAATTCAACCTCTGAAGAATTTATTGATATTTCTTAATATGATTACTATTGGACAATTTTAATTTAAAGGATTTCAAAAAAACTATTTGGCCTAGAGGAAAAGTATATATTTTAATTATGGACTTTTTCTTCCACATCCTCTCAGCATATATTTTGAAAGAAAAACATTTACTGTGTATACAATTTCAAGTTATAACATTTTCTTAGGAGAGAGCATTTTATATACCTGTCATTTGTATTATATGGTATGTTATTCAGCAGGAAGTTTTTATGTAATGTTCATAAATAGTTAAGTATATTTTAAATATTTTACAAGTAGTTTTGGGTTTTTAAAACAATCTTATTGATTGTTTTGTTTTTTTGCCCGCTGTTATGTGATGAGTAACATTGAAATCACTATTTGTAGTGAAATTCAATGTATTCTGAGAACAGCAAAAAGACAAAGAAAATAATTTTTAAAATGTGAAAATCATGTTCTGTTATAAAAAATATAATATTATATATTATAACGATTTTTTCTTCTCTTTTACAGGTCCTAATTCTACAATTTTTAATTTTTCGGAAATTTTAGTTAACAAAACAAGTGGGAAAAATCATTAGTGTTTTTTATAACTATTATTGTGAAGGTAAAATTAACTAAGTGTTAAAATAAAAAATGGTCTGTGAGAGGACACTGGTGAAGAAAGGGGGATGGACGGTGTAGATATCACTGGAAAGATGCTCTGTGGCTGTTTTAATTTATATAATTAAGTTACCTTTTAGTACAACTAAATTACTGCTTATGGATTTGCAGAATGAGTGAGGCATTCACACTAGCAGTGTTGTAGTGAAATTTGTAGAATGTATGTAGTCACTTAACTGCTTCCAGGCTAGTGAGTCTTTGTAATTGTACTTTTCCAATCAGCCATCCAGCACCATGTACTAATTCATTCACTGTGTCAAAACCCAACCACTTATACATTCACCCAGGCACTCTCCTTCCAGTATTATAATCGTTCAGTGAGTACCCAACTACTCATTCAGTGACCCAGGCCTTACCATATACACTGATTCAAACCCCTATCCACTATGCATGCCGTTCTCTAACCACCTACACACACGTGTTTCACACCTTCAATTCCCCAGTCACTATCCATACACTCCAGCAGACATCCTGACACTCCCTTTGCAGTCCTCTGTTGACTCATTCAGCAACACTGACAAATCCATTTGGTGTGCCAAAACCCAACCACTTATACATTAAGCCAGTCACTCTCCTTACAGTACTCTAATCGTTCAGTTAGTACCCAACTACTCATTCAGTGACCCAGGCCTTACCATATAGACTGCTTCAAACCCCTATCCAATATGCATGCCGTTCTCTAACCACCTACACACATGTCTTTCACACCTTCAAATCTCCAGTCAGTATCCATACACTCCAGCAAACATCCTGTCACTCCCCTTGCAGTCCTCTGTTGACTCATTCAGCAACACCTACAAAGCCATTCGCTGTGTCAAAACCAAAACACTTATACATTCACCCAGGCACTCTCTTTGTACTACTCTAATTGTTCAGTCTATACCCAAGTACTCATTCAGTGACCCAGGCCTTAGCACATACAGTGCTTCAAACCCCTATCCACTATGCATGCCGTTCTCTAACAACCTACACACATGTCTTTCACACCTTCAATTCCCCAGTCACTATCCATACACTCCAGCAAACATCCTGTCAGTCCCCTTGCAGTCCTCTGTTGACTCATTCAGCAACACCTACAAATCCATTTGCTGCGCCAAAAACCAACCACTTATACATTCACCCAGACACTCACCTTGTAGTACTCTAATCGTTCATTCTGTAGCCAAGTACTCATTCAGTGACTTAGGCCTTAGCACATAGACTTCTTCAAAACCTTAATCACTATGCATGCGGTTCTCTACCCACGTACACACTTGTCTTTCACACCTTCAATTCCCCAGTCACTATCCATACACTCCAGCAAACATCCTGACACTCCCTTTGCAGTCCTCTGTTGACTCATTTAGTAACACTGACAAATCCATTTCGTGTGCCAAAACCCCACCACTTATACATTAAGCCAGTCACTCTCCTTGCAGTACTTTAATCGTTCAGTTAGTACCCAAGTACTCATTCAGTGACCCAGGCCTTACCATATAGACTGCTTCAAACCCCTATCTACTATGCATGTGGTTCTCTAACCACCTACACACTTGTCTTTCACACCTTCAAATCCCCAGTCACTATCCATACACTCCAGCAAACATCCTGTCACTACCCTTGCAGTCCTCTGTTGACTCATTCAGCAACACCTACAAAGCCATTCGCTGCACCAAAACCAAAACACTTATACATTAAGCCAGTCACTCTCCTTGCAGTACTCTAATCGTTCAGTCAGTACCCAAGTACTCATTCAGTGACCCAGGCCTTAGCACATACAGTGCTTCAAACCCCTATCCACTATGCATGCCGTTCTCTAACCACCTACACACATGTCTTTCACACCTTCAATTCCACAGTCAGTATCCATACACTCAAGAAGACATACTCTCACTTCCCTTGCAGTCCTCTGTTGACTCATTCAGCAACACCTAGAAATCAATTCACAGCGCCAAAACGTAAACACTTATACATTCGGCGAGGCACTCTCCTTCCACTACTCTAATCGTTCAGTCAGTACCCAAGTACTCATTCAGTGACCCAGGCCTTAGCACATACACCGTTTCGAACCCCTATACACTATGCATGCAGTTCTATAACCACCTACACACTTGTCTTTCACACCTTCAAATCCCCACTCACTATCCATACACTCCAGCAAACATCCTGTCAGTCCCCTTGCAGTCCTCTGTTGACTCATTCAGCAACACCCACAAAGCCATTCGCTGCGCCAATACCAAAACAGTTATACATTCACCCAGCTACTCTTCTTGTAGTACTCTAATCGTTCATTCAGTACCCAAGTACTCATTCAGTGACCCAGGCCTTAGCACATAGACTGGTTCAAACCCTTAATCACTATGCATGCAGTTCTCTAACCACCTACATACTTGTCTTTCACACCTTAAATTCCCCACTCACTAACCATACACTACAGCAAACATCCTGTCACTACCCTTGCAGTCCTCTGTTGACTCATTCAGCAACACCTACAAAGCCATTTGCTGCGCCAAAACCAAAACACTTATACATTCACCCAGGCACTTTCCTTGTAGTACTCTAATCGTTCAGTCTATACCCAAAGAAATCATTCAGTGACCCAGGCCTTAGCACATAGACTGCTTCAAACCCCTATGCACTATGTATGCGGTTCTCTAACCACCTACACACTTGTCTTTCACACCTTAAAATCCCCAATCAGTATCCATACACTACAGCAAACATCCTGTCACTACCCTTGCAGTCCTCTGTTGACTCATTCAGCAACACCTAAAAATCCATTTGGTGCACCAAAACCAATACAGTTATACATTCACCCAGGAACTCTCCTTGTAGTACTCTAATTGTTCAGTCTATACCCAAGTACTCATTCAGTGACCCAGGCCTTAGCACATACAGTGCTTCAAACCCCTATCCACTATGCATGCCGTTCTCTAACAACCTACACACATGTCTTTCACACCTTCAATTCCCCAGTCACTATCCATACACTCCAGCAAACATCCTGTCAGTCCCCTTGCAGTCCTCTGTTGACTCATTCAGCAACACCTACAAATCCATTTGCTGCGCCAAAAACCAACCACTTATACATTCACCCAGACACTCACCTTGTAGTACTCTAATCGTTCATTCTGTAGCCAAGTACTCATTCAGTGACTTAGGCCTTAGCACATAGACATCTTCAAAACCTTAATCACTATGCATGCGGTTCTCTACCCAGGTACACACTTGTCTTTCACACCTTCAATTCCCCAGTCACTATCCATACACTCCAGCAAACATCCTGACACTCCCTTTGCAGTCCTCTGTTGACTCATTCAGCAACACTGACAAATCCATTTGGTGTGCCAAAACCCAACCACTTATACATTAAGCCAGTCACTCTCCTTACAGTACTCTAATCGTTCAGTTAGTACCCAACTACTCATTCAGTGACCCAGGCCTTACCATATAGACTGCTTCAAACCCCTATCCACTATGCATGCCGTTCTCTAACCACCTACACACATGTCTTTCACACCTTCAAATCTCCAGTCAGTATCCATACACTCCAGCAAACATCCTGTCACTCCCCTTGCAGTCCTCTGTTGACTCATTCAGCAACACCTACAAAGCCATTCGCTGTGTCAAAACCAAAACACTTATACATTCACCCAGGCACTCTTTGTACTACTCTAATTGTTCAGTCTATACCCAAGTACTCATTCAGTGACCCAGGCCTTAGCACATACAGTGCTTCAAACCCCTATCCACTATGCATGCCGTTCTCTAACAACCTACACACATGTCTTTCACACCTTCAATTCCCCAGTCACTATCCATACACTCCTTCAGACATCCTGTCACTCCCCTTGCAGTCTTCTGTTGACTCATTCAGCAACACCTAAAAATCCATTCGCTGCGCCAAAACCAAACCACTTATACATTCACCCAGGCACTCTCCTTGTACTACTATAATCGTTCAGTCTGTACCCAAGTACTCATTCAGTGAACCAGGCCTTAGCACATAGACTGTTTCAAACCCCTATCCATTATGCATGCAGTTCTCTAACCACCTACACACTTGTCTTTCACACCTTCAATTCCCCGGTCAGTATCCATACACTCCAGCAAACATCCTGTCACTCCCCTTGCAGTCCTCTGTTGACTCATTCAGCAACACCTAAAAATGCATTTGCTGCGCCAAAAACCAACCACTTATACATTCACCCAGACACTCACCTTGTAGTACTCTAATCGTTCATTCTGTAGCCAAGTACTCATTCAGTGACTTAGGCCTTAGCACATAGACTTCTTCAAAACCTTAATCACTATGCATGCGGTTCTCTACCCACGTACACACTTGTCTTTCACACCTTCAATTCCCCAGTCACTATCCATACACTCCAGCAAACATCCTGACACTCCCTTTCCAGTCCTCTGTTGACTCATTCAGCAACACTGACAAATCCATTTCGTGTGCCAAAACCCCACCATTTATACATTAAGCCAGTCACTCTCCTTGCAGTACTCTAATCGTTCAGTTAGTACCCAACTACTCATTCAGTGACCCAGGCCTTACCATATACACTGATTCAAACCCCTATCCACTATGCATGCCGTTCTCTAACCACCTACACACACGTCTTTCACACCTTCAATTCCCCAGTCACTATCCATACACTCCAGCAGACATCCTGACACTCCCTTTGCAGTCCTCTGTTGACTCATTCAGCAACACTGACAAATGCATTTGGTGTGCCAAAACCCAACCACTTATATATTAAGCCAGTCACTCTCCTTACAGTAGTCTAATCGTTCAGTTAGTACCCAACTACTCATTCAGTGACCCAGGCCTTACCATATAGACTGCTTCAAACCCCTATCCACTATGCATGCCGTTCTCTAACCACCTACACACATGTCTTTCACACCTTCAAATCCCCAGTCAGTATCTATACACTCCAGCAAACATCCTGTCACTCCCCTTGCAGTCCTCTGTTGACTCATTCAGCAACACCTACAAAGCCATTCGCTGTGCCAAAACCAAAACACTTATACATTCACCCAGGCACTCTCTTTGTACTACTCTAATTGTTCAGTCTATACCCAAGTACTCATTCAGTGACCCAGGCCTTAGCACATACAGTGCTTCAAACCCCTATCCACTATGCATGCCGTTCTCTAACAACCTACACACATGTCTTTCACACCTTCAATTCCCCAGTCACTATCCATACACTCCAGCAAACATCCTGTCAGTCCCCTTGCAGTCCTCTGTTGACTCATTCAGCAACACCTACAAATCCATTTGCTGCGCCAAAAACCAACCACTTATACATTCACCCAGACACTCACCTTGTAGTACTCTAATCGTTCATTCTGTAGCCAAGTACTCATTCAGTGACTTAGGCCTTAGCACATAGACTTCTTCAAAACCTTAATCACTATGCATGCGGTTCTCTACCCATGTACACACTTGTCTTTCACACCTTCAATTCCCCAGTCACTATCCATACACTCCAGCAAACATCCTGACACTCCCTTTGCAGTCCTCTGTTGACTCATTCAGCAACACTGACAAATCCATTTGGTGTGCCAAAACCCAACCACTTATACATTAAGCCAGTCACTCTCCTTACAGTACTCTAATCGTTCAGTTAGTACCCAACTACTCATTCAGTGACCCAGGCCTTACCATATAGACTGCTTCAAACCCCTATCCACTATGCATGCCGTTCTCTAACCACCTACACACATGTCTTTCACACCTTCAAATCTCCAGTCAGTATCCATACACTCCAGCAAACATCCTGTCACTCCCCTTGCAGTCCTCTGTTGACTCATTCAGCAACACCTACAAAGCCATTCGCTGTGTCAAAACCAAAACACTTATACATTCACCCAGGCACTCTCTTTGTACTACTCTAATTGTTCAGTCTATACCCAAGTACTCATTCAGTGACCCAGGCCTTAGCACATACAGTGCTTCAAACCCCTATCCACTATGCATGCCGTTCTCTAACAACCTACACACGTCTTTCACACCTTCAATTCCCCAGTCACTATCCATACACTCCTTCAGACATCCTGTCACTCCCCTTGCAGTCTTCTGTTGACTCATTCAGCAACACCTAAAAATCCATTCGGTGCGCCAAAACCAAACCACTTATACATTCACCCAGGCACTCTCCTTGTACTACTATAATCGTTCAGTCTGTACCCAAGTACTCATTCAGTGAACCAGGCCTTAGCACATAGACTGTTTCAAACCCCTATCCATTATGCATGCAGTTCTCTAACCACCTACACACTTGTCTTTCACACCTTCAATTCCCCGGTCAGTATCCATACACTCCAGCAAACATCCTGTCACTCCCTTGCAGTTCTTTGTTGATTCATTCAGCAACACCTACAAATCCATTCGCTGCGCCAAAACCCAACCACTTATACATTCACCCAGGCACTCTCCTTGTAGTACTCTAATCGTTCATTCTGTACCCAAGTACTCATTCAGTGACTTAGGCCTTAGCACTTAGACTGCTTCAAACCCTTAACCAGTATGCATGCGGTTCTCTAACCACCTACACACTTGTCTTTCACACCTTCAAATCCCCAGTCAGTATCCATACACTCCAGCAAACATCCTGTCACTCCCCTTGCAGTCCTCTGTTGACTCATTCAGCAACACCTAAAAATCCATTCGCTGCGCAAAAACAAACCACTTATACATTCACCCAGGCACTCTTGTTGTACTACTCTAATCGTTCAGTCTATACCCAAGTACTCATTCAGTGACCCAGGCCTTAGCACATAGACTGTTTCAAACCTCTATCCACTATGCATGCAGTTCTCTAACCACCTACACACTTGTCTTTCACACCTTCAATTCCCCAGTCAGTATCCATACACTCCAGGAAACATCCTGTCACTCCCCTTGCAGTCCTCTGTTGACTCATTCAGCAACACCTATAAATGCATTTGCTGCGCCAAAAACCAACCACTTATACATTCACCCAGACACTCACCTTGTAGTACTCTAATCGTTCATTCTGTAGCCAAGTACTCATTCAGTGACTTAGGCCTTAGCACATAGACTTCTTCAAAACCTTAATCACTATGCATGCGGTTCTCTACCCACGTACACACTTGTCTTTCACACCTTCAATTCCCCAGTCACTATCCATACACTCCAGCAAACATCCTGACACTCCCTTTCCAGTCCTCTGTTGACTCATTCAGCAACACTGACAAATCCATTTCGTGTGCCAAAACCCCACCATTTATACATTAAGCCAGTCACTCTCCTTGCAGTACTCTAATCGTTCAGTTAGTACCCAACTACTCATTCAGTGACCAAGGCCTTACCATATACACTGATTCAAACCCCTATCCACTATGCATGCCGTTCTCTAACCACCTACACACATGTCTTTCACACCTTCAAATCCCCAGTCAGTATCTATACACTCCAGCAAACATCCTGTCACTCCCCTTGCAGTCCTCTGTTGACTCATTCAGCAACACCTACAAAGCCATTCGCTGTGCCAAAACCAAAACACTTATACATTCACCCAGGCACTCTCTTTGTACTACTCTAATTGTTCAGTCTATACCCAAGTACTCATTCAGTGACCCAGGCCTTAGCACATACAGTGCTTCAAACCCCTATCCACTATGCATGCCGTTCTCTAACCACCTACACACATGTCTTTCACACCTTCAATTCCCCAGTCAGTATCCATACACTCAAGAAGACATCCTGTCACTTCCCTTGCAGTCCTCTGTTGACTGATTCAGCAACACCTAGAAATCAATTCACAGCGCCAAAACGTAAACACTTATACATTCGGCGAGGCACTCTCCTTCCACTACTCTAATCGTTCAGTCAGTACCCAAGTACTCATTAAGTGACCCAGGCCTTAGCACATACACCGTTTCAAACCCCTATACACTATGCATGCAGTTCTATAACCACCTACACACTTGTCTTTCACACCTTCAAATCCCCACTCACTATCCATACACTCCAGCAAACATCCTGTCAGTCCCCTTGCAGTCCTCTGTTGACTCATTCAGCAACACCCACAAAGCCCTTCGCTGCGCCAAAACCAAAACACTTATACATTCACCCAGGCACTCTCTTTGTACTATGTACTATGTACTTTGTACTTTGTATTTATTTACTTACGTTGCATCCCTGTGCATCAGAAGTAGCACAGGACACTGCAGCTAAAGAGCTTACATTGTCACACTGCTATACATTCACAATGTACTATTAATGCATTCTTTCAGTCAATTAAGTTATAGATATACATTCAACCAACCTTTCACACATTAACATAGAAATATAGTTCTTTCTTTAACCAGAGAAGTTAGTTCTGAAAAGAACTTTTTTTTCTTTTATATTTTTTTGTATTTTTTAACTATTTTTTTTTTTTGGGGTGTTTTTTTCGGAAATAATAAACAAAAAAAGGAAAAAAACAGGAAACCTCAGGAATTACATGTAATTCCTGGAAAATACAAAAAAAAAAAAAGTCTAACAATGATGATTGCGCTGTGCAGCACAAACAGCTTCCACGGATTGTTCTCCATAAGAGATCAGTTTGTTGCACTTGACACAGTGCTGCTTTAAGTATGCAAATTCAGGACGTATGT
Organism: Calotriton arnoldi; assembly: GCA_963921515.1. Lineage (NCBI taxonomy): Eukaryota > Metazoa > Chordata > Amphibia > Caudata > Salamandridae > Calotriton > Calotriton arnoldi. The sequence continues at coordinate 276,330 of CAWUFW010003562.1, forward strand.
CCAGAGATGTTGATGTTGTTGGTGTGCCAGATGTAGAAGGAACTGCACGTTGTTGATTCCTTGCAGCTCTCCGAGACTCCTCCCGAGCCAGGTTTAGTGGGTGAATTGTTTTTAAATGCTTATACATAGAGGCAGTACCACAAGAATATTTCTTGTCGACACTACCTCTAGACAGCATTCTCTCACAGATCCGGCAGGTGACTTTCGTGGCATTCACCTTTTTTTGGCCCTCCGGAAAAGTGAAAAACTTCCACACCACCGACACATGCCTTTCTGGACGTGGATTTTCCTGCACAAATTCTTCTTCTGAAGAATGTTCTGAATCCTGTTGTTGCTGTTGTGCAGAAGCCATCTTCTTATTTGAGCAATCCCAGTTCTTGTTGAATGCAGAGATGTGTCTCCAAAGAAGCTCAAAGAAGAATGATGGAAATGGGTGGGGTCCTTCAATAGTTACAATGGGAAATGTTATCAACCAATCGAAAGTTTTTTTTCAAGTCACATGGGATCCGCGTACCGTGCGCACACGCAGCACGCACCCAACGCGAAGTTGCGAAATTGCATTTAAAAGTAAAATAACTTTATTACATGTAAAAATATATTATTTTTATGCATAAGTAAGAAAATGTCTGGCCCTAATATGTGTATTAAAGACATATATATGTCATTTTAGAACATATAAAAATTCGCGGGAGTCGCGTACACAGCGCGTACAGCACGCATTTGACGTCACGCGGGGCGCGTGTCCGCGCAAGCGCCACGTAGTATAATGCGCATGTGTCACGAATGTGTAAACGTAGGAAGCGCGAACCGGTCGCATACTAATCGCGCACAACACGTAACATACGTATATCACGTAACTGTAAAACACGCACCCATCGCACACCCTACGCGGATCCTTCACGACTTTAAGAAAATGGTGGCTACAATTCGCGCACTGATCTTGTAAGGTACGCTGCCGGTGCGCGACTCCAAAAAAAAAAAAATTATATTACAAATATATAAATATTTTTTTAAAAACAAAATTTGTACATTAAACAGATAAACATCGGTAAAAAATTAGTATAAAAAAAATACATGTAAAAAATATTACAATTAAATATTATCATTTAAAAAACCGTTGAAATTCACTGAAAAAACCATAGGTTTCAGGCGCGTTATAGTTACAAATTAGCATTTAAAAAACCTTTGAAATTCACTGAAAAAACCATAGGTTTTAGGGACAGTTATAGTTAGAAATTAGCATTTAAAAAACCTTTGAAATTCACTGAAAATACCATAGGTTTCAGGGACGTTATAGTTACAAATTAGCATTTAAAAAACCTTGGAAATTCACTGAAAAAACCATAGGTTTCAGACATGTTATAGTTACAAATTAGCATTTAAAAACCTTTGAAATTCACTGAAAAAACCATAGTTTTCAGGGACTTTATAGTTACAAATTAGCATTTAAAAAACCTTTGAAATTCACTGAAAAAACCATAGGTTTCAGGGACGTTATAGTTACAAATTAGCATTTAAAAAACCTTTGAAATTCACTGAAAAAACCATAGGTTTCAGACATGTTATAGTTACAAATTAGCATTTAAAAAACCTTTGAAATTCACTGAAAAAACCATAGGTTTCAGGGACGTTATAGTTACAAATTAGCATTTAAAAAACCTTTGAAATTCACTGAAAAAACCATAGGTTTTAGGGACAGTTATAGTTAGTTGGACATTGCACTCGTACAAAACCCGTGAAATTCCCCCGTTATAGTTAGTCCAGCTAACTATAACTCGCGCCCCCGCAATGCACTGCTGATGACGTCACATATTACATCACTCATGACATGACATGAATTTCAAAGGTTTTTTAAATGCTAATTTGTGACTATAACGTCCCCGAAACCTATGGTTTTTTCAGTGAATATATATATATATATATATATATATTTATATATATATATATATATATATGTATATATATAAAACACAAACGTTCACCGCCGTTGCAGCCACTCACCCTGGGTGCCTCCTCTCGCGGTGGTGAGCCGCGTTTACGTGTAAACACAGTCGAAGACCAGAATTGTGTCAGCCGACACAAACAGGAGCACGCACAAGAGTTCGTGAAGAAATCTTCCTTTATTCGTGTAGAACCCCCCTCAACGCTGACAGACGCGTTTCGCCACTCCGGCTTTGTCAATGTCAGTTTGTGTCTCAAAACACCACCATATTTAAAGTGAAAAAAGTGCAATAGAAAGTGGTAAACATAAAAGATGGCTTAGTTCATGCATAATGCTCTGTTTTTATGTCGGCCATCTTAACATTTTCCGTGGCACCATTTAAAATCAAAAAGGATAATCGCTCAACAAAATATATATTGTACCCTCATTAAATTGATAATCGTTACATCCAACCTTCATATCTATAAGGCATAATGTGTCAATTTCAAATCGTAAACGGCATTTACAGATTTCATCATTATTTTATAAATATATGTATAACCCATAAGTGAAGCCCTGCATCACTTATCGTGCTTCATGAGTCAATTTCATCATTATGGTTTAATCCTTTCGTTGGAATCGTAACAATTGTCACTAAGCTATGGCATGCTGTAAATAAATCTTGCAACAAACACACATCAGAGTGGATTGGAATTTATTCTGGATCTGTGAGTGCGGGAAAATCCTTACGGGGAATTGGTATTTGAATTAGAAACGGCTTGGCTCTGCCGTATTTCCACGCACCGCCAGAGAGCGTCCATCTGGCCGGGAAAGGGGGCCACGTTGAAAGAATATATATATATATATATATATATATATATACACATAGATATATCTCAATTACCTTATAATAAGAAAATAATTATATATATATATATATATTATCTACTGCTGGTCGCCAGTAGATAGTTATAGTTAGGACCTATTTTCCATAGGAAATCCGCAACATTCTATTTGCAATAACGTTGGCGCCGGTTGACGAAACTTCGCGAAAGCTTCCAACTTGTTGGGGCGCTCCGGTCCGCTCCTATCCTAAAAGTCTCGGGGTGATTTGTCAAGCGGGGGCCGAGAAAAAAGGGGGGTCCCAAAACGCGTTTTCCCCATTCATTTTTCCATAGGAACCTTTAGTCGCAGCTACAGCCCGAACTGCTGAACGGAATTACACCAAATTTGGTTCAGTGTCGTGCCTTTTGCTTAAATGGTGTAAATCCGTTCAGTAGTTCCTGAGAAAATCAAAAGTAAAGTCACATATATATCTATGGCCGAGTAGGGTCCGCGTACCCTCCCGATCACGAGCTGCATGCAAATTGGCTGTCAACACTCCAAATCAGGAAGTGTTGGCAACCATTTTGTCCTCGGTAGAACCGAGGGACAGAAACAAGTGCGCAAAGCGCAAAAGGGGGCAGGGTAGAAACACCCTGACCCCTAGGTCTGCTCAGGGGTCCCACAAGGACCCCCTGGGCAGAAAAAACATTTTTTTTTTTTTAAACCGGCGGGATGCGCGGATCCCGCTGAGAAAAAAAAAGAAACAAGTGCGCAAAACGCACAAAGGGGGCAGGGTATAAACACCCTGACCCCCTAGGTCTGCTCAGGGGGTCCCACAAGGACCCCCTGGGCAGAAAAAAGCATTTTTTAAGAAAAAAAATCGGCGGGATGCGCTTAGGGTGCGCGAATTCCGCCGAAAAAAAAAAAAGTTATTTTGCCCCCGGGTGGGCCAAGTTCCGGGGGAATGCGGGGGGTGGGTTTATATTTAATTTTGGGGGGCTTCGAAGGCCCCCCAAGCCCCGGGGACCGCCACCCCCCGGGGCTTTAAAAAATAATAGTGCGGGAGGGCTCTTGGCCCTCCTGCAGCCCCCAAGACCGCCACCCCCGGGGCTTCTTTTTTATTTTTAAAAAAATTACCTGTGTGGGGGGGCTCGAGCCCCCCCACACGCCCCGGGGACCGCCACCTCCCCGGGGCACTAAAAATTTCAATATGGGGGTCCATTACAGACCCCCAGAGCCCCGGGGACCACCACCTCCCCGGGGCTTTGTCGATGGAGGGAGGGGGGCCACGCGGCCCCCCTCCTGGAGCCCTCCATGGCCCTGGTGACCGCCACCCCCCAGGGCTGGCTCCTGCAGTGTCCCGGGGTGCCTACCCCCGGGTCACTGTAGTTTGCTATGACAGGACGGGAGCCTCGCGGCTCCCGTCCTGTCATAGCAAGCTGCTTTGGATATTAGGCGAGAGCAGGAAACCTGCTCTCGCTTCCAATATCCAAAGCAAATTGCTTTTCCACATGGGGAGCTGCATGTTAGCAGCTCCCCATGTGGAAAGCAATGCCGGCTCCCGCAGGAGGCGGGGAGCCGGCAAGGTCCGTGGGGGAGTTGGGGTCCCCCCATGGACCCCAAAGGAGAGGGCCAGCCCCGGGGGATGGGGTCCCTGGGGCAAGTAGTGGCTCGGAAGGGGGCCACGCGGCCCCCTCCCCAAAAATAATTAAAAAGAATTTAAAAGAATTAAAAATAAAGGCCTGCCCCGGGGATGGGGTCCCCGGGGCAAAAGGAGGCCTGAGGAGGGGGCCACGCAGCCCCCTCCATAAAAATTTATTTAAAAGTGTGGCCATGCCCCGGGGATGGGGTTCCCGGGGCCGGATTCGGCCACGGGAGGGGGCCACGCGGCCCCCTTCCCGTTTAATAAAAAAAAAAAAAGTAAAGGGGTAAGGCCCTGGGGGATGGGGTCCCCAGGGCCCAAAAATAGGAAAAAGGAAGGGGGGCCACACAGCCCCCCTTCGGGGGAAAAACCCCCCAAAAAACGAAAAAAAACGATCGGGCCGTAGGCCCCGCCCCCTTCTTTTACCACTCTGCAAACGCGCCCTGGCGCGTTTGCAGATGGGGAACGAATTCCCCTTAAATACTGGGGGTCCCTGGGGCCAACTAGCCCACCAGGAACCTCCAGTATGCGCCAGGGGCTGCGTTGCAGAGAGGTGTACAGAGGCCATGCCCCTTTTACACCTCTCTGCAACGCAGCTCTGTGGCGCTTTTGGAGGTACATGGTGGGCTACTTGGACTCCAGGGACCCTCAGGATTCAAGGGGACTTAATCCCCCAACTTAAAACGCGCCACGGGGCGCGTTTGCACAGTGGTGAAGGGAGGGGGCGGGGCTTCAGGTGACATGTGTGCAAACAGGCCCGTGGCGTGTTTTAAGATGGGGAATTAAATCCTCTTCAATCCTGAGGGTCCTGGGGGCCAACTAGCCCACCAGGTACCTCCAGTAAGCGCCACGGAGCTGCGTTGCAGAGTGTTGTAAAAAGGGCGTGGCCTCTGAACACCTCTCTGCAATGCAGCTCTCTGGCGCATACTGGAGGTACCTGGTGGGCTAGTTGGCCCCTAGGGACCCTCGGGATAGAGGAGGAATTAATTCTCCAACTTAAAACGCGCCACAGGGCGTGTTTGCAGACATGTATCCTCAGGCCCCACCCCTTTATTCACCATTGTGCAAATATTCCTCTAAAATCAGCCGAACTACGAATTCCGATTTACTCACCTGTTATCAGGAGAGACCTCAGTGCTGCATCTTTGAACCCAGTACTGATCCTGAAAAGTAATTTTAACCGTACTTACCAGTAACTTGAATTTCCTTCCATAGGATATCATTGCCTGCTTTGTGCTGAAAAAGTTTCTAAGTGTCGATTTTTGAAACTTACAAATATTCCTCTAAAATCAGCAGAACTACGAATTCCGATTTACTCACCTATTATCAGGAGAGACCTCAGTGCTGCATCTTTGCGCCCAGTACCGATCCTGAAAAGTAATTCTAACCGTACTTACCAGTAACTTGAATTTCCTTCCATAGGCTAACATTGACTGGTTTCACTTGGAAATTCTTCTAAGTGTGGAGTTTTGGAACTTTATAATATTCCTCTAAAATCAGCCGAACTACGAATTCCGATTTACTCACCTGTTATCAGGAGAGAACCCAGTGCTGCATCTTTTAGCCCAGCACTGACCCTGAAAAGTAATTCTAACCGTACTTACCAGTAACTTGTATTTCCTTCCATAGGCTAACATTGACTGGTTTCACTTGGAAATTCTTCTAAGTGTGGAGTTTTGGAACTTTATAATATTTCTCTAAAATCAGCCGAACTATGAATTCCGATTTACTCACCTGTTATCAGGAGAGAACCCAGTGCTGCATCTTTTAGCCCAGCACTGACCCTGAAAAGTAATTCTAACCATACTTACCAGTAACTTGAATTTCCTTCCATAGGAATCCACTGTCTGGTTTTCAGCAGAAAAGTTTCAAAGTGTCGATTTTCACAAACTACAAATATTCCTTAAAAATCGCATGTGTGACTTAAACGCATTCTTTCAACTGTTTACAGGAGATGCACCAGTGCTGGATCCAGGATCCACCACTGAGTAAGAAAAAGTAACGATAACACTACTTACCTGCTAAGTGAATTTCCTCCCATAGGATAACATTGGTGATTCTATGTGATAAAGTTTCTAAGTGTCAACTTTTAAAATACAATAATATTCCTTAAAAATCACTACTGGAACCAAAACGCTTTTACTCAACTGTTTACAGGAGATGTCCCAGGACTGAATCTAGGATCCAGTCCTGTGGTTAGAAAAGTAATCCATAAAGTAACTAATTGCATTTAACTAGAAATTCACATTGAGCTCAATGTTGCATTGTGTTTGAAATTGTGTTGCCCATTGCAACAACTGTAACTACTGTACTTAAAAGTCTATTGCCTATTTGCAAAGTATTTAAACTAAAGTAATTCATTCTGAGAAAGTATATTTTGTAATGTAATGTATAATGTAATTACAATGTAATTTAAAAAATAAAATATCTAAAAATAAATAGTTTAAAAAAATGTTGTAAATCAGTATCAAAAAAATAAATATAACAATTAATACATTTAAAAATTGTCATTTACAAAACCTTTAAAATTCACTGAAAAAACCATAGGTTTCAGACACGTTATAGTTAGGAATTAGCATTTAAAAAACCTTTGAAATTCACTGAAAAAACCATAGGTTTCAGACACGTTATAGTTAGGAATTAGCATTTAAAAAACATTTGAAATTCACTGAAAAAACCATAGGTTTCAGGCACGTTATAGTTAGAAATTAGCATTTAAAAAACCTTAGAAATTCACTGTTATAGTTAGTTGGACATTGCATGTCATGAGCGATGTCACTCATGACATGGTCGGTGACATCACTGATGACATCACTGATGACATCTCAAATGACATCACTGATGACATCACTGATGACATCATCCATAAGATAATTTAATGCATCTTCTCATACCCTAATATAACTTTTGATACACCCACTGTAAATTACAGACTGCCATTGTCAAAACCATAGACACTCCAACACCAATTACTATATACACACTCACTGATTCTTAGGTCTACACACACACATCTACTCACTCACCCGTACAATCACTCATACTTATAGTCACTCAGTACAGGACTATTATATGCACTCATACACCTATATAAACACTCACACACCGCCACTCATCCATAGAGGTACTCACACACCTAATCAGTCATGCAAAAAATTAAGCACACACCCATTTACTCACCTATACAGTTATACACACACCAGCTCACTTACTCATACAAATACTAGCACATTCTTACTCTCTTATACAATCTCTGATACAAGCACACACTCATCCATACAGTCACTCTCACAATCACACACTCTCGCTTATAGCTATTTATATACTCCAACACACATATATACTGCCTTTCACATATGTAGTTACTCACACATGTACCACTGGGACATACATTCACTCACTAACACACTCTTACACGCACTTACCCACCCATACAGTCTATCACAGATGCACTCTTGAAACCATCCACCCAGTGAATCACCCACTCACACATCTATGCACAGAGTCGCACACACCACACCCACACAAACACTCAGGCACACATACAGATACTCAGACAACCCATCAATAACTCATATAGACACTCATGTAGTTATTCACAAACCCATGCAGCCACTTACACAGCAACAGTCAGACGGATACAGACATTCACCCAGTTTAGTCACTAACCCATGCATTCAGTAAGATACGTTTAATCACTCACTTATAGAGTTAGTCACGCACCTACTAAATCATCCATTCAGACACTTATGCACCCACTCATTCTTCAATACGCCTTTCCCTATATATATGAAACAAATTTAAACTTTACAGAAACACACAGTCACTGGATGATGTCATCTGTGATGTTATTTGAGATGTCATCAGTGATGTCATCAGTGATGTCACTGACCATGTCATGAGTGATGTAATATGTGACGTCATCAGCGGTGCATTGCGGGGCGCGAGTTATAGTTACCTGAACTAACTATAACGGGGAATTTCACGGGTTTTGTACGAGTGCAATGTCCAACTAACTATAACTGTCCCTAAAACCTATGGTTTTTTCAGTGAATATATATATATATATATATATATATATATATATATATATATATATATACACAACCTTAGCTGCATTGCACAAATTCCCAAAATGAAAAGATATGGGGATAGAGAGAAGGAATTAAGAAAGTTTGAAACATTTTACATCTTGGAACTGGACAGCAGAGAGCCACATGGTTTTAATATTGATGAAGAGCTTTATACTTGTCTATACTAACTGTATCTCTGCAAGCACTTACTCCTCTTGGAAAGATGTTGCATGTATAAATTATATTTTTTTCTTCTATTATTTGTTTTTTGTTTTAGAGGGCACCAAGGCACTTTACATATTATAGCACAGTGCACTTTATGACTTGGGCACTAGCCATACAAATAGATTCTACAGCTTCTTTGTCCTTGAAAATGTAAAGGTTGAAGTAACATATACAATGAAATTGAATTTAGGAGTATGTATGTTATACATTTGTCAAAACTTCAAGGGAGATTGAGGTCATTATGAGTTTTATTGAATCACCTTGTAGATGGGTATTTCGATAATAATGTCATCATTTTTTTTAATGTATTAATGCCTTTAAGTATTGTTATATAACATTTGGCATTTCAATAAAGGCACTTGCCATTTGATGAATGCACCAGATCACCTTATTTTCTGAAGTGTAATGGCTAATGGAATATTTAATGTAAAGTATTTTTGGAGTTTGTATGGCAAAGAAAAGATTAGACTCCGGTGGTATCCTATTATAACTGATACCGTATTTCATGTTTTTAGAATGAGGCATTAGCATTGAGTATTGCTATATTTGCACATTTCAAGATGGTGTGATCAAATTATTCGTGTAGGCTTGCACTTTTGTTTTGTGTTTGTCCTTCTTTAATGTTGATGAAAAGGAGAGAACTTTTAAATTGATTGTACACATGACACAATTCATCGTGAACAAGGCTGCAGTTTTCAGCCGAAAAGCGTAGATGACATGTCCTTGATCGGATGAATTAGAAATAAAAAAGATTTAAAGCACCTTGAATGGAGTGCCATTTCTATGTCCTTACCAGGACCTTCTTCATATATATATATGTTTACCACTGCCGGTCGCCAGTAGGTAGTTATAGTTAGAACCTACTTTCCATAGGAAGAGTATTTTTCATTTGCCCATAACTTTAGCGTCGTTTAACAAATCTTCGTGAAATTTTCAAAACTAATTTGCCACTCACTTTGGCTGCTGTAGTGAAAATCTCAGGGTGATCCATCAAGTGGGGACTAAGAAAAAGGGGGGTCCCAAAATGCATTTTCTACATGTTAATTTCCAAAGGAAACTTTAGGCACGGCTGCAGACCCAACTGCTGAATGGAATTACACCAAATCTGGCAGAAAGGTAGCTTTTGGTCCAGAAAGTGGTGCCCTTTTTGTTAAATTGTGTAAATCCATTCAGTAGTTTTGGAGATATTTAAAGAAATGTACAGTTGTATACTTGGGGACGCATAGGAACCACAACCCCTCCTCATCTCATGCTGAGATCTGATTGGCTGCCAACACTTCAAACCAGGAAGTGTTGGCAGCCATCTTGTAACTCGGTTGAACCGAGGCACATGAAAAAACATTTAAAAAAAAGAAAAGGGGGCAGGGTAGAAACACACTGACTCCCTAGGCCTCTTGTGGGGGTCCCACCCCCCATGGCCAAAAAGCTTTTTTTAGAAACATTTCGGCAGGAGTCACACTGGATCTGCGACTCCCTCCAAAATGTAGAAAAAAACAATGTTACGGGCATCCCTGCTGCTTTGGGGACCACCACCTTCTCGGGACACTGAACAATAGAAATGCAAGGAGGCCTGCCTGGCCCCCCCGCAGCCCCGGGGACCGACACCACCCTGGAGCACTTAACAATAGGAATGCAAGAGGGCCCACCTGGACACCCCCTGGTATCTCCTGTATCTCCTGTAAGTCCTACACAGCGGGATTCTTGATAGCTGGTCATAGGCCCCGCCCACCTTTCTCCACCACTCTGCAAACGCGACTACTACTTAAAAAACCATAGAAATTAACTGAAAAAACCAAAGGTTACAGGGACGTTATAGTTAGGAATTAGCATTTTTTTAAAAACCTTAGAAATTCACAGAAAAAACAAAGGTTACGGGGAGATTATAGTTAGGAATTAGCATTTAAAAAATCTTAAAAATTGACAGAAAAACCAAAGGTCACAGGACTGTTATAGTTGGGAATTAGCATTTAAAAAACCTTGGAAATTCACTGAAAAAACCAAAGGTTACAGGGATGTTATACTTCAGATTTCACTCGTACAAAACAAATTCAGCAGTTATAACTGGCGCCCCCCACAATGCACTGCTTATGACCTCACATATTACATCACTCATGACATAGTCTGTGACATCAAGGATGACATCACTGATGACATCTCACATGACATCACTGATGACATCATCCACATAATCACTGGCGCACCCACTCACACCCCCATAGAACCTTTCATAGACCCACTCCCACACAACCATTCACAAACCCATTCACAGACCCATACCAGTACTTACACACCCACTCACTGATTCATAGATCTACACACACATCCACTCACTACAGCCAGTAACATATCCACTCATACATCCATATAGCCACTCACACACTGAATCAGTCACCCATAGAGCTACTCACACTGGGTAGCTCACCTATACAGTCAATCACACAGCCACTTACTCACCCACACAGATACACAAACACCCTTTCACTTACTTATGCAAATATTAACACATACTCACTCACCTATATAGTCACTGACACAAGCACACACTCACCCATACAGCCACTCTCACATACACTCACTCACCCATACAGTCACTCATATAACCCATCACTCACCTCTACTGCCTTTCACATACCCAGTTACACACTCATATACCACTGACACATCCATTTACTCACCCACACAGCCATACACACACTCACCAATACAGCACTTACTAACCCATACAGGCACTGACTCACCCACTCACTCATCCATATAGGCAGTCATACCTCCTCTCACCCACCCACACAGACACTCAGACAACCATACAGGTACTCAGACAACCAATCACTCACCAATACAGCCACTCATGTACCCACTCACACACCCATACAGCCGCTTAGACACCAACTGACAGACTGATACAGACCTTCACACAACCAGTCACTCACCCATACATTCACTGAGACACCTAATCGCTTGCTTATACAGTCAGTCTTGCACCCACTGGATCATCTATACATTCACTCAGAGACCCACTGATTCACCAATACACCTTGGTAAATAACTTTAACACATAAACTTTTTAAAAACACTCACAGTCACTGGATGATGTCATCAGTGATGTCATTTAAGATGTCATCAGTGATGTCGCTCTCCATGTCATGAGTGATGTATTATGTGCAGTGCATTGCAGGGGGAGCAAGTTATATATAGCTCAGCTAACTATAACTGCTAAATTTCACTGGTTATGTAAGAGGGAAATCTGAGCATAACTATAACGTCCCTGTAATCTTTGGTTTTTTCAATGAAATATAAATATATCTATCTATATATATATATATATATACATAGATATATATATACATACATACATATATATATGTACATACATGTATATACACACTTACCTTAATTATACTTACCTGCGTGGTAAAAGACATATGGGCATATCCTTAGTAAAGGCATGCATTGTAAAAAATGCATTGTAAAGGCATCCGTGGTAATTGGCAGCGTTGTAATGTCATACAACCAAGTAGCTTTGCAATAAACAGTTTTCAGTTCTGAAAATTACCATTTTACAGCTGAATTTAAAAATGAAATTTGGTGTTTGTTGCTGCATTAACAAAGTTACTATACAGAAACTTAACTCTGCTATCGGCAAAGTGACTCCACTTGTATTTCTGCACAAAGATTTTATGCGCAGATAAATTAAAAAGCAGACTTTTTTTTCTCTGCTTCGTTATTTGCATAATGAATGCATTTTGGCTTCTGTCTTACAAAAATCATAATTGCACAGCTATAAATATGTAAATCAAGTTTCTAAGTTTATTATAGTGTGGAAAGCTTACATCAACCCCATCGCAGTTCTTGAAAGCAATCCAGAATTTCAGAAAAGTTTATAAAACCTCAGAGGGCTGCTTACAAGGGAAACTCTATCCAAAATTAACAGAAAATAGTATTGAGTCAGAATGTGCAGCTATCATAAGGCAACTCTAAGATAAAAATCACCCCAAAAAATTAATTCAATAGTTTGAATTTCACATATTTATTTTCTTTTGTTTTCATGGATGGGGGAAACACAAAATTGCGGTAGTTTAGTATCAGACATATTCAAATGACTAGGCAAAGCAATCCTATAAAAACTGAATAAAAATAAGCAAAACACGAAAAATTAAGCCTGCTATATTCTTATTTATTTATATTACAGAAGAAAACAAAAGTAAGCCTTGAGGAGCTAGATGCTCCGATGTCTGACAGGCAATCATATCATAAATGCCTCGGTTAGGAGCCAATAGCGCTCAAGAAGTTTGAAGGACTGACTAACTAATAACACTTTACCTGTTAAGGTGGCTTGGTGCAGGGAAATGGCAGAAATACCAGCCCTTTGCCGCTATCATGACCCCCAACTCCTCAAAAGATCACCTCATCCCTCTGACTCAGACCTCCTTTGGGACTGTTAGCTTTTAGGTGAAAGGTCTATATAATATTTGATTTGGAAATTTTGCAGGAAAAGAAAAGGCAAAATGTCATTGTGAAAAAGTGGATTATTAGTTGGGGTGGATGGTAGTCCATCACAAGTAGTAATGTCATTAATCTTGTTAGGTATAGTAAAGGTTTCCTCAATTTGGACCTCAGCTCAACCCCTGGTAGCTATAGCAGACTGGCTTAACTTAGGAAAATGTGGAAAGCATTTAGAAGTACCAAAACAGGTAAAAAATCAACAACACAACACTATAAAAATCCCTCTCTAAATTGTAAAGGAAAAATAATCTTTCAGTGAACAGAATGACATCAAAGTGGCAAAAATCCAATGAAGAGAACCAGAGATATACATTTTTAAACTTTTAAATAAAATAGCATCAAAAGGCGCAAATCAACAACCGTGGACAACTGGTTGTGCTAGATCAGACAAGGATAAGGTTTGAGGCTGACCACGATGGAGGGTGGGTCGGATACAAAGACCAAAGAGTTACCTTAGAAACTTTTATGGAGGAAATGAGTCATCAGGGGCGTCAGCTACAAGCTGGATCCAAAGCTGGGCACAATGACAACGGGTTGCTAAAGCAGGGGTCCCAGTCATCAACAAAGACCGCAAAGCTATGAGTGGGCGAGTCCGTGCCCAGGAAGGCCTTAACGTTGTTCGGATGCTGCTCGTCATCGATCCCGGCAAAGTCCTCTATATTTGAACATAGAAACTTGTCTGGGAGTCTAATTTCCTCCAGCGGGGCAAACCAGCAAGCTGAGGTCAACCAGAGATTTGACATTGATGGCTGTGGCTTTGACGGTAACCCCAGTCTCCGTCAGTTTTCCGGGCAGAAAGTTTTCAAAAAGTTTCTGAGTCCCAGCTTTTGCAATTTGGGTAGGAGGAGTACACTCTCCCCAGTCACAGGGTTCCAGAACCTTAGGAACAGCACTTGGGGGTCAGGGCTCACTTCAAAAGAAGCCTCAAGCAGGGTCCAAGGCAGGTCCAGTTGAAACTGGTCAGCTGGGATCATTCAGGAAAGTGTTTTTTTTGCTGATTTTGTCTCTCTAGCTTAACACCACACATGATTTAGTTTTAATAATATCCAGTGAAGCTTCATTGTACTTAAAAAACTTTCTCTATATTTGTAAGGAGGCTGAATGGCCAGAATTAGCATAAGAGGTCAACTTTAAATTAGATTAAAATAAACTTTACTTGTTAGCATTCCTTTAGTATGACTCATCATCTTTCAGACATAAAAACTGCAAATGTTTTGACTGTGGGATATTGTAGTTATCGTTCAGTTCTTACAATAACAATATTCTCCCTCAAAGGAGAATGCAATTTAACACATAAATCCCATTAAATGCTACTCTTTCTAAAAAATAGTTTTCCTGTTCATTTTAAACCAAGGATTCCTACTAGTAGTTGTTTGATGAAATATTTTTCAGTCAATTATCAAATTAAAAAGCACTCTCATGTAAATCACTATGGTTGACATTTGTTCTTAAATGCAACTTTTTTCATAAATGAAAACGAATGGAAAGGGAGTAACAAGTATTTCCTGATTCTGAACAAACATGCTCAAAACTTTAAACTACATGAAAAAGTAATTGAAAACATTTACCACATAAAAAGTCATTTTAAAATGTAGATTTATTTAGGAGTTTTATATAGCGCTAGCCAGACCCAAAGGTATCGGAGCGCTTTACAACACTTTGTAACGAGGAAAACACATATTATAGCAGTAGTAAACAGGATGCCACAAGGCGTATTAGAGGTCTTTAGGAATATTAACAACTTCCACATTTAATTGCATTTTAGGTTTCCTAATTCCAATTCTACAAACCTTATCTCACCAATAAATTCAGATACATTTTGAGTAATTTCTTTCTTCCATCTTCGCAAACAAAAAGAATAGAAAATATATAAGATGTTGTTAGAGGGTCAGATTTACTAACCTTTTAAGCAATACAGCAATGGAACTTGCTCTGCTGCATTGTGTGAAATGAAGAGAGCAGAAATGTGTCATATCTGAGATATGGTGCACTTTTGCTCTGACGTTGTGCTGGTGCACTTGTGGCAGCCTAGCGCCATTGCAGGTACCTTTGTGCTATATTGCAAGTGTGCCTGTATTTTAGTCAGGTCTGCTTAAAATAATCCTTAGATGCCTATTTCTCTTTTTATGTGTGCTCCAGAATGCAGCACAGATGCAAGTAGAAATAGACATGTTTCCTTATTACTTTAGGGTCGGGTATGCACGCCATTTCGGCAAAAACTGAGGTTTACTGACTTTAGTAAATCTGGGTTTATGTCAAAATAGCAATTGCTCGATGGACAAGAGAGTTTTAGGAAAACAGTTGAGGGTGGTCAGATCATGATTAATAACAACTTTGCAAGACTCACTGAATCTATAGATAAAGCTGTTACAACAATGCAAGAGGACCACCACACACAAAGGCGTAGGCATCACCAGCACATGGTGAAGTTTGTTACATTAAACCGATCGTTAAACTGTCTGGTACAGGCTACTAGCAGTTTATCTAGGTGCACTGTTAACATTCAAACTCAGATGGGTTACTGCTGCAGTGATGTAGCGCATGGCTTAGTGTAGGTTGCATCTGCCTTAGACAAAATATTCTAACCAGTTTAATATCACGACCTGCAGAAGTAGGGTAAGAGGACAAAGAAGAGGCACCAAGCTTAAGTAACCTCTCTGTGCCTGATGTATCAAACCTTAGGGGCACACGCCAACATACATCTAGGAAAGATATTGATGATAGTGCACTGGCCGGCACTGCTGAGAGAAGTAGTGCAAGCAGAGGTAGAAGAAAGCACTGATCTGTTTGTTGTCTTTTCATATGCATTTCACTTCTTATTATGTTTGTTTAATGAAAAACACTAACTAATTGTGAAAAAAGTTGCTCATGATGTATATTTTTTGATCTTTCAACACAAAATGAGAATGATTTCTGAATAAAAGAACAGTCTTGATTTAAAACCTTCATCAAACATGTGAGATTGTTTTCCTTTCCAATAATCCTTTTTTACTTACCTTAAAAATAAGTAGTAGTAATCTCAGCACAACTTGCTGTACCCTCAGCAGCACGAGAGATGTCCTGTTTGTGTTGTATTTGTGGCATCCCATCCTCAGGATCAGAATCTGATTCAGTTTCCTCATTGTGTAGACCTCTCCTAATAGCAAGATTATGCAACATCACACATGTAGCTATGATTTTGCACCATGTTTGGGGACTGTACTGGAAGGCTCCACGTCTCTTGTGCAGACCCCTGAAGCATCATTGTAGAGTTCCAAATGTCCTCTCTATGTCAGAGCGTGTAGTTTTGTGAACATGGTTGTATCTCCGCTCACTCCTTGTACTTGAATTTAAATAAGGTGTCAAGATCTAAGGCTGTAATGGATATGTACTGTCTCCTAAAATGTTAAGAAAACAGAAATTAGTACGGCTTTTTAGTTTGAAGGCTAAATTGGGCATAAAATATTTGATATCGGCTTACCAAGTAGAAAACTGGTGCCAAAATCACCTTGAGACAGCTTACTGTATATCTCACTGTGGCAAAATATCTATTAATCATGAGTGCTGCCTGGAAATCGGGCTACAAGGTCTGTTATTATGCAGGATGCATCACACACAACCTGTATATTGAGAGAGTGACTATTTTTGCAGGTTCAAAAAATAAATTAATTAGCAGATGGTGGCCAGATAGCAATATGTGTACCTCTACACACCCTATGACATAGGGAAAATGTGCCAGATGATACAATTATATTTTTGCATGTTGTAAGTCCTGTTGAGATGCATGAAAAGAAATGTACTCATTAATTTTTGACAATATAACATCAAGAAACCTATGGAAAAAATGCAACAATGCACTTTGGGACACTCCTCCTCAGTGGCGGCTCTGCCGCTAAGGTGGAGGAGTGTCGCCCCACTGCTATTTGAGCAGTGTAAAAAGAAATAGAAAATGATAAGAACAAGAAATTATCATTTTATTTTTCTGCGCGGGACTGGAGATAGCAAGGTCAAAGCGGGGCAGGGCAGGGCCGAGCAAAGTTAGGAGTGGCTTTCACTCCCTAAGTGCGCATGAATGTTTGGCCGGCACTCTGGGGCCGGCCAAACATTCATGCGCATTTAGCATGTTCATCATCTGGCTGTGTTGCACAGCCCGATGGAGAACATGCCCAGGCTCCCAGGAACAGGCCGCTCTGACCAATGACGACGCTGCTCATGCAGCGTTGTGATTGGCTGGGAGAGTCTGCTTCCGGTGCTGCCAGTGCAGACGAAGAGGATGGAGGAGAAGCGTGCGGCGGCGGATGTGGCTGTGGAGAATGGCAGGTAAGTTAATTTAATTTTCGTTATCCATTCCCCACCACCCCCATCCTGAGGCAGCCGCCGCTGCTCCCCCTGCTACTAGTATTACTCGCTAGTAACTTCCAGACCCTAAAAGGTGTAAGCAACGCAGTACCTGAACATGCAGTGGAATAGCATTGCTTCTATTTGTGGGGGTTTGTAAGTGTCGTTGTAAATTCTAAAATGACCTGCCTACTGATCTTGCATTTCTCAAATATCTCCTCCTCACTTTGATTGAACATGGTTACCCAAACCCTAAAAATCCTCTCCTGTCTCCTCCTCTGCATGCCAGCCAAAATCCCCATCCTCCTTACCAGAAAATACAATGCTGCCCTTGTGAATGGGTCTGATGCATTTTGGGCCAGTTTATATTGGTTGCCCCTGATTAGCACCAGATTGAAAATGGTGGTAAATGCATTTACTAAAACTGCATTTTGCGCCTAGTCACAATTAGGAAATGCTTCATACAAACAAATTGCGAATCGCAATTTGGAAATCCCTATGTGCGATTCCTTATTTGGAATTGTAAAAATAGCGATTTACAAAAGGAAGGCATCGCAATTTGGACCGACCAAATTGCCTTTCGTACATTCTGAAAGGAGTTTTTGCAATCACAAATAGCAATTAGGACAATTTGCGAATGCAAAAACGTTTCGTACATCTGGCCCTAAGTGCTTACATTGGACTATCTAATACCTGGATTATAGAGCCGCATAAGAAAAGATATGAGTTTTGCTATAAACTTCCAGGACAAGTGAAGCAAAACAAAATGTCTTCTTAAGTGGAATCCCTTAAGGAAAAAGCAAGAAATGTGGACTCTGTGAGGTAGAAGGGTGGACCAGTGTCAAAAGGGTATTTTAAATACAGCAGGAGTAATAATGAAACAAAGACAATGTACCATTCTATTCAGGTTAAATATTTTAATGTTCTGCTTAAAATTGGCCACTGACTGCTTCACTTTCCCATAGTGGAGCCATAATATAGCATTTAGTATGCGCAATCAAACAAACTGTAACATAGGGCCACATGTACGGGTGCTAGATTTAGCGAGTCGCTAAATCTAATGTACGTACAAATCTAGCCACCAAAATGTGACTCGCAAACGAGTCGCATCGCAATTGCCGACATCACAATTTGCGAGTCAGTAACTGGTCACAAATAGCAATACCTCTCGCAAATAGCGATTGTAGTCGCAAATAGAGAATGCTACTTTAAAAATGTCTGTTCGCTACCTGGAACAGGTTAAGGACCCCTAAATCAGGAAGTGGTGGCTGTGGAGACGTCTGTACAGCAGCCATAGTGCATTGGGAATCCCTGAAGCACAGACCTACAGTGCATACAGGCTACAAACAGAGCACTGCAATGGCCAGCAGACAGAATGAGAAGGCAGCTGGGAAGCGACGCCGCAAACCTAAGTTCTCTGAGAAGGAATTGGACATCCTCACAGAGAAATGCTGTGACTACCATGAGCCCCTATTTGGACGTGCTTCTCTCACTTTTCCAGAGGCTCACAAAAGAAAGAACTGGAGGGAAATTCATCAGCGCATCAATGCCCTGGGTGTGGCAGACCGGTCCATTGATTAGATAAAAGAGCGCTGGTATGACCTGCGCTCTCCGGCCAAGGACAGGGTGGCAGCATGTCAGCGGGACTTCCAGGGAACTGGCGGAGGTCCATCTAATTTCCCCCCACCCTCAACTGCAGAGGCACTGGTCGAGACTACACTGGAGCCAGAGGCAGTTGCTGGATATGGGTCCCTAAACATGTCTGCAGCCCCACCAACAGGTAAGTGCAATAATACTACTATGCCAACGTTCCTGCCCAAACCCTGCTGTCCACATGCATGCAACACACCCTCACCTTGATATACCTGGATGGTCCATTTAGATGATCAAAATGTCACAGCTGGTGCATTATGGGAAATGCAGTCATGTACATAAACTGTGCAGTTACTGTCAGACATAAGCTGAATAACGTATTGCTGACAATGAGATAGTGTTTCACACATTCCTTTTATTCATCTCACCATTTGCCACAATGCCTGTGGAACAACAGGAAAGGGCTGATGATGAGTGGGAAGACCAGGTCCAAGCCCAGATGGAGGAAGGGCAGGATGAGGTGCCTCTGAGTCTTCTGTGTGCCTCGCATGGCCAGGCCAGATCTGCATCCAGCTCACCACAGCCAGCTGCAATTGAGGTCCTGGGTTTCCATCAGCCTGCTAGTCCTTGACGCACCAGGGTCCGGCAGGTGCGCCCAACACGACAGGCACATAGGCAACAGCTCGCAAGTCAGGCCTCTCGCTCCCAGGTAGGATCCAGCATCCAGGTAGTTAAAGGCAGCCTGGATGAGACCATGCTTCAGGTTCAGCGCCTGCAGCAGAAACAGATCAGGTTACTCAATCGTAAACTGGCACAGGAATTTACCACCTGTACCCAGCAGATGTCTGACAACCAAGCCCGCCTGGATGTTAAATTTGATCCCCTTACAGGAGCTATAGGGCAACTCTGCACAGAGCTGGCAGAGGACAGAAGCCAGCAAAGACGATGGGAGCGTAGCAGAGGTACCAGGTTGGAGGCAGTGACCAGGGCAATTGGGAGGCTAGCGCAGACGAACACTCAGCACACAAGACACACCCTGGCCCTGCAAGTAGAGATAGGCCACTACAGTAGTGACATGGCATGAGACCTGCAACAGATAACTTCAGCCGTGGAGGCATTTCAAACAGCCTGCATTCCCGGTGGGGCTACTGGTGATGATCTACCAGACTGTGAGGTGTCAAGCCTCAGTAGTGTGTCTGCCACAGACATGTGTGCTGCACAGAAATTACTGCACATTGACAGTCTGCCATGGTGGTGTTTACCTTATTGTTTGTGTTTGCGGTGGAGTAAACGCACAAAATGTGCAACAATTTAAGTTACATTTCTTATGATGGACAGAGTGTCCATCAATGTTAGTGTGAACCCTGGCATTAAAGGGTAGCTTATTTTGTAAAATCAAATACTTGTTTTGTCATTTATGGAGAGTATTGTATGCATGGAGATTTCTTACCGTGCAAAGTAATGTCTGCTTGTGTGGTCCCTGCACCTTCTACCTTCTGCTGCTCTGCTTTCCTCGATTGGCTGTTGGGCAGGGGGGCCAGGGTCATCATCCTCCGAGTCTGATCCAGAGACCTCTATGGGTAACGGATCACTTGTAACCACTATACCAGGGTTTGTTAGTTAGGCTCTGGATCAACTCAGAAAAAATGAAAATATAATAATCAAACCCGCTGACAAGGGGGGAGGCATTGTCCTACTGGACAAGGAAGGATATGACCAACAGTGCCTCCTCCTTGTTTCAGAGGAAAAATTCTACAGAAAAATCACAATTGATCCAACTTCAAGTTTGCAACACACCATACAAATGATGGTGGAAGAAGTGGAAACAAACTCTTGGATCACAAAACATGAAGCAGATTTTTTGATTGCACAAAACACAAAGACACCATACTTCTATTCATTACCTAAAACCCATAAAAACAGATTCCCGCCACCAGGACGTCCCATCGTTTCTGGGATAGGTTCGATATTAGAACCTTTGACTCAGTTTGCGGATCAGTTTTTGAAACCTCTGGTCCAAAAAACTCTTACGTATCTGAAAGATACTCGAGACCTTCTGAACCAACTGATAGGCCTACCCTTTGATGAAAATAAGATGTTACTGGTAGGCCTAGACATAGAAAGTCTCTACACCAGCCTTCCACAACAAGACACTTTGGAAACATTGGAGACCATCTTGTTTTCTGAACAATGGCAATACAAAACACCGAGGCATTTCGTCCTAGAATGCTGCAGACTGGCGCTCATGGAAAACTTTTTTGAGTATAATGGATCACTGTATGAACAAAGCCACGGAACATCTATGGGCAGCGCCTTCGCGCCATCGGTAGCAGGCCTGTATGTGAGCAATTTTGAGAAGCAACATATATTGAACGACCAAAATCCTTTCGCTTCCAGAATAGTATTCTGGAAGCGATATATAGATGACATTATCGTGATTTGGAACGATACCAGTGACAACCTCCAGAACTTCTTACACTGGATTAACACCAGAGACGAATGCCTCAAATTCTCCTACACAGCCGACAAAAGCAGATTGGATTTCCTGGACCTCTCGCTCTACATAGAGGATAACAGTATTCAAACAAAAACCTATTACAAGCCGACTGCAAAGAATAGCCTGTTATCTTATAAAAGCTTTCATCCCAGACCTCTAAGGGACAATCTCCCCTACAGTTCATTTTTACTACTCAAACGTAATTGCAGCAAGCTGGAATACTACAAGCAACAAGCTGAGGATCTCACTAAAAAGTTGGTAAAAAGAGACTACCCTTTAAAAACAATTCACAAATGTAAAAAAAGAGCGAGACATCAACCACTAGAATGTCTGCTGATTACCATTCCCAAAGAGACAAGTGAGAACCCAATCACATGTGTAACAACGTATAACATTGCTAGTAATACTGTAAAAAAGATTGTGAATAAGAATTGGAAGATTGTCACTTCAGGCAACCTGAAATGGCCAAAACCAAGGTTTGCGAATAAGAGGACAAAAAACCTGAAAGACCTCCTGGTGCATACTCGACCGGCACCCAAAATGAAAACAGAAAGCATTACCACAGCTTGGAACCTGAGCCCGATCACAGGACACTATCCATGCGGGTCCTGCGTGGTCTGCAAGCTAACCACTGCAACAAAAACCCTGTCTCTGTCTGACAATTTAGTATGGACACAGCGACAACATACCAATTGTAATTCCACACACGTGATCTACATGATCACGTGCCCATGTGGGCTCAGATACATTGGGATGACGTGTCGGAAAGTGAAAATGCGGATCGGAGAACATAAAAGTAACATCAAATGTAAAAAAGTGACGACCAAAATGAGCAAACATTATATAGATTCTGACCATACAATTGAGGAGCTTCACTGGACAATCATAGAGATGTTAACCAACAGAAATCAGAATGCAGAACGTATATTGTTTGAGAAAGAACAACGTTGGGTCCACCACTTAAAAACGAATGTACTAGGACTAAACGATGATATACCTTGGCACCAGTTTAATTGACAATATTCCTGTCTGGTAAACCCGTACCTACAAATTAGCAACTATTTACAAGCGACTAAACAAGAACCTATAAAACGGTTTTAGTCATACTTAGAAGACTTACACCTTATTTGCCACAAAAATAGCAAGGTCATTGAACCCCAGAACAACAACTCAGTCACTTTAATATTATTCACCGCATCACGAGATTATTAAACACACTCTATTCACACTAATGTTGAAGATTCGTAAAATTGTAAATATATTTTTTAGTCTTCACGATCGAATTTGCAAACAAACATAAAACACTAATTGCACCCAAATAACTTTATTGATCCCATATCGCGTAACACTCACTTTTACAAGCCATGGAATATTTTTTCCATTAGTATTTTTTCCATGTCTATTGAAGAAATGAAATAAAAGAGGGCTCTAAGAACAACCGGTACCACCGAGGGCAGAGCAAGCACAAGCAAAGAAGTTCCCAGAGCTGCAGGTGAGGGAGAGACGCCGAAGGACCGCGCTTGAAACACCTAAAGTAAGGCCTTTATTAAATATTGTTTTCCCCCTACAGCAAGCCGGGATACCCTTGCCAACCCCCGAAGATGCCACAAACGAGTGTCTTTTAAGGTAAACCACCAACCGCATTGGCGTCTGTTTACTGAGCCGTAACCGACACCTTTGAGAAATCAATTTTTGCAAAAATCACCATGACCCTGTCTCAATATTTTAAGTGGCAAATATTGATTTAAGTAGTACCCTTCCCTAATTAACTACTAACCGATAACAATGAGAACTTACGCATTTTACAACTAATGCACGACAATTAGAAGTGATGCCATAATTTCTGTAATGTGTGTGTTAACGGCGAAATGCGCCAGATGGCATAAAATATGAGCCTGAAATTTTCTTAACATTTCTATAAGAATTTGAATGTAAAGATACAACCCGGATAGTATCACAGGGAGATACTGACTTAGTTTTCCCCCTCTCCTTCTTTTTCTCATTTTTTTCAAATTACAGGTACTATTGACCTAATCCTCACAGTGGGCTAATATTAACCCAGCTGATAAGTGCAATATAAATCGTATCTGCACAGATACACTTTCTCTGGTCCTGAAGAAAGCCCCCTAGACCCGGCTGGGCAAACGGGGCTGAAACATGTCGACTGTTTAAATGGACTTCCTAGTGTGTTAGACATAGTAACACGGTCTAAAATCACACGCTCACCATTTTAATTTCTTTAAAATCCCACTCACCAATAAATATATGCACTCAAGTGAGGATTTTGGAAGAATTTTAATTTCACTTCAAGCACTGTTTTAACCTATTTGTCTCTGGACACTACTGCAAATACCAGTGGTTAACCTCCGAGTGGAGGTCAGCATACCTTTCAAACCCTAAGACTATGCTGTCACGCTACGTATAGGCGGAGAACCAAGATATACCGCCCTTTTCCATTTCCAGTTACGTACGTGTATGAGGGTTTTTTTAAGAAGGAACCACTAACTAACAAACCCTGGTATAGTGGTTACAAGTGATCCATTCCCCTATTGATTTTTCTGCATTACATTTGGAAGTTGAATGGATCATCGCTTCCCTTCTCTCTCCCTCCCCTCTACATGATTGAAACCTCTATGGGTAAACCTTTTCTGCAGGCAATGTTGTGGAGTATGGCACAGGTTGCCACAATCTTACACGCAGTCTCAGGCGCATACTGCAAGGCTCCCCTACTCTTGTGAAGACATCTTTAGTGCGAATTGAGGAGGATAAATGTGCACTCAATCACAGACCTTGTGCACCTATGTGCCATGTTGTAGCGCCTTTCATGTGAATTGTTGGGAGACAGGTAGGTTGTGAGGATCCATGGCCGCAGAGCATATAGACGGTCACTTTGTGAGACACATATAGGGGTGAGACAACATACAGAGAGTAACAATTGTACTCTTACATTTTACTGGGAACAATACATTCCAGTTCCTAGTAGGTATCCTTTGTCAAAATCCCCTCTTTCTAGTCGCTGGTATATGCCACTGTGCCTCAGCATGTAGGAGTCATGTGTGCTCCCTGCATATTTGGCCACAATGTCTGTGATGATATTATGTGCAATGCAGACAACTTAGATGTTGAGGGAATGAGTGACTTGAGGTTCCGTAGTATGTATTCCAGGTGGGATGAGGGACATATGGACACATGGGTCCAGTTTATGCACCCGATGGCCTGTGGGAATCTGGCTATCTGGTAGAATAGCATTATGGTATTTTGCATTTCCATACCATCCCTGGGCAGGTAAATGTGTTGGTGTTGTAGAGGAGCATGACGTCTAGAAAATTGTGAAAAAAAGTGTACTCTGTGACACCCCTCCGGCCACTGCTATGAAATTTTGGTAGCTACCACTAGCCAATGGATGGAGGGAGCACAACACCTGAACATTGGTGAGGATTGCATTGCTGAGTGCATACTGCTTTCAAGGTGCGACTTTAAGGTAGCTAATAGCTCCAAGATCACATTGCTACTCAGCCTGTATTTCTCATATATCTCTTCCTCTGTCTTCTCAAACATGGTCAGCCACACTCTGAATATCCTCTCCTGTCTCCTCCTCTTCTGCTGAGCAGCCATTATTCACGCCCTCCTCGCTATTATTTACAGTGCAGCCATTGTGGAACTCCCTGGTGCATTCTGGAGATGTTTTTATAGTTTGGTTTCTGTTAACACCTGTTTTGAATTGGTGGTAAATTGGATGTGCAAACAGGCCATTTTGTGAGTATTCACAATTTGCGACTCGCTTGTATATGCCGTCTGCAGCTCGCAATTAGGGATTCTCTAATTGCTACTTGTTAACTCCGGTCGTTATTTTTCGCGAGTCACAATTCGCTCGCATCGATAGTTTTCATTTTGCGAATGCTTGTCCTACATCGTTTATGGTCATTTTAGCATTCACAAAATGGATTGTGACCAATGTGTGACTCGCAAAACGGTCATACATATGGCCCATAGTGCGATATGCCGCTCTTGCTAAGCAACCACTTTCTGTCTCTGCCGCAAAGCGGACATTTTCAGAGGGATGCTGTTTCAGTGTCCTATTAAGGCATTCTGTGCTAAAAAGCTACCATTACAATGAGTTATGATAAGGTTAGCACTGAATATCAGCTACACTTTACATTACTGTATTTTGTTGTTTCTAACGAATTCTTCACATGCAATGCTAAAACAAGTAAACCGGGTGTAACCAGTGCCCAAACAGTATTTGAAGAACTTATAACATTACAGAACTAACTTTAACCTTGTTGTATTGCACGGCTTCAATCTCATTGCAGAATTAATTTGGTTTTAGGTTTGATTTAGTTTATTTGTGTTTCATGTAACATGGGCTAGCATGTAACATGGGCTAGCAGAACGTCCAGCGATGAGTTGGCCTGCACTGCATATTGAGTTACAATAAATTCTCTGTCTGCGCAACAAACCACTACTTTGCTTGTCTGAAATTGCATAAACATATATCCATATTTAGTTTAAATGCTATTTGTCGATAAATGTTTGGATGAAATTAGGGAAATGTAACAAAGCTTGGTAGTGCCTTGATTGCCCGTGTATCCCGGGCAAGATGGCTAAAACCTATTAAAAAAAAAAACTCATTTAAAATTAGTTTCAGGGAGCTCAGAATTCCTGGCATCTGGCCTCCACGCAGCTGCATTCAATAAATCTCTTTTGGCCTCCATTGCTAAGTTTATTGTATATATTTTGGCTTCCAAGTCTTGTTGAAGTACATTTCAAAAAGGAGGTTGTAGCAAGCCATAAATGATTGCAACCATACCTTCATATATCTGTGTGGCAGCAAAATGAATACAACAAAAAAAACATCCAAGTAATGGGGCTTAATTTGAACCGGTGATTGCAGGTGGGGCCCACTTGCACTCATATTTTGGGGACTGGCACGTATTTTCCCTCAACAAATGTTAATGCACAGCAAAAGAGATAAAAACCCCAAAGAGGAAAAGAATGAAAAATAGAAATATGAAAAAACAATGATAGAGGAAGAAAGTAGGGATGAAAAAGGACATCCAAAAGGGAGATAAAAGGGGAGGGAGTGTTTGGTGGTAGTTTCAGCACCCCGATCTTCATTAGCGCCGGCTATCGGCGATCGGTTTCTGATTAAAACTTTGGGCCCTGGCACTTTTTCACAATTGAAGCACTCAGGCAGAAGCACAAATGTTACTGCATGCGATCCAATAGAATATAATACATACGTTTGTGTCATTGTACATTCAGTACACATTTAGAATGTGTTCTGTGAAGCTTTGAGCACATCCACACGGTCGTTTTAAATATGTTCACTTAACTGGAAGGGGCAGTTCTTTCTTGCATAGCAGTTAATATAGCCTACCTCATCAGCAGCCGATTTATTAATATAGATAATGTTCAGTTTGTGTGCTGCACCAACGCAGAAAGGGTATGTGCTTTTCTTTTTCAGATATTCAGCGCAAACATTAACCAGAATAATCTCTGAGTTAGTGCATGTTTTTCTGACAGCCGAGCTTGGAATCACAAAGAAACAATTACTTCTCTATGTTTCTGAGCTCTACTGTGTGTACCCTTTACACCAACTCAGAGATGTCTAAAGTTAATGTATGCTCTGAAGACACGAAAAAGAAACACACAGGGCCTTTCTGTGCCGGCGCAGTGTTGAAAAAGGGATCATGATAGGGCCCTTGGCCTTCTTACAGGAGTGCGACTGAATCTCCAGAAAATGTACTGCAGATGTAGACAGAAGAAATAGAAGCAAATGATTTATATATTTATTTTTTCTGTTATAAGTTTTGCAATAAAGCATAACCCAGAAACATGTTTTAAAGATAGTTCTTATGGTTATTATTGAAAAATGGCCCTCTCTGAAGGGTCACCCCAAACATTTTGCCTTCATCTTCCTCGCTTTCTGACCACCTTTTTGTTGACTTTAGGACTCTGAGCACTTTACCACTGCTAACCAGTGCTAAAGTGCATGTGCTTTCTTCTCTAAACATGGTATATTTAGTTACACCTGTTTGGCATATTTAATTTACTTGTAAGTCTCTTGTAAAGTGATATACCATGTACTCAGGGCCGAAATGTAGATGCTACTAGTGGGCCTGCACCACTAATTTTGCCACCCACACAAGTAGCCTTTCAAACCTGTCTCAGGCCTGCTATTGCAGGACCTGTATGTGCAGTGTACTGCCACTTCGCCTTGGCATTTACAACTCTTGGCCAAGCCTTAAACTCCCCTTTTATTATGCTTAAGTCAGCCTGAAGGTAGGCCCTAGGTAGCCCATAGGGCAGGGTGCTGTATAAGTAAAAGGTAGGACATGTACTGGTAAGTTTTGCATGTCTGAGTAGTGACAAACACCCAAATTCATTTTTCACTACTGGGAGGGCTACCCCACTCATTGGTTAGCATTAAGAATTCCTTAATACTCTTTTTAACTGTATTCCCGGATCAGAAAGAAGTAGCTGCATCATGTTTTATATATTTGGAATGGTAATGAAGAATCTTCTTTACTGGTAAAGTTTGAGTTAACATTACTGTTTTAGAAATGCAATTTTTAGAAAGTGGACCTTTCTCTGCTCTTAACTTTGCTCTGTGTGCCTGCAGTCTAATACACATCTGGGCTGAGTGATAGCTACACTATGTGCATTCCCTCTAGACAGCCACAAACACAGGAAGGGAAGGTGTGACAGAGAACTCATTTGCATTCATCTGCATTCTGATAGCTCTTCATGGGACGGAAGAGAGGGGGAGCTGACACTTACACCTGAATAGGCAGTGTAGTGTTTCTAACACAAAAGGCTTATTACCCGCTACTGATATTCTGGAGCCAGGATGGGAAGAAAGGGTCAGTGTGCACTTCAAAGACCATTCTTTAAAGTCACCCTCACTGCAAAGGTACAACTGGGTGTAAGTACTGGGGCTCAGACTTTACCAAGACAGTACAGTACTGAACCTGTGAACTTTGACATGGGTGAAGACTGCTCTACTAAAAGGATTGCCACTCTGCTTGACTTCTGTTTTGGAAGAACTGCTTTTCTGCTTTGCTGTGCTGCCCTGCTGCCTGCTGATCTCTGCCCTGCTGAGGATAAGGACTGGGCCCATCTCACTTGAACCCTGAGTGACTCTAAGGGCTTGGTGGCATGCTCCCTGTTCTGAAGTTTCTGGGACATCAAAGACGTCCTACAACCCTTCAACAGCACCTGGATACTGCCATCTGTGAGTCCTGTCTTGTCAAGTGTTGCAAATCCAGTCCTGGGCTCTTGAAAGTGAGCTTCTGCTGTGCTGATCCAAAAAAACCTATGCATCAACGACTTTCTGCAGAGCAGACGCATTGCCCTTCAACACTGACGCAGTTGCAGCTTGACAACATTGCTTCGAAGGATTGCGCAGCTCAACAAAGTCAGTCTGTTCGACTCGATGATGATGCATCGCCGTCACCAAAAAGGGGCTTGTCCATCCTGGACTCCGAGCTCAAAATGGAACGCCAGATCAACTCCGTCTCATCTTCCTGCTTCCACAACCTCCGACTCCTTCGTAAGACCTTAAAAAAGGAATCCTCCTCGAACACAGAAAGGCCGTCACTCACGCCCTGGTCACCAGCAGACTCGACTACGGCAATGCACTCTACGCCGGAATAAACAAAAACCTCACCCGCAAGCTACAGAACATCCAGAACGCCGCCGCAAGACTGGTCCTCAACCTGCCAAAACTCTGCCACATCTCCATGCACCTGCGCACACTCCACTGGCTCCCCGTAGAGGCGATAATCACCTTCAAGATGCTCACCCGCGCACACAAGGCCCTCCACGGCACCGGACCAGCATACCTGAACAGCCGACTCAAATTCCACGCACCCCAAAGGACCCTACGATCAGCCCAGCTCTCCTACGCCGTGGTCCCCCGCACCAGAAAGACCAGATCGGGAGGCCGATCCTTCTCCTTCCTCGCGGCCAAAGCATGGAACGTCCTTCCGCTCCACCTCAGACAGACAACACAGCTCCCCATCTTCACAAGAAATCTCAAAACCTGGCTCTTCGACAGACCCCCTCCTTGATGGAATGGAACCTGCAACCCCCTCCCCCACCCACCCCTAGCGCCTTGAGACCCTTACGGGTGAGTAGTCACGCTTTAACAAACCCCTGATTGATTGATTTATCACTGCGTGGATTGGAACTGATGCTTCGCCTCTATTCACTTGACCGACGACGATGCAACACCTCCTCTGCTACTCGCATCGAGTCTTTGACGCTGACGCTTCCTCCATCCAAGGTACTTTTGCGGCAGGACCTGCATAAGTTTTGTAGCCGGGTGCCCTCCATCGCTGTTGGCCTGAACTTTGGATTCACCCCTGTCTAGTGCGACCAGATTTCCCTGGTTGGTGCTATATAACTCTAAGCACTATATTTCCTTTACTCTTCGGAAATTCATGACTCCGGTTCTAATTATTGGATTTTTGTTGTTTTGGTCTTGATTTACTCTTAAAATTAATGCCTATTTTTCTAACCCTGTGTGGAGTATTTTGGGGGAATTTCCATTTGGTTACTGTGTGTGTCTGTGTTGCACAAATACTTCACACATTGCCCCTTTAGATAAGCCTGTCTGCTCTGTGCCAAGCTACCAGAGAGTGAGCACAGGTTATCTTTTACTGTGTATCTAGCTTACCCTGACTAGAGTGGTGATTTATGCTTGTACAGAATGCATACTCTGACAACCAGAAATCCCATTTCTAACATTTATGTTTTGTACTTAACGTTCCTATCAGATGTTTTTTTTCCTAGTTTACTGTTACCTGCTAAGCATGGGCATGATTCATATCAGCACTATCCCAAAGACGTCCTGAATTGACAGTAATATTAACATGTTGTGTTACTAGAGTATCCCCCTTGATTTTTACTCTTGAAGTCTCCATTACTTCACAGTCCATGCTGTGCTGTAACTTCCTTTGACGTTCCTATTGTGATGCCTATTTTATAGGCACAGCCGTGGGAATGCCAAAGAATCGCCTCCAATGACTACAAAAGTCGTAATATGGCTGGCGGTTCTCATGCAAGTTTGGCGGTGTGGCAGCGAAATGAGTGCCTTTGATGATTTAATCCTGTCAAACCCAGGAGTAAATCCCTCTCCCTTTGGGGATGCGGAAGAAACCTGACACCCTTAACAGATATCTGTAATTCAGGGTTCAAGCTTCCTTCCTTCACCAAGTCAGCACTTTCATGGAAGGGTCATTCTTCCCCACATGACCACGTGTAAGACCTAGTAAGAGGACTAATCCTGGTTTATTCTCA
The DNA here is from genome assembly GCA_963921515.1 of Calotriton arnoldi. Lineage (NCBI taxonomy): Eukaryota > Metazoa > Chordata > Amphibia > Caudata > Salamandridae > Calotriton > Calotriton arnoldi. The sequence continues at coordinate 307,232 of CAWUFW010003562.1, forward strand.
TCCATGCTTCAAAAATGCTATAGAAGTATCAGTCACTTGTTGTATATGACAAGCATCAAATCAAAATTACGTTTTCAATTGGGCTAACAATATTATAGTTTCAGGAATAATGTAGGATACACTAATTATGAAAATGCAATAGTTTTTTGTAATTTTTCTAACTAGTGTCTAGTCATGAGTGTCTATGCTTATAGACATATTTCTGGCACAATTAAACGTCTTCACATTTCTGCAAAAAAACTAGCAAGGGTTGAATGAATGAAGAAACAGTCAGGTATGTTGTTAATTGCTAGGAAAATATATTTCTGTATGGCTTCCATTGCTAATCGTTAGTGTAAATACCAGATCCTAAATCCCGATCTTAACTATTATGATGTTACAGCTGTGGAAAAAATAAGTTTTCTTTGCACAGTTGTTTCGTCACCCATGACAATTCTCTTGTTTCCTGAAGATGCACACCATTACAGAATTGAGTGTCAGTGTGCTATTGTTCCAGAAAAGAAAAAAGTCCAAGGTTCAGCGGCAGCTCCTCCATTGGGGCGGAGGAGCGTCATCTCCCCTGCCACCACTTCAAAAAATGTAAAAATAAAACAATAATAAAAAGGGTTTAAAACCCATTTCATTGTCGTTTTATTTAGCTTGTGCTGGGGCTTGGGGCGGTGCCAGGGTTATGATCGGCTGGAGGGGGGAGTGGTGGGCTCTACCTACACTGTGCATGTGGTTTTTGGCCGGTGGTCTCAGGCACCACATGCCAGTGACTCCTCTCCGAGAGAGCAGGCACAGACTCCCAGTCTGTCCTGGAGCGCACATCATCGGCTCTGAAGCCAATCATGAAGCTGCTCTCATGCGAGAGCAGCTTCAGGATAGGCCACAGCGCAGGCTGGGAGCCTGTGCCTGCCTGCAGCTGCGGAGAGGAGTGGAAGAGCGTGAAGCGATGCTTGAGGGCAGCAGGTACGTTTTATTTTTTTGTCTTTGTTGTCCCCTGTCCCCCCACCCCTCCCTGCCACTTTGGTAAAAAATGCTTCTATTGCTGTTGTCCCTCGTCCCCCCTCCCCGGCCCCTCCCCTGCCCCGCCTCCTTTCCCCAATACCAGCTGCTCCTGCCAAGGTGTCTGCCAAATATCTACCAAGAGACTGATTGAGTTGAGTAAGTTTTTGAAGGCAAGTCTCCAGTTGGGGAGAGCTGACAATATCTTTATAGTATGTGTAGTCTAGGTAAGGTTTTCATTGAGCACGGTGTAGTCCTAGAGCAGGGAGCTTGTCCTGTGCAGTGCACATCTACGATACAGGAATAATAGCATTTTGGTTACCTGGATCCTCTGTGTGTCTGGCTGCCGTGTCTGTGCCATGGATTGATCGGGGCTAGAACGTTTGTGATTGTTAATCTTAGTGTAACCTCTGTAGTCTGGGCCCCACCTATTCTTCAGTCAGCCCTTCCCCTAGAAATGGTCTAGAATCGATGGCTGTTTTTACAGAAGTCTGTATATGCTCACGAGCCACTGGGTATTGCTACTACCAATCCATGCAACTTTAATTGTAAAAAAACGAAAGCCATATGTAGCCTGGGTGTTCCAACTAAATAGAGTTTAAAGTGAGCAGAATATCCTTTATTATTAATTTCTATTATTTTTAATCGTTGCATGATTAGTCTGTGTCTAAGCCTAGCATAATCGTTAGCCTGGAGCAACAAAATCCCCTCATTGCAATTCATCTGGTTTCTCAGCAATTACCTTGCAACAAGACCTTTGTCTCGCTGTTAATTAAACATAGTTTTGTTCAATGAAAGTGAACTCAATCAGCCCAGTTTTAAGTTGCCATCAATATTTCAAATGGCAAATTCAAACAAATGAGAAAAAAATAGGTTGAAGTCATCAGGTGTTTCTTGAAGTTTCCAGAATGCTGTTTTGCATACAGAGAAAGATAAAGCTGGTATTAAAGTCAAATACAGCTAGAAAATGTATTTTCCTGCATACCCAGTCCAGCCATCTGCTTTGAAGGTTAAAGGATTTACAGGTCTGGCCCCTTAATTGTATGGCAGTCGATTAACTGCAGCTGACAGGCACATACGTCGTGCCTGATTTCTATCAAAGCTGATTGGAAATAACAGTCTACATCCGTCCATCTTAGCATGTCTTCTCATTGCCCTAAACAGTCATCAAGTGATAGTGCTTCATAATGGGCGCACTTTGAAGCAGTCCTTGGAAATTGTGTCATTCTTTGCGATTGGAGAGCAGCCACACTTAGATAACCTGAATATATACAGCTGGCAATAAACCTAGTGTTGCCAGGAATTATTTTACAATAGTTTGTCTGAGAGACATAAACTGTAGACATAGACATGATATCGGTGTAAACACGATGAGGCACAATGGTCAGCAGATAAACTTCATGTTTTGTCGCTAAAAGTCACTTTAGAAGGGACCAAAAATATATAATTCAACAATCCTGAAATGCTGTAATATGAATTGCATTAAGCAATTTTAGGCATTTATAGATTGATATAAATTATGGCGTGTCAGTGTAAGAACATTAATGCACACCTTTTCTAATATTCAAGTTTCTATTAATTAAAAGCGTGTTTATTTCCTCAATATGTTTTACAGAATCAAACTGCATCCTTAAACCAGCAGTGTTCCAGTAATAGAATAAAATGCAACTCAACAAAGTGAGTTTCTTCTGCCAATGAGGCCTAACTGGATGTATTGGCCACAGAGTGTCGCTCACTGTTGCGTTTGCACTTCCTACACAGCATGTTTGAAACGACAAGTTAAAAACTATGGCCCAGAGTTATCAAACTGTCACACAACGCAGAAAGACAACTTTCTGCGCAGTGCTGCATGACAGGAAAAGAGCAGGAATTACCCCAAGCGAGGCGTACATAATGACCCCGCGACAACTGAGAGGGGGAGACAAGCAGGAAGATGAACGGCACAAATCCGATGCTGAACGTAAGGAAAGGGCAATGCAGGAAACTCAAGGTGCTAGGAACAGAAAGGCACTGATTGAGAATGAGATGGCTCCTCGACTGGACGAGGATGGGATTACACCAGGAGGCCACAGACACTATGAGGTGCCCCGCTAGCCCAGGTATGCATTAGTGTACTGGGGAAGCACGTGAGGAGGGAGGGTGATGGCCGAGTTGTGGCGGGGAATCGGGGTCAGGGTCTTCCATCTCCTTAAAGCTCAGGATAGGTTTTTATTTAAGTCCCTATGCATTCCAGGACGCGGTGATTCCGCATCTCTGAATTTTGATGAGGTCATGCTTTGACCTTTTCATTTACTTTGTGTTTTCCTAGTGATGCTTACTAGGCTTATGATACTGCCTTAGTTGTTATTAAACTCATCCTTTAGCAAATACCTGCACTTGGTGACGGGGTTAGGAAGACAATTGCAAATCGGGTGACATTCCTCACAAATCCTTCCCCCAAAAGCAACCTCATTCATTTATTGTGCACTTACCTGTTGCATTTTCCTTCTTTTGAGAGACATACGTCATCCGGGTGGTCCCAGCTTACCCATATCTGCACAAGAAGAAGAGAAGGTGACACTGGAATATATACTTTAGCGTGATAACTGTAAAAATAAAAAGTATCCTTAAGTCAATTAGATGCGTCATGAGTATCGCCTCTGCAACACGTGGTGGAGAATGTGGGCAATCCTCCATTGACTATCAAAATGGAGAATATAGTAAAACAATGGTGCAAGGGCTGAAGAAACTCGAGTGGGCCCTACTGAGACAGATGTCCACTGCAAAAGTGGACAGTGAAATATTCAGGGATGCGCTGAAGTCGCAAGAGGAGACCATACAAAAGGTGGCCAAATTAAAGATACAACTGACGTCTCACATCTCGGGGACTCATACTGCAGCATCCCTGTGTCCTAATGTGGTGTTACAGAAGTATGTAGTTGGGGAAGACCCCAACGCCTTTCTATTGAGCTTTGAAAGAGCTGCCAGAGCTTGTGCATGGCGTATGGCCTTTCTTTATCGCCCGCCTCCTAAAGGGTGAGGCACTGGCCCCCTATCAAATCGCAAACACTCATGGAAATACCCTTTATGAGAATATTAAGCAATTCATATTAGACCACCTGGGTATGGATGCTGAGACATTTTTGTAAAGTTCCGAAAAGAAAAAGGGGCTCCCTGGGATAAACACTTTTCTTTAAGTTAAAGATGGCTGCTGACAAGTGGTTGAAGCATGGGGATAGCATGAAAGAGGAGATCATGAATCAGATCTATATGGAACAGTATCTCTAGGCACCCCCCTTACCTACACAGAGATGGCTGTGGCAACATACACATCTGACAGTAGAGCAAGTAGTGGTAATGGCCACAACCTTTTCTAGATCACAACCCCGTTTCTATGCATGGGAAATGGATAAAAGCCATCATAATCTTCCTTCCTCCACAGTAGGAAGGAACGAGAGAAAACCAGGGAGGACTCTTATTGAGACAACTTAACCTAGGCAGATAAAACATGAAACTTCCTTGCATAAGAGACCCCAATGTTTTGACAGCAGAGAGTGGGGTCACTTCCCCGGATTCTGTCCCAGCAAGAGGGAACACAGAGGAACCCATGGATATTTGCCACACCCCTCATTCCATACCATATACACAAGAGCTGGGGCATTGCTTTTATGTAAGTCTGCAGATTAATGAAAGATGGGTAACTGCATTACTAGACTCCGGTTGTAAATAATCTGTGGTGCAGGGCGACTTAGTCCACACTTCCCAAATTCTTCCTGGTCAAGCAGTCAGCATTAGTTGCATACATGGGAATGTTAGAACCTATCCCATGGCTCACCTTTCAGTAACCACTTCGAAGGGACAGGTGCTAGACATAGAGGTGGGAGTTCTATGCAACCTGCCAGAGGACATCATATTAGGCACTGACAACCCCGATTTTCTAGACATGTTCCTGGCCAATGTAAACCATGCCAAAAAGGGTAAACCAATCAGAGAAAAGATAACCCCCCAGGATGCTCTAATCACACCAGAACCCTGGGAGTTAGATAAGAACATTAAACACACACAAGTGAATGATGCCACTTTGCAGAATGCCTGGCAAGAGACATGGACCAATGAAAAGAATCTCATAGTAACCTACCCCGAGTTCATCACAAAAAAAGGGTTTTTGTATATGACAGGCCAAGTGTGTGACAATCGCCGACTCCTAGTACCCCTTGCTTTCTGGGATCAGATAATGTCATTTGCTCATTTCCACTTAATGCCTGGACTTACAGGGACTCTTAAAGCAACCCAAACAATCCTCCGTCATTTTTATTGGCCTGAAATTTTTGCCACCATAAAAAAAATTGCCAAGAATGTGACGTGAAAAAAACCCTATTGATCATGTTTTGTGCCACTACAACCACTTCCTATCATAGAGAAGCCATTCAAACATATTAGGATGGATCTTATAGGTCAACTCCCAAGGTCCAGTAAGGGGAATCAATACGTATTAGTCATTATAGATTATTTGACTTGCTACCCTGAGGCTTTCCTAATAAGAGCACCAACCACTAAAAATATAGCCGAGAGCTTGATTGAGATGTTTGCCAGGGTAGGATTCCCCAAAGAAATCCTTGCGGATCAGGGGATGCCCTTTGTCTCCCAACTCATGAAACAAGTATGTAAAATACTGAATGTCTCCCATATTAAAAGGTCTCTATACCAGCCACAAAGAGATGGTTTAGTTGAGAGGTTGACAGCTCCCTAAATCTCACCCTAAAAATTATGCTCAACGGGGAAGAAAAATACTGGGACCAACTTTTACCCCTCGCCCTCATTGTTATCCAGGTCTAAAGTAGTCTCCGGTGTTCCTCATCCAAATCGTTATATGGTAGCCAACCTCATAGTCTTCTTGAGATGAGCAGAGAAGTATGGGAAAAGGATGCAAGGGAAAAGGCTGAGGGCCTGTTGGACTATGCAAGACAGCTGAGGTCTAGAATAGGCAAGTTCTGGGATTTGGCCCACACCAACTTAGAAAAAAGCCAAGTAAGACAGAAGAACTTCTATGATAAAGGAAAGAAATGGCGTCATTACCAAGTAAATGACTGGGTCTTGAACTCTTACCCACGTCTCCTAAAAAAGTGAAGTCAGAGTAGAAGGGACCCTACAAAATAGTTGACAGAATAAGCAATACCTCATATCACCTGCAAATCAGATAAACCTCTTAAAGAAATGGCTAGGCAAAAAACAACTCACCTGGTTCAGCAAGTAAAACCTGTTTCAAGTACTCTTGAAGAACTGGTTATAAATGAAGCACTAACTGAGGAAAAAAGGATCACACGTCTGTTGGTTCTTCAACCCTTTTCTCCTCTGTTCTCTGATTCCCCTGGTCAGACACATTTAGTGGATAATTCTATCCCAACTCCAAAGGGGGTCGTGATCAAACAAAAACCATACAGAATCCCAGCTGCAAGGAGGGAGGCCATTCAGAAGGAAACAAAGGCGATGTTACAAACAGGAGTATTCAAACCTTTCCAGAGTAATGGGACGATCAGATTTTGTATAGATTATAGAATTTGTTGCATACCCCTTACTAAGAATCGATGAACTGATCGAGAGATTAGGAGAAGCCAGGTTCATCACCATGTTAGATCTCACCAAGGGGTACTGGAAGGTACCCCTTCAGAAGGAAGATCAAGATAAAATGGCCTTCTCCAATCCTGACATCCTGTTTGAGTTTACGGTCCTACCTTTTGGTCTACATGGTGCCCCGGCCACTTTTCACAGCTTATTGAGTAAGGTTTTACAAAACCATCAATCCTATTCATCGGCCTATCTTGATGACATAGTCATCTTTAGCCCAAAATGGGAACATCTCCTTCATTGTCAGAACGTCATCCAGGCATTATGAGATGCCAATTTGCATATTAATGCAAAATAATTAAAGGCCGGGTTTAATAAGGCTAAATATCTGGGGTATTTGGGGAACAAACTGATAGAACCTCAGGAGGAAAAAGTGAGAGTCATCATAGATACCCCCTTACATCAAATAATAAAAGAGGTGCATGTTTTTCTGGGCCTTCTCGGCTATGATAGAGGGTTCATTCTGCAAAATTCAGATAGATTTGCTGGTAACAAAGGTGCCTTTAGGGCTGAACAGCGGGGAAGAGTTGGGGGTACACCTGTAATTGAGGATTAATCAGAAAGGACAAGGAACAGGAGTTAACGGTAGATAGGAACCAGAGGATAAAGAAGTGTTGGGAGTAACTGTATAGGAGAGCAATAAGGGACAGGAACGTCAGTGAGATCTGTGGGCCCATTCAGGGCTTAATCACGAAAGCCATTACTCCGGGATTTCCAGTTGATTATGATTAAATTTTGGAATGAATGAATCTAAGAGTATATGTAACATGTCCCGAATTAATGAAAAGTACATGGTTGAACTCTCGTATCATCATCATCATAAAACTTTATTCGAATCATTTTTGATCCATAAAAGTACATACATTTAAAACTTACTATCAATTAATTTTATATGATACATAATATAGCTGTTAAAACTTTATTTGTACAAATCACCTTGTTGTCCCGTCTATTAATTTTACTTTTCAATCAAGGGGCATTCTTCAAACAACTTTATAGACTGATTGGTCTAGGTGTGCAAGGGATTTTCTTCTATGCACAGCCCTGCTGATAAAACCAGCAACAGCACAACAGACTAATTCATTTTCAAGGGTACAAATACATTTCATGGCATCCTTATAAAAAAAGATTTCTGTACAATAAAAATTGGCCGTAAATTTTTTTTTCTAATGTCTCGATAAAATTTGCAAAACAACATAAAGTGCATAGTGGACTGATTTGCTTTCCCATCACATAGGAATTTATAAACAATTTTCTGCCATTTTTCACGTTTTGGAAAAGCCACCAGTATATGGACTGTACCCAGACACAGTCTTGTCATATAAAATCTGTCCTGAGTGTTTGTAATCTTAACCAAATAACTTGGCAAACCAGTCGACTCGATATAGACCATGTATCTCGTTACGCTTATTTTTTCCTCATCCCTCCTAGCCCTCTCCTGGCTTAGTTTTTCCATATACAATTTTTTAATTTCTCTTTTACCAAATTGCAAGATGTCTGTGAGGTTTTTTACCGATAAATCTTTATCCATGTTCTTTAGCAATTTGTCTATGTATGCTGGCCATGGGATTTTGTTAGTGTGTTCCAAAGTTAAGCATTCCCTGATTATATCCCTTGTAAACTTTGGTCCCTCTTTGCACCAAATGTTATGCCACAAGCACAAAGCTCTTACTTGAACTAGGTTGGCCACAATTGTTGCATCCAACTCCTTATGCAAGAGATATGTAGAGGTAGATCTTGGAACGGCCAGCATACGACAGAAAAAATAATTTTCACACGATTGCAATGTGTTAAGATTCGCATTACCCCACACTATAGAGCCATAGGTTGCTACTGATAGGCGTTTACTGCCATATATTTTAAGCATATCAAGGATAGGTTTGCTACTTGTTTTATTGCAGAATCTAAAGATCGCCTCCATGGTTCTAATGAATTTAAGTCTAGACTGATCTAAGTGAGGAGCCCAATTGCTATTAAAAGAAAATAAAATACCTAGGTATGAGAAGTTTTGGACTTCTGTTAACTTATAGTCCCTTACGTAAAGATGCTTTTTCTTGGCCCTACCTCGACCGCAGACCATCACAAACGTTTTGGTGAGGTTTAATTTTAGGTCTCTCTGCTCCATGTATGAGACGAACACTTCAATCAATTCTTGTAATCCATTTGTAGTTCTAGAAATTAGAACCGCATCGTCTGCCTACAGGAGCAGCGGGGTTGGTCGTACACCAATTTTTGGAGCATCAGTATTTAATTTCTGGAGCGTAGTGTCGATCCCATTAATATATAATGAAAAGTGAAGGGGTGCGATGACACAACCCTGTCTTATTCCCCTGGACACCTTGAAATTAGGGGTGCACTCTCCTTCCCTCCCATACCTTACTCTAGATGTCAGTCTCGCATATAATTGTGATAAGAATGAGACAATGTCATCAGGGGCACCCATATCAATCATTGCTTTCCACAATTTAACGTGGTTTGCGCAGTCAAAAGCTGAACTTAGGTCTGCAAAGCATTGGCGGATATGTTCTTCCTTAGCCATCATATATTTGTCGATGATTAGATGCAGGTTTTTACACTGCTCCACTGTCCCCATCTCCCCCCTAAAGCCATATTGGGTTTCAGTCAAGATGTTACTTTTATTAACCCAATTCTCCAATCTTCCGAGGACTATTCGCCTCATGATCTTAACAGATGAGTGTAGGAGGGATATGGGGCGGTAGCATCTCGCATCTCCCCGACTCCCCTTTTTAAAAATGGGGACGATTATACTATTCGTCCATGTCCTTGGAACGCATCCTTTAGCTGCTGCATTACAAATCTGGGTTAAAATTGGTGCCCATAACTGTATGTATTTTTTATATGCGTCAGCTGGAACCCCGTCGGGTCCCGGTGCCTTACCCTGTTTCATCTTATTTATTGCTGTAGTTACCTCCTCCAACCTTATTTGTTGGAGAGGGATCACAGCTATGGGGGGGCGTCTGTTCTATATTATTGATAGGCACATCAAAAATTCCACTGAAATGGGTGAGCCAGTCACTTGGGGGCAATGACTGTTTCAATAATGGGATCTTCTTCGTCTTTCCACATTGGTGAGTTTATCACTTTCCAAAAAAGAGTGGAATCCCTGGTGTCTGCGGCTTGATTCAGTTTCAACCAGGCATCCTCTTGTACCTCACTCTTCCTACTCTTTAGAGCCTTTTTAAATAATAGTCTAAGTCGTTTAATTTCAATCCTATCTCTAGGTATTGTGTGTGGGGCCTTATTTAACTCTTGTTTTGCCCGCTTACAATCATGATTGAACCAGCCTTTTACCTTCTTTTTTGTAGTAGTGCTTTCTTTTCTTAAGTTAATGGATATTGCCATAGTAATTTTCTCATAAGCGGTCATAATCATATCCGGGGGAGGAGTCAATATCAGTACAAATGGAGAAACTTTCCTTGTTATCTTTAACAACCTTATGCAACATAAATTTCTTCGTTAATACCTGTCCATTTTATGCTAATCGTATTCTTTCCGGCTGCCACTATATTAGGCAACAAAAGTTTTTCTTCCGGCCCGTTTGATTTAACAATTATTGACAAAGTCAGTGAGGCGTGGTCGCTAAATCTAGTAAATTCGCTATTTGGTAGAATACAGTGTTTAAGGCCAGTAGTTGACACTATAATGTGATCAATACATGTTGGATTTCCTCTACCTTGAAAGGTTGAGTTTGTTGTTTCTCCCTCTTTCCCTCTTGATTCTAAGACTTCTAGATTATATTTGCAAAGGAATTCATTTAACTTTTCCCAATAGCTATCATGTGGGAAATGTTGTAAGTTAATCCCCGTTATATCAGTAAAACCACAAACATTCATTCCTGAGAAACTACATTTGCTGATATTAAAATCCCCAACCCATATACATATATATGAGGGGTCTACCCCTTTATAAAGTTAGCCAGTACTCTCTCCAGCTCATTCACAACTTTATAACGAGTAGCGTTAAAGATGTTATTATAAAAATTCACTACAATAAAGGGTTGATTTTTCCCCATAACTAAAAGGACCAATTGAAAATAAGGGGAACCATTATACACCTTTCTAAGTTCTATTGGCGCTGTGGTAGAAATAAAAGTTGCCAAACCTCCCTTTGCTCGCCCAAAAACTGATGGTATAGCTGGGGTTGAGACAGTGACAAAACCATCGATATATGGCTCTTGAGTAAGCCAAGTCTCCTGGAGACATAGTAATTGAAATGGTTTTATGCTATCTATTCAAAAACAACGTGGACGAACCCACTAGTAGATCAATAAGCAAAGACGACTCTACTGTAAATGTAGGAGTGCCAAGAACCACATAGGTTTGTAAAAAGAACCCTCACCCACCAACCTAGTTGGTGGCATGCTTCATCATAGGGTTCCGAACTGGGTAGCCGAATGCTACCCAGCTGTGCTTCGACGCCTGAGTTACAGCGGAGCGGTGTTTTTTTGTGTTGGTGTGAGTGATGCTCAAAAGGTGGCGAGATTAAAAATGTCTCTGGGATTCCTTGCTGACCAATTTTTTATTCCCAGCGGCCCAGGACATGGTTAAAAAGAAAACAAGGGGATAAAGTGAAGACTCGCAATTGGTCTTCATTATCCAACTGGTCAACATGTTTCAGCCTCAGAAAAATATTTTAGAGTCTTTCTTCAGGACCAAACAGCGTTTGAAAGTGGTGTTGTGGCAAAAATAAGCCACGTTTATTTTTTACAGCACACACGCTAAGGTGTGCTGTGCATGCAGTGGTGTGACCGTACTTACGGACCCACTGGTTGATTTCAAAACTCTGGCTACGTATTTCTTGTAGCTTAAACAGATCCCTGTAGGGGCGAACACCTGTAGTCACACATTCGTCAAGGCGGGACGCCCGCCGTAAACACCTATTCCGGTCTTCTCAGGATCGATGCTATCTAACCATTCTTTATCATTAAGCTTATTTTTAATCCCGGCTATATTCCATGATCTAAGCTTCATTTGGGTAGTTTCTTCTGTAGCTTTTATTAATTGTTCATCAACAGTATATTCCTGGGGACTTATTACCCTGGGATTTACTTTTGTCTCCCCTTGGTCATTTTGTCAATCCTCATCAGCTAAGCTAGAAAGTGGGGCATAGCTATTAAAACAGGATACTGTGGGTCCCGAACTGCATGTATGTACCGGGTTTGCCCTTCTATGGTTGGGTGGATTGATTGGTAGAAAGGGGGGCTTATAGAAAAATCCTAAAGGGACAGCAGCCACTCGTTCTTCCCAGTTGGTCATGTACTGTTGTCTAGATTGAATTTTTTTTAAGTGTAAAGCTTGCCGCCTCTGGATGTCGAAAATTAATAACTATACAATCCCCAGTACCCTTTTTTTCTGTAGATCCCAACCAATTCACACGTCTCACCATTAAGATTTTCTCACAGAGGAGACTAATGTTTAAATTATAACTAGCCATCCAATGTACCACTTTATTTCTTAATTCGATCCAGGATTCTTTAGTTTTGAGGGGATAATTTAGGGGCTCCTTTTAAAATGATAATATATGGTGTTGCCTCAGGGGGAAGGTGTAATGTCTCTGGGGTGTGGTTCCTTACTGTTGATGGTTTTGGGCTTTGATACCTACGCATGACCTCCCTATTTTCGTATTGGCTCTGTGCTTTGCTCTAAAGGTGCACTGGGACAAATTGAACTGGGATATGATGTTTCCTTAGATCGCGGCTTGTCCGGGAGTTGTATATCGGATTTTGTGTCCCCCCTTGCAGTTTCCTCTACCAGTTCCCTCCCTGTATTAATGGGGGCACTTTCTAATACCATTAGTCTACCCTCTATTTCAGCGAGCTCAGCTATAACTCTCTGTTCGACATTTTCCAATTTGACATACAACTTATTCAGGAGACCCTCTACGATTCCAGTATCATTTATTTCTTTTGCTTTGACCACTTTTTTCTTTTTGGAAGTTGTTCTCCCCCTTGTACTATGACCTGTCTTATGGTTTATTGGAAATACCGTGCTCGGGACCCCAGGTTGTTTACTTTTCTTGGTGGGTGGGTGGGCTTATATCTTGTGAGGTCGATAATTCATCTATTTCTAAAGATTTATTTGATACACAAAGTTCTTCTGAGCGTTGAGGGCATTTCCCCCCGGGTTTCCCTTTTCCAGGAGCCTCGGCACAGACTGCCTTCTCCACATGTAATATTCCTTTATGGGATGCTCTATTTACAATCTGTTTGGTTGCTGCAAGCCTTGCCTTCAAGTTACTTATTTCATTCTCAATCAGACCCACCGTATTTGTTAAATAATTAGTAACTGCATTAGATGTTTTAGGTCATGATTTCCCCCGAGGAACTTCCATTAGCTTTCTTTTACCCATTTCCAATGAAGGTACCACTGCCCAACTACAGGTTTTCGCCAAAGAACGCCCAGCAATTCTCTCTGTTATCCTTGAGCAGAAATCTATAGAGGCTGTAAGTCACTTATGACCTTAATCTAAATAGAAAAGTCATAAAGAAGGTCACAAAATAAAAAAAGTACAAATAATTTTACAAGGTGTCTCCAGTTATATAAATAATGTCTTAAAGCGCCAATAGAAAACTAAAACCATTTCCCAAGTTCTCAGACAGCAATAATCACATTAGATGTATGGAGAAGGTACAAATGTACAGGGCCCCCCCAGTACAAGTCGTCCGATGATCTAAACGGCGCGAAAAAAATATTGTTTTTTGCAGCAAAATGTATATTCCCCCAGACGACCTGATGCCTTAAAAGTAACCAGGGACAGTCAAAGAAGCAAGCCTCCCGGGCGAATGTAAATAAAAATATCAAAATGATCAGAATAAAGAAGTTATGGAATACCTCTCCTCGGAGAGCACTCACCCGGTACAGGTGTAGTGGTGAGCCTCAACAAGGCCTACCAGTGCTTAGGGGTTCTCCCTTCCTTGCACAGAGTCCTCAGACCAATAGGAAGAAGTTGGCACAGAAACTGGAATAGAAAAGACAGAGTTTATTAAACCTCATGAGGTGGAGCTACATTCACACAGCACCCTTCGGTAATGCATGAAGTAGCACACTGAATGGAAGGACCTTGGTCCTTTTATACCCACACAGGGGCTCAAATGAAGGCGGTACAAACACAAAATGCTGGTTTTAGGTACATATAAGGTCATACAAGAAATGCACAGTCGACAAGTGGGTGGAGCTAACAGTTTCTACTTCTAGTAGACACATCCTGACATTTATAAACTCGGAACAGCTGCATGGACAGCTGCGAGCTCAACTGAGCATGTGCAAAGCAAAAGAAACTAAATATAACTCGTCTCTAGGCAGATTTCAAGAGCAGTTAACAGGATGGTTGGACAGAGCACATGGCGAGCACATGGCAGCACATGGCAACCAAAATGGCTGCCAGAAATACAAAATGGATTCCACAAAGCGGACAATTTAGCCTCTGAATACAGGATGTCTTCGGCTAATGCTTAACTTAAGTGCTGCCAAATTACAACAGACGACCCTTTCAGCATTAGCTGAAGACATTCGTTTATCTGGGGTAATCTAAATATTCATCCCGTACATCTATTAACATTATTTCGGCCACCTCTTTATTCAACATTTGTTGGGCCTTTGTTTCAGCAACATTCCTTTTGGCAGGTATACAAGCAGAGATGCAAATGGAGCAAAGCATTGGACCACATTGGATACATACACAGCATGTAAAAAGTATCATAATTATTATACACAGGATAGTCAGTAGCTTCCAGCCCCAAGCAGAAACAAGAGTCCAAAACCATCCAGTAAAAGTCCAAGTACCAGTCTCTGGATGAATTTCTGCAGCAATCTTATGCAGTTTTGATATTGCGTCATATACTGAAGGTGAGTGATCCGGTATGAATACGCAACAGCTGCTACCGATGATGCGACATGCACCACCTCGATAAGCCAAAATCACGTCTAACACCATCCTATTCTGGAGTGCTACAATCCTTGCAATCTGTAGTTCCTCTGTAATGTTCCCAAGTGCCATAGCTGTCTGATTGGTAACAGCTTCCACAACACAAGTTAGTCGCCTGATCTTTCTACTGTTCAATGCAGCACCCACAAAGAAAAATAAGCCCAAGTTGAAATCAACATATTGTTGTAGGGTAGTGTCGGTTTGGTCAACTTCATCCATACTTATTGTCCTCTTATTTCTGTTTTTGGAAATATCATTGTACAGTTTAAAATCACGGTGATATAATGCAGGTGCCAGAAACACAGGGGGCAACAGAAAAGATACATAGCAGATTCCTGACCACCCAACAGGTAATTGATAATATCCGTTATTTCCACACACAAAATATGTATTATGCGAGGTTGTGAAAGTGCTGTTATTGGCACCTTCAATGGTCAGGATTACAGTACACTCGCTCCTCCCCACTGGAATTCTTCCAACACTACAGATACACAAATCTACTTTAGTTTTTGTCACAGAAATCACAAAAGGTCCAATGTTCTTTATTATTCTCACATTTGTGAAGGCATATGGTGTTGAAATATTGTCCGGTTGATACTCTTCCCATTCCCATTTAGTCCCTTTGGCTTGTGGATAACCTTCTTTATTTTGATAACACACTTTATTAAGTTGAAAAATAATCCCACCTACCGAAGGCTTTCTAGATGCAAACAAAAGCGCATACCAAGCTTGACAAGAACCATTGTGAGAAAATGGAAGAGGAATAAAAGGTGTTCCTCCTTTCTTTTGATGTGCAGGCATCATCCCACACACCCAACAGTTGGTAGTATTTGTAGCATTGTGAGTATGGTGCAACATCTGGATAAAGGTATTGTTTAGATAGGATTGTCGATGCTTCTGCTCATGGTAGGGAAGAGTGAAGTAGTAGTGTTCCACTGGTACTGGCGTAGTGGCAACAAAAAGCTGTCGAACAGGAGCCACCTTCTCGATGTACCACGTGATTGCTGCCATAGCCACCATAGCAACAACAAACCCTACAGCACAAATGATTCTTTTGTTATTCATTTCAGCAACAGTAATGATAGATCTTTCTAAAAACTTGTTGAAAACAATCGTTGGAGCTCTTCTCCCTGGGCAGCCGTTGATTTCTTCACCATGGGCCAAGGCGGGTGTCACTACACTAATGCAGGGCTGATCCCCTCAAAAATGGGACGATCAAAGGGGTACATTACTAACAAAAAAAGAGTCCTTGGGAAATTGTAGCCGCTGTACAACCAGCCAGAGGGGAGTCTTCTCCCTGTGTCCGTTTGAGCCTCACAGGCAGGTTCTTGTTGTTCCCACGGTGGAGCTGCACAACTCGCAACTCAAGAATCACGGCCCAGTTTGAGAAGAAAAAGTCTTTCAACGATCCTGTCCAGTGTCTCAGGCAGTGCATCAGTTTTCTTCACTTTAATCTAACAGGCACCAAGGGCACAGCACCTGTACCCTAAACTCAAGTCCTTCCTTAACTCCTGTATTGCTCCGCTGGCGCACTGCTCTTTTGTTGGGGCCACAGAGTGTAGCCAGTATGCTCAGGCATCCCTTGATCAACAAACAGAGGCGCAGACTTGCATTCACTTTGGGACCAGGACTCAAGGCCTGAAGCAACCCTTGTTTCAAAGGGGGTCACCTCAAGCAAAAGCCTCCTTGCCGTCCTTATCGGTCTGTGACTCTCTCAGCTGGGCATCAAAAACTGGATCCACAGAAAGATTTCTTCATCCTGATTTGTGACCCCGTCTTTCGCCCAAGACAGTGGCAGGGGTACACACTTCACGTCCCAGTGCTTCCGGCCTTCACTGAGGTCCTAGTTGCCAGCAACGCCTGTGCTGGTTCCCTTTATCTTGACTCCAAGCTGGACTGGTGCTGACTCCCAGGCTGGATCTGATGTCCGGGCCCCTCTGGCAATGGTTGTAGGGCAGCAAATATCTATTGGTGGGCAGAACAAAAGGTCTTTAAACAAGGCACAAAAATAATCTATCAACAGAGAGGATAGTCTCAGAATACTTCCTTAGTCTTGGGATGCCCCATTCATTAGCAAGGCACCCAAGAACCACTTCATCTATCTGAGAATAAAAATAAACACCCTAGACCTATTGGCAAGTATAAAAGGAACTTTTTGGTGAACTGACAAGAGTAATGCGTCACCCAATCCCAAGCAACCAAGGAAGTCTGTGTTCATTTACTAAATTCTGAGGAAAAAAGAAAAACAATACAGACATACTCCAAATCCTTACATTTGTGCATTCCTATATTATTCATCTGAAGAACCTCAAGAAAAAGGAACTTTTCCTACACTTCTACTTATGAACCTTGCATTACTTGTACAGGACTGCAGACACTTCTAAAATACTTTCTCTTACATAAAGACACCTACATTTTATGCTTAGGACCATGCTTTCATGTTATAGGCGCAGCGGAAAAATCTAAAACTGCTAATTTAACAGGGATTCTTATTTCATAAATAACTTTTTTTAAAACTCAAGATAGTGGGTACATAAATTTCTCCAGCAGAACATGTTGTGACAAACAAACTCCTATAAAACAATATTTTCCTTCAAAATGTTTGCTAAGGATCACATGGGCGTCTTTCCTGCATTCTACTTTTCACGATCCGGACTATGCAACATCATTTTCAAAAGGAAAAACCATATCTCCAGTTCTAATAAGGGCTGTCAGCTCAATTACACAGACTAGCTAATAAAAGACTAGCAATGCCCTTGCAAAACTGTATAGAACATGAGAATAACATAAACAATAATGGTATTGCCACCTGAGATTTTTGAACAGAAACCCCCACTATACAGTTCCCTTTAAAGATCAAATAAGGGAACATCAATCTGTTCTACTCATTCTTTCATACAGGATGGGCAGTAACATAGTATATTTTTCATCATTTTATTAATTCTAACAATTTTAAAACAGTATTACTGAATAGCCAATTAAATGTCTCATGGCCATTTCCTAGACAGCTTAGACAGACTCATAAGAGAGTGAGAAAAAGAAGAGAGAAAACATAAATTTGCCTACCCTTAATTTGCCCAGGAGCTAACCTCCTTCCCCCATTTTGACAGTAGGAAAACCTGAAAACAGGTTTACCTTCTGGCAACACTATCTACCCCTATTTGTGGCAACTGGGCACAAACAAACTTGTAGGAGATATCTTAGAAAGTGGCTATTTTCTGATTCAGCCTAACACAAGCACATTGAGTTAACTTTAGAAAGCGTTAATAACCAAGTACCAATTCCTTCAGCAATGGTGCTAGATTAACATTAGGGCGCATGAATGCAAACTAAAATCCATTGCCTCCTTATCTCAGCCCTTGCACAGTAATCTTTAAACTAAAACCATTATTTTTATATACATGGCAGAGCTATGCTCTACTCAGGGCCCACATACGTCACTGATTTTCCTTCTTTTCATATGACTGCGCAAAACTTGCGTTTGCCAAAAATAGGAAGCAAAGCTTTTCTTCCTCTCTCTGCGCTGTCATCTCTTCTTTCAAAAACTGTTCGGAGGTCGAAATGTCCAAGCAAACCTTCCCCTTAGCCCTGCTAGGTAGCTAAATGCAGAACTCCGACCTTTAACCCTTTCACCAGCTGTCCATTTTTGTGCAAGGCTTTCCGTGCGGTCTTTGCAATTCAAAGCAACTCTGGAGAATCACAGCTGAAAGGCAGTCCTGTCCGTCTAATAATTTTAAAGGTAGGATCTAACTTCTGCTGTGTTTTTTTTTTTTTTCAATACTTGTCTCTATCTGTGTGCAGTGTATGGTGTGCATTCTAGCAGGTTAGAGGTCAGCTATTTGTGTTATACTTAAATGTGTGCATTTACTAAAGCCTAAGAGCAGTGTGAAAGCTGCTCTGCTTGGCAAAACTACTTTTAAATAGTGAATTTTTCCCAATTTCGACTTTGGTGGTAGGGGCACTTAAAAATGAATAACCTACAATATTTTGGCATATTAGGGATCCCCAGGGTGTCCTCTAGATATCCCAGAGATGGGGGATCAGAAATGTATAAGGTACACCCTTAAAAAAACGTTTTTATATGCCTGGATAAAGTGAAATTTCACATTGCACTCCCCACATCATGGTAAAGTGCTACTTAAATCCAACTTTGATGCTAGGAGCTATATATTATTCACAGTATGATTATCAGACATTACAAAAGATCAAAAACAATTTTAGGGCAATTATTTTTAATAAACATTTTTTTTCTTCATATAATCAAAATTCTCCTTTTTCTTTTTTTTTTTGTAATAATGATCACAAACCCTTTTGATGGTTCCACATATGAAAAGCAAGCCTCATTCCTTTCCTATCACCTTTAAATGTATTTATTTATAATACAAAGCACAAAAGCCTTACTGAAACATGAAAAGTCAGCGTCACTTTTAAAGGACAGTAATCATTTAACATCAGAACCACGGATGTGCTTGTTAAAAAGGCATTAAGAAAGGAAATCCCTTTTAATCTTTTCTCTGTTATCCAAAATAATGAAGCTGTCTTTTCTGACTTATAAAATCAGCAGTTTTTAATGCACGTTTTCAAACCATGTTTGCACTAACTTAAAATCTAGTTGACTCGGCAGTTTCCTTATGGCTTTGGACCAAGAATAGCCATGTGTTGTTGACACAGCTGTGTTCTGACCAGCAGGCGTCAACATCTCACGCCTTTCAAGCCAGCACAAATCTATCGTTCTGTAATGTGGTGTTTATTTCAGCAACAACCAATTCACTCAGATGATGTGAATGCTTTTCAATATTAATATATAAGGATAATACTGTAACATTTTTCATTTTAGTCCTAATTGTGTGAAAGCACACAGATTCGTTTTTCCTACCTTTCTATGAGGCCTATTTTATTCCTATTGAATGTAAATTCTGATTTATCTGTACCAGTGTGGCAATTTGCACATATCTATAGTTTCTTACTCTATCAATTTTAATGGTAGTGTGCAGCTATTTAGCATATATTACATTATTCATTCCCTGAATTTAAAAAATGTAGTTTTTTAAATGACATTTGCATAACAGAATGACAACAAAAACCAAATTTAGCTCATTCCAGACATTTTCAGAAGGGGGTCATACACTCATAACACACAACACAGCGCGCTTAAGGCTAGCCATTCTTACACAAAAACATAGTCTACTTTACTGAAACAAGTACTTTCAAGCATGTCAGTCCAGAACCACATACAACAAAAAAACTATTAACCCACAAATCAACACTTAGGGCAAAAACAAAAGACAGCCTACAGACTGTACGCAAAACCAAACTATTTGTAAATACTAATTGTAAGTCATATTTACAAGAAGAGCTCTCAAAAGTAGTCCAAACAACTGCACCAAAACAGCCCAAAAGACTGCTCCATGTTATCAGGATCCGTTTTATGTACATATTTAGTTCCATGGGGTACTTAGTCACCAAGAAAGAAATATCTTTTTACTATACCTAAACCTATTTAGGTATCCCCTCTGAGGGAGTCAGCTGAGTACTTACTAAATCCATATTGGTACCTCCAAAACAGCAACACTTTCTACGAAGTGTTCTAGAAGCAGGCATGCCAAAAATATTATAGCATATATAATATTATACTCCAAGTGACACTTAACACAATGTGTGCCGTTCAAGTTTTCAAAGTTAGAGAAAAATCTCCTCATTACCTGCCTATATGTATTGCAATACATATATAATTACAAAACAGATTCCAAAATTGGCCAATTAATACAAACAAAGCCACAGTAAGTGTTACTAAACTACCTTACCAATCAAAGGCATCAAACCAACAGCAAGTGCCGCAAAATGGCTCTTACCAATCAAATGGTGTCCAGGTTCCAACTGCCAAGTTCTCAAATCGACCAAATGGTCACTGCACGGCGAATCAACAGAAGAGATCTCAGTCGAGGACCGGCGCCGCCGGGATGGTCAGATCAGAAAGAAAGGAAAACGCCGTGGGTGCCAAGACTCGGGTCTCCTCAGGCAGCGATCGCGTCCAAAAGCGAGATTCCAATCCTTCGTCTCGACCAGTCCTTCGGGCATCCGAGTCGCCGATGAGCCCCACGTTGGAAGCGCCAATTTGTAGTGGTGAGCCTCAACAATGTCTACCAGTGCTTAGGGGTTCTCCCTTCCTTGCACAGAGTCCTCAGACCAATAGGAAGAAGTTGGCACAGAAACTGGAATAGAAAAGACAGAGTTTATTAAACCTCATGAGGTGGAGCTACATTCACACAGCACCCTTCGGTAATGCATGAAGTAGCACACTGAATGGAAGGACCTTGGTCCTTTTATACCCACACAGGGGCTCAAATGAAGGCGGTACAAACACAAAATGCTGGTTTTAGGTACATATAAGGTCATACAAGAAATGCACAGTCAACAAGTGGGTGGAGCTAACAGTTTCTACTTCTAGTAGACACATCCTGACATTTATAAACTCGGAACAGCTGCATGGACAGCTGCGAGCTCAACTGAGCATGTGCAAAGCAAAAGAAACTAAATATAACTCGTCTCTAGGCAGATTTCAAGAGCAGTTAACAGGAAGGTAGGACAGAGCACATGGCGAGCACATGGCAGCACATGGCAACCAAAATGGCTGCCAGAAATACAAAATGGATTCCACAAAGCGGACAATTTAGCCTCTGAATACAGGATGTCTTCGGCTAATGCTTAACTTAAGTGCTGCCAAATTACAACACAGGGTAACTTTGTCTTCCAAAACAGCCAGGAGGGGGGGCCCAGCCCAGGGGCCCAGCCCAGCCTCCTCCGGTCTCAGACGGGCGCACTGCAGGAGCCCTGTCCCGCTTTTAAGCACCTCTTGGCACTTCTAGCTGTCATGGGCGGCTCCTGCCGCACTGAAGTATGGGGGTTGGAGTCCCCTGCTGCTCGCAGTGATTACTGCTGGCACTGATGAAAGATCAATGGGCTCCCAAGCTGCGGGAGCCCTGTACCACTTTTAAGCGCCTCCTGGCGCTTCTAGCTGTCGTGGCCGGCTCCTGCCGCGTTGAAGTATGGGGGTTGGAGTTGCTCGCAGTGATTACTGCTGGCATGTGATTCCACGTTGAAGAATAGGGGTTAGAGTCCCCTGCTGCTTGCGGTGTTTACTGCTGGCACTGATGAAAGCTCAAGTTGCTCCCGCGCTGCGGGATCCCTATCCTGCTTTTAAGCGCCTCCTGGCACTTCTAGCTGTCATGGGCAGCTCCTGCCGCGTTGAAGTATGGGGGTTGTAGTCCCCTGCTGGTTGCAGTGATTACTGCTGGCACTGATGAAAGATCAATGGGCTCCAGCGCTGCGGGAGCCCTGTCCCGCTTTTAATCGCCTCCTGGTGCTTCTAGCTGTCATGGGCGGCTCCTGGCGCATTGAAGTATGGGGGTTGGAGTGCCCTGCTGCTCGCGGTGATTACTGCTGCCACTGATGAAAGATCAATGGGCTCACCCTCTGGTAATATGTACGGTCAAATTATGGTGATCTAGATACTGATTATGAGTAAAGATATGACGAATGAGCAGCGCCACAATCTAATGAATTAGATGAGGTTTCATCATCAAAGAATAATGTTGCGTAATGAATTGTCTATTTATGAATCTGAATAAGTGCTAGAAATCATGTAAAATGAAATTGTTTTGAAAATGTGTTGTGCTGAATTACCTCAAATTTACAATTTCGGTTCATGAAAAAGAATGAATTAATGAATTTTACGTAACAGTGCAAAATACTAATTTACAAGATGGCGCGACCATTTGGCTTTGTCCTTCTAGCTCCAGGCGTGGATGGGGGACCCGTCTTGTTTGTGGTCGGAGCTCAAGGGGCGCTGCTGTTCTTCTGTTCAGCTGTTTTCTTTTCCAAGGGATTGGATTGCTCCGGCCCCCGCACCCAGGAACAGTGGATCTTCGCTGTGATTGCAGTCCGTGACTGCACGGAGAGACTTACTCATTGCAGCAGAGTCTCCGATGACATTAGAGCCTGGATCATGCGGTGAGACGTCTGGGGGGCCAAGGAGAGATGCTTTATGCCGCAAGGACACTGAAAGATTATTTTAAAACTGCACCTATTAACGCTTCGCATGGATCGCCAGCACTCACTAAGGGTTTCAAAGGGGCGACAGTGCAGCGCTTACCTGATGGCCAGGATGGTGCCTTCTGGGAGTCGTGGTCTGCTGAAGGAGGCCACGTCATAGCGCGCGAGAAAAATTGCCTCAGCTGGGCTTCCACCAATGGGAGCGAGATGGAACAGTTGTAAAGCGGCTGGTGTTAGTGTTTGGTGATTGGCATATGATTAAGGCACACATGCCGAAACGCGTCATGCCTCCTGTTGCTGCATTAAAGCTGGTCTTATTGGTCCCCCGCTGTGTCCCTCCGGTTCTTTCCTTGGTGGGGAGGAATCTCTTTTGGATATTTCCGCGCAGGCTCCAGGCGTGGTTGGGGGACCCGTCTTGTTTGTGGTCGGAGCTCAAGGGGCGCTGCTGTTTTTCTGTTCAGCTGTTTTCTTTTCCAAGGGATTGGATTGCTCCGGCCCCCGCACCCAGGAACAGTGGATCTTCGCTGTGATTGCAGTCCGTGACTGCACGGAGAGACTTACTTATTGCAGCAGAGTCTCCGATGACATTAGAGCCTGGATCATGCGGTGAGACGTCTGGGGGGCCAAGGAGAGATGCTTTATGCCGCAAGGACACTGAAAGTTTATTTAAAACTGCACCTATTAACGCTTCGCATGGATCGCCAGCACTCACTAAGGGTTTCAAAGGGGCGACAGTGCAGCGCTTACCTGATGGCCGGGATGGTGCCTTCTGGGAGTCGTGGTCTGTTGAAGGAGGCCTTGTCATAGCGCGCGAGAAAAATTGCCTCAGCTGGGCTTCCACCAATGGGAGCGAGATGGAACAGTTGTAAAGCGGCTGGTGTTAGTGTTTGGTGATTGGCATATGATTAAGGCACACATGCCGAAACGCGTCATGCCTCCTGTTGCTGCATTAAAGCTGGTCTTATTGGTCCCCCGCTGTGTCCCTCCGGTTCTTTCCTTGGTGGGGAGGAATCTCTTTTGGATATATATATATATATATATGTATATATATATATATATATATATATATATATATATATATACATTTACACGACATCCCACCAAAGACCGCCGAACTCACGACGGGTGCTTCCATTAACCGGGAGTAGGACCTGTTAGTTTCACAACTACTGCAACACACATTAGAGCACTCACTGGGTATTTATTAGGCTTTATTCGATGCAGACGCATTTCGGCGTTTTGCCTTCTTCCGTGCAGTAAAGTCGGTCAAACACAATGCACAGTAATTGGTTCTTTAAAAAATACAGCACCCACTCTCATTGGAGGATAGAAAGCCAATGAAGGGACTGAAATGTTCTTGCTATCAGACATCATGTCGGAACCAAATTGTGTAGGAAATCCACGATGGTAATTGTAGGTATTGTAGGCTTGATTGCTCCTCTATTTATTCTACCCAATGAACCATAGGATACCAGTGACCGTTCCGACATGTTAATTTGGCCATATTCCATGGCCAGTCCCATCACGCAATACTGTGCAGGTAACGCCCCTCGTCTGCCGCTGGATCTCACACAACATAGTCCCGCAGAGATATATATATCTACCCAGTGGCGGTCACCGCCTGGTTGTTATAGTTAGGATCATGTTTCTAATAACTTTGGAGCTGTTCAACAAATCTCTATAAAACTTTCCAGAAAATAGCTACTTTGTGACTAGTTTGTGCATGGAAAATTTTGGGGTGATCTGCCAAGCAGGGGTAGAGAAAAAACGGGGTCCCAAAAATGCATTTTCCCCATTCTTTTTCTTATAGGAAATTTAGAGACAGCGACAACCTAAACTGCTGAACAGATTTAAACCAAATTTGGCAAAAAGCTAGATCTTGGTCCAGAAAGAGTGCTTAATGTGTGTCGGTATAAATCCAGTAGTTTTTGTGCAATTAATACTCATAAACTTTGTATATCTAAGGATGCGAAGCCTCCGTGGATCCTGACAGATCTCAAGATGAGATCTGTTTGGATGCGACCACCTCAACCAGGAAGTGGTGGCAGCCATCCTAGTACTTGGGACTCAGTCCCAAGTCCTAAAAGAAGTAAAAGGAAAAAACAGAGAGGGTAGGGATATCCTGACTGTCTAGGACTGGTGATGGGGACCCAGAGGGACCCCGCTTGGCCCAATAATGTTTTTTATTTTGCCCCAAATTCGTGGCAAAAAATAAAAAACATATGTGTGTGCTCCCCTCAATTTGCAAAAGAACCTCCCCTGGGTGGCCCGGGGCCCGGGGGGGGGGGAGTGCCATTATATTACGGGGGAGCGGGGCCAAGGGCTCATTCCCCAAGCCTCCCGGAGGACCCGGGACCCTATCCCCCAGGGCTGGTAACAACATTGAAGCAGAGGGGGCTGTGTAGCCTTCCTAACCCGGGCCAGGAGAGGCCAGGGAACCACATACCCAGGCCGCTAACTCAAGGAGAGGTGGGCCATGTGACAGCCCTCACTTGGCCAGCAGAGGCCCCAGGGACCCATCCCCCAGGGCAGGGTTACTGACGTTGCCCCGGGATCCCAAACCCCCGGGACACTGTCTAGTTCCCTGCCCGCAAGTGTCAATACCTATGGGAGAAAGTAACAGAAATGAATTCAATGATTACTGCTTTGCAAATGTGCATGAAGTGAATGTGGAGAGTTGTAGTGTCATTACAAACTGTATAAAAAAGATCAAGGATTGTGCTCAGTGAAAAGATTAGTAAGGAATGTTATTTTTTCTTTTATCCTCATTGTGCAATATTTTGGAGGTGGAGGTGGCAGGGGCCCCCTGACCCAACTGTTCTGAACAGGGGTTTCCTCCTGAGTAGGCGCATGTGTGTGCGGGGGGGTTTTCCAACCCTTCTTTTCGTAGGGGCCCCTTTATGTCCGCTTCCAGAGTAAACTGCTTTCGGGGGGGGAGCTAGCCAATTTGACTACTCGTTCAAGCCCTTCCTTGAAGATTTTATTGCATTGCCGAATCATTGAACAGTCCTGATACATTCCATAGATTTTCAAGTTAGCTGATTATGTTGTTCCCAGATATCCCAAAATGTATATCTTTTACTCTTCTTCCCGCTTCTATCTAATTTGTTTAGCCTTTGAATATAAGCCAGCCATTCCTGATGTGTTGGAGGTATATGTTTCACCCATTTAATGCATATTTCTCTTCTAGCCAACAGTATCAACAGGAAAAGTAGGTTTTCCTGGTCTTTGTTCAGTTTCGGGTAACTCACATTAAAGTGACCTATCCCAAAAATAACAAGATCTATGCTTACCTCCACTGGTTGACCCAACAGCCTCGAGAAGACCTTACTCGCCTCTCTCCAGAATTCCTCGAGCTGGGGGCACTGCCGAAACATGTGTAGGTCGTCTGCTCCTTCTTCCCAGCTCTGTGTGCAGTAAACAAGTGATTTTTTCTCAGGGGTCGGATTTCATGATACGCCAACATGTAGCCATAGATACTTGCCATTTGCGTAGAACATCCAGCTCCGGCAGTTCTTTCCCCCAAATCTTGCTCGGGATTTTGTAGTCTTCTTCCCCTGCCTGTATAAGGGCCCAGTACCAGCATGAGATTTCTTTTTTAATAGTCCTGTCTCCCTGAAACATTTTCTCGAGATCCCTGGTTCTCGATTCCTCTTCTTTGAGGCTCTTGACCCAGCTGGTTAGTTGGTAATATTTGAATTTCGCCAGGGTGCCATTGGTCTTGGCTACGAGGACTTCTCAGTCAATAATCGAGTTTTGCTCTATTAGTTGGCCTAATTTAACTCTGCCCCCTTCCCTCAGCGGGGTAGCTAGCTTATCCCTGAGACATTCAGGGGTTCCAGGAGAATCCCAGATAGAAGCGAAGTCGCTATAGTACGGATTTTTTAGGGTGCTTCTTATCTGGTACCATAGTTTTGCAGCCGACCAGAGGGTCTTCAACTTAATTTTTTTTTAATATTTGGGGTGCCCAAATTTGTAAAGGAAATGGTTTCCTTCTGCATTGACTAATGCCTATTGGTGTGCAGGATATACCTCAAATCTTTCCAGTAGTTTTTGCGTATATTTAAATTGAAAGGCTCTGCAATATTCCAATATATCAGGGCTTGCAATCCCCCCCTCTTCCTTTTTCCTTCTCAGTTTCTTCCAGGCAATTCTTGTTCCTTTTACGGCCCAGATGAAACTGCTTAGTTCTCCTTGCAGCTTTTTCATCCACTCTACTTTAAATTCCAGTGGGATAGTACTGAACAGATATGTAAACTTTGGTAATACTGTCATTTTAACTATATTTGATTTTCCCATAAAGGTCAGAGGGAGGCCTCCCCAGACCTTGAGTAGCTTCCTTACATCTTTAAGGATTCTGTTGAAATTCACACTGGCTATTTTCTGGATATCTTTTACTAGGTCCACCCCGAGATACCTTATTTTTCCTTTCACCATAGGATTCTTAGAGTCGCTGTTCCACTCTAAAATTTCGGATTTTGTTTGGTTAATCATGTAGCCTGAGACTCTCCCGAACTGTTCCATGATATCTTCTATTTGTGGAAGTGAGACTGCCAGGTCACTAGTAAATACCAAAGATCATCAGCGTACAATGCTACTTTTTTCTCCCAGCCTTGGTATTTAAACGGTGTTATCTCCTGTGATCTTCTGAGCATACACGCCAGTGGCTCAATATATAGGTTAAAAAGTAGCGGGGATAAGGAACAGGCCTGTCTTGTACCTCTCTTAATTGTTATCCTGTCTGTAAGACTGTCATTGACCAGGGCTTTCGCTGAGGGCTTTTTATAATTTGATTTTATTGCGTCTTGAAAAGTATCCCCAAGATTGTATTTTACTAGTGTTGTGTTCAAAAAAGGCCAACTGACTCAATCAAAAGCCTTAGATGCGTCAAAGGTTAGAATTGATAAGGGGATGGTTTGGTGAATTGTAATGTCTATTGCGCTTATCAGTTCGTGAGTTAGATCTTGCATTTGTCTTCCTCTAATAAAGCCTTTTTGGTTTGGGTGTACTAAGAATCCGGCTACTTTTCCCAATCTTTTGGCCAATATTTGTGTGTAAATTTTATAGTCAGCGTGTTAGTGAGGAATGTTGGCCAAAAAGGAGTCGGGGATATCAGAAGTTCAACCATTTGGGAGAGACAAAATAATTCCTTCATTAGAACTGAGAAATAAGGTTGTTCACATATGTCATGAGAATTACATGGGATTAATACTGCAAAAACGAGGGTGAATTAGGGACTCTTTTTAGTGGCTTGGAGTTGCCCTGAATGTAGAGAGAAGAGGCAGGAATTGCATAGATTGTGAAAATGCAGATACATCTTACACGGACTTCCGACTCCCACTATGCCTATTGGAGATCCCACATATGTTTTGAGGGTGTGTAGCCCTAGTTATCATGGAAACTGTGCAGTGAAATGATGTTGCATAAAAGTATTTATTGGTCTCAAGTGATATATTTTCCAAGTGGACAGGAGATGGTATTCTGTAGAAGATTGACATGGATACAATAATACATTTTCTCCTATGATTTTTTTAAAGAGATTTTTCCTGCAAGTGTACCAATGGATAATAATGTCCAGTTCAAGTCATGAATAATGGGATAATTGTTTAACTATTCTGGAATTACTGGTTTCTACAAATCTAGTAGGAATGGGGCTGTTGAATGATTCAACAGAGGGATCAAAGCGAATTGAGAAAAATGTTGTGGGGTTATCGAGTGACACCACATGAGGCCACAATTTTAAGTACTTTTGGGATAATGAAAAGACATGTAGCGTACTTGAACTATTATCCTAGTTGGATGGAAAGTGGAAGAAAATTGATTGGGATCCTAAAGAGATCAGGAGTTGCATAAAGAAATTGCCAGAGAAGTACAAAATGCATTCTATTTATTTGGCGAAGGGATTAGACATTAAGAAGGGTCAATATGTACATGCGAAGCGTGGTGTAAAAGTTGCCAAAGGTCAAAATAGCTTCTCTGAACCCAGGAGAGTTGTTGATGTACTAAGAAAGGCTGTGCACTTGAGTGATGGAAAGGCATGGCATATGAGTTGTGCTGTGTTACATAGGAACTATGAAAGTGTAGAGAAAAGTGGAGAGATGGTGGAGAACTCTTCCCATTATTGGCGGTTACATGATGATGGTTGGGATAGCTTTTCACTCACTGGAAAAGAAAGAAGGTATCCTGCTTGCTAGGAGCATCCAGATGTTACCTCTATGAATGACTCGGACAATGGATTTTTAAGGAATGGTAACTATGAGGAAAATGAAATGGCGATAAATGGAAGTATCAGAATGAATGACTTATAGGATGCTTGGGGTGAAGTGAGAAATAACTCTCCAATGGAATCTTCAATTTCGTCTATTTCTCAGAATGAATACACTACACATTGGTGGTCTCCAAACTCATGTTTTAAATTTGATTACTTCAATAATGGAATATTAATATTTCCAGTCAAATTAGTATATCTTTATAGCTGTGCATTTTTCCCTAGCTTAAGAGCGTGCCTCTTAATGCATGATGATAATGCTCAAAGAGGAGAAATTGCTTGCAAGCCAGGACAACACCAGCTATCACGCGCTGCATAAAATCACCTGGAACGGTGCATGAATATGAATTTCACAGTAAAATGATTTGTTTGTTGTTGCTATAATCATTTTTCAACATAGCCCAGGTCCAGCTAATCATGGAATTACTCTGGGGAAGAAAAGATTAGCAAATTCAACTGTGTATGACATAGACTTCAGGGGTCAATTCATGATGGGCTCCACTGCCTCAGCGTAGAACTCAGGACCTGGTTTTATGCACCTACTGTGTGTAAAAAGTCAATTTATGTAACCAATATTTTTCCCAGCTAGAACTTCATTTTCAGATAGCACAGCTCAGAGAGCAGAGATTTCCTGTCTCTGTTTTTGACTTGTTTTGTCTAAAGTTCATGCATCAACCCCGAGATATGGTAGAACTTTAGACACCTCACACAAAAAACAGGTGCAAAGTTCAGCTGAGCCAGCATCATGGCACATCATGATTCGAAATTAGATGGCCCCAGTCATTCTTAAAAACGTAAAAAGCAAGACAACCATGTCAGAGTTTGTTTATATTATTTGTAATCAGATATGCTGACCTACGTTTCATCTTCTATCCTTTGATTCTTGCGCTGGCAGGTACTTCCAAAGACTGTCCCATCATTTAGCCTGCTGTGCTAAATTAGTTATTTACTAAATCTCTCCCTTTCACAGTTAGCCCCATTCTTTTGCTATCTTTCCTAAGTTTATGTTTACTTGTCCAAAAAACATCAATACATCTAAAAAATAAACATCTTATAGAAAGGTAATTTAACTTCACTTCGGCCCATCTTTCCTGTCTTACAACAATTTCCTCACTGTGTGTGCTCAGTTTGATGATCACCGGTGAAAGTAATGCAATCATTCAGCTTTTGTGTTTGAAGTGATAAAATATGTGCCAATTGTAACTCAACTAGAACGGCACTTTGCTGTCTGTGGAACATCAATCAGTGCTTGCTCATTGATTGCACACTCTGCTGCATGCACACTTTAAGAAAAGACCTCGCGTTAATGTGAACGTGTGATTGCAAGCAAGAAGGTGCTCAACCACAGAAGAAATCACTCATTGTGAAGTCACTGTTGAATAGCAGTTTACCACATTCAGTCAATTATAATGCACGCGCATTCATTAATGCAGAGCGATTTGCAGAATCACTCAAATAATACCTGTAGTAATGTTTGTGTTTCTTCAGCTTCAAAAACAAATTTAAGCATAAGATCTCTCCTTATCCATACTAGAACAAGTCCAAGAATAATAAACCTGAATCTTTAACACGAAAGGATTTGACTTTTCTTGGTATTGAAAATAAAGTTATAATACATGGAGGCCTACAATCCCTGCATTAAAAACTGTCTCTAATTTAATTATTACACGACAGTTATGGCATGCGTAGTAACCTATAATAAGACAGCGGTAATCACGTGTAATAACGTAATACTTTTATGGTATGACATCACAATGCCAACTGCCAAACCAGAGAACTCAGAGCACAGAGCAGCGTTACAAATACTTTTTAAACAACAAAATGAGTGCTAGCTTTTCAGCTTTTCTTATGCTTTACTGAAATGAACAAACTTTAGCACAAAGTAGACATTTATGGTCGAATATTTAGTTTTGCAAATCATTATTAGGTCGAGCCTAGCGCCAGCACGCATGCGCTGCTCTGCGAGACTTGTTGTTGTGGAGTAGGGAATAGAAGCCCTGCCCACTCTCTGCCCATATTTGTCATTGGCTTGTGCCGTTGTCCTTCGTAAATGCTGGCTTCTGATTTCTTATTTATTTATTTGAGTTTTATATAGCGCTGGCTAGACCCGGAGGTATCAGAGCGCTTTACATAAGGAACAGCGAGTTACAAATTTAAAAACAGTGTTGCACAATAACAGCAGTTACAATAACTTAGCATACAATATAGACATGTCCAAAGGGGTAAGTAAGGCAGGGGGAAAAGGAGAATAGGGGAGGAAAGAGGATCGGGCCAGGAAGAACAGGTAGGGATGGAGGTGCTCTAGGGGGACCAAAAGACAATAAGAACATTCAAAAGGAGGGTCAGTAGTCAACACATCCGGAAGCACGGTGACTGAAAGGGTAAGGAGGGAGGAGGGAGACCAATGGGGTGGGCAGGACAGAGTAAAGGTATAGTCGGTGGACAAAAATGCGTAGTCCGGCAGTGGGCGAGGCGGACGAATCCTCCAAGATGGATGACCCGGGATACGGGCACCGTAAGCAAAGTCACAAAATGGGGATGCAGCTCAAGAGATCCAATCCGCAAAATAACGAGGGCGCTGGAACTACGGAGCGGAGTAAGGGGGGGGCAGTCACGGGAGCAGGAGGGGAAGGGATTCGAGGATCGCCGAACACAGACAAACGAGCCAACGTTTAGGGTTGCTGGGGCAGCAGAGTCATCGAGGGTGTTGAACCCAAACAGTCTGTCCGGATGCACAGGCTCTGGGTCGCGAGGGCAGCAGTGCCATCGAGCTGCACGCCGAATGTCTGGGGAAGTCCGCCTGGGTGACGGGGGCAGCGGTCCCGGAGAGAGGCAGGCAGCAAAGCAGTCCAGGAGGGCGCGCTTCCCAGGCTGAGATAGCAAGGAAGAGCCCAGGGGCGTCACGCCGCAGTGTCGAGATTCTCCCCGCAACTGCACCCCCGTACCTGGCAATAAAACTAGCGAGTCCCGGACGTCCCACGGGAGGTGAAGCAGGAGGGCAGGCCGTAGGGGAGGCGGCAGCAGTTCGAGTCCGGAAGGCATCGGGTGGTGAGACCTCATCCCAGCCAACCGGAGAAACGCCACCAATCATCTGCACCGCCAGGATTGAAATTCCATCGACGGCCTGCCTTCATTGATTCATTGGTATGCGGGAGGAGGAAAAGGCAACAGTAGCGAAGAAAACACGTAGAAACTATGCCAGATGTCCGGCTGGGTAGGTGACAGCCCGGGCGGTGCGCCGGAGCCAGTCTCCCCTATAGCTGTCGCTGCAGCTCCACCGGACATCGGCCATGTTGCTCGGGCTCCGCCGGTCATGGAAATGCTCCCGATTCCCTCCGAAGAGCTCGAGTCCAGGAAAGGAGATTGGAGAGATGATGACAGCAGTCTGAGCACGACCCTGGTGAGTAAAGAGGGTCTGGGGGGGGGGAGGATTGGGGATTAAAGCCCAAAAAGCCAATCTCGGCCGGAGCTCCTCACCAGACGGCCATCTTGACCCTCATTTCTTAATAGGCTTGTTAGTCCCTCCTTAGTACCGCCTTGTCTTCATTTGTAACCTTCCATGGCGACTGACCCCTTTAATTCGGTTGTTACACCGTACGTGTTATTTAGGCTGTAGGCACTAATTTATTTATTGAGTTTCTCCTACTTCAGGCACAACGTGCTCTGCTTACATTCAGGCCATTGTCTGTGTTCACCAGGCTCCCGCCCCCCTCCTGTTGTCTGCATTCCCGTTGTCCCTGCCCCCCTCCCCACTTGCGGCAGCCCGTGAGGTGCCCCCACCCC
Organism: Calotriton arnoldi; assembly: GCA_963921515.1. NCBI lineage: Eukaryota > Metazoa > Chordata > Amphibia > Caudata > Salamandridae > Calotriton > Calotriton arnoldi. The sequence goes on from CAWUFW010003562.1 coordinate 339,870, forward strand.
ACCTGCCCCCCCCCACAGCACACCATTATTTGTTAAACTGCTGAACAGAGTCAGTGAAAATCATTGGCAAATCCAAAAGGCAGGACCTATTGGCTTTGCCAATGCTTGTTTCATCTGTACTGTACAATCATCATAGAGGCACAGGAAGAAAGATAACGGTTCGCCTAGGATCGCACAGAATGGCACTGTAGAAGCCGGGCTTGAATTTGAGGCTGTTAGTCTGTGATTGACTTTTTTTTTTGTGTGTCTGTCCTTCCCGCCCAGCGGTGAGTTTTTGTGTAAAATATCACTATCACTGGTGTAATGGTGTTAGATGGAGGAGGGGAAATCGTAGTCACAGGGCGAGTATCTGAACGTACTGAGTGTAGTAATGGACAGCATGTGATGGTGTCATGGCCTAATGTCTGTCACCCTCATATGGTGTTCTCGGCCCTCCTCATACAGACTCTTTTAGCTGAAGTGATCTTTGACCTCGGGTAAGCGGGCGTTGCTGACATCTGTGATGTGGCGGTCACGAGTACGAAACTTGGAAAGGTTGGCTCCGCCTTCCGCTCTTCCTCAGGCAGTAAATTGAGTGCCAGTAAATTGAATATTAGGAAGGACCTGTCATTTTAAAATGCTTAGCAGCAGAGGAAGCATAGTATGAAAAGGTACATAAAAAGTTAAATAGCAGAGGTCTTCAAACTGGTGCGCTGCCCCCACTTTTCGGAGGATGGCGGGGGGTGGCAAAGAAGAGCATTTATTATGATCAACTCCCTCTCCCTGGGGGGCTGAAACAAACATAATGCGGAAAGAGTGCTGTGTTTTTAGTGGAGGAAAATCGAGTGGGGTTGTCACTCAGTAATGGGCCCTCAGTAATGTTTTTTATTATTCATGTCCTGTAAGTGTCAAAATGGGGATGGATATCGCTCCAAATACCTCTTAATGTCCTGAACACTGTAGATACGTTTGGGGAGACCGGGCTGCCAATAGTATTTTGGTAGTCGTGTATTTGCATTTTTATAAAGGTTAAGTGAACATAACTAAAATGCGTCAATTGGTAAATATGTTCAGAGCTGCTGCTTTTATGGAATTCTTGTGAGAAAATATGTTTGTCATTCTTCTGGGCCTGATGATGGTTTTTTTTTTTTACACAAGGGTGGGCGTGGCATTAAAAAGTTTGAAGTCCGTTGTCATAAAGACTGTATAAAAGGCACTTGAGCCCAGATGGAGGCAACGAACACTGGTTAGCTGGCCCAAGTGCTCCTGTATGTCTGCACCATAATCTACACCTCGTTAGGTGATTGAACTTATATGTGGAAATAGTGTTAATGGCTGTGAAGCCATTTGAGAACTCTATGGGGAGGTGGAACTCTGAGCATTGTTCAAGGTAATAGGTAGTGATAGGTGCTCCTGCAATGCAGAGACAGAACATTTGTATAGTGTACTCGGGCTTCAGTGAAAAAATGGCGTCCTAACAGCTCCTGCAGTTCAGGAAGAAGCTGAAGAATCCTGGCTTCTGGGCACTCTACCTCTCCTTGGGTTTAACGGTCTCCCTTGACTTATGCTGGAAAGCCATGTCTTTTGTGCTTTATGGAAGTGGGGCGGGGTGAGCTGCAATAGTTTGCTTGTTGCAGCTCATATGGAGCGTGCAGGAGTGGGAGTGACTGCATCTTGATCATGACGTAATACCTGGAATAAATGTCTGCCGCATATTAAGGATTCTAAGTGCGACAAATTGAGATTTGTCTATTCAGGGAACGTTTATCAAGGTCCCACTCGTAGCAACACCAGCTTCTTTACCTGAGCTGCATGTGCTAGCATAGTGCTTGCTGTGATGGTTTTACTTACATAGGGGTCGGCTGGACTGTCCAGTGGCCTCACTTTGGGCTCTATACGTGCATGTGCGAAGCCCCAGGGGCCAACATGCGGTAAGACCCCTCTTCCGTCTGTGTTAGGCATCCCTTTGCAGATCTCAGATTTGTGCTGGCGTGGACTCTTAGTGGCAAGAAGCTTGTGGCCTGGAGGTGGGTAGTCATGCTGTAGTCTTTTTGGTAAATTGGTGACACTGACAAGACACTTGACCCACCATCGAAAAGATATGGAATCCACTCTGTAGGCATGGAGTCTGCAGAGTTCTCTGACTGGCCTCTTGAGACAGATGTCCTGCGGGGAGGACATGGAACTCCAGTGATAGAAATGAGGGGTGCTCATTGCTGTACTGAGAGTCCCACCACATTGGTCACATGGGAGAGGCAGTCTGCTGACCTCTTCATCCCATTGGTCATTGTCCTTCTTAAATGCTGGCTTCTGATTTGTTATTAGGCTTGTTAGTCCCTCCTTATTACCGCCTTGTCTTCATTCGTAACATTCCATGAGGACTGGCCCATTTGCTTTGGTTGTTACACGGTATGTCATCTTTAGTCTGTAAGCACTATTTTCTTCAATTAGTTTTTCTTACCGCAGGAGGGCAGGAGGGTCTCTCATGCGCAGTTGTGACCACCGGCTTGGTTATTTAACTCGTACCAAATGGGGAGCTCTTCAGAGGCCATGGGAGACAGAAGGGGGCAACTCAGCGATGCCTTCAAGCATTTGGAATGCAAAAGGTCTCACATTTGCCGGAGTTTAAGCTATTGCCATTGTAAATGACAATGCCTTTTATTTATGTTTTAAAAACAAAAACAAAAATAAAAGGCATTGTGATTTACAATACCAATAGCTCAAACTCGTCTCTCCTTGTCATGTCCTTTAGGCTAGTCCTGTCATGTATACCCCTTTTTTCATACATTTGTCCCATCCACACGACAATAACGGTTCTGAACAGGTGATCTTTTACCTAGTAGCTTGCTCCTGTCTCTTCAACAACAGGCTGTTGGTATTCTCTCATAATCCCTGTACCTGACATACATAAACATGTCCTCAAGCACGATATAATTATTCTGTATAAGGGTCACCACTTTTTTTATCCTTGGCCAACAGCCAGCTGTGCATGATCGCATTTGTTTGGAAAAACATTCATGATTGTTTTCAAAACAGTTGTGACTGTTTACAAAACATATTGGTTCTGGAAGAAACCCTAGAGTGACTACTCTAGTATATAAGACCCTTATTCCCCCCTGCAAATTAGAGGAGAATTCCTTCCAAGCTGACATGGGGTCCTGCATGCTGAATCTTCGACAAGCAGCAGTCTGACATCCCTTGTGGCGTGTCATCCTCGAAGCAGAGACGGGGTCCTTCATTCTCAACCATCAGGTGAGGGGGCTGGCTCTTCCCTAGGGGTCTCTTGGCTATGTACATACAGATAAGCATATGCATGCTACACCTACAGATCTAGACTTGGTACATTTAGGCAAATTACTTAGGGCGCACATTTTAGGAATGTGCAAATGCTACTGTTGTTATCTGAACTGCTTATGTTCATATATTAGCACTATGGTAGAAATGTATCTACTATTTACTATATTGGTACTTGCAATCTCTTTTGTATGCTTCTGTCTCCTGAACAGCAAATCTGTTTTAAACAAGACTGACGCTGGATCAATAAATACTTATTGAAATGTCCTAATCGCCATCCTGTGTTTTTTCTGAGAATCAGTGAGCACGAGTGACTGAGCGAAAAGTACTATACTGTTTTCCACGATCCCTGAGGAATAAGAGTTGTCATGTTCAGTGGTTTCCAGAGATTACCTACATCACTGTAAGATACAGGAGGGTGGTAGTGGCACTGTAGAGCTAGCTGGTCTAACGGCTGACATATCCTGTGGGGGTGTCCGGAAGTGGTTGGGACACCAAGCCCTCAGTTTAGGTCATCCAAAACGCGCAGGTCCTGGGGATTCCTAGGAACTACACGCCACTTTTCTTGTGCAATGACACATTGTACAGCTGTGATCCGGGTACTACATGTATTCACATTTATAATTGCATTTATGTTTAGATACACAACAGCGATTTGAGAACGAACACATAATGTCAACATACGAAGAACTCTCTAGATGATTTAAAGCTTATTTTGTACTATCCAAATTTTAGGGGCAGGTATTTAGGGGCAAATAATATAGCCACTTGGCTCTTACTATGCATCACATGAGCAGTATATGTATCTAACCTGTGAATAATGCATCTAGGTGTGTTAAGATGGCCACCATAGTAGTTACACAACAAGCATGTATTACACGGTAGTCCTTTTTTTATGTCCTAGTAAACTATGTTAATGAGATGTCTGCAACAACTCAGTGTGTGAGCAACACTGTTCGCAGTCGAAACGCGTTACTGAACTAAATTGAACGTTGTCGTTTATATTCCCCCTGAGAGTGCGCTTTATTCGTTGTTGTGGAGAATTCTAAAGTCTGGCTTGCTCCGCCGGCATAGCGCACCACCTGTTTACGGGCACGGAGAATGGAAGGAGCTTTTTGTGTAGACAATATATATATATATATATATATATATATATATATATATACATAATATTTTAAAATATATTAAATTATAATATTAACAATACATTAAAAGTAAAACTTGAAAAATAAAAACATACATACCCAAAACTTATGTGTAGCCTAATTTAAATATCAATTAGTATGAAAAATTCTTAACATTGTGAACTAAATATATACATAAAAATGTGTTTTTAACACATTAATTATGTTAGCAAGAACATAATCATTAACGTTAGCAAACATATTAACAATACCATATACCAAAATTAATTAGAAAATTAAATTAATATAAAACAGTAATATTTAGGTAAAATAAACATCGCCAGCAAAGGTGTTAGACTTCAAAGGACTCAGATTAACTAATGTAACTCTAATCTAAACAACAGTAGGGAAAGTGTTAGATTTTGGAGGGGTTAGATTTGCTATTCCCACTCGAATTTAGGCAACAGTTGGAGAGTGTTGGACTCTGGATGAGTTAAATTTACTAATCCACTCCAACGTAAGCAAAATCAGGGAAACTGTTGGACTTGGGAGGAGTTAGATTTACTATTCCCACTTCAACATAATAAAAGAAGGGAAAGTATTGGACTTTGGAGGGGTTAGATTTACTATTCCCACACCAACATAAGCAAAATGAGGGAAAGTGTTGAACTTTGGAGGGGTTGCATTTATTATTTGCACTCCAACGTAAGGTTGGATTTAGGAAGGATTACATATATCTTTCAAGCCCCTTATCATTATTAAGCAAACATTTACATAGCTAACAACATAAACAAGATTGTGTAAACATATTCAAAAGAATAAATAGATACAATGTAAATAAAACTAAATATGAAAAAATGAATAATACAAAATAATTTTAAAAACTAAATAGATACATTTAAATAAAATAAACTTCCCTCTCTACTAGCCACAAAATCTACTTGCGCTCATAAAAGTAAAATACATTAGCAGTAAAGCAATAATAACATTTAAACAGTGATTAAATAAAACAAAATTGAAAACCACTAATAATTACAAAATATATTTTAAAAATCTGCTTTTAAAAACACTTCAAAATAGCAATTAATAAAAATAAATCTAATAATTTACAAAGCAGGTTCTTTACAGAAATATTATTTCAAATCTACATAGTAATTAACAAATAAATAATTAATGAACATGCAAATTGATTTGTAAAAAATATATATTATAATTTAAATAATGACCCACCCTATTCCCTTGCAAACATGCAAATAAATGCAAATAAATTATACATTGTAATTATATTGCACACAAATTAAAAAGACATTAAAAATCACAAAATACACCTAAATAATTCAAATAGCAATCAATTAAACAATTTACATGATCATCAAAAATATTTATTTTACACAAAACATAATTGAAAATGAAAAACAATAATTTATTATTTAAATAACATCCTACCCTATTCCCCTACAACCTGCAACTAACTTATCCATTACTTATTTCGTGTAAAAATGTAATTGCACATTAAAAAGTACAAACTACAATAAAAAATAGAACAATTATATTAATACTAACACATTAATCTAATAACTGATATATGCTAAATTAAAAAAATATTAAATACAACTGTACTACATAAACAATTTTATGTATGAAAATATTTTTTAAAACTATATTCTTACCTTCTATATTCTGTTTGATTTTCTTGTAGTGATGATGTCTTTGATCCGAGTTTTAACTAACAATATTTTTGAATCCATATTTGTCTCATTCACCAATAAAATGTCCTCTTCTTTATGTTACACAGTACATTGTTTTCTGTGTCGGTTTACACCAGAATTTTGTTGACAGAATTCAATACAGGTAAGTACCATGAGGTGCCACATTAATTTCCATCAGGAAAAGTGCATCAGGGGTTTAGAATGGGTCAATAACCAGATCAGGTGAGCTCAGTACATCTTTATTCTATCTTACATAAAAACCTACTTGTAAAGTGTTAGACCTGGCATCCTTGGATTGGTTTTAACTCTCACGTTTTGCCTTCAGACCTCCTGTTTTGCTAACTTTGTTTACGCTGGCCTTAGGACTCTGCACACTTTACCACTGCTAGCCAGTGCTAAAGTACCTGTGCTCTCTCCTTAAAACATGGTAAGATTGGATTAGCCCCAATTAGCATATGTAATTCACTTCTACGTCCCTAGTAAAGTGGCACTACCTGTGCCCTGGGCCTTTAAATTAAATGCTACTAGTGGGTCTGCAGCCCTGATTGTGCCATCCTCTTAAGTAGTACATTAAACGTGTCTCAGGCCTGCCATTGCAGCCTGTGTGTGCAGTTTGAAACTGTCATGTCAACCTGGCAAACTAAACCTTTTTTCCAGGAACAAACATTCCTTTTTAATACATATAAGGCACCCCTTCGGTGGGTCCTGGACAGCCCAGAGGCCACGATGCAGTGTATTTAAAAAGCTGGATATGTAATTTTTAATTTGACATGTTCTGGTAGTCAAAAACTCTTAAATTAGTTTTTCACAACAGCAAGACCTACCTCTTTTGTAGGATAACATTGGAGTTAACTTATTTCATTTTATAAGTATAATTTCCAAATGTAAGAAGGTAACCCCTTTGTGTTTGGAGTCTCTGGAATCACAGTTAAAGTTGTAACTTATAGTGAATTTGGATTTTAAATTACAGTTTTGAAAATGCCACTTTTAGAAAGTTGGCATTTTCCTGCCTTGGACATTTGGTGCTTGTAGCCTGTCCTGGGTCACATGACAGGGTGCAGTTGACATTTGAGCTTTATATATTCCTCCTAGACAGCCACACACAATAGGGAGCTTAGGTGGGCCTGGCTGGGCCATCACTGGCAGGATGGGAAGGAGGGGCTGGATCCAGCCCTACTTACACTTGAACAGTCTGTGTCCTGCCTCCACAAAATGGTTGCATACAACCTGTAGTCGGTCTGGAGCCAGTGCAAGGAAGGCAGCGCACCTGTGCACTTCAAAGGGCTGCCTCTAGAGGCTTCTCCTCACTTCAAAGGCACAACTGGGCATAAATACTGAACCTCAGGCACCAACTCTTCAGGGCACTTCTGGGCCTGTTGCTACTCTGCCAGGAAGGAGGACTGCTGTGTTGCTGAAAGGACTGCCAATCTGTTGGACGGAGGCTCTGAAGGACTGCTGCCTTACTGTGCTAGCCTGCTGCCCTCTTCCATGGATGAGAAGGACTGGACCTGCATCTCTTGAACCCAGGACCCCAGAGTGACTCCAAGGGCTAGTCGGCTCGCCTTCTGATCTGAAGCCTCAGCAACGTAAAAGGTTTACAACAACCTCATACCTGCTCCTGGCCAAGTTGTGCCACCCCAGTCCTGGACCCTTGGAAGTGGGCTTAAGGTGCTGTGCCAGTCTCTGTGGATCCAGTGGAACCAGCGCATTTTCTCTGTTGTGTGGCACAACCCTGAGCAAAACCAATGCATCTTTGCTGCTGCATGGATTGGACCTGTCGCAAAGATCCTCATCTCCTTCACAGCCCACAATGCATTGGAACCGCCATTGCGCGATGCAGCCTCAGCACAGGTCCTCATATCCCTCATCGACAGCAGCCTCAACGATGATGCCAGACTCCACCTCGCAGCTCCTCTAAACCGGCGCATCACCCCGACTGTGCAACATATCCTTGACGCTGGACTTTTCAACACCAGCTTCGGTCAATGAGATCCTCGATGACAATGCAGAACCTCGCATCGCAGCCTCATTGCATCTTGGAACTGACCCATCACTTCGGCTGCACAACACATCTTTGATGCGGATCCTTGGAATGCTCTGCAAACCAGGAATTAAGTTAATGTGTTCAGCGGTCCTAACTGGGTCCTTGTCGAAGGCCTGGACTCCATCACAGCTGGCTTGAACGTGTGACATTTTCCCAGTCCGGCACGACCAGATATTCACAGTTGGAGCTTTGTGCTTTTTGGGGCTATTTTACCTAAACTCTTAATAATAGTATACCTCCGGTTCTATTGTTTGGATGTTTGTTGCATTGCACTTGTTTTTTTTATTAGATAAAGGCCTATTTTTTAAACATGGGGCCTGATTACGATGGCGGAGGGACCGCCACCGACAGGCTGTCGGTGGCGGTCCCTTCACCACCGAAATGCGTTTTCCCGCATGCCATATTACGATGGTGGTCGGAAGTGTGGCGGTCGGAAAGACTGACCGCCACGGTACAGACAGGTGGATTCAATCCGACCGCCCGTCTGAACGACCGCTAGTCTCTGCATTGTGGCAGTGCCTGGCATTATGATATCCCTTTCCTTCTGTAATTCTGCGGTGGTCAACCTGCTGTGAAACGGCTGGCGGAAACAGATTTGGGGCCCGTAGCAGGCCCCCATTTATCCCTGGGGCTGGGACATGTGCCCTGGGGGGCACCTATGGTGCCCCCCTACATATCCCAGCACCATGTCGCAGGCACCGCATAGTGCCTGCCACGTAGTGCAGGGATATGAAACCTGTCTTTGTTTTGTACTGCGGCAGGTGCTGCAGACAGCAGCACCCGCCGCAATACAAAACATAGGCAATGCGACCGCCTCGGTGGCGGTTGCATCGTAATGCATACTGTGTGACTGCCGCCTGGTAGGCGGGCGGTCCCAAATACGAAACGATGGCGGAACGACTGAAGTCCGTCGGCCATCGTAATCAGACCCTGGTATGGTATCCTTTTGGTATGGTGTTTTCACTTTATTACAGTTGCACAAATATTTTACATATTGCCTCTAAGTTAAGCCTGACTGCTCTGTGCCAAGCTACCAGAGGGCTGAGCACAGGTTAATTTAGGGTTGGCTTGTGCCTTACCCTGACAAGGATTGTGGTTGCTGCTTGACAAGGGTTCACACTCCAGTCAACCAACAACTCAAATTGTACAAATTGTAATTATATGGGGTTGAATGATATCATTATGAATTGTTGTTTTAGGCTATCTAACAAATTACTGCCCATCTTTGTAATTGTGTGTATATTTCTATGAGATTTTGTTTCTTGGAAGAAATAAAGTATTTGGCTGACTGAAACCCTTAACAACCCAATTTCTTACACAAAGTATACATTAAAGTAATACATTTAAATCAGAATAAAATGAAATGACACAAATACAAATAGATAGATTAATAAATAAAAATATCAGACTGTCTCAGGAAGATCGGTAATGCATGTTTGACTGATGCATTTTCAAGTCTACATAATCTCTATTGTTTGCCTTTCTGAACATCTGCTTGGCCACATGTAGATGTTATTGCCAATACTTTAATCTGTCTTTAATCCCGATTTTGCTAGTCCTAGACAGCAATAGGTAATTTTTAATATATAGCGCATCCTAGTGCAAGATAACTCCAGAGCTCAGCAGACTAGACCGTATTCACATATGTTCTTCTAAATTTACACTCTTGTGTATGTTTACGTTTATTTTTAATCTTCTTTTTTTATACGAATTCATCACTCCTGATGACTCATGTGGTGCATTTTTATCAATTAAAGCGCATAATTGGTTCTCCCTCTAAAATTCTGCTCACACTTGATTGCTGTCCATCAAGTTACTTTGGAGATGTTTAGCCCTCAAGTAGTATAGCAAACAGAAGTGGTCAGCCAGTTTACACATTCCTGTTATCCCCAAATCCAAACCAAGCAGAGATTGTGGAGTAGCTCGCAAGAGATTGAACAGAGAAAGCAAAGAATTACATTATAGAGTATCTAAATGCTTATCTTGTTGACCATTATGCGACTCCAGATTAATTTTAACTTTCCAGGAGCAATTTACAGGGCCTTGCCTGAAAGACCACTGTATTTCTTGATGAACATTTTCTGACATTTAGCTGTTGCTGCAGTGGTATTCTTAACCTTTTAAGTGAGGGTGTCGGTCACCGGGTGATGCTTGCACTCCCTCTCTAGTCGTCTGTCAGCCATTGGCTGATGCTGGGGAAGCTTTAAAAGAACCTCTTGTGCTCACAACAGGTTTCCTTTTTTGGTTTTTCAGGTTGGGCTGCTGGTGAAGAGCTTCCATTACTTTGAAGGACAGTTCCAGAATCTGTGATGGATCACAAATTTCCTACCAACCAGTGTTCCCCCACTTGTCCCAATAAAATCCATACCCTACATGTGTGGCTGACCCCAACATGTGCAACGTGCAACACAAAAGGCTCTAAAAAGCAATATGGAGAAATTGGCAATAGGGGTAGCGAGCTGGATAGCCACCCAGGAAAAGATACCAAATGTAGACATTTCTGAAAACTGGACAATCGTCAATCATACAACGGTTTCCTGTTTGATCCATTCCTGTCACAGGCACTAGGCCTAGCAACACAAGTGGTGCAGGGTTTTATTGGGACAAGTGAGGGAGGTCTAGGTGGTAGGAAATTTGTGGATCTCTGCAGATTTCAGAAGTTTACATCCCAGAAATGCAAGGAAAATGTGTGATTTTAGGCAAAGGATGAGGTTTACAGGGCATTGTGGGTAAGAAACAGTCATGAGATCCATGAGAGGGACACCAACGTGGACACGTGGGGTCTCGTTTTCAGAAATGTCTGGGTTTTGTAGGTTTCCCTAGTGCCAGCTGACCTAGGGCAAAAAATCCACAGCTAGCCAAGTTGGAAACAAACGTAGGGTTTGAGTGGGAAAATTTAATCTATTCATGTTGTGTTTTGGATAATTTTCTATCGTAGCATTGTCTACCCACACAAGTAAGGTACCATTTTTATTGGGAGCCTTGAGGGAATGCTGGATGGGACAAGATTTATGGCTCCCCATAGATTTCAGGAATTTTCCTCACAGAAATGTGAAGAAAATGGGTGTTTTTAAGCTCAGTTTGAGATCTGCATGGCTTTCTGGTGAGAAACCCTCTCTAAAGCCACATAGGTCACACCACCCTGGACACCTCTGAGTGTCTAGTTTTCAGAAATGTCTGAGTATGGTAGGTGATTCTAGCTGGTGGCTAGACTATGGCCCAAAATTCACAGCTACCCATATTGTAAAAAGGATGTATTCTGCTGGGGGATATGTGATGTCTCTAGATCATGTTAGAGCACAGAATAGTAGAACATTTATTATTACCAGTTGAATTTCTCTGCATGTGTGTGTTCCAAAATGTAAGCAAGGTTGCAAGAAAGAAGGCATTTTGAAAAATGCCCTCTGAAACACATGCTATTATGGGTACCCACAAATTCAGAGGTGTAAAAATAACCACTGATCCTAAACTCAGTATCTGGTGTACATTTCAGAAAAACATAGGTTTCCTTCATACGCATTTTTCACTCTTTATATTTTACCATATGAATTGCTCTATACTCGGTACACAATGAAAAACCATTGTAAAGTGCAGCTCTGTTGCTGACTCTGAGTACCTCAGGTTCTTGGAGAACCAACAATCCCTATATAGCTTTACAACCAGGGGGGTAAAGCAGAAGTAACAGTCAGTCAGTGAGATGTCATCAGTGATGTCATCAGTGATGTCACTGACCATGTCATGAGTGATGTAATATGTGAGGTCATAAGCAGTGCATTGCAGGGGTATAAGTTATAGTTAGCTCAGGTAACTATAGCTGCTGAATTTCTATGGTTTTGTACAAATGAAATCCCAGCCTAAGTATAACATTGCTGTAACATTTGTTTTTTCCAATGATTTTCTACGTTTTTGTAAATTCTATTTCCTGACTATAACATATTTATAAACCTTTGTGTTTTTTGTGAATTTAGAAGGTTATTAAAATTATTTATCCTAACTATAACCTGTAACGCTCTGAGAGTGGGTGTGTGAGTGGCTCTATGGGTTGGTGACTGGGTGTGCGAGTGCTGCATAGGTCTTTGAGTGGGTGTGTGAGTGGCTGTATGGGTTTCTAAGTGGGTGTGTGAGTAGTTTTGAGGGTGTGTGAATGGCTGTGTGAGTAGCTGTGTGGGTCTGTGAGTGGATATGGTAATGGCAAACTGGGTTTGGGAGAGGGTGTCTGAGTGCCTGTGTGGATATGTCAGTAGCTGTGTGAGTGGCTGGGCCAAAATTGAACCCCACCTGCCCCTTTATCCATTAAGAGACCACAGTCTTGCACAAAATATCCTCCCAACTGGAGTACTTTCTGCTGGTCAATGAGCAAGTCCTATCTGGTTGGGTAAATGTCTAGTGCATATTCTACACTACAGCTGCGTAATGGACAATGAGGAAATGTCTCCAGCGACCTTGTGTGCGTTTTGGCAATGTGATTGTTCCTCGTGTGTCTTCATCCAGAAATCAGTGATAAAATGAATGTTCTTATAGAGAAGACAAAGAGACTGCAAAGAGGTGAATCTCCACCAAACAAGGGTACTTCCTCTTAACTATGTAAAGCAAGTGCTTCTTTGTTTGGTGGAGATCTCCTCATATTACTCGGCATCAAGAACACTTCACCAAAATCGGCCGGAAATGTGCTGGGGGGCTTGCAGTAAGCTGTCCATCACCCTGGCAAAAGGCAGGAAGACTTTTTCATACTACTAAGGTGGACGGGGTGGGGCCAAACGGGTGAAGCTTTCAGGTGATTTTGCACATTTGCATACTCATTGTAATTTTATGGGGTAGGTGGCCATGCAGCCTCCCTCCCCAAGCCAATTTTGGCCTGGGGTCCCCATCCCCCAGTCCCTAGACAATTATTGGAAGGGGAGGGGGCTACTAAGACCCCCTATCTGCGCATATTAGGCCCTGGGGACCCCATCCTCGTTGCCCAGTAAATTAAGGCTGGGAGCCCTGGTGTCCACCCAGGGCACCCAGTGTGCAATGTAGGGGTGCACAGTGTGTGGCCCAAGAGGGGAGCCTCAATGCCCCCACTGTCCCAGCCATCTCTCCACCTCCAGCAGGAGCCAGCATTGCTCCTGCACGAAGGGAGCACCCAAAAATGCTGCTTCCTGTGTGCAGGAGCAATGCTTTCATCTGTTTTTCTGCCCATTTAGCAGCAGGCAGGAAAACAGAGGAAAAGTCTGCTCCCACCCACTGGGAGCAGACTTACAGTTGCTCTCGCTTCACAGGAGCTGTCAAAGCTCCCACCAAGCAAAAGCAAATTGCTATCTCCTGAGCGTGGGCACGTCGCCAGATAGGGAGCCAGCTCAAGAGGGTGGCGGTCCCCAGGGCCATTAGTTGCTCAAGGAGGGGGTCTCCCCTTCAAATTGTTTCCTGGCCTGGGGAGGCGGTGGTCCACTGGGCCCTACACAAGAATGGAGGTAGTGGTTCCCCCAGCTCTTAGGAGCTGGAGGAGGGGGCCCATGTTGCCCCCTCCAATTAAACCTTGATTTGGCCTGCCCCAGGGAGGTGTTGGCCCTCGGGGCTCAAACTGGCCTTGTGGAGGGGGGACTGCATGCTCCCCCTTCCCATTATGTATATTTAAATATGCCCCGGGACCTGAACTACCCAGGGGATAAGTTTTAAAGAAGCACGGAACACCTTGCTTTTTCTTTTCTTTTTCTTTTTGCCACAAATGCGCGGATCCCTGCAATGTGGTGGCATTTTTTTTTTTTTTTAAAGATTTTTTGCCCTGCCAGGGACCCCAGCACCTGGCTAGGGGGTCAGGGTATTTCTACCGTGCCCCCTTTTCTTTCATTTTATGTTTTTTTTGGGACTTGGCTGAGGTCGAGTACCAAACTGGATGCCAACACTTCCTGGTTGAAGTGTTGGCAGCCAATCAGATCTCTGCATGAGATCGACAAGATTTGTGGAGGTTCCACGTCCCTAGATATATAAATTTGGTTCCTTTAAAATCTCAAGAACAACTGAATTGTTTTACACCATATAACAAAAAGGGCTCTTTTTGGACCAAGAGCTACTTTTCTGCCAAATTTTGTGAAATGCCGTCCAGCCGTTTGGCTGCAGTCGTGTCTGAAATCTCTATGGGAATTCACACTTTTTATTGACCCCCATTCTTCTTAGCCCCAACTTGATGGATCATCCTGAAACTTTTCATGCACAACTAGAAACAGTAGGGCACTTTTTTGGGAAAAGTTTGTGAAGATCTGTCAAACGGCACCAAAGTTATTAGCAAGTCAAAAACAATTTTCCTATTGAAACTAGGTCCTAACTATGACTACCTACTGGTGAGCGCCAGTAGGTTATATATGCATTTCAGTCCCGAAACACAAATATACATATATATATATATATATATATATATATATATATAAGATGTATAGAACAGATATACAATTCATTAAAATTAATGTAATTGTTTTTAGTATTTAATGTGACATTTTGTGCAGTTCAAATAATTAAATGTTATAATTAAAAAAGAAATGTGTATTTTTTGTATATTTTTATATGTATTTTAACTATTTTAAATAATTTAATTTAACATTATTTCCAATTGGACTCCATTTTCAGTCCCTACCTCCATTATTTTCTATGGAAGGGTGTTGCAGTACCAGTAGGTGGCCATGTGTAACCATGTGTATTGCAAGACTTTCTGCAAGAGTGTAAGTACTACAAAAGTGTAAGTTACACGTGTAAGTTACTACAAATGTGTAAGTTGCAACAAAAGTGTAGTTTGTGAATACCAGAGAGTATTAAACTTACTGAAAAGTGTTAGTTACCTTTGTGATTAAGGCCCCAAGTGTTAAACAAACATTATTACAAGAGGGTATATGTTCTCGTACAAGTAATCACTAAACTAAGCTGGATAGTATATCTGCTTCACAATCAATTTTGTCAACTTCAAGGCCTGCATTCACCCCATAGTGATGCTATATAATTCTTTGGATGAATTTTTGATCCTTTTGACTCAGGAGAGTAGGATCTCTTGGTGCGTTTCTTTTAGGCAATTGTTCGAGATGCTATCAATGTTGAAATCATTGACTGTCTCATTAGTACACTGTGGGGTCATATCTGTAGTTATGGATTTGGAAAGGCACAGCGTTTAGTGTAAGAGCACAGGGTATGGTCAGAGGGGCTTGCTGACTTCAAGTGAAAATATGCATTACCAGTGATAAACAAGGGTCCACTGGCCGCACATGTTTGGGGAAAGCAGTGTGACGAAGCCAGGCAACTCTGATTTGATCAACTAAAAACGCTGAATTCTCTCTCTGTCCCTTCCCGATTGAATAGAATGCCAAGGTTCTATAGTGTCCTATACACTTTTCAATCCATTTGTGGACCCCATTGACTCTCAGCTGAGACACTTAGGGGCCGATTACGATGAGTGTTGGAAAGCCTCCGACCTCAGGTCAGAGGCTTTCTGTCACGCATCGTCGGTTTCAATTACGACCGGCTGATTATGTTACAGCCGGTCAGAACTGAAACCGACCAGTCATTCCAACTGGCTTCCAATGGGCTCCAGGAGCCCATCTGCCAGTCGGAGACCGGCCTGTAATCCAAATGGAAGACGTTTCCGCCTTCTGTATTACGATGCATGGTTTCCGGCAGGGTTTCCATGCCGGCCTTTCCGACATGGAAACCCTATCAGAAAGAGTGTTGGAGGGCCCCTAGCAGGGCTCCCTTCTGTTTTTGGCCTCCGGTTGGGGCATGGTGCCCCCTTGTTGATCCCTGCCTCTTGTGGCAGGTGCCTGCCACGGGGTGCAGGGATGAACACAGACTTCCATTCCTCTATGGGAGCTTGTGTTACAGCCGGTTTATGGCCGTAACAGGAGCTCCCACAGAGGAATGGGATTATGTGACCCGTGCATCGTGATTAGGCGGTCAGGACCACCGACCAGAGGTCAGTCAGTCCAGTTTCCACGACGGTGTCGGGCAGACGCAAGTCCGCCCGACATTGAAATATACCCCTCAATATTCTTTGCCATGTTTACTCTGATGACACTCAGCTGTATATGAAAGCCACCTCTCTAGAGGACATCTCTTCCCTTGTTCAGACATTTCAGCAGTATACAATAATTGATATCCTTGCTGCACTTCCATATTGAACCATTTCCCCAAAGTGCTCGCTTCTAGTGTAACCTTGTCACTCAATGTGCCGGATTGTAGGCTATGCATCTTTGATTTCTCTAAATCTCTTGGCTTCTTCCTGAATTGAAATTGAATCCTTAGCTAAATGAGCGCAATACCAACTCAGTCTAATCTGAGGAATAACATCTCCTACACTAATAGATGCTTTTAAGTCAATGGTTCAACCAATATAATTGTGTAGGCTAGATTATGGCATTCCCTTACTTGTAAGCCACCACAGACCTTCTAAGGTATCCTTCCACTGGGCTGCCAGGCTAGTTTAAGGAACCGAGGGTTTGTACACAGTATTCTTTACCCTGATCACTCTCAAAGCCAGGAATGCTTTTAAACTGGCCTGTATAGTCCACAAGAGTCTTCGCCATACTTTTCTAGCAAAAATGAAGTATCTCTGGTAGCCTTTTGGAAATACCTTTTTACATGAAATCCAAATAAAAAATGAAAAACCTTTTGCAGTCTGCCTAGAAACCTACTCAAAGTGTGGGACTCAATGCCTCCCTCTAACTTGATAACACCCTTGATGTGATCATTCAAAGAAGAGCTTAAATTCCTGCTTTTTGAATGTCACTTTCAATTGTCACCTGTGAATTTCAAGTGACTAATACCTCCTCTGGATTTTGACAGCTCCTTAAATTGAACATATGCATATTTCTTACTAGTGTTCTCGTGTTTGGTTGTTCTTGTTCATCCTATGCATGCTAAGTGGTTCTTTGTATACTGTCTGTTTCATGTGCTTTTAAAACTCTATCTTTGGAAAAACGATCTGCTGCCCATTTGGGTCTACCACACGCTACAAAAAGCTGCAAAAAATAGAAAAAAAGGAAAATGATGATGAAAAACTTTAAGAAGAATGTATCTAAACATATTGGAAAAATGTAGCTAACTATATTTTGAGTAATGTTCATTCATTAAAACCCCACAATAGCATGGGTTTGTTCCTGGTTGCTCAACTCTTGGCACATTATAGCTTAGCAATATTTGAGCTTGACGAAGCCCAGCGGTGTAAAGTACAATTATGGGTTGTTCTTTTGGACACAAAGAAGGAATTCTGTAGGGTGACGTATGCTTGGTAAAATCGCACTGAAGCAGATGATAATAGATGTGGTTAAATGCTATATACAAACTCAACTTCATGAGTGTCTGTAAACTCCACTCAATTGGAAGCCTTCCTAGTCTAACAGTCTAACAAGAAACCGAAGAGGAGTGGCCAGTTTCAACAAAGCTCTTAACTCTAACTACATGAAGCCTGTTGTTACCCAAGACAAAAGGTTTAGGATTCTTCTTCCTTATGGATATTCAGAATACTGGACGTTTTGGTCCAGGTTTCTTTTTAGCATCAATGATTCTGATTTCATCACAACACATAGTGCCCAAAACGAGGAACCTTTAGAGAGCGAGGGTGGGGAATTTGAAACAAAGGAATTGTTTACAAGCTTTCTGTTACAAAACCTAAGTTAATCTGTTGCAGTTAATTTGGTTCAGCATAGAATCACACAATGAATTAATAAACAAGCAGCTTATTTAAAAATGTGGGTGTGTCCTGATTTGGGTAGGCTGGTTGCTTTAAAATATGGGCAGCTGCCTGACTTCAGTTTTTACTATCTTGAAATAGTGAATGACTTTGCCACTGTTACTGAATGGACATATAATTTAATCTGCATTGTATGTTTGCCTGTGTCTTTGAGTGTTATCATGTTATGTTCCCAATCTTTTTTTAATAAACTCTAAACAGCTAATGTTAGTTTAATTTGTCAAGGCTAGCAATCACGGTGGCTCATGAAAATATTCTTGAGGGAGGATGAACACTTTCGATTTTACTTTTCAATTTGGGCAAGAATGGATTCACAGCGGTGCAACCATATGTACTCTGATATTGCTTGCCACTGGCTTTTGACATTTTTGCAAGTAAGGCGGTAGGACATTTACTGTCCCTAAGTGCTTAAAGAATATTGCCTAAAAGTCCAAGGACCTGATTAAGAGTTTGATAGACAGGCTACTCTGTCACAACATGACTGACACCTCATTCACCTAATTACAAGAGCATTATATCCAACTGCATTTGTAGCAAAGTGGATGAGATATCCGTTACCTTCTGACAGAATAACCCATCGACCAAACTCTAACTCAGGCCCTTAGAAACCCTTTGTCATGTGTGGTGTGAATGTTACTGGGAGTCAAAAGCTACTAAACTCTAAACAACACTAGGATGGTTTGCCAAACAGAATGTGCCCAACATAATTAATAATCCCAATGTTACACATTAGGGTGGCCCAATGTTTAGACTTTTCAGGGAGGTTGTGGGACAACATTGACTTTGTATCAAGTGGAAAGGTCATGAAGAATTAAACTGAGGATATGTAGGCTTTTTGAAATCACCCTGCTTACTTGTTACTTGTAGTATAATCTCACATTCATCCTCCTTATCTCATTAAGTCTACCCTCACTATTTTTGCTCCTGCAACATTTACTCAATGGCCTTTGCGTAAGCACAATTTACAAGTGCCCTTCCAATCCTGACATTTCTCATCATTGACCATGTGACCTACTTCCGCACACCTGAAACATTTTCCTTTAAATTGTTTCATTTTGCTCTGATTCTTAAAATTTTTCCCATCAGACTGTTTTACACCAGGACGGGCCTTCTACACAGCCGAACCGCACCACTATTGTCAATTGTCATGGCATTTTTCTTTATTACTTCTGCAAACACTAAACTATGGTCCAATCTCTTGGCTAAATTTATCATTTCCATCAAAGATGGATCATACCGTGACCACAATTCCTCTCTAACCTTATCATTACTGCATTCTAACATGAATTGATCTCTTATGCATTCATCCAACGTGTTCCCAAACTTGCAAGAAGGTGCTAACTTCAGCAGCATTGTAACATAGTCCTCTACAGTTTCTCCTTTCACTTGCATGTACTTTCCAAAATGAAATCTTTCCAAAATAGATGATACTTTAAACATAAAATGATTATCATGTTTTTATAATATACATTTTCAGCTCATTTAACCCATCACGCTCATCAACTGTTAATTCCGGAAGATGGTCAAACACTTCCTGTCCCTCTGAACCTAAGCATGGTAATAAGAGCGAAGCTTTCATTTCTGCTCCCAAAGTAACCCCACACACTCTGACATACCTTTTGTTGAACTTTACCCTTTTTTCAGGGTCATCCCAGAACTTTTTGCCTTTCTCCTGTATTTGATCTGACCTGTTGTTGGTGGTTTTAGGACTCTGGGCACTTTATCACTGCTGTTCAGTGCTTAAGTGCATGTGCTCTCTATTGTAAACTTGGTAAGATTGGTCTACAACTGTTTAGGATAAATTGAGAGGTTAGATAGAGAGAGAGGAAGGGTGAAGAAAGATAAGGTAGTGAGAGAGATGTGAGATACAAAGAGATATGGAGTAGAGTGGGAGTTGAGGTGGAGAAAGCTACGGTAGGCAGAAAGCATAGAGAGAAGAGGAAAGAGGTGAGGTATAAAAGTATGGAGAAAGAGAGATTGAGGTGTGAGGTAAAGAAAGGTGAGTTTCAAAGTAGTAAAAAAATAGATGAAGCATAGGAAGAGGTAACATGAAAATAGAGCACTGAGGTACAGTGAGAGAGCTAAGGTGGAGAGAGAGCTGGGGTCAAGAGGTGTAGTAGGGGGTAGCGATGTAGAGGTAGGCACAGAGATGTAGAGAGAGAGAGAAAGGGGGAGTTCGTGAGTGAGAGTGTACGAGGGCTATATAAAGATGGGGTTGAGAGGTGTTTTGAAATCAGGCTTGTCAGTAGGGCGAGGGGGCAGAGGGTGTCATTCTTCCCGGTGGGCAGTCAAAATATCGAAAATAAAATATCGATATACCATAATATCGAAGTTTAAATATCGAAGGGACAGAATATCGATGGGACACAATATCGATGGACAGAATATCGACCCTAAGGTAAGTAATATCGAATTACTTAATATCGATGTCAATAATATCGAAGTTAGTAATATCGAAATCAAATATATCGATGTTACTAATATCGATGTTACTAATATTGATATTTGTATTATTGTTATGTATTTTATGTTTTTAATATGTATGTGTTATATGTGTTTTTGTTAAGTGTTTTAGGGGCCCATTACGATGGCGGGCGGAAGCACAACCGCCGTGCTGGCGGATGCAAAAAGCACCAGTTACCGCCGGCACGCAGCAGTCCACACGCCCGCCCAATTACGATGCGAAAAGCAGGCCAAACACCGCCGGCAAGCCAGCAACACCGTCCGCCATCAAAGTGCGCCCGTTCACGTAGCGGCGCAGCACAACTGACACACACCGTCCGACGAAACACGTCCCGCCCGGCGCATAAATTACGATGCCGCAAACAAACGGCTCCCACGGCCAAGAGACACCGCACGTGAAAGAGAGGCGGTAACACGGACGCAGAGCACGGACAACGAAGAAGCGGCACCCCGGGCATGAATCCAGCACTGCAGGCCCTTCCCATGCTTCTGCTGATGCACCACCAAGGACGCAACGTACCGCGGAGACGCAGGTAGGCACACACACAACAAGTGCACGCAAACAGCGCACACAGTGCAAGGGCGGAAAAAGCGGACAACCCCCCACCAGCGCGTGTACACTACACATCCACCATTGCATCCACATATGACACAAATCCTAACATCGCGGAACACATGTGTACACACCACCTGGGACTAGGAACCAACCACCCCGTCACGGCCACAAAGCGCCGATGACGCCGCCACACATGCGCACAACGCAGAGGCCAACCGCAGCGCCATGCATGCGTCGCACACAGACACAGGGACACAACCAAGCAGCACACACATCAGCCCCACCCCGAACGCACATGACACGTGACAGGCCTGCCACAGACATGTCCCCAACGCCCAATTCACGGACAACACCCAACGCCACACAACCGACGCACACATGTCAGTGAAGTCACGCAACAGCAGGACACACCCCAGTGTAACAAACATGGCGAAGCACACAGCGGCGGCAACACCAACTAGGAGAAGCAGGGCCCCTTCGGGAAGAGGAACGCCAGTACCACACTGAAAAACCCATACCACCCTGCACATATGAACAAGACACATGAAACGGAACACCAAAGAGCCCGGGGACCGACAACAGGTGGCCCAAGAATAACATTCACACACAAGGCCCAACGCAGAGCGGAAAGGCAGCCTGCCGCCCACACAAGGGAGAGCAGACAGCACTGAATGACCTTCCATTCCAACTCCGAAACCACAGCCCTACGACAGAAGCCGGTGAATACAGCCATTGTCCAAGAATAGACCAACACAGGCATGCCGAGGAGACCGACCACAGGGCAGATAGCGCATATCACAGAAGCACACAACGGACGGGGAAGAAAGAAGAAAACACTCCCCCATGTCGGCCACATGCAAGTTAATTGGAAGGAGTCACACAGCACTGACCTTGAACTGTCTGAGAAGCATGTGGGAAGAGGGCCCGTGTCCTCCAAACAAGCCAACAGAACACAAGTCCTGTCTCCCTACGACTACACAGAGCTCACAGCAACCCCGGAGCGTGCACATTGCAGACTGCACACACAGCCGGAGCACGCCACCTCAACGAACCGCTGCGAAATGGCAACCGCAACACACCTACCCAACTACGCCGAACAGCTCAAGCTGTACAAAACCAACACGATACATACATTGGGATGCGATCTCCTGTCCCTGCTGAACGTAAGTTACCGACTGACTTACCGCATCACATTGTTCAGCTGCGTCATGCCCGTCTTCTACTGTCGGAGGTGTCCCTACCAGCATCCCGTCGAGATATGCCTCTCCAACCCGGCATGTCTGAAGGCGGACCTGCTACCACTACTCCTCCCTCTGGATGCACACGACAGGGCCTGCTCTGCCTATGGGGGCATGGCGTATGTGGCCAACATCGCACACGCACTGAAATGGGACCACTGTGCCTCCACACGACGGATCATCGAGAACAGCTACATCGAATGTCACCCAGCATGCCCCATCATGGTCCTCCAAGGGACAACTTACGAACAACACCTTGACAGCCACCATCCGCTTCATTGGCTGGCAAACATGTACACCACCAATGACATGGAAGCCCTGCTGGACGGCATCGCATACCTGACAACCTGTAAATACGTCGGACCACAACGCAGGTTCCCCGAGTGACCTATGAAGTCCAACCCCGCACCCATGCTCAGCTTCCGCACGGACTGGCCAGTCACCACCACAACAGCCATACCAAACGACCGGCAACTGTAACCACACCATCAACGACATCGCCATGACATCGGATATGACCGGGACATGCACACTGTTCCCCATCACATCCAGGAACACCGCATGCATCGTGGGAGGCAGTGGCATGGGCTCTGTGTATCGCACCCACATGGACGGAACTGCACGAACAACCAGGACACGACATGGATCCAGCGCACATGGACACACACACCGCTCAGTGGACATGAATAGGTCGCCTGGAGTCTGTGGGTGCTGCACCCCTCCCACCCCCGCCCCGGGAATCCCATACCAGGACCTTTGCATGGACGACAAGTGCATACAACAACAACATGACCCCAGTGACTGTGACATGTCCAGTAACCACCACAGTGCAACAACAAGTGGCACGCCGCTGCATGCACGCAAGCACATGCCCTGATGTCATCTCACATGCACACGTGCATGAGGAACAACCGCAGCAAACCTGTCACATGGAACTGAGATGGACTGTGCCCATGATGCCGAGCGGTCTGGTAGGCTACATGTATACCGTCTGTGTCAAAGTCCGCAGCTCCGCAGCCATACGTAAATGTACATTAGCACAGCCTTGGCCAAGCAGATGTTACCCCACACCCTATCCCATTTGTGATCATGCTCAGTATATCCTCAACATGTATTCCGCTGCCAGTAGTGTCCACTATACTGCATCACTGAGGACAGAAGACTCAATATAATGTTTGAAACCAAAACTGTCTCCGCTGACTCATTTCACAAGTACGAATGAGAGAGGATGAGAGTATGTGAAGTACACGGCAGTCGTGACATGACCATGTAGTCCACTGGTATTGGATGTCAACGCAAATGAGTAGCACTACTGTGGAAGACACACATGTGTCGTGTGAAGTCGTATGGACGCAGTGCTCAGGTGGGTGGGTGCGACGGGTAGATCCGCACATGCCAAGTTGGAGCACGCCGTGTTGGGAGGGGTCATGAACAGTACACCACCGCTTCCCTGGGCATTGTGAGAGGACACCTGTCGGGGGGAGTGAACACGTGTGTGCACAGCAGCCGGGCACACGTACAAAGCGGTACCAGGCGCACCTCAGCCCACCCTCTGTGGACAAGCTGGATCCTGTTGTGCGCCCGCCATGCCCCTTGACAAGGCACACACAGCCCCAGTCGACCAGGTGTAACCCCAACATAGTCAATCCGCACAGGCGATACAGGGCACGGGATGGCAGTGGAGCATGGTGTGTGAGAGGTCTCCTCGCGCTCCTCCTGATCATATCACGCAGGCAATAGAACCTCAACGTCTAGCATGGCACAAGTCACATGGAAGTGTAGGGGGACGCACCACAGCACGAGCAGCACTGACGTCACGGGAGGTGGCTCGCACCATCCCATCCATTGCCCATCATACCAACCACGCCACATGCCATTGCGACTAAGTGCAAGCGCGTGCGCCACCACCCCCGAGCCCTCCCCAGAGAGGCCAAAGAGTGAATGTGTGGGCCATCAGCCACTGACGGACGCGGCATGGCCGCAAGGGCAGCCACAGCCACTGGGTGTCGCAGGTGGCGGATCCGGAAGGCGAAGACTGTGATGCATAGTCCATGCAGGCCGGGTCTCCATTTGGGGCACCACGCAGGTGGACGGCGTCCCGCCACACATCATACCCTGGACCCACACATACACTCCTTGCCCTCTCTGGTGCGAGCTTGGGGCTGCCTGTGCAAGCGCTAGCCTCGCAGGTGAGCATGCATATTGGGGGGCGAGGGGAGGACATGAGGGCTGGGGCGAAGATGACTGTATCACTGTCAGTTAGTACAAGGGATGACCCAGATGTGGAAAGGAAGAGACGTGTCCCGTGTGTACTGCAACTAGTCGCCAATCCGACTACCCCCCATGTCCGGAATGTAAGCCCGCACCTAGGCCCGCCCATCCGCCACATCGAACATACCACCAGCACGACAACCTTCCCATTCGAAACACTGACTGGGGGTGGCGACCAGTGAACAATCATGTGTAGCCTACCCACGCGTACATGTGGGCCCTCCATGATCCATGTCACCTGCGGCAAAGACATGACATGCGCAATGAGGGAAGTGAGGAGAGCTGTCCGCCCCACGCGCAGAAGGTGCATCAGCTCCACAGACCCAGCAGCGAGTCCAGCAGGGGTCAAATGTGCAGGGGCAGCTGTGCCTGGTGTGAAGGCACATGCATATAGACAGCACATCGACCAATGTGTAGTCTGCCCACATCCACAGTCCATCATCATGCGGACATAGGAATTGAACACAGGGCAACACATCTTAGTTGGTGCACCCACCGTGACCAACAATGCGCAATCATCGACGTACCCGCCCTGTGCATGGCCCCCCACCCAACGGAGGCACATCCAGTGCCACCATCCCACACACACAAGCCTTCCACGGAACATGCTGTGTCCAATGGTCAGTACAGAGTCAGCGCCCATCTGGTGGATCCTGAACAGGAGACACATGCACACACATGCCAGCTCCCACTATGTACGTCTGCCACCTGGCACGTGCAATGTAACCTCTCACCTGTGACGTGTGACTGCAAGCACACAGCCGTCTTGGCATGGGGCTGTCAATGTGGACACCAGTCAATGTTTCGGGAGCTGTGATCCGTACAGTGCTGTACATAGGGTGCAGTGCTGACACCTACTACTGTCTCATATCCCCTCGTGCCACAGGTCCCACTTGTATTGGCCGCTCAGCCCGTGCCCACATCGTCGTCGTCGTGTGCCATACTCATCCAGCCTCGGAAGCAGTTCCATGCTCAGCAGACACTCATGTTGCCGTGGCGTTGCCGCTTGACGAATATGCAGTCAGTCCCCATCAGCACGCCCCGCAAGTCATTGGGGCCTAGATCCCCATGTGCATGCACATGGCAGTGGTATGTCTCACTTGCCATTGCCATTGTTGGGAGACCTGTGTAAGTGTATTGTGGCCGTGCCGTCCCAGCTTGACAGCTGGGCTGTGGCTCATGTGCTTGCTCAGTCATGTCAGTGATGTGTATGCGAAATTGCTATGTGTCGTGTTGCTTTGACATGTGTCCTTTGCCATTTTCCCCAGGCGGACACCGAACATTGACCGCCCATACCAATTGCTGGCGGACATGGACGATACAGAGGTGATCAGGAAGTTTCGGCTGGACAGGCCAACCCTGCATCGACTGTGTGCCATGTTAGAGCCCCATCTCCGTCCCCGCAGGGTGTATCCAACTGCTGTCACCCCCACGGCTAAGGTGATGGCCGCCATGCATTTCTTCGCCACTGGGTCATTCCAGCACACAGTGGGCAGTGGAGGAGGGATGTCCCAGCCCATGTTCAGCAAGGTGCTGAGGGATGTACTGGCAGCCATGATGCTGTACCGGAACAGGTACATCAGATTCCCCAGGGCTCGTGAATTGGCGGCAGTGAAGGGTGCATTCTATGCCCTTGGCAGAATCCCACACGTCGTGGGAGCCATTGACTGCACACATGTTGGCCTTGTTCCACCACAGGCCACTGAGCACCTGTACCGCAACAGGAAGCACACGCACTCCCTGAATGTGCAAGTGGTGTGCCTTGCGGACATGGTGATCACCCACGTGTGTGCCAAGTTTCCAGGCTCGGCACATGACGCACACATAATGCGCAACAGCATCTTGCCACGACTGATGGCCAATCTGCAACAGGATCGTGGCTGTATTGTCGGTGAGTATGTGGAGTGGTGTAGCGTGCTGGTTGTGCGATGCTGTCCCCTGTCCAGTTGGAATAGCAACGGTTCTCTGTGTCCCTCACACCCAGGTGACTCTGCGTATCCGAATGGGGCATGGCTGCTCAGTCCATTGAGGAATCCTCGCACCCCAGCAGACGATCGATACAATGAGGCACATGGGAGGACCAGACGTGTGGTCGAGCGTACCTTTGGCCTCCTCAAGTCCAGGTTCAGGTGCCTGGACCGCACCGGGGGTGCACTGGCGTACTCCCCACAGAAGGTGTGCCAGATAGTGGTGGCGTGCTGCATGCTGCACAATCTGGCCATTCGGAAGCAGATCCCCCTCATTGTGGATGACGGAGATCAACCAGGGCCCCAGCCCGCAGACCAGGACAGCTCGAGTGAGGTGGACAGCGGAGAGGAGGGAGCTGGGAATGTGCGCCAGCAGCTCATCGCCCGCTACTTCACTTGACGGTGAGTGTCCATGTACGACGGATGATGTGTCTGTATCTGTGCAGGTGTGTGTGTGCTGTGTCAGGGTGGCCGTATGTTCACTGCGTGCAGTGTGTCAACGCTCCATGGCCAGGGTAGTATGCCACTGTTGGTGACTGTGGCATTGTGCCCTATTGCTCTGTGCGATGTGTGTACATTGCTTGTAGTTGTTGACATGTACTGTGTGATGGGTGTGTGACACACTCATTGAATGTGCTCCTGTTCTGTCTCCCACCCCTAGGTCCCTACAGGCCCTCCGGATTCCATTGCCATGCCACGCATCAGGTGCCTTTCCGCCCAAGGTGGCCGTTGTATTCCGTACAAATAAAACACAGGGCACAAACAGCAGTTAGTGAAAAAGGTGCATTTATTACAAACTGTGACATGTGATTGTGTGTAAGGTGATGACATAAGTGGTGCGTGCAGTGACAATGAGCTGTCGGTCATGGCTGCGTGAAGCTCAGGGTGTACCCACTGGTTCTATGTCCATAGTCCAACACACACATGCCATCCAGATGGCTGTGTGGAGTGGGATCGTAGAGCAAGTCAATGCAGTGGCTGGTCAAGGAAGGCTGGCGGAAGGCTGGCTGGCTGCCTCACTTGCGACTGGAGCGTGCGAAGTCCTCCCGGGAGATCTGTTTCCTCTTCGGACGGCCCCTTCCACGTTTGGGAGGGGGTGTGTGGTGGCGACCTGCTGGTGGTGGGTGAGGTGTGCTCACTGGCTGTGGACGCAGGGGAAGTGGACACTGCTGCCCGACCCTGCGCCCTAGCAGGTGGTGGCGGAGGTGGTGTTGCTGGCCTTGCCTGTGACCCCACCGCCACCACCAGCTGGCCCATGAGGTCCACGAGTTGGCCCATACGGGCGTCCATGGACCTCAGCACCCCCAGCACCTCCCGCGTGTCTGTAGCAGACCTGACCCATTGTTCTTGGGCCTCCTCATAGGCCCCAAGGACTCTGGCCATTTGAGGCAGGGCATGGCTCCCAGGGGAGGCTGGCGTTTCCCTGACCCTGCTCCTCCTACCAGTCCTGCTGCCACCGGCCTGCCCACTAGCCACATTGCACACCACGGTCCTCGCTGTGGCTCCCAGGGTGGTTCCAGTCGGCCGGGCCACCACCTGCGCTGGGGCTGGTGCCAGCGAAGACGTGGTGGTGGTGGTGGCGGTGGTGGTCGGTGCGGCGATGGTGGCGGTTGCGGCAGTGGTAGTGGCCGCAATGACCGTGGGTGTGGCCGCAACGACAGTGGCAGCAGGGGGCTGGGACTGTTCAGCATCCCTGGATGATGGGTTGGTGGGTAGGAGGGGTCCTGGGGAGCGGCTGGGCCCTGCCACGCCAGATGGGCCTGCTTGGTGGTCCGTGTCCGAAGAGGATGACAGATCCTCCAGATCCGTGTGTCCTCGTTGGGGGCTTGTGGGCTGGCTGTGCTGGCTGCTGTCTCCATCCCCAGCATCCGGCAGTTCGTCACCTGTGGAGAGAATGAGATTTGTTATTGTGTTGCACCTGGCGAAGTATGTATTTGTCGTCTGACATTGGCAGTTCGTGCAATCTCGTACATGGGTTTCCCGGAGGCGAGTGTGTGGCTGTGGCATCTGTAGTTGTGTGTGCTAGGCAATGGGACTGTGTGCTGTGCACATGTGGCATGGGACGGATTGGCCATGCCGATGGGTGTGTTGCAGTGCCCCTACTCATTGTGACTCTGGTGTATGCGGGCTCCTGGCCCATCCTGGGTCTGGTTTGTACTTTGCTTTTGGGGTTCAAATGGAACGCTTAGGAACGCATATGGCAACATGGGGGCCATGCCCCAGATTCGCATTTGGGAGGGGATATGCTTTTGGGGTTCAAATGGAACGCTTAGGAACGCATATGGCAACATGGGGGCCATGCCCCAGATTCGCATTTGGGAGGGGATATGCTTTTGGGGTTCAAATGGAACGCTTAGGAACGCATATGGCAACATGGGGGCCATGCCCCAGATTCGCATTTGGGAGGGGATATGCTTTTGGGGTTCAAATGGAACGCTTAGGAACGCATATGGCAACATGGGGGCCATGCCCCAGATTCGCATTTGGGAGGGGATATGCTTTTGGGGTTCAAATGGAACGCTTAGGAACGCATATGGCAACATGGGGGCCATGCCCCAGATTCGCATTTGGGAGGGGATATGCTTTTGGGGTCCAAATGGAACGCTTAGGAACGCATATGGCAACATGGGGGCCATGCCCCAGATTCGCATTTGGGAGGGGATATGCTTTTGGGGTACATGCTGTGAGCCATGGGTGCCGAACGTGACATGTGTTGTGGCAGCATGACAGTGCATGGTTTGAGGTGTGTGCATGCTTGACATGGCCTGCATATTTGCTGTCTGTTGTGATTACTGGACATGGCATTGGACGCATCGTTATGAGTGAGTGATAGTTGTGTGCCAGCCAACGTATTGCAGTTGTCCCATCTCCTTGGTGTGCGTGCTGCCCTGTGCCATGTGCATCACTGCAGTGCTCGGGGGGGTGTGGCCCATGTTGTGTGTTGTTGCTCACAGTGTGTCGTGCGCTTAATTGACTTCTGGCACATGGTTGGTCATGGGCATGTGTCTTAGCGTGACTGCTGTATGTGTGGCAGCTGTGCGGATGACATGCCTTTCATGAGACTGGGGCTGACGGATGGGATGGATGGTATGTTGTATGTGCATGGTGTGTCTGTGTGTTTGATGGGTTCAGTGGTGTTCGTGTGCATTTATGTTGTTCCGCTCTGTTGCGTCTAGTGTTGTTTGTCTTACATAGGCGTAGTTGTGGGGTGTGTGGTTGACAGGCAGTAGGGGCTACATGGACAGGACTTCAATGGTGTTTCGGTTGTGTGTGATGAGTTGCACAGTGGCTGCCGTGTGGGACTATATTCAGTGTGGCTTGTGCATGCAGACGTGGCTCCTTGGGTGTTGCTATGTCTGTGATGGGTCATGTGGGGTGTGAGTCTGTTGTTCATGTCCGTGTGCACATTGTTCACTTGTTCGTGACGGTGGGCGGTGCTGCGTGTTCGTCTGCTACGTGACATGTCCCATGTGTTGGTCGTGTTATGGTCCTCATGCCTCCAGTAATCCAGCCCTGTCCAGTTTCCCACCTGCAAGTTGTTCGTGCGTGCACTGTACTGGATGCCACATGGCTCTAAGCGGGGGTGCTCCATGTTGCAGGTCTGTGGGGGTGGGGGTGTTGTGGGTCGTGGGGGTGGCTGGACACCCACTGACACCGATTGCTGTGGACCGTGATGTCTGCCTTTCGGCTGTCGTTGTGCACTGCGGTGGCTGACATGTGGCTGTGGGGTGTGGGGGATGCTCCTCCTTGCTGTGCTGTGGGACTGGGGCCTGGTGTGTGTTGTACTTGGGCTGTCCACCCTCCCACCCACTGCACTTTGTGTTCCTGCCACTTACCTGTTACTTGTCGGTTAGTGCAGCTGTGGCGGACACATGGGTGTGGTGGGTGCTCGTTGTGGCGCTTCTGGCATATTTGGGGACCTGTTGGTGGTTACGTGGCTGGCTTAGTGTACACATGTCCCCACGCATCTTACAGTTGTTCGGTTTGGGCTGTGTGTGGTAGTGTCTGTTGCATGTGTGTGTGATGTGTTGTGTATTGTGTGCTGGACATGGGGGTGTTTGTCCCTGGGAGCTGTGGCATGGTGGTAGTGCATGTGAGTACATAGCGGTGTGCTGGTATACATTAGTTTGTACTTACCAGCCTCCACTCCCCCTGCTAATCCGGCGAGGATCTCCGGATGGATTACGACTCGCACCTTCTCCTCCCACGCTTTGAAGGTCTTAAAGAGCGCGGGATTCCCTCCGCCAGTGACGGCAGCCAGCTCTCTGTTTTTGCCCTCCTTCTTCTTGACCAGGCTCTTTACGTCATTCCAACGTTTGTTAATTTCGACTCTGTTCCTGGGCAGGGTCCCGACTGCATTGACCTGGTCTACGATCCGGTTCCACATTCTGTTTCTGGTGGCTAGTGGTGTGTGCTGGACCATGTTCCCATAGATTTGTGGGTACACCTTGATGATCTCGTCGACCATGACCGTCAGCTCCATGGGCGTGAACTTGGGCATCCTTTGTGGTGCCATGGTGTTTGTGGTGCTGGTGCGGTGTGTGTTGTGTAATGTGCAGGGGGTTTGTGGTGCCGGTGTTTGGTGGTTGTGGTGCCGGTGTTTGGTGGTGGTGGTGGTGGTGTTTGGTGGTGGTGGTGGTGGTGGTGGTGGTTGTGATGTGTGTGTTTCTGTGGTGTGCTGCTGTCCTTGCTGTGTCACTGTGTCCTCTCCTCTCCTCTCTGGTTTGCAATGTAGCAAGGGGTTGTGGTCTGTGGGAGTGCTGCTTTTGTACTCACCTATGTGGGTGTGTCCTCATGGTCTGTTGTTTTCAGGTGTGTTGTGTCTGGGGTTCTGGCCTTTGTATTTTTTGTTTGTCCGGGGGGTGTTTTCGGGATGTGTACTGTGCTTGTGTATTTGTGCGTGCCTTGCTGTGTGGACTTGTTGGCCATGTTGTGTGCTATTGGTTTTGTGTGCGGATGGTTTCTGTGCAGGTACGTTGGCGCCATGGCTTCTGCCGTGTCGATTCTCATCGGCGTTGTTTGCGCTGGCGGGCGGTATATTTGTGGTTTTTCCGCGCTCATGGCGGTGCGATCGTAATTTCACGTGCGGTGTGTCGGCCGTGTGGGCGGGCGGTTTTGTGTTGTCGTGCGTGTTTCCGTCCGTGGCGGGCGGTTTGACTCCGACTCGGACGATGGCGGGCGGTATTTTGTGTGCTTTTTCCGCCGATGGCGGTTTTCGGTTTGTGTAATCGTAATGGCGTGGTCGGTGTTCAGGCGGTGTGTGCGGGCGGATTTTTGCCGCTTCCATGCCTGGCGGATTTTTTTACGCCGGGTATCGTAATGAGCCCCTTAATTGTTTCAAAATATATGTATACAATTTTTATATGTTACTAAATTTAATTTTTTAAGTTTATTTTTTTTTTTGTACTGTAGCGGGTTGTGGGTTTATAGGGGAATAGGGTGGGAAGTAATTTAATTATCCTAAATTAATTATTAATTTTTAGGAATTATAAATTAATTTTAATTATTTTTTGCGTTTAAGTTCTGTAGCGGGTTGTGGGTTTATAGGGGAATAGGGTGGGAAGTAATTTAATCGTAATTAAGTTATAATTTATTTTAATTAATTGGTATTGATAATTATATTATTGTTAATTAATTAATAATTGGTAATTAATGTTTATTAATTGGTTATTAATTTTTATTAATTGATTAATTTATTATCATGTAATTTAAATGTGATTAAGTTATAATTTATTTTAATTAATTGTTATTAATAATTATATCATTGTTAATTAATAAATAATTGGTAATTAATTTTAATTGATTGGTGATTAATTTTTATTAATTGATTAATTAATAATCATGTAATTTAAATGCAATTAATTTATAATTTATTTTAATTAATTGGTATTGATAATTATATTATTGTTAATTAATTGATAATTGGTAATCAATTATTAATTGGTAATTAATTTTTATTAATTAGTTATTAATTTTTATTAATTGATTAATTGATCATTATGTTAAGTGTATTTTATCATTGGAGTGTGTTGTGCGTTTATAGGGGAATACTTTTGGAAGTAATTGAAATCTAATTAAGTAATTATAAAATTTATTTTTGGGTATTGATAATTAATTTATTGGATATTATTTATTAATAGGTAATTTTTCAAATTACAAATTTTTGGTTCTAAAAATTAATTTATTGTTGTTTTATCATTAATTGGTAATTAAATATTATTAAATATTATTTATTGATAAATGTAATTAATATATTAAGAATTATTTATTAATTGATAATTAATGTTTAATTATTATTATTATTATTGGTATAAAAAGGAGTTAATTGTTCAATATTAGTTAATTGGTAATTAAGTTTTAATAATTTATACGTTTTTGTTATTAAAAATATTTTATTGTTCAATATTTCATATTTAGTAATTAATATTGATTATTTATTATTTATTGGTATTTATTATTAATTTATTGTTAATACATTTTCTATTGGTAATTATGTTTTTAATAAATATTTATTGGTATTGGTAAATAGTTTAGAGTTATTTAATAATTCATTAATTATTTAAAAAAAAAAATATTTATAAGTATGTTATTTGTCACTTCTACGCTATCCAACACTTTCCCTACTGTTGCACTCTCTGGAGTGGGAATAGTAATTTTTACCCCTACGCTATCCAACACTTTCCCTACTGTTGCACTCCCTGGAGTGGGAATAGTAATTTATACCCCTACGCTATCCAACACTTTCCCTACTGTTGCACTCTCTGGAGTGGGAATAGTAATTTTTACCCCTACGCTATCCAACACTTTCCCTACTGTTGCACTCCCTGGAGTGGGAATAGTAATTTCTACCCCTACGCTATCCAACACTTTCCCTACTGTTGCACTCTCTGGAGTGGAAATAGTAATTTTTACCCCTACGCTATCCAACACTTTCCCTACTGTTGCATTCTCTGGAGTGGGAATAGTAATTTTTACCCCTACGCTATCCAACACTTTCCCTACTGTTGCACTCCCTGGAGTGGGAATAGTAATTTATACCCCTACGCTATCCAACACTTTCCCTACTGTTGCACTCTCTG
The DNA here is from genome assembly GCA_963921515.1 of Calotriton arnoldi. Taxonomy (NCBI): domain Eukaryota; kingdom Metazoa; phylum Chordata; class Amphibia; order Caudata; family Salamandridae; genus Calotriton; species Calotriton arnoldi. Next base: position 373,303 of record CAWUFW010003562.1, read on the forward strand.
GAGTGGGAATAGTAATTTTACCCCTACGCTATCCAACACTTTCCCTACTGTTGCACTCCCTGGAGTGGGAATAGTAATTTCTACCCCTACGCTATCCAACACTTTCCCTACTGTTGCACTCTCTGGAGTGGAAATAGTAATTTTTACCCCTACGCTATCCAACACTTTCCCTACTGTTGCATTCTCTGGAGTGGGAATAGTAATTTTTACCCCTACGCTATCCAACACTTTCCCTACTGTTGCACTCCCTGGAGTGGGAATAGTAATTTATACCCCTACGCTATCCAACACTTTCCCTACTGTTACACTCTCTGGAGTTGGAATAGTAATTTTTACCCCTACGCTATCCAACACTTTCCCTACTGTTGCACTCACTGGAGTTGGAATAGTAATTTTTACCCCTACGCTATCCAACACTTTCCCTACTGTTGCACTCTCTGGAGTGGGAATAGTAATTTTTACCACTACGCTATCCAACATTTTTCTTAGTGTTGTTTTTTTGGGAGTTGTAATAGTAGTTTTATTACGTACGTTATTTAATATTTTTGTATTATTTTAGTTAATATAGTATATAATTAATTTTAAAAATATTAAAAGTAAATTTAATTTTTTTAATTTGTTATACATAATTATTTAATTTTTATTTATGTTATTGTTTATTGTGTATAGATGTATTTGTAATTTATAATATTTTTTAATAATTTATAATTTATTACAATAATTATTCAAAATTATTATTAAGTAAGTATATATATTATATCTTATATGTATATGTTTAATTAATGTTTTATTTAATTATATATGTTACTTATTAATTTTAAATATTATCAAATATTTTTAACTATGTTTATTTTAATTATAAGTATTATTTAGTTTATTTTACATATTATTTTTAACAAAAAAAACGATATTTTTGATAACGATATTTTTGACATCGATATTTTTTTTCGATATTTTTGTACTTACCATGTTGTAGATAGGATGTCGATATTATTGACATCGATATTTTTGTTGCGATATTTTTGTAGGTCGATTTTTTGACCTTCGATATTTTGTCAGTGATTCATTCTTCCCCACCGCCCATTCTTATTGAAGGGCTTACATTTGTGCCACAACATATTTGTTTACAGGTTTTAAAAACAAAGCTTCCAACTTTATGAGTGAGGAGGCAGCCAAAAGAGTAATTCCATTAGATGGTGTCAGATGCGGATCTGCTTTGTATTCTCTTCCCCTACAGGAAGCATTTTTAAACTTTAAAAGAGTTTGCCACTTTAAAAGAGTTTGCCACTTCAACATGATTGCCTTAGCCCTCCAAGAACTTCTGACATGCCTGATTTAGAGAGAGGTGAGGAACACTTAGGTGAGGTGGAGGGAGCTAAGAGAGACGGGGTTGGCACACCGAGATGTAGAGGGAGAGAGATGTTTGAGATAGAAGTGGTGAGGAGAAATAAGGGGCAAGAACAAGAGAGAAAGATTATTATTTTTTAGTTTTAATTGCTACCAACTGCCTGAAGACTTGATCAGTATGGTTCAAAAGGCCAAGTATGCCCAGCTGTCAGAAAACAAAATCTGTTTTTGGTACACAGTTTTCGCTTTACCACGGGTCCCCCTTGAAAGTGGGGAGCCTGGGCAGTTGATCACTTTACCCATGCCTTAAAGTTGCCCTGGCTTCCACAGTAAGAGAAGAGTCTTCATCATGAAAGTGTGCACATGTCCAGGGCACAGCTGTGCTCCAGTTTTTATGTGATTTACATTCTCAAGCCCATACATTTACCTCAGAGTTTCTCTTAATTAAAGTATGCACTGCTGACAGCATAGCTCGGAAACGGAAAGAGTAGATCATTTCTCACTGTTTCCGAGTTGAACTCTCTCTCAGTGGTGCACGGATTAATTCGGGAAAAGTGTGAGTCGAATGCATGCGCTTTTGAAATCGCAGGAAAAGAGGAGCACAACTGTGCTTAATGCAAATGACCTTCTTCTTGGTATGGCCACATGTGCCTCTGTTTCCCAGTATACTGGTACTCCTATTACCAACTTAGCCAAGATGGAAGGCTAAATCGGCCATGACTTGGGTTTGAACTCATGAGCCGTAGACCTTTTTGAGGTTCAGCGCTCACCTCCGTATCATCGAGGCGGACTATAACTATCCACCCAGGATTGTCCTGTGACAAAAGGAGCATCAAAGCTTTATAGAGAACATGCAGTGTAGAGAAAAGAAAATGGTTCTCTTTGCCAAGTCCTGCATCTTGAACAAACCATTTGGCATTCTAGGAAGTTTGTTTGATGATGACAGCTGGAGTTTTGCGCTTTATTGTGACCTTATTCACCAGATGATCCCATTTTAATATATTTGTAATTTTCACTATTGTTGAGCTACGTGGGGTGTAGCAGAACATTGCCCTTCTTAGCTCAGAAACCTCTCATTTGAATTCCAATGCTGGTCGATTTGGTTTCTTATCCCACTGCTACAGAATGATTATATATGTAATTACCCTAGCTCACCGTACCTACCCCATGTCCCTCGACACTTGCTAGTAAGAAAGCTCGGGTTCATGTGCGCACACGATATCAGCACCTGCTGCCAAGGTGCCACCTTAAAGCACGGACATTTCAAATTCAGTGGAGGCTAGTAGGGAATGGTGGATGGCGGGGGGGTAATGAAAATATTTTTTTAAAACTCACTTATTTTTTCCACCAGCCACATCTCTCCTCCACTTCTCTGCTCTTCTTGACCCTAGTCCGGAAGAAGCTGTAAGAAGCACCTGGGCACACGGGCTCCCCTGAACCAATCACAACACTGCAAGGCACCGTCGTGATAGGTCTGAGCGTTGTGGATCGGCGCTCAGATCGGGACAGGGAGCCTGTGCATATTCCCTACCAGGCTGTCCATTACAGCCTGGTGGGGAATATGCAAAGTGCGCATGACTGCTTGGCCAGCCAAAACGGCCGGCCAAATAGTCATGCACACTTAATTTGCATAGTCCACTCCTCCTGCCTGAGCAACCAGCCCCGCCCCATCCTAACCCAGCCCTGCAGCAACCAAAAATAAAATGATAATAACGTTCAGTTATTATCATTTTATTTTTCCCTATTTCACTGCTCTAAAAGCAGTGGGGCGACGTTCCTGCGCCTTTGCGGAGGAGCCGCCACTGTTCAAATAGGAATCACAGTAACAGTGCACCACAAATAATAACAATTTAAACAGATTTCAAAATAAAGTTTCAAGATATATTCTTCTTTTTATTCTTTTTTGTTCTTGTAAAAATATATGTCGCCCATGTTTACAACAGATACAGCCAATGTGTTTCATCCATAGCAATAGACTTCTTCAGGGCAAACTGGTATACAAAGCTCATTTCCTCATATGAGTTTCATAAGTGCGAAAACGGTCATCCTCCGACAAACATGTCAGTGTGGATCAATAAATCGTCGATCCCCAATGATAAGAGACGACGGGGCAGGCGGAAGCGTCCTCAGGCACTAAAGTAACATCATTTGGAGAAACTTTTTCATCCAACTGGAATATGTTGTTGAATATCAAAGAAGGGGGGTCCATCCACCCCACTATGGCACTAGAATCGGTGCTGTAGACCATATAGGTCCAACCTCCGGTCTCCGTGTACCGGATTCAATGAAGTTCATGAAGAGAATGACCATTGTCGCGCTTATGAAACTCAAATGAGGAAATGAGCTTTGTATACCACTTTGCCCTGAAGAAGTTCATTGCTATGGACAAAACCGTTGGCTGTTTGTGCTGTAAAACATTGGCAACATATATTTTGACAAGAACAAAAAAGAATAAAAAGAAGAATTTCATATATCTTGAAACTTTATTTGGAAATTTGTCTAAATTGTTATTATTTGTGGTGCACTGTTACTGTGTTTCTAACTACAGACAGACATATATTCACATCCAAGCTTTATGTAATGACGTGGCCGTGTACATTCCAGCAAGCAAACATGTATCACACGTGGAATTGTTAAGCCATGTTAACTTGTTCGTTATGTCACGATACGTGTATTTTTTATAGTGACTAATCTTGTTTTACCGCCATTGCATTAGTGGCGGGAGTGTCATTGTAGTATGTATTTCATCATAAGATCCCCACACGGAAAGATACTGTGTACGCATTTGTTCTTTTGAAACTCCTGATGGCTGCACTCAAAGGAATAAATAACCAAATGTCAGGATTTCTAGCTGTTTTTGGGCGGAGTGCTGCTTTATGCCATAAGAGTACAAGTACTATAGTTGATAAATCGCGCGGAAAGCTCAGGCGATCTAAAACTGTTATTCTGCCTTAAGCAGTGTAACAAACACTGGTGCCAACTTTCTAGAAATCTCATTTCAAGACTCGACCTGCAAATTGCGTGCTTTGTTTGCAATGCTCTCCCCAGCCAGTTCATCATTTTTGAAAATAAACTTCCAGTGCACGGAAGCTCCCTTCTGCATGTGTCAACAAAACAGCTGTGGGACTTTGGACGTCCAAGTCTGAATTAAGAGCGCTGATCAATCCCTCCATCTCAGATATCAGAAGAGATTGCAGGTTTCTAGTGAAGCAAATGCAAGCATTTCATGGTTTTCTAGTGCCACACAATGGAGAAAACATGCAGTATCACGGATTCGTGTTTACGCAGTGCAGCCTGGTATGACTTTCTGTCATAGGATTGACAGCGCGATTGAATCCTGTCGTCTGAAACCACCAATGCGACGCGTTTCTACAGTTATTTTAGAATGTGCATATTTATTGAAAAAGAAGACATTTTATTTTAAAGGTGGTGTACACTGTAGATGCATTTTAAAAGCGACGTACAGGCAATTTATAAAACATAATGGATTAATAAATGCAAATTATTCAAATTATAGAGATTGGATTAATATCTCACTAGAGGTGGAAGTTCAGTGACTAACAGTGTTTAAAGAAGATGCGATTCCGGCATGGGTTTATTATCTCCAGCACCAACGTGACGAACATAGTTTTGGACCTTGGTGGGCCAGGGGAATTAATCATGTTGTATTTATTTATTATGGGGCATTTGAGCTGTTCTGATGCTTAGTAGTTTGAGTTCTAGAATTCTTTCTCTGAACATATGTTATGTTCCAAATTGTGGATTGTGGCCGTTATAGATTGGCTTTTTTACTACCAGGCGGACGACGGCAAGAATAAACTCTGGAAAATACTCACTTATAACTTTCTTCTAATTGACAACGAGCAGGAGCACAGGAGCGGATCAATATCCTGCTCTATCTTCCTATTCTTCAAAGCACATTGACCAGGAGTCCTTGGTCCCACATGTGCAGAATCCGTCGAGAACTCGAATCCAACTTCAAATCCAGTTTGGTGTAAACAACCACATGGCTCAATCTACTGAGTCCAATTGAGTATCCGTATCAGGGGGTAGCAGCATCAATGAAGCGTGGATGTAAGGGGCACTGCCCATTATTGTGTTGGCCCAGGGCTGTGCTAGAAGAACAGAGCTTAGACTCTGGTCACACAGGTACTACCACCATTATTTACATATTTCTAATGGTGATTTTTAGGTACGGCTTTGAGTTAGCTTAGCCTGCCTGCCAGAGCTCTTGGAAGCAATTATATGCAAATGGGTTTTGGGGCAGCCCACCACACTTATTGATTGCTTGAAGTATCATTCACACTTTGGATCACCCACAGGTAGCAGCTATTTGAGGGGCAATGAGTCAATCCCCTCCAGCTGTCGCTTTCTTAGGTTGCTTAGGTGTCAGTCATATTTTGGGTCAACCAAAAGGATAGCCATTATGGGGCATATTTAGAAGCCCCTTGTGCCGCTGGTGCGTCAATTTTTGTGACGCACTGGCAGCGCAATTTGTTGCCCAATATTTACAAGGACACGTAAAGCCACCCTGCGTGGCTTTTTGTGTCTTTGTATATACAGACCCTTTTCATGCAGCACTTTGCATAAAAAGGGCGTTCCATGGGTATTGCTGTGGATGTTCCCATGCAACACCCATGGATTCTGCCACATTCCCAGATTTACGAGAAATCATAATCCTGGGAATTTGTCAGAATGCTACGCCTCCCCAGGGGAGGTGTTGGGAGGCGCAACGAGGAGAAATGTTTTCATTTCTCCTCGCTTTTTCCTCTTCCTATGCGTGCTGCTAGAGAAAGAGGAAAACACCTCTCGTGAATGTTTTTGTGCAGGAAGGTACACCTTCCTGCACAAAAAAGATCATCCCTGCAACGCAGGCACCCTTGCACCATGGTGCAAAGGTGCCTGCATCGGCGCATGGCAGGCAATTGGGTGCCAGCGCAGGGGAGAGATCTGGCATATCGTTGTAGATATGACACATTCCTGTGCTTTGAAAGTGGCTCATTGTGGCACAGCAAAATGGCTTGTGGCACCGCGCTAAGTCACTTTCTCGTAAATAAAGCACCATGTGTTTGAAAAGTCTGGAATTGTGAGTGCTGGAATTCTGCCTACTTACCGGTCTTAGACTTAAAATGTGTTGGTTATTTATATTTCGCACCTGGAAGGAGCAGGCACCAAAAGGCAAAGGAGTTAATCTCCAGTCACTACCATGAGCCAAATACATCGACTGTCCAGGAAGCTGGTAGATTGTTCATTTCACGAATGAGGCTGGAGCAGCTCATCCCCAAACATGGAGGGTGACAGGCGCATCATTTGCGGTGCTTATCTGTGGTTCTTTCTGCACCTCGAAAAATCTGTTCTGTACTTGTATACTTTATACTTCCTGCATCAGTTCTAAACATTGTTCGAGAAACATATAAAGCCCAGGCAGATGGCTTATGGATTTAAGATTAAGACCAAGATAAGAGCCTCTGTTCTGCTAGGAACCTTAGCATAAACATGGGTGGCATGACTGCCTCCCTACTTTAGTTACTGATGTTTATCTCCTGCAATAGGGACAGGCAACACTGGATCTCCAAGGACCATGATACCTCAAACTCCAGATACTACTCTACATACGAGGTCAGTATAAAGCATGCTGCAGCTCTGCCCCGAAGAATACTCTTGCTGGGCCCAGCCTCCTTGTGCACAATCAACACAGACTAAAGAGGTGCAAACCTTCTGGAAACTTCTGCTGGTGAAGGGACATGGCTAACTCACTTTTTCTCTGAACCACCTATTTTTAGGTACCTAGTTACTCTTTGTTGCTGCCCGCTGGGACCTTGCATCAGAGAATATCACCGTGTTGGACATTTTGAAGCTGTACCATACATGCGATTACATTTTAGTTTCTCTTACTGGCAACAATGACTTAACTGTGCAATGCTTATCAGAGACATTGATTACACATCTTTAATGTGGTTTCACTGTAGTACTTTGTGATGACAGATGTTCAGATGCCTCTTTTATTCTATGTTATTAACTAAAAATACACTTCTTAGTTATGTAATTCCTTGTGCATCTATATTGAACAAATGAAGAGACAAGGGATCACTTTTTCATGACCAAACCATGTTTGGACTTCGCACTGACATGGGTGGAACTGACGAATTCTGTTTTTGTTTCCTGTTTTTGTACCCCTAACGAATTGGGGCAAAGGTTCCTGGGGATATCTGTACCCTCATTGGGCATTTTCAAGATGTCTTAAGTCTTCGACCACACTAAACGTGGGCTCTGGGGGCTGGGGGTGTCTGTCAGAGGAAGGGACATCTATTATGGAGCTCCAAGAGACCTCCCTAACACTACAATCCAGCCCCAATAACCTCAGGGACAGAAGTCTGGTAAAACAATTGCTAAGTTAATCAGCAACCAGACAGTGGATACACAAGAATTGTTTTGGCATCTTGTTTCCTTCCTTTGTTATGCACCCACAAATGCCATAACAAAAACTCCAGCAGCCCTGTCAAGCAAATCTTGACACTCTAGCAGGATCTGATGCTGTGATGTCAACAAGAGGGGCGCTGTGATGGAAGCCGGTCAAGCATGAGTGATAAAGAAGGGTACAGGCCTGGGTGTTAGCTACATCTGCTTCTGACAGGGTAGGCCTCTTTGAAGTTATTCAAGTCCGTGGGCGCAGCCCACAAGCCATTATGTCAAGGACACAACAGCACCTCCTCACTCCTCATGCCTTTTGTCCTTGTCCTGGGAACAAGATCAGACCTCACTCACCCCTAATGAAATGCTAATCACTGATTGGCAGAAGGGCAACAGCACAAGGTAGATTTAGCTTTGAGGGACTTCAGGCAGGGCACATATATGTTTCTAAAAGTCATTGTTCCAAAATATTTATTACAAATCCGAATTACCTAGTGAATTAGGCCTGTAATAAATATTTCAAAAAGTCTACAGATTAAATATGTAGCAAGTCGGACATAGGTAATATTATATTTAATATTGTATCCTATTGTGTACTGTTTGTATTGTTCATTTTGTACGTAATTCATATCTGTGGTAACCACTGATTACACCCACTGTCATAACTTACGTTAAATGGAGACAGGATTAATTTTCTCCTGCAAAGAGATTTGAAAGTTAATGAATCTAGGGTGAACCACTGTACAAAATATACTTTAAAGAAAGGCCAGCATGAATTTCCATTTAAGTCAACTGAGCCCCCTGTCCCGCTGCTGAGCACAAGCACAGAGTGAGCAACTGACACGTCCAGTCACTAGAAAGGTAGCAACATTTGCTCAATGAGGCTTCAGAGCTTTCTATACTGTGTCATGCATCAGCATCAATTGTCCTTGCATCATGCACCAGAACCCATGATGGTGTAAGTTCCCAATGAGAAGCACCGAGAGCTCTTTAATGACAAGCATAAAAATCCCAGAGAGCCTTGTCCATAAATCAGTGCTTCCTTATCCAAATTAGACTTTCCAGACTTACATCTGCTCACAAGCTGCAAGTAATAATCTGACCCCTTTACTTAGAAAAATTACCCACTGTCGCCTAGTGAACGCATCTTTTCAATTAAGAAGGTATGGCAGTGGTGGCTCCTCTAAATGGGCTCAGATGCGAGCCCCCCATTGTTTTCTGGTTCATTTGTTCTTATTAGACCAAGACTGAATAATAGTATTTTATTCACTCTTGGTATAATAAAAATGCTGACCTCCTTCAGTCTGGCAACAGTCTTTATCTGATGTCAGATGCCAGCCTTCAGAGACAGATTACCAGGGCTGGAGGAATTTCATCACTGGCCCTGGGGCCGTGGCACACCTCTGTGCCTCCCTCATTTGTGACATGCTAAGCATCACAGATAAAGATAGGTATGGGCACTGCAGGCTTAGCCCTGCAGGACCAGTGGCTACACACCTATCAGCCTTTTACTCCACCCTTTCCCAAATTGTCATAATTGGGAAAGGATGAGGTGAAAGAGCAGAGACTAAAAGTTCAAATCTGCAACTTGGCAGGTTCGAGGTTTTAGTTACATGCCTCAGTGCCAGAAGCTGAAAGCAGCAAAAGTCCAAACGGGACCTGCAGCAAGGTATGAAAAAAAAAATGATTCAGGCTAGGATAGTCAGTGAGATTGAATGAATCAGAATAAGAATGATTTACTGAGAATGAGTGAAAATGATTGGGGCTAAGTGAGATTGAGAATGACTGAGACTGAGTGAGTCAAGTCTGAGTGATCAGAGAATGAGTGAGCCTGAGTGAGTCAGGGAATGGGTGAGACGGAGTGAGTCAGAATGAGTGGGACTAAGTGGAAACAAGTGAGACTGAGTGAGACTAGGGAGTCAGTGAGATTGAGTGATCAGTGAGTCAGAGTGAGATTTAGTTAGACTGAGTGAAACTAAGTGAGTGAGTCAGAGTAAGAATAAGACCGAGTGAGAGTGGGACTTAGTGAGTCCCCCCAAAGTCACTAAAAACTGAGACTCGCTCACTGGAATTTGAGCCGAAGGCTATGCCTCACCGCTTTTAAAGGTCACCAACCGCCACTGGAATACGGCTATAAGAAATAAGACTGTCTAATGATTTTTACTCAACATGAATGTAAGTGCATAATACCAGTAATGTAACAGTCATTGTTTCAACAGATAAAAGTGTGATAGTGTTTTTTGTGCACCTCAGTTTGTCTATATCTTTGGAATAGTGAAAGGAATATGTTTTTTTTCTTAACTCACAAGAGGAACTTTCGGTGAGACAGTAAAGGTTCTTCATACATACCTCAAACTTGACACAATGTAATCTTGACATATTATATTGCCATGCCACATGTAAGATAACTTTGCTTAAAAAAAGAAATATTAAATCAGATGAGATCATCATAGTTTGTGAGCAATCACGTTACAGCCTCTGTTACAGTATTTCAATGATTAAAGGCGTCATTATGAGTGCCATGTAAAATTTTGATATGTTCTGCAACTTCTCTTACCATACATAAAGGATTTAGGAGTTGTGGTTATTTTATCACACCTCTTAAATATCAGGTTTGAAAAAATACATATCCTCCTCGATAAATCCAGAAGGTAAATTCTTCCAAAATATGCCAGGGAAAATATGCCTGTAAAATACAGAGACAGGCAGATTTTGGTGCAGTAAGAACCAAAACCAGATTGTACCCCTCCTTTTTGGGGCAGAACTTATAATGAATGACAATTAACACAAACAATAAAATTCAAACACCTAGGTGTCATATTTTATTATGTGCAAGAATTATTACAGTGTTCGACTTGGCCATCTGCAGGGTCACACCCAAATGTATTACCTTCACCACTCCTGTCTTCTGAACCCGTTTTTGTTTCCCATAAAGACTCTGTGCAATTTACCACTTCAAAGTGCACACAGCTCACACACACAGAAACATGACACTAGTCTTTTGTCACCCCAGACTTCTTGCAGCCTTGACAAGGGAAGGGATGAACTTTCCAGAACCAGATGTGGGGGGTAGCCTACGAGATGCTCCCACTTCAAAGGCTGGCATCAAGTATAAACTCTGCAGTACACTCCTGGACCTGTGGCAGACTTCAGAAGGACTGCCTTGGACACCCAGAGGACTGCCATGCTGCTTGAGGGCTGCCTTATACCTCAGAGGACTGGCCTGCTGTTTGAAGCTTGTCTTGTCCCCCCAGAGAACTGCCCTGCTGCTTGAGGCCTGCCTTGCTTCTTGAACCCAGGAATATCAGAGTGACTCCAAGGGCCTGTTGGCTGGACTCCTGTATTAAGCTCCAGAGATCTTGAACCCTGCACCTGGCCTCTGCTGGAGCGAGTCCTAACCCCCAAGCTTTGCTCCCTAAGTATTGCACTCTTGGTTGTGGTGTTAAAAGTGCTGCTCCTCCCTAACCTCAAAAGTTGGGAATTCCACCAAAAAATGGTCTGAGAACAGACAGCAGATTGGGACCTAACTGATTGCTGAACTGCTCAAGGTGCATCGCCAGTTGGCCTGGCTCCATGGTAGCTCCCACTACATTATTCTTCACTGCAACAGCAAATCCTGTTCAGTGGGACCTCTAGGCAAAGGTATCTGGTCGCGTCAAGCCCTCATTGGCTACAGCCTGCAGATTCGTCCTGCTGGAAATTTTTGACTTCCAAAAAAAGTGAGAAAGATCCGAGGTAGTAATACTAACCGGGACTTCACCCAGCAGCTCTCCGATGATGACCCCTCTTCCTCAGACACCGCCGGCTGCCTTGCCCCGCTGAATATTACCTTCTCGTGAACTTTTCTTCAAAATTTCTTCTAAGTCTGAAGGTAAGCTAAGACCTGGCCCAATCCATGCTCAATTAGGGATGGTCTTAACTGTTGACTTTGCCCCAGTCTCATGTTACCAGATACCCGTGATTGCCGCTGTGATCTTTTAGGTGCTAATTTTCACTTTAAACTTTTAAAATTCATAACTCCAGTTCTACTGATTGGATTTATTTTGTTTTGGTGTCATACATTAGAATTTTCTCTATTTTTCTAAATTGGTTTGGGATTTTTCTTATGTTGTGTTTTGCACAAATGCTTTACACATTGCCTCTAAATTAGGCCTGACTGCTTTTGTGCCAAGCTGCCAGAGTCTTAAGCATAGATTAATTAAGTGACTTTTGTGATTCACCCTGACAAGGATTATGGTTGTTGCTTGAGAAGGGTTATCACCCACCTCAACTAATAACCCAATTTCGTACAGGCCCCAAAGCCCATCTGCGCCTTTCTCAGAGGAATTCAGTCTAGGACCCACTCCTAGTATATGGACGCCCTTGACACATGTAGGAGGACAGAGAGCAAAACCTGCTGGGCATCGAGCTTGTCTATCAAAGACGTGCCTTGGAATTATTTATTTTTGTTGTTTGCTTATGTTTCTGCTCTACTTGTTGTTTCTGAACGCAGCTTTGTGCATGCCATAACATATTTTAACACACTCTGTATTATCATTATGAATATAATTTGTCTCAAATACAATGTTTTGGTTCAGAGACTACAGAACGACTTATCTCTCCCTAAGGTTGGTTGCATTCGTAATCAATCATATTTTACAAACATTTCACAATGAACATTTGTTACGTTTTAATTTGAATTGAGGACATTTCCAAAAGATTACACGCTTCCAAGAAAGTCTCATAGTGATCCAATACTTTATTCTACTTTGCACTATAAATTATAAAACGTCAGTTAATGTGTTAGAAAAAAATCCTAGCCAAAAGTGTTTTGTTGTTGTTGAATATACGGCATACTTTCTTCTTCTACGGCATTAAACATTCCCCTGTTAAAAACAGCACCTAACGTGACTAAACCGCATGTGGCAAGAATATGCCTAAAGAAAATAAGTGATTTTATCTTATGGACATGTCTTAGCAAATTGGCGTTCTAGATAGCTCGTGTATAAGAGCCAAGGGGAGAGTGCGCCCAAGAAACCGAAACATCACGATATTTGGATAAAGCCTCAGGAGAAGCCAGGTAGGTGTGACGTGTGTGTATACCACCTATTATTGCAACCCAGAATGCCGATAAGACATTGGATAGAATGCTGTGCAGAATGGTGTTGATTGGATGTAGAACAGACTATTGGAAGCTTTGGTGTGTGGATCCCACTAATTGCTACTACACCAAAGACTGGTATCTATAATATTGGAATCCTACAAACTCATCCACAATCTTAAATCGGCATTATTAATGCATCTCTTTTCTCACTCCTATGGTTCGAACGTGGGGTATCTAACAGCAGGGACTTTTGCCCTCCCTCAAAGGGGGCTTTTGCAAGATCTAGGAACTTCCATCCAAGCATTCTTACCGATCTTCAATCGAAGGAGAAAAGCAAGCAAATGAACCACTCAGCAGCTTTGCTACATAAATCAATGACTGACTGACTGACTCACTTACTCATTCTGTCACCATTAAAATGATATCCAAACAAGCAGTATGTAGATGTGTTGTAGTTACTGTCAGATTCCAGTAAGCTTCCATCTCACTACCCTTTGCTGTATCTCGAAAGGTCACCCTTGGTCACCCTTGAGATTTCTTTTAGAGGGATGTGCTTCATGCAATATTTCAATTATTTGTTGCCGTAACTGGGTTCCAGATTTACTAAAATTTAAGGAAATGCAGGGCAGCAACCAAAGCTGCTGCACGGTATTGCATCAAATGTAGAGAGAAAGACTGCACCATATCTACCAACATTAGTGCATTTTGTATCTTCCCAAACACCAGCACACTTTTTGCTGTCATCTGCTAACACAGAGCTTTGCTCCATAGTGCAAGGGTATAAGAAATTGGATTATTTTTTGGGGTAGCCCACCTCAAAGAATAATCTCAATTCTTCTCAGGATGAATCCTTGAAGTTGCTAAATAAACCTGAGTGCAGCTTCCTGCTATCTATGGCACATAGCAGGCAGGCTTAATTTAGGGCAATGTGTAAAGTATTTATACATTACCAAAACAGTAGAAAAGTAAAAACTGCAAGCAATAACAATTCCAAACCAAATCTGAAACACACAGTAAAACTTAATAAACAAAATGGCACCAAAACAACAAAAATCCAGTTAAGCGCACCTGAAATAGGAAGTTTTAAGTCGGAATAGTGCCCAAAAGCGTAAGTGGCAATGATCGTCTATGGTCGCGGTAGACAGTGACCTAGGGGCAATTTCAGGCAGACCACGATGGTGTGCGGCTCGAATATATGAACCAAGTTCGTCTTGGTCAAAGATTTTACCTTCTGATTAGGGTCTGATTTAGAGTTTGGTGGACCGCACACTCTGTCATAAACGTGACGGAGATCCCGTCTGCCGTATTAGAAGTGCCACAGGATATATTGCCCTTATAATATGGCGGATGATATATCTATCACATTTATGATGGAGTATCCTGTCAGCCGAAGTTTAAATCAGGCCCTTAGTCTTTTAAGTCTCAACTTTTCGGGGTTTTTCTGGAAAAGCTCCTCCCTGTCACTTCTCAGGCTCCCAGGACCTGAGGGGCAGCACTTACAGGTCTGCACTCGCTCCAGCAGAGACCACCAGCAAGGCCCAGCCCAGGATCAGTTGCCACTGGTTAGCTGGGCTCTCCAAGAAAACGGCCTCTTGTAGCTTGTTGTGTTCCGGTAGCTACACAGGAGGTCAGCCAACTGCCCCTTGGAGTCCACTTCTTAGACCTAGTACGTGAGGGAGCAGGTCCTGTCCTTCAGAGTTCCTCTCAGGTCAAAGACAGCAGGGCCAGTCCTCCTCTGTTCTGCTGCAGGTTCAGAAAGAGTTCTGTCCAAGTGCCTTGGGGTGCCATTTTTATGCATGGCATGAGCTAGTGGGTGAGGGTGACTCCTGGGCACTCCCAAACCAATCACGTTAAAGTTATCAGAGGCAACCTTACCCACTTTTTCAGTAGTTTCTGTTTACCTTAGTGCTAACAGTCTCAAAATGCGGTGTCAAGGTAGTTTCAAGATGGCAAAAGTCTTCTGCAACACTAAACTTGGACTTTGTTGGTGTGTAGGTGAGTGCACTATGGTCCTCACACTAGTGTCCACCCACATCTAACACTAAAATCTAACTTGAAGCAGGTTCTGTACTCAAAATAACCCAGAGATAGACGTCTCGTAGGATGAAAGCAGGGTTCTTCAGCAATCTAGCAGGTTTCTTACAATAATTCTCCTGACATCCTGTTCTCTCCCTTTTAATTGTGCAAGAGTGTTACATGTCACTCAACAGATTTATCAGGTGGGATTTGACACTGGGATGTCAACAGAATGCCGATCTCTACCCACTCAGATCAGCAGATTGTATGCTCCTGAAGGAATTTTACACCTCTTCCCTGGCTGAGTTCCGGCTTGGAATTGATGTAAAGTTAATGCAAATTAGCCTTTTGGAACTCCAGGCACGAAAAAAATAAACTTTAAAAAAAAAGTTAATTGCCCTTAATATTTTATGTTATTAAACTCTTACTGCACCATTCAATTGGATTTTTAATAGTGGTTTTATCATTTTTCTAGCTCGACCCTTTCCCAAATTATCAATTAGAGTGTTTTAACCTGCACTGTGGCTTTCTACCAAGGACAGCTAGGTCTGCCACAGAAAATAGATTTTGAGCCTTGTCACTATAGGGACATGGTAATAATAATTTTTTAACAGTCCCAGTTTTAAATATCATGCACTCTGCCTTGTTGGCTGCAAGGCTTACATAAGGGTGACTCAGAAATATATCAAAGTGAGATCTTTACGTCTTGTAAAAAGGGTTATTTTGACAGGCATCACTGCAGGTTTTACACTGAAGCAGACAGGCTACACAGAGTAGGTCTGAAGCCATATTTACACTGCCACTATGGTGGATGGCACTAGAGGCATTTAACTTCCAGGCCCTGGGTGCGCTTTCTACACTATATGCTAGGGGCTTACATGAAAGTTAAATGTGCCAGTCATGCATAAGCAAATTGAACCATGAATACAGGGGAATCCAGGCAATTTACTCCTAGTTAGTGGAGGTAAAGTGCATAGAGGTCTAAAGACAGCAGAAAAAGGCAAAACATTTGGGATGACGGCGCAGAAATTGCATATTTCCTACAAAGGGTGTGTGCATTCTCACTCTTCCATTACAAAGACTATCCTTTAAGGCTTTTAAAATACATCACATATGCAAAGTTGGAATAACAAGGAGAAATGAAAACATTTCTCCTCATTACACCTTCTTCAATGATGTGTATGGTTGTTGCACACATTTGTGTCTGAGAATGTTAGTAGTTAGAGATTTGCTTCAACACCCATGGGCAGATGCATGAAAATGCCTATTAATCTGGCCAGTCAAACTTTCAAAGTTCTCGTGCAGCAGCTCATCACCAGAAGTGCCCCCTGCTTGTGTACACACCTTCATACATAAACACTCGCAACCCCATGTTCACTGTACTCAGGCAAGGTTTCATCGTACTCTTACAGAAGGGCAAACATGGGGGTGCCCCTCCCCCACGTGACCTCCTCTCTCCTGCCACTGTTCTTGGGTATGTAAGCATTGTAATTCTTTCATGCCTCTACACATACTACCTCGGGCACCGCATTTGCACATGGATCTCTCATATATGTACAAGATTTGTTTTATTTTCCTCCACTTTACTGTGCTGAAACTTGCTTGTTGGTCTGCGCAGAAGACACCCGGAGGAGACCACCACAGTGACTTACATTTTGGCCGCGCGCTGCCAACGCTTAAAGTGTTTCAGCTTTGGCGCTGGTCACTTAATCTCCCCATCCCGTTCAAAGACAAAGATAAAATATGAAATTATTCAGACGATGTTTTACAGCTTCTTTGTTTTCCGTAAATGGTTGTTCTGTTGTTACTAAATAGTTGCTATAAGTAACTTACAATGTCCCGACCCAACCAGCTCTTCCCAAAAACATTGTTTGCCACCTCCCGGACTCTCTCCCAATATTATTTGCTTTCCAACAAATATTTATTTGCTTTAGACTTTACATGTGCTTAACTATTTAATAAGTAACTGACTCTGACCAAACTGTACCAGCCTTGTAAAATAAAAACACATGTTTGGTACTGTGTTTACCGTACCGGTTAATGCATTTAATTAATTTTCCATAAACCATAACGTATGGCTCCTATATTTTTTTTTTTTGAAAGGGATTTAATTAACTTTGCTAATATGCATTACACAAATATTTTAACATATTTCCCTAGTATGCATTTAACAAATAACCTGCTGTATCCCAACCCTACCAGCCCTTCTAAAAAATACTCTTTCACACCAAACACCTCCAGTTTTGCGGTTGTTTCATAAACAAGCATTTGCAATGCAATAGGTCTCGCATTTTCGAAACTTTGACCTAATGGTATTGTAAACGACAATGCCTTTTATTATTGCAAGTTTTTTAAGCACATAAAGAAAAGGCATTGCTTTTTACAATGCCATTAGCTCAAAATCTCGCAATTGCGAGACCTATTGCATTGCAAATGCTTGTTTCCTCTTTCTATGTGTGTGTGAATATAGCCTATGGAGAGATGTCAAGGCCGTTTTGGATAACTCTGCAGCATGAGGAACTTTCCCTCATGATATAGATACCCCAGAGTAGTAATTCCGGCCTTAGCTTGCATCCGGATAATCCCAGGTTCTCTCTTAAGAGGGAGGATAGGATTGCCGGTAAATACAAACTGGTTTATCCTAAATGGATACTCGATGTCTTTCACGCTATACAAGCAAAGGACAAAGTGATCACCTCACCCCTAGGTCTTGGGCGTCCTTTTGGTAGGAGGGATCCTAACTGAACCCCATCAGTTAAGTCTCTTTCCAGGGTAAGCTAGGGCATTCGCCTATCCGGATGGTACCAGTACCAGCCATAATGTGCCTGAGCTACCAGGCAATAACAGGGTAAGTTAGTACCCTCAAATCCCCCTCTGTTGTATGGTAACGTTAGGTTGTCCCATTGTACTCTGGGCGTCTTATTCGCCCAATTGAGCAGGATCTGCAGGATTTGTGTGCTGTGGAAAGGGATTCATTGAAGGGGATCGGTATATTGGTAAACAGATATGAAAATTTAGGCACAGTGATCATTATAATGAGAGCAATCTGAGCCACAATGGACAGAGGCAGCCGCTGCCATGGTTTCATCCAATGGGAGAGCCAGTGAACCGCTTGCCCATAATTTATGTGGGCCATAGTCTCAAGATCTCGGTGTAAGTGTAAACGTAAGTATTTAACTGAGTCATCTGAACATGAGATGTGGAAATTTAACGCCTCTCTGATTGTAGAGTCAGTGAGTGGGAGCAGTTCAGTTTATGTAGTTTTTGTCCAATTTATGTCAATTCCAAAGAGACCACTGAATCTTATCACTTCTCTGATCAGTGAAGCAAGGTTACTCCAGAATATTAATTTAATGGTGAGCTTGTTCTGCCTTTGCACTTGCACTAGACTTTATAGACTTGCAAGCTGGCTGATGTGTCAAGTATTTTTCTGCTGCTTAAACTAAACAAGACACTTTATCCATATATTGTTCCTTTCTTGTTCAAGGAAGCAGGTTAAGATAATTTTATTGTGTTTTCGATCGAGGAGTGTGTTGTTCGATAAAGCAAAAACAATTGACAGTTTTTCTTTGCTGCAATAACCTCTGCATGTGTTTACTCTCAATGCAGTTGTAATTTCTTCAGGGAATCAATATTCTCTTGTGCACAATGAATGGGCTATTTCAGACACACTTTGCCAAAAGAAAAGAGATATTTATTCCATCATACATCTAGGCACATGCCAATTGGTTTATACAGATGGTAATTAAAGCTTTGCTGGTAATACAAAGCACTTGAAACTGCTTCAAGTCACCCTAATGTTGGACAGTGGCAAAACCATTAAAAGGAACATTTGCTTTTGCTGCCCAGCGTGTCTGTCTTTGCCCACACGAAAACCCAAAATGCAGTGTACTAAAATTGAACTGATGCTTGAACATGTATTTGAAAATTGCAATGAATACATTGTGAAACACTGTGAGTATTGTGGCATAGGGAAGGGAAAGTGGCATTTCCCCCTCATAGCGGCTCACAAGGATTCGTGCCAGTGCTTAGTGCTGATCATGCAATGAAAAGCAGTGAATGATTACGGGGTGGTTTCCAGCATTGACTGTGTGAGGGATAGCTGCAGGCATCACAAGGTAGGAACAAACTGCAGCCCCTTTCACAATTTGCCTTTTTTGACACCGCAATACAAGTACATTATGAAAGCAAACGCACTGAACGATGTCTGCTCTCTCGGGCAGGTCTCCGTCCTAGCTTTTGCAAATGTTCACAAAAACTTACAAAATAATTTTACCACAGTTCTGTGACTCCTTGTAAAAAGACTTTTAGGGGAGTGCTGGATTACTCCATCAAGAATAATGAATGCAAAGATGTGAACACGTCAGTGGTCGCAGCACAACTCCATGGAGCTATTTGCTTAACATCAGAAAGTATAAAAATGTCTATCTATCTAGATAGCTAGCTATATTCACCGAAAAAAACAAAAGTTACAAGGACGTTATAGTTAGGCACAGATTTCACTCACACAAAACCATTGAAATTCAGCAGTTATAGTTAGCTGAGCTAACTACAACTTATGGCCCCGCGATGCACTGCTTATGACTTCAGATATTCCATCACTCATGACATGGTCAGTGACATCACTCATGACATCCCTGATGACATCTTAAATGACAGTACTGATAACATCACTGCTGACATCATCCAGTGAGAGTAAGTATTTTGTAAGAGTTTATGATTGTTAAACATATACTCTAAGGTACTACAAAAGTTAAAGTAGTATACTAGGTGTACTACTAATGAGTGATACTACTTCTAATGTATATTATGCGAGTGGCTGTGTGACTGTATGTATCCTTGTGCATATGAGTGTGTCAGTGGCTGAATGGGTATATAAGTGGGTGTGTGAGAAGCTGTGTGGGTAAGTGAGAGTCTGTGTGAGTGGCTGTATTGGTGAGTTAGTGGGTGTGTCAGTGGCTGTATTGGTGAGTTAGTGGGTGTGTCAGTGGCTGTATGGGTGGGTGAGTGGAGGTACAAGTGTCTCTATGAGTGGGTAAGTGGGTGTTTAGTGACTATGGGTGAGTGAGTGGGTGTCTGAATGGATGTATGAGTGAGTGACTGGGTGTATAAGTGGCTGTATGGGTGAGTGAGTGGCTGCTTGAGTGGGTGTTTGGTTAAGTGGGTTGGCGTGTAAGTGGCTGTATTAGAGAGTGAGTGTCTGTGTGAATGGCTGTATGGGTGAGTGCCTGTATGGATGTATGAATGGGTATGTAAGTGGTTGTGTGGGTGTGTGAGTGAGTGTGTGAGAGCTTGTATGGGTGAGTGGCTGTGTTGAGAGGCTGATTGGGTGAGTGAGTGGATGTCTGAATGACTTTGTAGGTAAATAAGTGGGTGTGTGAGTAGCTGTATGAGTGAGTGTGTGGTTATGTGATTGGCTGCATGGGTGAATGGCTGGTTGTATAAGTGGCTTTTTGGGTGAGTGAATGGTTGTGTGAGTGAGTGGGTGTGTGAGTGGGTGTATGAGTACTGGTATAGGTCTGTGAATGGGTATGTGAGTGGTTGCGCGGGTGTATGAGTGGGCATATGAGAGATTGTATGGGGGTGTGAGTTTGTGTGTGAGTGGTTCTGTGGATGATCAGTAATGTCATCAGTGATGTCATTTGAGATGTCATCAGTGAAGTCATCAGTGATGTCACTGACCATGTCATGAATGATGTAATATGTGAGGTCATAAGCAGTGCATTGCAGGGGCATAAGTTATAGTTAGCTCAGCTAAGTATAACTGCCAAATGTCACTGGTTTTGTACGAGTGAAATCTGAGCCTAACTATAACGTCCCTGTAACCTTTGGTTTTTTCAGTGAATTACTAAGGTTTTTTAAATGCTAATTCCTAACTATAACATCCCTGTAACCTTTGTTTTTTTCATTGAATTTCTATGGTTTTTTAAGTAGTAATTGCGCTTGCATAGTGGTGGAGAAAGGGGGTAGGCCTCTGACCAGCTTGAAGGACTCCCGCTGTGTAGGACTTACAAGAGGTACCAGGAGGACTTCTTGGCCCCAAAGGTCCCTCAGGAGTAAAGTGGACTTCAACCCCTCACCAGTAATGCACCAGGAGCCGCGTTTGCAGAGTGGTGGAGAAA
Source organism: Calotriton arnoldi (assembly GCA_963921515.1). Classification (NCBI taxonomy): domain Eukaryota; kingdom Metazoa; phylum Chordata; class Amphibia; order Caudata; family Salamandridae; genus Calotriton; species Calotriton arnoldi. The sequence goes on from CAWUFW010003562.1 coordinate 394,282, forward strand.
GGGGGCGTGGCCTCCGAAGACCTCTTAGCAATCCCGCAGTCCTTGGGGGGCAACTACCCCACCTGTTACTTCCAGTAAGTCTCACACAGCAGGATTGCTGAGAGGTTGTTGGAGGCCACGTCCCCTTTCTCCACCACTTTGCAAACATGCCTCCTGGAGCACTACTAATTTGGGGATGAAGTCCCCTTGGCTCTTGAGGGTCCTTGGAGGCCAACTACCCCTCCTGTTGCCTCTAGTAAACTCCACACAGCAGGATTGCTGAGAGGTTTTCAGTGGCCACCCCCCTTTATCCACCACTATGCAAATGCACCTCCTGGCACACTACTAGTTGGGGGATGAAGTTCCCTTGGCTCTTGAAGGTCGTTGGGGGCCAACTACCCCTCCTGTTACCTCCAGCATGTCCCACACAGCGGGATTTCTGAGAGGTTTTTGGTGGACACACCATCTTTCTCCACCACTCTGCAAACGCACCAACTGGTGCACTACTAGTTGGGAGATGAAGCCCCCTTGGCCCTTGAGGGTCCTTGGGGGCCAGCTACCCCTCCTGTTACCCCCAGTAAGACCCACACAGATGGATTGCTTAGAGGTGTCAGAGGCCATGCCCCCTTTCTCCACCACTCTGCAAAACACGTCTGCTGGCGCACTACTGGTTGAGGAAAGAAGTTCACTTTAGTCCTGAGGCCCATAGGAGTAAAGTGGAATTCATTCCACAACCAGCAGTGTGCCAAGAGGCACGTTTGCAGAGTGGTGGCGAAAGGAGGCATGGCTTCCGAAGACCTCTCGGCAATCCGGCTGAGTGGGACTTACTGGACGTAACAAGAGAGCTTGTTGGCACCCAAGAACTCGCTGGACCCAAAGGGACATAATACCCCTAACCGGCAGTGCGTCAGGAGGTGCGTTTGCACAGTAGTGGTGAAGAGGGCGTGGCCTCTGCCGACTTGCTGATGGGTTTTTTCTTTTTCTTTCTTTCCTTTTTTAAGGCAGCGGGGCTGCGTTGCCCCCCTTCCATGGGCCATTTTCAGCCCTGTGGACCCCATCACCCAGGGCCAGGCCTTCTTTCAATGGGTGAGGGGGGCTGCATGGCCGATTATGTCCCGGGGACCCTATGCCCTGGGGTGCTGCCTTTTCATTTTTTTTATTAAAAAATAAAGGGAGGGGGCAGCACAGCCCCCTCCTGGTCCTATTTTGGCCATCCCCTGGGACCATTGACATATGTAAGGGACTGTGGGGGGAGCATCAAGGCCCCCACGGTCCCTGCCAGCTCTCCGTGTCCTGAGGGAGGCGGCATTGATTTCACAGACAGGGAGCTGCTAAACGTACAGCTTCCTTTCTGTTAAATCAATTCTGCTCAGCTCTCAACAATCAAAAGCATTTTTAGTGTTTTCTTTGACTAGGTGGGAGTGGTAAAGCTCCTGCCAGGCCACAGCAAACAATCTATGTCCTTGGGGGTACCCTGTGACATAGCAGAGGTGGCCCTGTGTGGTAGCGGTCCCCAGGGCCATTAATGGCTCTTGGAGAGGGGCATGTGGCCCCCCTCCACCATTGATTTTAACCCTGTGGACATGGTCCTCGGGGCCTGAGGGGCCGCAACGGACCCCCTTCAATGTTCAGATTTTGTTCCAGGGAGTGGCGGTCCTCGGGGTATGTGGGGGGCCGTGCGGCCCCCTGCATTATTTATTTGACAAATCTGTACCCGGGGAGGTGGCGGTCCCTGGGACTTGCCGGTTTGTGCTGTAGTCGTGAAATGAAAAATCCCCACAGACATAACATGGGGAAAACACATTTTGGGGCCCCCCTTTTTTATCAGCCTCGCTTGACGGATCACCCTGAAACTTTCAACACAGCACCTGAACCAAAAAGGGGACGTTTTTTGAAAATGTCATGAAGATTCGTCAAGCGGCGCCAAAGTTATTGGCAAAACAAAAAAAGCTTTTCCTATGGAAACTTTGGTCCCAACTATAACTACCCACTGAAAAAAACAAAGGTTACAAGGATGTTATATTTAGGCTTACATTTCACTTATACAAAACCAGTGAAATTTGCAGTTATAGTTACATGAGCTAACTATGACTTGCGCCCCTGCAATGCACTGCTTATGACTTCACATATTACATCACTCATGAAATGGAAAGTGACATCACTGAAGACATCGCTGATGACATCTCAAATGACATCACTGATTACATCATCCACAGATCCACTCACATACCCATTCACACCCCTATACAACCTCACATACACACACTCCTACACAACCAGTCACAAACCCATTCACAGACTTATACAAGCACTCACACACCCACTCACTGATTTATAGAGCCACTCACATATCCTTTCACTCATACAGCTACTCACATAACCACAAACTCACCCATACAGCCACTTATGCATCCACTCAATCACCAATACAGTCACTCAAACATCCAGACATACAGACACACACCCATTCATACACCCATATAGCCACTCACACACTGAGTCAGTCACCCATACCGCTACCCACACACCTACTCACTCACCCTTACAGCCACATATATAGCCACTTACTCACTCATACAGTTACTCACACACCCACTCACTTACTTAATAGATACTAACACAAGAACTCACTCACCTAAACAGTCACTGACAAAAGTGCACACTCACCCATACATCCACTCTCACATTCACTCACCCACCCATACAATCACTCACACACCCACACACTCATTCATACACCACTTATGCACCCATTGGCTCACCCATACATCCACTCATACACTCTATCACTCACCTATACAACCTCCCACATACCCACTTACTCACCCATATACCACTGATACACCCACACAGCCGCACACACAGTCACTCACTCACCTATACAGCCACTCACACAATCACTCACTCACTTATACAACCACTCACATCCCCATAGAAACACTCAGACACCTACTCACACACGGATACACAGTCACAAAGCAACTCACATAATATGTGTTACAAATATTATTACTCTTTAGTAGTACACAAACTATGCTTGTTCAAGTTTTGTAATATCTTAGTATATATCTTTAACACTCAGAAATGTTTAGAAAACACTCACTGGACGATGTCAACAGTGATGTCATTTGAGATGTCATCAGTGATGTCATCAGTGAACTCACTGGCAATGTCATGAGTGATGTAGTGTGTGAGGTCATAAGCAGTGCATATAGTTAGCTCAGGTAACTATAACTGCTGAATTTTACTGGTTTTGAGCCTAAATATAATGGCCTGTAACCTTTGTTTTTTTCAGTGGATTTCTAAGGTTTTCTTTTAATTCTATTTCCTAACCACAACATCCCTGTAACCTTTGTTTTTTTCAGTGAATTTCGAGGGTTTTTCAAATTCTATTTCCCACCTGTAACCTTTAAAAATTAGTGTGTGAGTGAGTACAAGAGTGCCTCAGTGGGTGTGTCACTGAGTGTGTGAGTGTCTCAATGGGTGTGTGACTCGTGTGTGTCTGAGCGGGTCTAGGACGAACTGCATAAGTGTCTCACTGGATGTGTGAGTGGGTGTATCACTGTCTGAGTGATTCTCTGTTTGAGTAGATGTCTAAGTAGGTGCATGAGTGTCTGAGTGGGTCAGTGACTGGCTGCTTACGCTTTTTAGTAGATTTGGCACTTGAGAAAGACCTATAACATGCCAAGTGAAGCTTGCAGTGAGAGAGCACAGACAGAGTCTGCACTAGTAGCCATCACCCATGTTTGAACGACTATTTCTGTACATAGTTGACAAAATTGTGCCAGTACTTGCCTACATAGTTCAGAGAGTGTAGTAGTACACCGCATGCATAAATAGTTTCTGGTGAGTGACTGAATGTATAAGTGCTTCTTTAGCTGTCTCTGTAACTGAAAGACATGCCCTATGCTTTAGGAACATGTATGTCAATTGTTATAGGGATGGCATAAGCTATGTACTACTTGGCATAGAGGCCATCAAGTGCAAAAGTAACTTATTCAACTCAAAAGGGCATCTCTCAATCTTTTAAGCACAAAACATCATCCTTTATTGCATACCTACAGGATATCTTAGAAGCTTATTATGTGCACTAAAACATGGGTTTGATACTTGAGAAAGACCTACAACATGCCAGTGAAGCTTGGAGTAAGAATACACAGACAGGTTCTGCACTAATAGCCATCACCCATGATTCACAAACATTCTTTTGCTGAATGGTTTAGAAGGTTGTGTCAGTATTGTCCTATATATGTAAGTGAGTGTAGCAGTACACCTGTGTGTGTGCCATAGGATGTTTGAGTAAATGTGCTGGTATGTGACTGTGTGTTTTAGTAGCTCTATGAGTGTCTAACTGTGTATGTAAGTGGCTGCACAAATACTACAGTGCCTCTGTAAATCTTTGAATGTTTGACTGCAACTACCTTTGAGTCTGCTGCAGTCGTAAGTAGTTTCTAGTAAGTGACTGAATGTATATGTGCGTCTGTAGCTGTCTGATTAGATTGCAGAGATGGTATATGCTTTTGTAAACATGCATACAGTTGCTTTGCAGGTGCATACTCTATGTAATACTTCGCATAGGGGCCTACAAGTGCTCAAGTAACTTATTCAACTCAAAAGGACATATGTCAATCTCTTAAGCACAAAACAGCATTCTTTATGGCATATGTACAGCATATCTTAGAAGTGTGTTATGTGCAATAAAACATGGTTTTGACACTTCAGAAACACCAATAACATGCCAAGTGAAGCTTTCAGTGACAGTGCACAGCCAGGGTCTGCACTAGTAGCCATCACCCATTTTGAAATACTATTTCTCTGCATTGCTGAGAAGATTGTGTCATTACTTGCCTACACATCTGAGAGACTGTAGCAGTGCACCTCTATCAGTGCCATGAGACGTTTAAGTAAATGTGCCGGTATGTAACTGCCTGCTTTAATGCCTCTATGGCTGTCTAAATGTGTATGTAAGTGGCTGCACAAATACTTCAGTGCCTGTGTTAGGCAATACAGAGCTATGTAGGTGTGACTGCAACTACATTTGAGTCTGCTGCACGTATTATTAGTTTCTGATGAGTGACTGAATTTATATGTGCTTCTGCAGCTGTTCAATAGCTGTAACAGAGGCTTTATTTTTCTGAACATGTATGTCAGTTGCTTTAGGGTTGGCATACTCTATGTAGTACTTGGCATAGGGTCATGCAAGTGCACAAGTATCTTAGTGAACTGAAAAGAACATCTCTCCTCTTTTAAGCACAAACCAGCATGCATTATAGCACATCTACAGCATCTCTCACACGTGGCTGGTGCATACTGACACTTGGATTTACATGGCAAATCAAGCTGAAAGTGCACACACAGGACCTGTACTACCAAGCATCATCCATGTTTGAAAAGGTGTTTCTCTACATGAATGAGAAGGTTGTGTCAGTACTTGCCAACATATCTGAGAAATTGTAGGAGTACATCTGTAGCAGTGCCATGAGACGTTTAAGTAAATGTGCTGGTATGTGACTGTCTCTTTTAGCATCTCTATGATTCTCTAAATTTCTATGTAAGTGGCTATAAAAACACATGTAGGTGCCTGTGTTATGGAAAAGAGAGCAATATAGATGTGACTACAACTATGTTTGAATCTGCTGCATGCACAAGTAGTTTCTGGGTAAGTGACTGAATGTATATGTGCTTCTGTAGCTGTCTGACAAAGCAGTGTAACAGAACTACAACACCTGGAATCCAAAGAAAAACACTCTTTGAGAACAGCACATCATATATACACATGGAAATATTTCCATATCTTCTATACCATGTAGTAAACAGCAAATGTACAACATACTAATTCAAAGCAACAGATTGTAAACCAACCTCTCACACCCCTACTCTGCAAATCAGACAAACTGTCACATTCTCATACACTTATAAAGAATCTTACTCACCTGTTATTAAACATACAAAGCCACTCACAAAACCACTCATTGGAACCTCATATAGTTCCAATATGTTCCCAAAAATATTGATACTCTCTTATAACATTTTCACAGACACATATATCATATTATTTTTTGGTCTTATCAGATAGATACAATACTGTCAGAAAATGTAAAAACTAAGGATAAGAATGGCACACCACTCTCACACAAAGCAGCCATTAATTGCAGCATTTTCAACTTTGCACCCTCTGATAGTGCGGAAGGCAGCAAATAAAAACATATCTTTCTTTTTTTTATTTTGTCACTCCATTCCTGAATGGTTAGTATGTGTTAACCCTTTCATGCTGTTTTAAAAAGAAGCTCAATATGTGTGGGTGTTTTGCGCACGTCTGACATTGGGCTATACTTGGGCTACATCTGGGTTATATCTGTGCTGCATTTGGGCTCCTTTCTCTCTGGTGGCCATCTTGTGAGACGTATTTGTTATAAAGCTCCCTAATCTCCACATTTACTGCACTATCCTCAGTAGAAAATGCTCTCAGTGTTCCACTTCAATTCCATCAAGATGGCGATCAGATGGGCCACAATTTTGGCATAAATTCGGCATGTTAGCACTCTAGTTGCTCATCAGAACACTGTAGTAAACCAGGGAGTTAACTGGTAGTCTGCTGATGGTGTTGAAAGTGCATGTTTCAGTCTACTTGTCAGAATGATTTAATGAAATAGAAGCAGAAGATATTTGAGGACTCACTTAAAACGCATACTAATTTTTCTTTCTACAACACTAATCATAATGTCTATGACAAAATTAAACCAGCCATTTTGTTCCTTTCTAAATTAAATGTTTTAAGTTTTACCACTTTGATTCAATCAAGATGGCTTCAGGTGTGTCATACTTTTGTTATAAGTAAGACTGTTAGCGCTCTAGTTGTTCTTTAGAACACTCTGGGAGGCTGCAGTAGAACACAAGGAAATCAACTGGCAGGCTGCTCCTATTGAAGTGCAACAGGAAGTGTTAGAAATGGGGTTCTCTAGTTGACAGAGGTAGGTACCTTTGTACAAATAGGGACCCTTGCTTTTAGTCAGGGTAAGGGGGATACACACTTTAGATAACCCTTGCTCACCCCCTGGGTAGCTTGGTACGAGCAGACAGGCTTATCCCAAAGGCAATGTGTAAAGTATTTGTACCCAAAACACACACATACAGTGATAACACCACAAATGGACACCACACCAGTTTAGAAAAATAAAGTATCTTTATCTAAACTCAACAAGACCAAAACAACAAAAATCCAACATACAGGTAATAAGATATGACTTTAGAACAGTTATTGCAAAAATAAAGGTTGTAGAAAACAAATAGCTCCACCTGGAGCTATTGCGAAGTCGTAACAGCAATAAACCCAAAGCACGGCACCGACCACGAGGAGCGCGGCATGGAGTCACACAAACCCATCATACTGAATCATTAGCCCTTCGGATCTAGACTTTTGCTGGTAACCCGATACCTGGCTTGACTCCTTTCCAGACACGGATTTACTCTTGGACTCCCTTACACCCCCACAGACTTGCTCCTCACCAGCACCGGACCGGCTTCATTCCTTTTCCGCTTCTTTGGGACCTAACTAATCTGTCCTGCCATTGCTACGCGGATCATTTTGGCTTTCTGTACTGGTGACGATACGCGTTTTCATCAACACGAATTTCCCGTGTCATACGCAACCTTTCATGGATGCCCACACCTATATTCCTTGACTTATTTACCTTGACCACAAAGTTTCCCCACTACCACAGCACTGACTGAATTTCAGTAACCCGGTCCTGATGATGACTTGAAATTGTACAGGTTGAAATGCTGTCGACCATTCAGCGCGTCCCTGGGCATTATCGTGGTTTCTTAAAACAGTTGAAACTTTTTTATGAATGACTTACTGACTGTTTTGCAACCATTACTTAAATTGCTTCTTGTGCCGCTTTCGCTGCTACTCACCTCTGTCTCATGTCACCCCTGCCATTCACCTTCTCCATGAGCATGTATGCGCACACAAAGGGGTCGATTCCGATGTCGTTAGGAAGGCCTCCAGACGGGTTCCGGAATGTGCAAATCCGATTCGGAGCCTATGTTTCCGACCGAATCGTCCCCCGTTCCGAACAACCAAGTATGATGCAAAGATCTCGTCCGCGTTGACCGAATCTTTTCCGAACCTGATCCTGTCCGTCCGACTCGTTCGGAGCCGAATCATGCTGTCAATGGAGCCGAATTCCGAACAAGCGAGTACGATGCATTATTCGGACAGCTGTATCGACTCAGTCTCATCAAGACGAAATGGCTGTCGGAGTCTGACTTCGGGGGGCCAGAGCAGGCCCTCCTTCACCTGGAGCCCTCCGAATTGGTTGCGGGGGTGCGCATTGGTCCCCCCGATCCAAACATGCACGGTGTGGCAGGCAACATGGGGTGCCCGCCACAGGGTGTACGCTTTTTCCCACCCACTCCTTTTTTGCTATGGGAGCCTGTGTACGCTTTGGTACACAGGGTCCCATAGAGTGCAATGGGAGTCCGAGCGAACTGAGTCCGTCAGCATACGGCTGCATCGTACTCGTTCGGTCGGACTCGCACAGCGCGATTCGCTAGGAAAGCCCTCCAGATCCGAGTCGTACGGGGAGCTTTCCTAGCGAGATCGGAATCGGCCCCAAAACGTTTCGGTTACACTGGCATATAATGTAATGTAGTGCTGATATAACTACTTTTACTTAATACAGACAAATTGATATGGTTCCCCTTAAATTATTGTGGTCTCCCTTATTTCTCTTTGCATGACATTGAACTGTTTTCTTCATGTACTTGTCTAACCTAATGATTACCGGTTGAGACATTGTTGCTTTGTTAAACACTTTCTAAAAGTAGCATTTTCCAACACACAATTTAAAAACCATATTTCCTAAAAGATGTGTCATTAAATTCTGAGTTCGGAGAGCCTAAACTTTATTTCTCTATCTTGTCCCAATGGGCAGTTATACGGAATTGGCAGTATTTCACTATCAGGACATGTCACACACACCAGTATATGTCCTACCTTTCACATACACTGCACCCTGCCCATGGGGGTACCTTGGGCCTACCACAGGGGTGCCTTACATGTAGGTCGACATGATTTGATTTGGAAATTTATATAGCGCACGAATGCCCAAGGGCGTCTAGGCGCTGCGCGGTAGATTGCCAGAAATAACAGAGACGAGAAGCTTAGTTAGAGAACAACCAGGTTTTTAGTGCTTTTCTGAAGGAAAGCAACGTTGGGCTGTTCTTTATATCAGTCGGGAGTGAGTTCCACAATTTCACTGTGCCCAGAACAAAGCTTCCTCCTCCCCAACGTGACTTGTTGAATCTGGGGGTTTGGAGGAGTTTGCTCTGCGCTGATCTTAAATTTCTAGCTGGATAGTACCAGGAGAGGTGTTGTTTCAGGTACTGAGGACAGTTCCCGTGCAAAGCCTTGAAAGCTAAACATAAGGATTTAAAGTCTATCCTTTTTTTCACTGGGAGCCAGTGTAGCTTTCTTAATCCTTGGGAAATTGACTGGAATTTCGGAATGTCCAACAGCAATCTAGCGGCTGCGTTCTGCACCCGCTGTAGTTTGAGCATATGCTGTTTTTGAATGCCCATATACAGGGCATTACCGTAATCGAGTCTAGCCAGGGCTAGAACGGTCACAAGTGTTTTTACTGCCTTTGGTGGAATAAAAGACCGAACTTCCCTAATTGTCTTTAGAGTCAGGAAGACCATAGATGAAACCTTATTAATCTGGTGTTGAAAAGTCAGGTTATCATCAAAGATGATGCCCAAATTCTTCACCTTCTTGACTGGGACTGGAAAATCTCCCAGGCTGGCTGGCCACCAACTATGCAACCAAAAGGATGTGTCTGAGCCCAGCAGGAGTATCTCCATTTTACCCCCGTTCAGCTTTAGGCAGTTCGAGCTCATCCACTGATTCACACGGGACATACAACGGTTAAAGCGGTCAGCTGTTTCCTCCAAATTACTGGAGTTGGACACCACTAACTGAGTATCGTCCGCGTAGGAAATCACAGAGAAGCCAAACTTCCTAATTATATCAGCCAAGGGGGTCACATATAAGTTGAACAATGTGGGGCTCAGTGAGGAGCCCTGAGGCACCCCACATGGAAGCATGAACTGTTCTGAGCAGGAAGCTCCAAGCTGAACATACTGAAACCTATTGTTCAAATAGGATTTAATCAGTTTGAGGGCAGAATTCTTAACCCCCGCCTCTGAGAGCCTTCCGATTAGGATATCATGGTTTACGGTGTCAAAAGCCGCCAATAAATCCAAAAGTATCAAGGCGGCTTTGGCACCTGAGTCTAGAATTGCTCTGAGCTCCTCTGCTGCCATGACTAAGGCTGTTTCCGTACTATGCCCTTTTCGCAAACCATATTGCGAGGGATCTAACAGATCCGCCGATGATATGAGGGCTGTTAATTGGATGTTTAGGATTTTTTCCAGGACCTTAGCAGGGAATGGTATCCTGGAGATTGGTCTATAACTGCTGGTGTCACTAGGATCCAAATTAGGTTTCTTTAAAAGGGGAAGGATTGAGACAGTCTTCCAGAGGCTTGAGCCGGGAGAGACTCAATTATATTTGCGCTGATTTGCACATGAAATTGAATTCTGTTTTTAGCGGTTAACTTTTTAAAACAAGTTTTATATTTTAGAGTGTCATATTAACTTGAAAGCTGCTCCTATTTGCGCCTTTGCACCTGCTCTTGAACTAGAGTTCTCATTACCTGTCAGTACCGGGGGTTTCACAGCGGGGCCGCCATTTTGCGGAAGTACGCTTAGCGGGCTAGTTGTTCTGCCCCTAATCCTTTAATTGGGGAGGCTGGCGCGAGCGCGCATAGCTGCATCCTCCTGAGGCTTGAGCCAGGAGAGACTCAATTATATTTGAGCTGATTTGCACATGAAATTGAATTCTGTTTTTAGCGGTTAACTTTTTAAAACAAGTTTTATATTTTAGAGTGTCATATTAACTTGAAAGCTGCTCCTATTTGCGCCTTTGCACCTGCTCTTGAACTAGAGTTCTCATTACCTGTCAGTACCGGGGGTTTCACAGCGGGCCACCATTTTGCGGAAGTACGGTTAGCGGGCTAGTTGTTCTGCCCCTAATCCTTTAACCCCTTCGCTGCTAGGCCTTTTCCCCTCCTGTGCTAAGCCTTTTTTTGGCTATTTGGGGTAGTGCGCGCTTAGGCCCCTGTAACTTTTTGACCACATAAGGTATCCATGCCAAATTTGCGTCCTTTTTTTCTAACATCATGGGGATTGTAAAGGTACCCAGGGTTTGTGGATTCCCCTGGAGGGGACCCAGAAATTAGTCAAAATACAGCTAAATGTTTTTTTTTTTGGGAAAAATGCGAAAAAAGGGCTACAGATGAAAGCGTCTTGATTTTTCCCTGCAAATGGCATCAAAAAAGGGGTTGTGGGGATGAAATCACCATCTTCCCAGCTTTCAGGGACAAGCAGACTTTTGTCAGAAAACCAACTTTTTTTACACAGTTTTGGCATTTTTCTGGGACATAGCCTATTTTTGCTATTTTTTGTGCTTTCAACCTCCTTCCAGTTAATGGTAGAAATGGGTATGAAACCAATAATGGATCCTGGAAAGCCATACATTTCTGAAAAGTAGACAAAATTCTGGATTCAGCAAGGGGTCATTTGTGTAGATCCTTAAAGTTTTCCTTATAGAAACTAACAGTTAAATAAAGGAAAAATTGAAAATTAGTTGAAAAAAACAGCCATTTGTGTCAACGTTTTCACCTGTAACTTCTTCTAATTATGACAGCTATTTGAAGGCAATATACCGTTATATCCGCTGTACCTTTCTGGTTGTGGGGATATATAGGACTTGTAGGTTCACCAAGAACCCGACGAACCCAGAGCCAATAATTGAGCAACATCTTGCAATGATTCTTTTTTAAGTACCGGGTATATAGCAATTATTTTGGGAAAATGTATACATGGAAAAATTGTTATGAAAGACACCTATGTATTTCTGAAATGGGAACAAAATGTAGATTTTAGAAACAGTAGATATTTGCACATTTCCGAAATTGGGAGTACCCATACTAGCATGAGAATTATAGGTCATTTTTCAAAATGACTTATTTTTTACACATTGTCTTTCATTTGGAAGGCAGAAATGCATCGTAAGTCAATAGGTAATAACAGTTGCTCTACAATTCTGTGTTACCCTAAGTCTCTCGATAAAAATGGTACCTCACTTGTGTGGGTAGCCCTTGTGCCCACAACAGGAAATGGCTCAAAATGCAACGTGGACGTACCACATTTTCACAATGAAAAATTACCCTTTTTTTGCAAAGTGCCTAGGTGTAGTTTTTGAACCCTAGCTCTGCCGGCACCTAGGGAAACCTAGCAAACCTATACATTTTTGAAAACTAGACACCCAGGGGAATCCAGGATGGGGTGACTTGACTGCCTCCCACCAGGTTCTGTTACCCAGAATCCCTTGCAAACATAAAAAATTGTCAAAAAAACCACATTTTCCCCACATTTCTGTGGTGGAAAGTTCTGGAATCTGCGTGGATCCACAAATTTCCACCCACCCCGCGTTCCCCAAAGTCTTACGAGAAAAATGGTACCTCACTTGTGTGGGTCGGCCTAGTGCCTGCGACAGGAAACGGCGCAAAACGCAACGTGGTCACACCTCAATTTCGCAGTGAAAAATGACCCTTTTTTGGCAAAGTGCCTAGCTGTAGTTTTTGAACCCTAGCTCTGCCTGCACCTAGGGAAACCTAGCAAACCTATACATTTTTGAAAACTAGACACCCAGGGGAATCCAGGATGGGGTGACTTGACTGCCTCCCACCAGGTTCTGTTACCCAGAATCCCTTGCAAACATAACAAATTGTCAAAAAAACCACATTTTCCCCACATTTCTGTGGTGGAAAGATCTGGAATCTGCATGGATCCACAAATTTCCACCCACCCCGCGTTCCCCAAAGTCTTATGAGAAAAATGGTACCTCACTTGTGTGGGTCGGCCTAGTGCCTGCGACAGGAAACTGCGCAAAACGCAACGTGGTCACACCTCAATTTCGCAGTGAAAAATGACCCTTTTTTGGCAAAGTGCCTAGCTGTAGTTTTTTAACCCTAGCTCTGCCGGCACCTAGGGAAACCTAGCAAACCTATACATTTTTGAAAACTAGACACCCAGGGGAATCCAGGATGGGGTGACTGGACTGCCTCCCACCAGGTTCTGTTACCCAGAATCCCTTGCAAACCTAAAAAAGTATCAAAAAAACACATTTTCCCCACATTTCTGTGGTGGAAAGTTCTGGAATCTGCGTGGATCCACAAATTTCCACTCACCCCGCGTTACCCAAAGTCTTACGAGAAAAATGGTACCTCACTTGTGTGGGTCGGCCTAGTGCCTGCGACAGGAAACGGCGCAAAACGCAACGTGGTCACACCTCAATTTCGCAGTGAAAAATGACCCTTTTTTGGCAAAGTGCCTAGCTGTAGTTTTTGAACCCTACCTCTGCCGGCACCTAGGGAAACCTAGCAAACCTATACATTTTTGAAAACTAGACAACCAGGGGAATCCAGGATGGGGTGACTTGACTGCCTCCCACCAGGTTCTGTTACCCAGAATCCCTTGCAAACATAAAAAATTGTCCAAAAAAACACATTTTCCCCACATTTCTGTGGTGGAAAGTTCTGGAATCTGCGTGGATCCACAAATTTCCACCCACCCCGCGTTCCCCAAAGTCTTACGAGAAAAATGGTACCTCACTTGTGTGGGTCGGCCTAGTGCCTGCGACAGGAAACGGCGCAAAACGCAACGTGGTCACACCTCAATTTCGCAGTGAAAAATGACCCTTTTTGGCAAAGTGCCTAGCTGTCGTTTTTTAACCCTACCTCTGCCGGCACCTAGGGAAACCTAGCAAACCTATACATTTTTGAAAACTAGACACCCAGGGGAATCCAGGATGGGGTGACTGGACTGCCTCCCACCAGGTTCTGTTACCCAGAATCCCTTGCAAACATAACAAAATTGTCAAAAAAACACATTTTCCCCACATTTCTGTGGTGGAAAGTTCTGGAATCTGCGTGGATCCACAAATTTCCCCCACCCCGCGTTCCCCAAAGTCTTACGAGAAAAATGGTACCTCACTTGTGTGGGTCGGCCTAGTGCCTGCGACAGGAAACGGCACAAAACGCAACGTGGTCACACCTCAATTTTGCAGTGAAAAATGACCCTTTTTTGGCAAAGTGCCTAGCTGTAGTTTTTGAACCCTAGCTCTGCCGGCACCTAGGGAAACCTAGCAAACCTATACATTTTTGAAAACTAAACACCCAGGGGAATCCAGGATGGGGTGACTTGACTGCCTCCCACCAGGTTCTGTTACCCAGAATCCCTTGCAAACATAAACAATTGTCAAAAAACCACATTTTCCCCACATTTCTGTGGTGGAAAGTTTTGGAATCTGCGTGGATCCACAAATTTCCACACACCCCGCGTTCCCCAAAGTCTTACGAGAAAAATGGTACCTCACTTGTGTGGGTCGGCCTAGTGCCTGCGACAGGACACGGTGCAAAACGCAACGTGGTCACACCTCAATTTCGCAGTGAAAAATGACCCTTTTTTGGCAAAGTGCCTAGCTGTAGTTTTTAACCCTACCTCTGCCGGCACCTAGGGAAACCTAGCAAACCTATACATTTTTGAAAACTAGACACCCAGGGGAATCCAGGATGGGGTGACTGGACTGCCTCCCACCAGGTTCTGTTACCCAGAATCCCTTGCAAACATAAAAAATTGTCAAAAAAAACACATTTTCCCCACATTTCTGTGGTGGAAAGTTCTGGAATCTGCGTGGATCCACAAATTTCCACCCACCCCGCGTTCCCCAAAGTCTTACGAGAAAAATGGTACCTCACTTGTGTGGGTCGGCCTAGTGCCTGCGACAGGAAACGGTGCAAAACGCAACGTGGTCACACCTCAATTTCGCAGTGAAAAATGACCCTTTTTTGGCAAAGTGCCTAGCTGTAGTTTTTAACCCTACCTCTGCCGGCACCTAGGGAAACCTAGCAAACCTATACATTTTTGAAAACTAGACACCCAGGGGAATCCAGGATGGGGTGACTGGACTGCCTCCCACCAGGTTCTGTTACCCAGAATCACTTGCAAACATAAGAAATTGTAAAAAAAAACACATTTTCCCCACATTTCTGTGGTGGAAAGTTCTGGAATCTGCGTGGATCCACAAATTTCCACCCACCCCGCGTTCCCAAAAGTCTTACGAGAAAAATGGTACCTCACTTGTGTGGGTCGGCCTAGTGCCTGCGACAGGAAACGGCACAAAACGCAACGTGGTCACACCTCAATTTCGCAGTGAAAAATGACCCTTTTTTGGCAAAGTGCCTAGCTGTAGTTTTTGAACCCTAGCTCTGCCGGCACCTAGGGAAACCTACCAAACACACACATTTGTGAAAAGTAGACACCCCGGGGCTTCCAGGGAGGTATGGCTTGCGTGGCTCCCCCAACGTTTCCTTACCCAGAATCCCCTGCAAACCTCAATTTTAGCTGAAAAAATCACTTTTTTCACACATTTGTGTGTGGGAAAGTGTGGCATCACTGGCCTCACACAAATTTCCTACCACCCAGCGTTCCCCCAGGTCTCCCGATAAAAATGGTGCCTCACTTGTGTGGGAGGCCCAAGTACCCGCGACAGGCAAGGGCCCACAACGTAGTGAGGCGACCTCAAAATGGCCTTTCACAAAACCACCGGGTTTTGCAAGGGGGGTCACCTGGGTTTTTGGCCCCGTGCTCAGCGGCCATCTAGGGAAACCTACCAAACCCACACATTTCTGAAAAGTAGACACCCGGGGGCTTCCAGGGAGGTATGATTTGCGTGGATCCCCCAACGTTTCCTTACCCAGAATCCCCTGCAAACCTCAATTTTAGCTGAAAAAATCACTTTTTTCACACATTTTTGTGTGGGAAAGTGTGGCATCACTGGCCTCACACAAATTTCCTACCACCCAGCGTTCCCCCAGGTCTCCCGATAAAAATGGTGCCTCACTTGTGTGGGAGGCCCAAGTACCCGTGACAGGCAAGGGCCCACAACGTAGTGAGGCGACCTCAAAATTGCCTATCTCAAAACGACCTGGTTTTGCAAGGGGGTCACCTGGGTTTTTGGCCCTGTGCTCGGCGGCCATCTAGGGAAACCTACCAAACCCACACATTTCTGAAAAGTAGACACCCGGGGGCTTCCAGGGAGGTATGGCTTGCGTGGATCCCCCAACATTTCCTTACCCAGAATCCCCTGCAAACCTCTATTTTAGCTGAAAAAATCAGTTTTTTCACACATTTTTGTGTGGGAAAGTGTGGCATCACTGGCCTCACACAAATTTCCTACCACCCAGCGTTCCCCCAGGTCTCCCGATAAAAATGGTGCCTCACTTGTGTGGGAGGCCCAAGTACCCGCGACAGGCAAGGGCCCACAACGTAGTGAGGCAACCTCAAAATTGCCTATCTCAAAACCACCTGGTTTTGCAAGGGGGGTCACCTGGGTTTTTGGCCCCGTGCTCGGCGGCCATCTAGGGAAACCTACCAAACCCACACATTTCTGAAAAGTAGACACCCGGGGGCTTCCAGGGAGGTATGGCTTGCGTGGATCCCCCAACGTTTCCTTACCCAGAATCCACTGCAAACCTCAATTTTAGCTGAAAAAATCACTTTTTTCACACATTTTTGTGTGGGAAAGTGTGGCATCACTGGCCTCACACAAATTTCCTACCACCCAGCGTTCCCCCAGGTCTCCCGATAAAAATGGTGCCTCACTTGTGTGGGAGGCCCAAGTACCCGCGACAGGCAAGGGCCCACAACGTAGTGAGGCAACCTCAAAATTGCCTATCTCAAAACCACCTGGTTTTGCAAGGGGGTCACCTGGGTTTTTGGCCCCGTGCTCGGCGGCCATCTAGGGAAACCTACCAAACCCACACATTTCTGAAAAGTAGACACCCGGGGGCTTCCAGGGAGGTATGGCTTGCGTGGATCCCCCAACGTTTCCTTACCCAGAATCCCCTGCAAACCTCAATTTTAGCTGAAAAAATCACTTTTTTCACACATTTGTTTGTGGGAAAGTGTGGCATCACTGGCCTCACACAAATTTCCTACCACCCAGCGTTCCCCCAGGTCTCCCGATAAAAATGGTGCCTCACTTGTGTGGGAGGCCCAAGTACCCGCGACAGGCAAGGGCCCACAACGTAGTGAGGCGACCTCAAAATGGCCTTTCACAAAACCACCTGGTTTTGCAAGGGGGGTCACCTGGGTTTTGGCCCCGTGCTCAGCGGCCATCTAGGGAAACCTACCAAACCCACACATTTCTGAAAAGTAGACACCCGGGGCTTCCAGGGAGGTATGGCTTGCGTGGATCCCCCAACATTTCCTTACCCAGAATCCCCTGCAAACCTCAATTTTAGCTGAAAAATCACTTTTTTCACACATTTTTGTGTGGGAAAGTGTGGCATCACTGGCCTCACACAAATTTCCTACCACCCAGCGTTCCCCAGGTCTCCCGATAAAAATGGTGCCTCACTTGTGTGGGAGGCCCAAGTACCCGCGACAGGCAAGGGCCCACAACGTAGTGAGGCAACCTCAAAATTGCCTATCTCAAAACCACCTGGTTTTGCAAGGGAGTCACCTGGGTTTTGGCCCCGTGATCGGCGGCCATCTAGGAAACCTACCAAACCCACACATTTCTGAAAAGTAGACACCTGGGGGCTTCCAGGGAGGTATGGCTTGCGTGGATCCCCAACGTTTCTTACCCAGAATCCCCTGCAAACCTCAATTTTAGCTGAAAAATTCACTTTTTTCACACATTTTGTGTGGGAAAGTGTGGCATCACTGGCCTCACACAAATTTCCTACCACCCAGCATTCCTCAGGTCTCCCGATAAAATGGTGCCTCACTTGTGTGGGAGGCCCAAGTACTCGTGACAGGCAAGGGCCCACAACGTAGTGAGGCTGACCTCAAAATTGCCTATCTCAAAACCACCTGGTTTTGCAAGGGGGTCACCTGGGTTTGGCTCTGTGCTCGGCGGCCATCTAGGAAACCTACCAAACCCACACATTTCTGAAAAGTAGACACTCGGGGCTTCCAGGGAGGTATGGCTTGTGTGGATCCCCCAACGTTTCCTTACCCAGAATCCCCTGCAAACCTCAATTTTAGCTGAAAAAATCACTTTTTTCACACATTTTTGTGTGGGAAAGTGTGGCATCACTGGCCTCACACAAATTTCCTACCACCCAGCGTTCCCCCAGGTCTCCCGATAAAATGGTGCCTCACTTGTGTGGGAGGCCCAAGTACCCGTGACAGGCAAGGGCCCACAACATAGTGAGGCGACCTCAAAATTGCCTATCTCAAAACCACCTGGTTTTGCAAGGAGTCACCTGGGTTTTGGCCCCGTGCTCGGTGGCCATCTAGGGAAACCTACCAAACCCACACATTTCTGAAAAGTAGACACCCGGGGCTTCCAGGGAGGTATGGCTTGCGTGGATCCCCCAACGTTTCCTTACCCAGAATCCCTGCAAACCTCAATTTTAGCTGAAAAAATCACTTTTTTCACACATTTTTGTGTGGGAAAGTGTGGCATCACTGGCCTCACACAAATTTCCTACCACCAGCGTTCCCCCAGGTCTCCCGATAAAATGGTGCCTCACTTGTGTGGGAGGCCCAAGTACCCGCGACAGGCAAGGGCCCAAAACATTTTTTGATCTGCAATGTTGATGTTGCCTCAAAACGTTTTGTGTCCTTGCATGTCGCGGGTACTTGGGCCTCCCACACAAGTGAGGCACCATTTTTATCGGGAGACCTGGGGGAACGCTGGGTGGTAGGAAATTTGTGTGAGGCCAGTGATGCCACACTTTCCCACACAAAAATGTGTGACAAAAAGTGATTTTTTCAGCTAAAATTGAGGTTTGCAGGGGATTCTGGGTAAGGAAACATTGGGGGATCCACGCAAGCCATACCTCCCTGGAAGCCCCCGGGTGTCTACTTTTCAGAAATGTGTGGGTTTGGTAGGTTTCCCTAGATGGCCGCCGAGCACAGGGCCAAAAACCCAGGTGACCCCCCTTGCAAAACCAGGTGGTTTTGAGATAGGCAATTTTGAGGTCGCCTCACTACGTTGTGGGCCCTTGCCTGTCACGGGTACTTGGGCCTCCCACACAAGTGAGGCACCATTTTTATCGGGAGACCTGGAGGAATGCTGGGTGGTAGGAAATTTATGTGAGGCCAGTGATGCCACACTTTCCCACACAAAAATGTGTGAAAAAAGTGATTTATTTCAGCTAAAATTGAGGTTTGCAGGGAATTCTGGGTAAGGAAACGTTGGGGGATCCACGCAAGCCATACCTCCCTGGAAGCCCCCGGGTGTCTACTTTTCAGAAATGTGTGAGTTTGGTAGGTTTCCCTAGATGGCCGCCGAGCACGGGGCCAAAACCCAGGTGACTCCCTTGCAAAACCAGGTGGTTTTGTGAAAGGCCATTTTGAGGTCGCCTCAATACGTTGTGGGCCCTTGCCTGTCGCGGGTACTTGGGCCTCCCACACAAGTGAGGCACCATTTTTATCGGGAGACCTGGGGGAACGCTGGGTGGTAGGAAATTTGTGTGCGGCCAGTGATGCCACACTTTCCCACACAAAAATGTGTGAAAAAAGTGATTTTTTCAGCTAAAATTGAGGTTTGCAGGGAATTCTGGGTAAGGAAACGTTGGGGGATCCATGCAAGCCATACCTCCCTGGAAGCCCCCGGGTGTCTACTTTTCAGAAATGTGTGGGTTTGGTAGGTTTCCCTAGATGGCCGCCGAGCACGGGGCCAAAAACCCAGGTGACTTCCTTGCAAAACCAGGTGGTTTTGTGAAAGGCCATTTTGAGGTCGCCTCAATACGTTGTGGGCCCTTGCCTGTCGCGGGTACTTGGGCCTCCCACACAATTGAGGCACCATTTTTATCGGGAGACCTGGGGGAACGCTGGGTGGTAGGAAATTTGTGTGAGGCCAGTGATGCCACACTTTCCCACACAAAAATGTGTGAAAAAAGTGATTTTTTCAGCTAAAAGTGAGGTTTGCAGGGGATTCTGGGTAAGGAAACGTTGGGGGATCCATGCAAGCCATACCTCCCTGGAAGCCCCCGGGTGTCTACTTTTCAGAAATGTGTGGGTTTGGTAGGTTTCCCTAGATGGCCGCCGAGCACGGGGCCAAAACCCAGGTGACTCCCTTGCAAAACCAGGTGGTTTTGTGAAAGGCCATTTTGAGGTCGCCTCAATACGTTGTGGGCCCTTGCCTGTCGCGGGTACTTGGGCCTCCCACACAAGTGAGGCACCATTTTTATCGGGAGACCTGGGGGAACGCTGGGTGGTAGGAAATTTGTGTGAGGCCAGTGATGCCACACTTTCCCACACAAAAATGTGTGAAAAAGTGATTTTTTCAGCTAAAATTGAGGTTTGCAGGGGATTCTGGGTAAGGAAACGTTGGGGGATCCACGCAAGCCATACCTCCCTGGAAGCCCCCGGGTGTCTACTTTTCAGAAATGTGTGGGTTTGGTAGGTTTCCCTATGTGGCCGCCGAGCCCCGGGCCAAAACCCAGGTGACCCTCCTTGCAAAACCAGGTCATTTTGAGATAATGTGTTGTTTATTTCTGCAGCGTGAAAATTTTGGCACAATATTGCAAGGAAAATGTGACAGACATTTTGAGGTTTGCAGGACATTGTGGGTACCATAACTTGTTGGGATCCACAAGAGAGATATCACCATGTACTCCCATGGGTGTTTCGTTTACGACAATATCTACAGTTGGTAGGTTATTCTTAGACGGAATGTACACCTTGGCAGACAGACTAAAAAGACAAAGATTACTGCACAGCCATCTATTCCTCAAGCACACACACATACTGGTTGGATTTGGCACGAGGGCAAGTGATGGTTCAGTATATACAATTTTATTAACAAGAGATTTCACAAAAATGAAATGCACTGTCAATAATTGAAAGGACAAAAACGGAACCAGTGACTCGCAGCTCGTGAGCTGTAAAGCAACGTCAAGGCCCCAACCGCTTTACAGGCCATTCACACACCTTTCATACGTGATACACACAAGACCATTCACACCCCCAGGCACGAAACAAACACATTACAACATTCACAAAAAGGGACAAGGTACACCCTGCTTGAGAAAGACAAAAAAAAATATTACTGCACAGCCATCTAATCCTCAAGCACACACACACATACTGGTTGGATTTGGCACGAGGGTGAGTGATGGTTCAGTATATACAATTGTATTAACAAGTGATTTCACAAAAATGAAATGCACTGTTAATAATTGAAAGGACGAGAAACTGAACCATTGACTCACAGCTCGTGAGCTGTAAAGCCACGACAAGGCACCAACCTCTTTACAGGCCATTCATACACCTTTCATACATGTGACAAATACAAAACCATTCACACCACCAGCCGCGGGCCCATCACATTACAACACTCACACCAGCAGACAGCGCCATTCAAGGGCCCATCACTTTCACACGCCCACATTCCTAACACAGCAACCACACAAGCTGATGGATTGCGTGGAGTGTCGCTCGGCTAGCAGTGTGTGTAGTGACCAGCAGCAAGTCACTACTCACACACTGCCAGCCGAGCGCCAGTCCACGCACACCGCCAGCCAAGCGCCACTCCACGCACACCGCCAGCCTAGCGCCACTCCACGCACACCGCCAGCCAAGCACCACTCCACGCACACCGCCAGCCTAGCGCCACTCCACGCACACCGCCAGCCTAGCGCCACTCCACGCACACCGCCAGGCAAGCACCACTCCACGCACACCGCCAGCCAAGAGCCACTCCCCGCACACCGCCAGCCAAGCGCCACTCCACGCACACCGCCAGCCAAGCACCAGCCTACACACACCACCATCACATTTAGGATTTTTTTTATACAAAAAAGAAAACACAAACAAATTGCAAATAGATACAAATCTACTAACACAAAATCAGAAACTAAATACATTGCACTAATGCCAACCTTGAAACAGAACAACAATTCTTAAACATTACAGACCAGGCAGTTCACTTTACCACTCGTGGTTGCTCCCAATAATTCTTTTGCTTGTGTTACGCTCTATAACAAGCAGGCACACACAGCCCAGGGTTAGAAGGACACTCAGGGCAGTACATACGAGTCTCCTTCCGCGTACCTCTTCGCCAACAGACTCTACATCTCCTAGTGGGAAAGTCTTTTGAGAGTGTAGGAGGAATGTGATCAGAAAAGTGGCGATCTTTCAATCGAGCCACATCCTCCACCACTCCAACTCTAGGAACACTTGCCTGTTCCACAACAACAAGGCTGCCTATGACAGACTCCTGAAACTGAACAAAAGTCAACTTTGATGCAGGAGAACACTCCTTGAACACAACAAAAGCATTGAAAGTTGCTAAATTGAAGAGATGGATGGCCAAC
Organism: Calotriton arnoldi; assembly: GCA_963921515.1. Lineage (NCBI taxonomy): Eukaryota > Metazoa > Chordata > Amphibia > Caudata > Salamandridae > Calotriton > Calotriton arnoldi. The sequence continues at coordinate 416,727 of CAWUFW010003562.1, forward strand.
TTCTTATACCAAATGTAAGACTTACGAATAGCAGTGTAAGGTTCCAACCTCTGATCTACTCTATCAACACCACCCATGTGCTTATTGTAGTCTAAAATGCACACAGGTTTGCGCACTTCAGCAATCTGACCCCAAACAGCCACAGGTGAAGTACTCTCATCATGGATGGTAGTCAGCATGTACACATCCCTCCTGTCCACAAATTTCACAGCTAGCAGTTCCTCACTACGCAAGGCACTGCACTGTCCCCTCTGAAGTTTTTTGCAAACAAGCTCTTTTGGATAACCTTTACGGTTAGAGCGGATTGTGCCACAAGCAAAAGTGTCCACTTTGAACAATTCCTTAAACAATTGCACAGCAGTGTAGAAGTTATCAAGGTACAAATGGTGGCCTCTGTTAAACAGTCCTCTAGCAAGATCCCACACAATTTTCTCTGAAACTCCAAAAGTGGACGGACAACCAGGGGGGTCAATAGTGGAATCCCTACCAGTGTACACACGCAAATTAAAAACATATCCTGTCCTACTCTCAGACAACATATACAGCTTAATTCCATAGCGTGCCCTCTTGCTAGGAATGTACTGCCTAAAACCAAACGGCCCTTGAACAGGACCAAAGACTCATCAATAGATATTTCTTTCCCTGGAGTATAGATCTCTGAAAATCGATCTACAAAGTGATCAAGAACAGGCCGATTCTTAAAAAGACGGTCACATTCAGGGTGATCTCGTGGCAACGCCAAACGATTATCAACAAAATGCAGCATCCGAAGCAAAAGTAAATACCGATCACGAGTCATAACTGCAGGAAATATGGCCGTTGCCATCAAGGGACTGGTAGACCAAAATGAACCCATGGACGGCTTCCTTATCAAACCCATCAAAAAAGTCAAACCCAAAAACTTCTTCATCTCTTCCAGATTTGTGGGACTCCACCGGGTAGCTCTAGAATGGGGCCTAAGTCTGGCACTGTTGTCCCTCAAAAACTGTTCAGCATACAAATTAGTCTGCTCAACAATCTCACCCAAAAATACATCATCCATAAACAACTGAAAATACTGTATAGGCAAATAATGTTCACAATCCACTCTACACCCTGCATAACCACTAAAGGCAGGCAACACCGGCTGCACCATGTTTGGATCAACCCAGAGTCCAGCACTTCCAGTAGGAAGCCTAGCAGCCCCAGGCTGCAATCCAGATGCCTCTTGCACCATCGGCACAGTAGTATCCTCCTCTAAATCAGGCACTTCATCTGCACTGAGAGTACCTTCATCATCCGATGATTCCATGTGGAGAGAAAACTCACTGCCTGAATCTTCCCCTCCCTCCTCTCCCTCAGACGCACTGTCAGTCTCATAATCCTGCTCAGAGGAAGATTCAAGAAGCAAACCAACCACCTGCTGAGCAGTAATTCTACGGCTAGCCATAATGCTTACTAATAAAGGTTACTTGTCAAACAAGTCAACAACAACAAACCCTTTGTAAAAAAAAAGAAATAAACAAAATGTAGCTTTATCACAAAGACCTATATACTCCAACACTATACCACTCACGTGACAGAAGCAGCTAGACTCACCACCACCTACTCTGCACAGACACAGTAAGGATCAACAATATCCCACTAAAAAAGAAGAAGAAAAAAATTACACATAAGACAATGCAAAACATCGCAAAGAATTTCATGCTCTGAACACTAACAAATATGCTGCCATTATGGCACCACTTACAAAAAAATTCATTCATGCATGACAATAATACTCATTTGAAGTACACACAACAAAAATATTTTTCTTACCAAATAAATGCAATTACGCAAAACTGCAGAACCACAACTGCCGAAACCGCAAACAGGAATGAAAAGCTTTACACTAGAATAAAAAGGAGAAAAAAAACCATTACAATCACATATGCAAATAATGCACCAGTCCACACACAATCCACCAGCCAAGCTAAGGGGTAGGTGGGCCTAACAGTATAAATAAAATATTCACCCCCGTAAAAGGGGAGCAACCCTTGCCCTTTTGGCCACTCCCCAACACAAAAATTAAAAAAACCCTGGTGCCTAGTGGGCATTCCTGCTGCACGATCACATGATCGTGCAGCAGGAATGCACAAAAGAGGCATCGGGGGAAAGGAAAACCCTTTCCTTTCCCTCGATGCCTCTTTTGATACAAACCCCCCTCCCCAAGCCAAACCTCACCTGATTTCCCCGACGCGCTGGAAGCAAATGGCTTCCAGCGCGTCGGGGAAGAAAGGGAAACCCTCAATGATGTCAGCGCGCCTCGCGCGCTGACGTCATTGATGGGGCGGGGGAGGCAGGGGAAGCCCTTCCCCTGCCTCCCCAAAAAAAAAAACTAACGATCGGATTCCCACGGGGGGAGCGCCAGCGCTTCCCCCGTGGGTGGTCTTATGACGAGCTGGACTCGTCATGAGCACACGAGCACTGTGTGCCATGACGAGTCCAGCTCGTCATAAGCACCGAAGGGGATAAAGGGTCAGAGCAGGATCTCAGCGGCAGACGAGGAGAAGGAACCTCCTGGTCACAGGAACTACACGAGCATTGCGCTCGAGAAATTCAAGGATGCAAAGACCTCCATCAAGGATTACAGCTAACTTTTCAGGGTGTAAATGGAGAGAAGCCACATCTGCTTAACCACGCTCACGAATTCTACACGAGAATTGCGCTCGAGAAAATGAAGGATGCAAAGACCTCCATCAAGGATTACAGCTAACTTTTCACGTTGGAAATGGAGAGAAGGCACATCTGCCCTGCATATTTATCCACGAAGATGCCACCGTTTTGTGCAATACCTCTACTCAACTGGAGTACTTTCTACTGGCTAATCAGTAAGTGCTACCTCGTTGGGTAAATGTATAGTGCCTTTCCTACACTACAGCTGCGTAAAGGACCAGAAGAATTGTCTCCAGTGACCTGTATGTCTGTAACTTTGCCACCGCGCCGAAAGCGCCGGGGTCCTTTGAGTAAGCTGTCGATCATAGTGGGGAAAGGGCGGGCATACGTTGCATACCGCTAGTGTATGTGTGGCGGGGCCAAACGAGCGGGGCTTCTAGGCCCGTTCACATGCCTCTTGTTTATAAAGGGTCAGAGCAGGATCTCAGCGGCAGACGAGGAGAAGGAACCTCCTGGTCACAGGAACTACACGAGCATTGCGCTCGAGAAATTCAAGGATGCAAAGACCTCCATCAAGGATTACAGCTAACTTTTCAGGGTGTAAATGGAGAGAAGGCACATCTCCACGCTCACGAATTCTACACGAGAATTGCGCTCGAGAAAATGAAGGATGCAAAGACCTCCATCAAGGATTACAGCTAACTTTTCACGTTGGAAATGGAGAGAAGGCACATCTGCCCTGCATATTTATCCACGAAGATGCCACCGTTTTGTGCAATACCTCTACTCAACTGGAGTACTTTCTACTGGCTAATCAGTAAGTGCTACCTCGTTGGGTAAATGTATAGTGCCTTTCCTACACTACAGCTGCGTAAAGGACCAGAAGAATTGTCTCCAGTGACCTGTATGTCTGTAACTTTGCCACCGCGCCGAAAGCGCCGGGGTCCTTTGAGTAAGCTGTCGATCATAGTGGGGAAAGGGCGGGCATACGTTGCATACCGCTAGTGTATGTGTGGCGGGGCCAAACGAGCGGGGCGTCTAGGCCCGTTCACATGCCTCTTGTTTATAAAGGGTCAGAGCAGGATCTCAGCGGCAGACGAGGAGAAGGAACCTCCTGGTCACAGGAACTACACGAGCATTGCGCTCGAGAAATTCAAGGATGCAAAGACCTCCATCAAGGATTACAGCTAACTTTTCAGGGTGTAAATGGAGAGAAGGCACATCTCCACGGTCACGAATTCTACACGAGAATTGCGCTCGAGAAAATGAAGGATGCAAAGACCTCCATCAAGGATTACAGCTAACTTTTCACGTTGGAAATGGAGAGAAGGCACATCTGCCCTGCATATTTATCCACGAAGATGCCACCGTTTTGTGCAATACCTCTACTCAACTGGAGTACTTTCTACTGGCTAATCAGTAAGTGCTACCTCGTTGGGTAAATGTATAGTGCCTTTCCTACACTACAGCTGCGTAAAGGACCAGAAGAATTGTCTCCAGTGACCTGTGTGTCTGTAACTTTGCCACCGCGCCGGGGTCCTTTGAGTAAGCTGTCCATCATAGTGGGGAAAGGGCGGGCAGACGTTGCATACCGCTAGTGTATGTGTGGCGGGGCCAAACGAGCGGGGCTTCTAGGCCCGTTCACATGCCTCTTGTTATAAAGGGTCAGAGCAGGATCTCAGCGGCAGATGAGGAGAAGGAACCTCCTGGTCACAGGAACTACACGAGCATTGCGCTCGAGAAATTCAAGGATGCAAAGACCTCCATCAAGGATTACAGCTAACTTTTCAGGGTGTAAATGGAGAGAAGGCACATCTCCACGCTCACGAATTCTACACGAGAATTGCGCTCGAGAAAATGAAGGATGCAAAGACCTCCATCAAGGATTACAGCTAACTTTTCACGTTGGAAATGGAGAGAAGGCACATCTGCCCTGCATATTTATCCACGAAGATGCCACCGTTTTGTGCAATACCTCTACTCAACTGGAGTACTTTCTACTGGCTAATCAGTAAGTGCTACCTCGTTGGGTAAATGTATAGTGCCTTTCCTACACTACAGCTGCGTAAAGGACCAGAAGAATTGTCTCCAGTGACCTGTGTGTCTGTAACTTTGCCACCGCGCCGAAAGCGCCGGGGTCCTTTGAGTAAGCTGTCCATCATAGTGGGGAAAGGGCGGGCAGACGTTGCATACCGCTAGTGTATGTGTGGCGGGGCCAAACGAGCGGGGCTTCTAGGCCTGTTCACATGCCTCTTGTTATAAAGGGTCAGAGCAGGATCTCAGCGGCAGACGAGGAGAAGGAACCTCCTGGTCACAGGAACTACACTAGCATTGCGCTCCAGAAATTCAAGGATGCAAAGACCTCCATCAAGGATTACAGCTAACTTTTCAGGGTGTAAATGGAGAGAAGGCACATCTCCACGCTCACGAATTCTACACGAGAATTGCGCTCGAGAAAATGAAGGATGCAAAGACCTCCATCAAGGATTACAGCTAACTTTTCACGTTGGAAATGGAGAGAAGGCACATCTGCCCTGCATATTTATCCACGAAGATGCCACCGTTTTGTGCAATACCTCTACTCAACTGGAGTACTTTCTACTGGCTAATCAGTAAGTGCTACCTCGTTGGGGAAATGTATAGTGCCTTTCCTACACTACAGCTGCGTAAAGGACCAGAAGAATTGTCTCCAGTGACCTGTGTGTCTGTAACTTTGCCACCGCGCCGAAAGCGCCGGGGTCCTTGGAGTAAGCTGTCCATCATAGTGGGGAAAGGGCGGGCAGACGTTGCATACCGCTAGTGTATGTGTGGCGGGGCCAAACGAGCGGGGCTTCTAGGCCCGTTCACATGCCTCTTGTTATAAAGGGTCAGAGCAGGATCTCAGCGGCAGACGAGGAGAAGGAACCTCCTGGTCACAGGAACTACACGAGCATTGCGCTCGAGAAATTCAAGGATGCAAAGACCTCCATCAAGGATTACAGCTAACTTTTCAGGGTGTAAATGGAGAGAAGGCACATCTCCACGCTCACGAATTCTACACGAGAATTGCGCTCGAGAAAATGAAGGATGCAAAGACCTCCATCAAGGATTACAGCTAACTTTTCACGTTGGAAATGGAGAGAAGGCACATCTGCCCTGCATATTTATCCACGAAGATGCCACCGTTTTGTGCAATACCTCTACTCAACTGGAGTACTTTCTACTGGCTAATCAGTAAATGCTACCTCGTTGGGGAAATGTATAGTGCCTTTCCTACACTACAGCGGCGTAGATCACCCTCCTCCCTCGTGGGCATTCCTGCTGCACGATCACATGATCGTGCAGCAGGAATGCACAAAAGAGGCATCGGGGGAAAGGAAAACCCTTTCCTTTCCCTCGATGCCTCTTTTTGAATCAAACCCCCCCTCCCCGAGCCAAAACTCACCTGATTTCCCCGACGCGCTGGAAGCAAATGGCATCCAGCGCGTCGGAGAAGAAAGGGAAACCCTCAATGATGTCAGCGCGCCTCGCGCGCTGACGTCATTGATGGGGAGGGCGGGGGGGCGGGGGGAGGCAGGGGAAGTCCTTCCCCTGCCTTCCCCCCAAAAAACCCGACGATCAGATTCCCACGGGGGGAGCGCCAGCGCTTCCCCCGTGGGTGGTCTTATGACGAGCTGGACTCGTCATGAGCACACGAGCACTGTGTGCCATGACGAGTCCAGCTCGTCATAAGCACCGAAGGGGTTAATTGGGGAGGCTGGCGCGAGCGCGCATAGCTTTGTCCTCCTGAGGCTTGAGCCGGGAGAGACTCGATTATATTTGCGCTGATTTGCACATGAAATTGAATTCCGTTTTTAGCGGTTAACTTTTTAAAACAAGTTTTATATTTTAGAGTGTCATATTAACTTGAAAGCTGCTCCTATTTGCACCTTTGCACCTGCTCTTGAACTAGAGTTCTCATTACCTGTCAGTACCGGGGGATTCACAGCGGGCCACCATTTTGCGGAAGTACGGTTAGCGGGCTAGTTGTTCTGCCCCTAATCCTTTAATTGGGGAGGCTGGATCGAGCGCGCATAGCTGCATCCTCCTGAGGCTTGAGCCGGGAGAGACTCGATTATATTTGCGCTGATTTGCACATGAAATTGAATTCCGTTTTTAGCGGTTAACTTTTTAAAACAAGTTTTATATTTTAGAGTGTCATATTAACTTGAAAGCTGTTCCTATTTGCGCCTTTGCACCTGCTCTTGAACTAGAGTTCTCATTACCTGTCAGTACCAGGGGTTTCACAGCGGGGCCGCCATTTTGCGGAAGTACGGTTAGCAGGCTAGTTGTTCTGCCCCTAATCCTTTAATTGGGGAGGCTGGTGCGCAGCGGGCGTGCCTAAGGCAAGCCTGTCTGTGCCTGTCCGCGCCCGGCCCGTGTCCAGCGCCAGAACCCCTGCCTGTGTGATTGTAGGTAAGCCGAGCACCTTACAATACTCTAGTGAGATGCTGCGGAGCTTGAATGCCACGGGAAATTCTATCGGGTGCCTATGTCTCGCATTCTATTCAAAGCCCCCCTTCAGGTCCTGTGATCTGTCCTAATTGTAATACCTGCCTTCCAGGATTAACATACGGGTCTAGTGAGTCACGATGTCAGGGAAGCTTAATTAAAAGTGTTCAAGGGATACCGACATTAAAGTGCACACTGGTGAATTCGAGATCTTTAGTAAAACATAGTATTGAGTGTGCATCACTCATTGTGGATGAGGAAATTAAGGTGGCATTTATCACGTTAACTTGGACAGACGATGCCTCAGGCCCAGATTTAGTAAAAGCTACACCCCCTGGATACCTTTGTTATACCGTGAATAGGCCAGACAGGAAGGGGGGAGGACTAGCGGTAATTTACCATGACTCAATCAAGGCAGCTTTTCATATAGCCTCAAACACAGCATGTGAGGCTTTGGATTTTAGTCTTTCTTTTGCCTCGCACCACACGTTCAAAGGCACCCTCTTGTACAGACCTCCCGGTCCTAGGAATGCCTTTGTAACATCATTGGGAAATTTACTGGGAGAGGGGATCAGTGCTAACTCTTATACTATACTGGGTGATTTTAATTTTCATCTTGAGATGCACAAGGACCCAGACACGGTCACCCTTATAGATTTGATGAATAGTGTCGAGCTTGGACAAAAAGTAACTGGGCCCACACATGTGGCAGGCCACACGCTGGACGGCATCTTCTATAATAACCCATCTCTTTCGTTTACGGGCCTACTGCCTTTAGAGTGGTCAGACCACGCAGCAGTACTGTTTGAATGGGCTATCCAAGACCCCCGCGCGGTTGGTAGACCCCCCCAAGTAACAAAGGGAAGTTAGAGCGTGGAATAAAGTAGTGGGTTCAGAGTTAGCAGAATTACTTACCGCCACAGCATATCCTATGCCCTCAGACGTGGAGGAAGCCACCACGCTATATACCAATTGGCTAGAAGCAGCATGTAAGAAACTGGCCCCTAAGAAAATACTTACCCTCAATAGGGCACAACCTACCGCCCCTTGGTACACACAAGAACTTAAAGACCAGAAGGTGTGCTGTAAACGTCTGGAGAGAAATTGGAGGAAAGAGTACAAAGAATCAGAAAAAAGCATATACAACCAAAGCCTCAGGATCTACAAACAACTGATTTCTAAAACTAAACAAGATTTCTTTGTTAACCGAATTAACTTAGCTAAAAATTCGGCCAAAGAGCTGTTTAAAACAGTAACCAGTTTAGCCCACCCTCGCCCAGCAAACAACCCAAAGAGCCAGGGCCTTTGTGATGAAATTGCCAATTTTTTCTGGGAAAAAATTGAGTCCATATTTTCTTCATTTAAAGGACCAACCACAAAGGATACTACGGACCAAATAAAGGGCCATAAGCCAGTATCCGATCTACAGCCTAGCCTCGACGAGTTTGCTCCACTATCTACTTTGGACACCTACAAGCTGCTTATGTCTATTAAATCGGGATCCACTTATGACCCGTGTCCGGTCACAGTGTTAAAAACGGCCCCTGAACCTATTGTGCTGACTCTTACCTCCCTCTTTAATGCACTATTCTCAGAGGGGCATTTTCCTAGAGTTTGGAAAAGAGCCTCAATACTGCCACTCCTCAAAAAACCTAGTCTGGATCCTAAGGATCCAAATAATTTCCGCCCCATTTCACGTCTCCCTGCCCCGGCTAAAATGGTGGAGAAAAGTATGAATGCCCAATTGAGTACTTTTTTGCGAGTTACTGAAGCCTTAGATCCCACTCAATATGGCTTCAGAGAGGGTTACAGCCCGGAGTCCGCACTAATAAAATCTACGGACGAGATCAGGGTAGCCCTTGACTGGGGCGGTAAGGCCGCCTTGATTATGCTGGACCTCTCTGCGGCCTTAGACACGGTCCATCACGATTTGTTGATGGACCGGTTGCGGGAAAGCGGAGTTCAGGGAAAAGCCTGGAAACTATGGAATTCCTTCCTCTCCGAAAGATCGCAAATTGTATCATTGGGTGATTTCTATGCTACTCCGTTCAGTCTGCCTTATGGTGTTCCTCAAGGGCCATCTTTGAGTCCCACACTCTTTAACGTATATGTGTCCTCCCTTGCTCCTCTTATCAACTCCTTCGGCTTTTCCCTCACCTCTTACGCCGACGACACACAAATTGTGGTGTCATTGCAGCCCGGCCAGGAGCCTGGAACAGGTAAACGGTTCCAGGTTTGCATGGAAGCAGTGGGGAGGTGGATGTCCCAAAATTGTCTTAAGCTTAATTCCAGTAAGACGGAAGTGGTCCTGTTTGGGAATGATCCTAGCTTTTGGAACCCAGGCTGGTGGCCGGACACTATGGGTCCGCTCCCAACCTCCACTGGGAAAGTCAAAAACCTGGGAGTGATAATAGATGACAGACTTAACTTTGGGGCTCCAGTTAATGCAGTGGCCTCTGCCACATCCTATGTCCTAAGGACATGTAAGAAAATATTGCCTTTCCTGCCAAAGGACAGCCAGCGTTTGGTGATCACCTCATTGATTACATCAAGGTTAGACTATTGCAATAGTCTATATTTTAACATTCAGGAGCATTTTGTGCGTAAACTCCAACTCCTGCAGAACGCGGCAGCCAGAGTGCTTTCAGATATACCCAAATTTGCCTTGGTCTCCAGTGTAATCCGTAGACTTCACTGGCTACCTGTTATGAAATGAGTGCAGTTTAAATCACCCTGCATGGTCTTTAAGGCTCTACAAGGCATAGGACCAGACCATCTGAGGCGGCAGTTGCAGTGGTATGTGCCCAATAGACCCCTGCGCTCTCTCGGAGCAAAATTGGTGATAGTACCTCCTACAAAAAAAGCCAGGTGGGGAGGTAAAAGTTTTAGCGTCTGTGCGGCTAAGGCTTGGAATGATCTTCCTTTCCACCTGAGGAATAGCTCGGATTTACTCGGATTCAGGAAGGCCTTAAAGACCTGGCTTTTTGACTAATTACTTCATCCGGTTTTAATTGCTGTGCTTTTGGAGGAACGTAGCTAGCGCCAGGACACCTCAGGGTAACAGTTGCACTTTACAAATCTCCTAACATTAACATTCCAAGAATCAGGAAATATACCAGTGCTAATAATCTCCTTGAAAAGTATACTAAGTTGCTCACTGATGAGGTCAGGTGCCATCTGGAATATTCTTGGGGGGCAAGGGTCTGAGGGTGCTCCGGCCTTTTCTGTTCTGACCACCTGGGATATCTGTCCTATGTTTGGTGGATCAAAGGACATCAATAAATTGGGGAGTGTATCGGCAGGTGTATTACCTATACAATCGGTGCCCTTGTCTATGAGGGATCTATACACGGTCTCCACCTTATCCTTGAAAGACCGTGCAAGTTGGTTGCAAAATTCCACACTACTGTCCACGTTAGGTGTTTCTGGTAATTTAACTAGCCTCTTTAAGGTTGCAAAGAAGACTTTGCTAGAATTACCAGCCTGCAGAATTTTCTCTGAAAAATACTCACTTTTGTTTGCCAATATCATTTTCTTATAGTCAGTCAGTGTCTGTGCATATAAAATGTTATCTGCTGCACTGTACTGCCTTCTCCACCGTCTCTCTGACTGTCTACATAGTTGTTTTTGTGCTCGCAGTGCGTCACAGAACCAACGTTCAGAGTTTTTTTTTCGCTTGGTAGTGAAGCTTTTTTCCGGGGCTAATGTGTTTGCTGCAGCTTTGATCCAGTTGGTAAATCTATCAGTTGCAAGATTCACCTCGGATGTTAAGTCAGGCTTTGAGTTTAACAAAGCTGATTGCAGTAAGTGGGGGTCAATATTCCTCCAGTTGCACCCTTTTTGTGCTCTATGAGGATTATGGGGACGAGGTATATGATGTGTGGTGGTTATTGTAAACAATATGGCTTTATGGTCTGACCAAGTGATTGGCAAAACCTCTCGGAATTTCAAGCAGGGATTAGATGTAAAAATGCCGTCTAATGTGTGTCCAGCGTCGTGAGTGGAGTGCTTGACAATCTGTCTTAGTGAGACACTGGCTATCATGTCCACTAGAGAGGCTTTTTCTAGGTGGTAGTTAAAATCTTCCAATATCGAAAAGTCCTCTGTATCAATACTATATTCAATAACAGGGCTGATGATTTCTGCGAAACTATTTTTTGCACCCGGAGGTCTGTACAGCAACAGTCCTTTAAAAGTATAGTTTTCACTTAGAGTGATTCTAAAGAATAGCAGTTCACAGTCTGGGCAACTTCCTGTTGGGGAACCCTTTATTGTCAAAGTATCTTTGATAATAAATGCTAGTCCCCCACCCCGTTTGTCTTGTCTATCACTTCTGATTATTGTAAATCCTGAAGGAATTGCTAGGGACAGCTCGGGGTCAGAAGTGCTATCCGCCCATGTTTTGGTAATAAAAGCCATGTCTATCTTGTGAGATGTCAACAATTCTGCGAATTCTAGATTATGTTTGATAAGGGACCTTGCGTTGATGAGCATACCCAAGAACGTCTTGGGTGAGGGTGATTGTTGGGGGTAAACCTGTTTGACACTAGTGCAGGCTCTTGTTTTCCTAAACTGCATTTTTAATGACAGTTTAAAACGGCATGCGCAGACACTGCAGTGGCAGGTCTGGGATACCTTTTCAGGGCTACTCATGTGGGTGGCACAATCAGCGCTGCAGGCCCACTAGTAGCATTTGATTTACTGGCCCTGGCACACTCAGTGCACTTTACTAGGGACATACCAGATGCTAATTGAGCCTGCTGCCTTGGCCTCATTACCTACGAAGGTGAATTATGGTTTTTAATGCAAGCAAGATCTATGACCTTACGAAAGGATTTAATTATAGCACACTACGAGACTCAATGTCCCACAATGCAATTGTACACGCCCACTGGGGGCGTGCATACTAATGAGTGAATAAAATCAAGCAAAGTGTAATGTGGTGCGCTTTTCATTACTTGCCTGCTGCCCATGAAGAAGGGATTTTGTATCCTGAAACGCGTCGGCATGAATTGCTTAAAGATGGACTGAGTAAGCAGGATGCACTTTACTAAAGGCAATGTCGAGTGACCTCCTATGCGCAAGGCACATTGTTTAAAAGATTTTTTCACGGCAGCCAGCCGTGGGGAGGAGCACCATTGCAGGCTGGGGAGACGGTAAACCAGCCTGCAAGACTGCAGTTTGGGATTTCCTAAACTTGAACAGTACAGCGCCAGATGCTAATTGAGCCTGCTGCCTTGGCCTCATTACCTACGAAGGTGAATTATGGTTTTTAATGCAAGCAAGATCTATGACCTTACGAAAGGATTTAATTATAGCACACTACGAGACTCAATGTCCCACAATGCAATTGTACACGCCCACTGGGGGCGTGCATACTAATGAGTGAATAAAATCAAGCAAAGTGTAATGTGGTGCGCTTTTCATTACTTGCCTGCTGCCCATGAAGAAGGGATTTTGTATCCTGAAACGCGTCGGCATGAATTGCTTAAAGATGGACTGAGTAAGCAGGATGCACTTTACTAAAGGCAATGTCGAGTGACCTCCTATGCGCAAGGCACATTGTTTAAAAGATTTTTTCACGGCAGCCAGCCGTGGGGAGGAGCACTATCGCAGGCTGGGGAGACGGTAAACCAGCCTGCGAGACTGCAGTTTGGGATTTCCTAAACTTGAACAGTACAGCGCCAGATGCTAATTGAGCCTGCTGCCTTGGCCTCATTACCTACGAAGGTGAATTATGGTTTTTAATGCAAGCAAGATCTATGACCTTACGAAAGGATTTAATTATAGCACACTACGAGACTCAATGTCCCACAATGCAATTGTACACGCCCACTGGGGGCGTGCATACTAATGAGTGAATAAAATCAAGCAAAGTGTAATGTGGTGCGCTTTTCATTACTTGCCTGCTGCCCATGAAGAAGGGATTTTGTATCCTGAAACGCGTCGGCATGAATTGCTTAAAGATGGACTGAGTAAGCAGGATGCACTTTACTAAAGGCAATGTCGAGTGACCTCCTATGCGCAAGGCACATTGTTTAAAAGATTTTTTCACGGCAGCCAGCCGTGGGGAGGAGCACCATCGCAGGCTGGGAGACGGTAAACCAGCCTGCGAGACTGCAGTTTGGGATTTCCTAAACTTGAACAGTACAGCGCCAGATGCTAATTGAGCCTGCTGCCTTGGCCTCATTACCTACGAAGGTGAATTATGGTTTTTAATGCAAGCATGATCTATGACCTTACGAAAGGATTTAATTATAGCACACTACGAGACTCAATGTCCCACAATGCAATTGTACACGCCCACTGGGGGCGTGCATACTAATGAGTGAATAAAATCAAGCAAAGTGTAATGTGGTGCGCTTTTCATTACTTGCCTGCTGCCCATGAAGAAGGGATTTTGTATCCTGAAACGCGTCGGCATGAATTGCTTAAAGATGGACTGAGTAAGCAGGATGCACTTTACTAAAGGCAATGTCGAGTGACCTCCTATGCGCAAGGCACATTGTTTAAAAGATTTTTTTACGGCAGCCAGCCGTGGGGAGGAGCACCATCGCAGGCTGGGGAGACGGTAAACCAGCCTGCGAGACTGCAGTTTGGGATTTCCTAAACTTGAACAGTACAGCGCCAGATGCTAATTGAGCCTGCTGCCTTGGCCTCATTACCTACGAAGGTGAATTATGGTTTTTAATGCAAGCAAGATCTATGACCTTACGAAAGGATTTAATTATAGCACACTACGAGACTCAATGTCCCACAATGCAATTGTACACGCCCACTGGGGGCGTGCATACTAATGAGTGAATAAAATCAAGCAAAGTGTAATGTGGTGCGCTTTTCATTACTTGCCTGCTGCCCATGAAGAAGGGATTTTGTATCCTGAAACGCGTCGACATGAATTGCTTAAAGATGGACTGAGTAAGCAGGATGCACTTTACTAAAGGCAATGTCGAGTGACCTCCTATGCGCAAGGCACATTGTTTAAAAGATTTTTTCACGGCAGCCAGCCGTGGGGAGGAGCACCATCGCAGGCTGGGGAGACGGTAAACCAGCCTGCGAGACTGCAGTTTGGGATTTCCTAAACTTGAACAGTACTGCGCCAGATGCTAATTGAGCCTGCTGCCTTGGCCTCATTACCTACGAAGGTGAATTATGGTTTTTAATGCAAGCAAGATCTATGACCTTACGAAAGGATTTAATTATAGCACACTACGAGACTCAATGTCCCACAATGCAATTGTACACGCCCACTGGGGGCGTGCATACTAATGAGTGAATAAAATCAAGCAAAGTGTAATGTGGTGCGCTTTTCATTACTTGCCTGCTGCCCATGAAGAAGGGATTTTGTATCCTGAAACGCGTCGGCATGAATTGCTTAAAGATGGACTGAGTAAGCAGGATGCACTTTACTAAAGGCAATGTCGAGTGACCTCCTATGCGCAAGGCACATTGTTTAAAAGATATATATATATATATATTCACTGAAAAAACCATAAGGTTTTAGGGACAGTTATAGTTAGTTGGACATTGCACTCGTACAAAACCCGTGAAATTCCCCGTTATAGTTAGTTCAGGTAACTATAACTCGCGCCCCGCAATGCACTGCTGATGACGTCACATATTACATCACTCATGACATGGTCAGTGACATCACTGATGACATCACTGATGACATCTCAAATGACATCACTGATGACATCATCCAGTGACTGTGTGTTTCTGTAAAGTTTAAATATGTTTAATATATATAGGGAAAGGCGTATTGAAGAATGAGTGGGTGTAGAAGCGCCTGAATGGATGATTTAGTAGGTGCGTGACTGAGTCTATAAGTGAGTGATTAAACGTATCTTACTGGATGCATGGGTGAGTGACTAAACTGTGTGAATGTCTGTATCCGTCTGTCTGTTGTTGTGTAAGCAACTGCATGGGTTTCTGACTAGCTAAATGAGTGTCTATATGGGTTATGGATTGGTTCTCTGAGTATCTGTATGGGTGCCTCAGTGTTTGTGTGGGTGGGGTGTGTGTGACTCTGTGCATAGATGTGTGAGTGGGTGATTCACTGGGTGCATGGTTTCAAGAGTGCGTCTGTGATGGACTGTATGGGTGGGTGAGTGTGTGTATGGGTGTGTTAGTGATTGAATGTATATCTCAGTGGTACATGTGTGAGTAACTACATATGTGAAAGGCAGTATATATGTGTGTTGGAGTATATAAATGGCTATAAGTGAGAGTGTGTGATTGTGAGAGTGGCTATATGGATGAGTGTGTACTTGCATCAGTGATTGCATAGGAGCGTAAGAATGTGCTAGTATTCTTATGAGTAAGTGAGCTGGTGTGTATAACTGTATAGGTGAGTAAATTGGAGTGTGATTAATTATTTGCATGACTGACTAGGTGTGTGAGTACCTCTATGGATGAGTTGCGTTGTGTGAGTGTTTATATAGGTGTATGAGTGCATATGATAGTCCTGTACTGAGTGACTGTAAGTATGAGTGACTGTACGGGTGAGTGAGTAGATGTGTGTGTGTAGACCTATGAATCAGTGAGTGGGTATGTACTTATTGGTATTGGAGTGTGTATGGTTTTGAGAATGGCAGTCTGTAATGTAGAGTGGGTGTATCAAAACTTATATTAGGGTGTGAGAAGATGCATTAAATTCTCACATGGATGATGTCATCAGTGATGTCATCAGTGATGTCATTTGAGATGTCATCAGTGATGTCATCAGTGATGTCACTGACCATGTCATGAGTGATGTAATATGT
Source organism: Calotriton arnoldi (assembly GCA_963921515.1). NCBI lineage: Eukaryota > Metazoa > Chordata > Amphibia > Caudata > Salamandridae > Calotriton > Calotriton arnoldi. The sequence goes on from CAWUFW010003562.1 coordinate 432,596, forward strand.
GACGTCATCAGCAGTGCATTGCGGGGGCGCGAGTTATAGTTACCTGAACTAACTATAACGGGGGAATTTCACGGGTTTTGTACGAGTGCAATGTCCAACTAACTATAACTGTCCCTAAAACCTTATGGTTTTTTCAGTGAATTTCTAAGGTTTTTTAAATGCTAATTTCTAACTATAACGTGCCTGAAACCTATGGTTTTTTCAGTGAATTTCAAAGGTTTTTTAAATGCTAATTTCTAACTATAACGTGTCTGAAACCTATGGTTTTTTCAGTGAATTTCAAAGGTTTTTTAAATGCTAATTCCTAACTATAACATGTCTGAAACCTACGGTTTTTTCAGTGAATTTCAAAGGTTTTGTAAATGACAATTTTTAAATGTATTAATTGTTATATTTATTTTTTTCATACTGATTTACTACATTTTTAGAAACAATTTTTTTTTACATATTTTATTTTTTAAATTACATTGTAATTACATTATAAATTACAAAAAATACTTTCTCAGAATGAATTACTTTAGTTTAAATACTTTGCACATAGGCAATAGACTTTTAAGTACAGTAGTTACAGTTGTTGCAATGGGCAACACATTTTCAAACACAATGCAACATTCAGCTCAATGTGAATTTCTAGTTAAATGCAATTAGTTACTTTATGGATTTCTTTTCTAACCACAGGACTGGATCCTAGATTCAGTCCTGGGACATCTCCTGTAAACAGTTGAGTAAAAGCGTTTTGGTTACAGTAGTGATTTTTAAGGAATATTATTGTATTTTAAAAGTTGACACTTAGAAACTTTTTCTCATAGAATCACCAATGTTATCCTATGGAAGGAAATTCACTTAGCAGGTAAAAACTGTTATCGTTACTTTTTCTTACTCAGTGTTGGATCCTGGATCCAGCACTGGTGCATCTCCTGTAAACAGTTGAAAGAATGCGTTTAAGTCATACAGGCGATTTTTAAGGAATATTTGTAGTTTGTGAAAATCGACACAAACTTTTCTGCTGAAAACCAGACAATGGATTCCTATGGAAGGAAATGCAAGTTACTGGTAAGTACGGTTAGAATTACTTTTCAGGGTCAGTGCTGGGCTAAAAGATGCAGCACTGGGTTCTCTCCTGATAACAGGTGAGTAAATTGGAATTCGTACTTTGGTTGATTTTAGAGGAATATTATAAAGTTCCAAAACTCCACACTTAGAAGAATTTCCAAGTGAAACCAGTCAATGTTAGCCTATGAAGGAAATTCAAGTTACTGGTAAGTACGGTTAAAATTACTTTTGAGGATCAGTACTGGGCTGAAAGATGCAGCACTGAGGTCTCTCCTGATAACAGGTGAGTAAATCGGAATTCGTATTTCGGCTGATTTTAGAGGAATATTTTAAAGTTCCAAAACTCCACACTTAGAAGAATTTCCAAGTGAAACCAGTCAATGTTAGCCTATGAAGGAAATTCAAGTTCCTGGTAAGTACGGTTAAAATTACTTTTGAGGATCAGTACTGGGCTGAAAGATGCAGCACTGAGGTCTCTCCTGATAACAGGTGAGTAAATCGGAATTCGTATTTTGGCTGATTTTAGAGGAATATTTTAAAGTTCCAAAACTCCACACTTAGAAGAATTTCCAAGTGAAACCAGTCAATGTTAGCCTATGGAAGGAAATTCAAGTTACTGGTAAGTACGGTTAAAATTACTTTTCAGGACCAGTACTGGGCTGAAAGATACAGCACTGAGGTCTCTCCTGATAACAGGTGAGTAAATCAGAATTCGTATTTCGGCTGATTTTAGAGGAATATTTGTATGTTTCAAAAATCAACACTTAGAAACTTTTTCAGCAAAAAGCAGGCAATGATATCCTATGGAAGGAAATTCAAGTTACTGGTAAGTACGGTTAAAATTACTTTTCAGGATTAGTACTGGGCTGAAAGATGCAGCACTGAGGTCTCTCCTGATAACAGGTGAGTAAATCAGAATTCGTAGTTCGGCAGATTTTAGAGGAATATTTGCACAATGGTGAAGGGAGGGGCGGGGCCTGAGGTGACATCTGTGCAAACGCGCCCTGTGGCGCGTTTTAAGTTGGGGGATTAAGTCCCCTTGAATCATGAGGGTCCCTAGGGGCCAACTAGCCCACCAGGAACCTCCAGTATGCGCCAGGGGCTGCGTTGCAGAGACGTGTAGAGAGGCCACACCCCTTTTACACCTCTCTGCAACGCAGCTCTGTGGCGCTTTCTGGATGTACCTGTTGGGCTAGTTGGCCCCCAGGGACCCTCAGGATTGAAGGGGATTTAATTCCCCATCTTAAAACGCGCCATGGGGCCTGTTTGCACACATGTCACCTCAGGCCCGCCCTCCCTTCACCACTGTGCAAACGCGCCCGTGGTGCGTTTTAAGTCGGGGGATTAACTCCCCTTGAATCCTGAGGGTCCCTGGGGTGCAACTAGCCCACCAGCTACCTCCATTAAGCGCCACAGAGCTGCGTTGCAGAGAGGTGTAAAAGGGGCGTGGCCTCTGTACACCTCTCTGCAAGGCAGCCCCTGGCGCATACTGGAGGTTCCTGGTGGGCTAGTTGGCCCCCAGGGACCCCCAGTATTCAAGGGGAATTACTTCCCCTTCTTAAAACGCGCCAGGGGGCGCATTTGCAGAGTACTGCAGGGAGGGGGGCGGGGCCTCCGGCACGATGCCGTTTTTTTTTTTTTTTTTTTATGGGAGGGGGGCTGCGTGGCCCCCCTTCCCTCGGCCACTTTTGGCCCCGGGGACCCCATCCCCCGGGGCCTGGGTATTTTATTTTGTTTTATTAAAAAAAAAAAAAAAACGGGAAGGGGGCCGCGTGGCACCCCTTCCCTGGGCCTCTATTGGCCCCGGGGACCCCATCCCCGGGGCATGCCCTCTTTTTAAATAAAAAATATGGGGGGGCTGCGTGGCCCCCTCCTCAGGCCATTTAAGGCCCCGGGGACCCCATCCCCCGGGGCCGGCCTTGCCCTTATTTTTTTATTTATTTTTTATTTTTTTATTTGGGGAGGGGGGCTGCGTGGCCCCCCTCCCGGGCCACTTATGGCCCCGGGGACCCCATCCCCTGGGGCCTGGCCTCTGGTTGGGGACTGTGGGGGGGTCCCCAAACCCCCCACAGTCCCGCCGGCTCCCCGTGTCCTACGGGAGCCGGCATTCCTTTCCACATGGGGAGCAGCTAACATGCTGCTCCCCGTGTGGAAAAGCAATTGGTTGCATTTTGAAAGAGAGAGCAGGTTTCCTGCTCTCTCTTTCAAAATGCAAACCAAGTTTGCTACGACAGGACGTGAGCCGCGAGGCTCCCGTCCTGTCATAGCAAACTACAGTGTCCCGGGTAGGCACCCCGGGACACTGCAGGAGCCGGCCCTGGGGGTGGCGGTCCCCAGGGCCATCAAGGGCTCCAGGAGGGGGCCGCGCGGCCCCCTCCCTACATTTTGAAAGCCCCGGGAGGTGGTGGTCCCCGGGGCTTGGGGTCCAAAACGGACCCCCATTTTCAATGTTCTTAGTGCCCCGGGAGGTGGTGGTCCCGGGCGTGTGGGGGCTGGAGCCCCCACACAGGTTTTAAAAATAAATAAAAAAAAGCCCCGGGGAGGTGGCGGTTCCCGGGGCTGCGGGAGGGCTCAGAGCCCTCCCGCACCATTAATAATAAAGCCCCGGGGTGGCGGTCCCCGGGGCTTGGGAGCCCTTGGAGGCCCCCATACATAAAATAAACCCCCCCAGCATGCCCCCGGGACTTGGCCCACGCGGGGCAAATTAACATCGAAGCGCGGGAGACCGCGCTCGTTTTTTTTTTCGGCAGGATCCACGCTCCCTGAGCGCATCCTGCCGATTTTTAAAAAAAAAAAAATGCTTTTTTTTGCCCAGGGGGTCCTTGTGGGACCCCCTGAGCAGGCCTAGGGGGTTAGGGTGTTTCTACCCTGCTCCCTTTGTGCGTTTTGCGCACTTGTTTCTTTTTTTTTTCTCGGCGAATCCGCGCACCCTAAGCGCATCCCGCCGATTTAAGAAAAAAAAATGCTTTTTCTGGCCAGGGGGTCCTTGTGGGACCCCTGAGCAGACCTAGGGGTCAGAGTGTTTCTACCCTGCCCCCTTTGCGCTTTGTGCACTTGTTTCTGTCCCTCGGTTCTACCGAGGACAAAATGGCTGCCAACACTTCCTGATTTGGAGTGTAGACAGCCAATTAGCATGCAGCTCGTGATCGGGAGGGTGCAGCGGATCCGACGCGCCCATAGATATATATGTGATTTTAATTGTGAATTTCTCAGGAACTACTGAACGGATTTACACCATTTTAGCAAAAGGCACCAGTCTGAACCAAGGGCTACCTCTTTGCCAAATTTGGGGTAATTCCGTTCAGCAGTTCGAGCTGTAGCTGCGACTAAAGGTTCCTATGGAAAAATGAATGGGGAAAACGCGTTTTGGGACCCCCTTTTTCTCGGCCCCGCTTGACGTATCACCCGAGACTTTCAGGGTAGGAGCGGACCGGAGCGCCCCAACAAGTTGGAATCTTTCGCGAAGATTCGTCAGCCGAGCGCCAACGTTATTTCAAATAGAATGTCGCGGATTTCCTATGGATAATAGGTTGTAACTATAACTATCTACTGGCGACCGCCAGTAGATAATATATATATATATATATATATATATATATATATATATATATATATATATATATTATCTACTGGCGGTCGCCAGTAGATAGTTATAGTTACAACCTATTATCCATAGGAAATCCGCGACATTCTATTTGAAATAACTCTCTTGCCGGTTGACGTATCTTCGCAAAATTTTCAAACTTTGTGGGCGCTCCGGTCCGCTCCTACCCTGAAAGTCTCGGGGATTCGTCAAGCGGGGCCGAGAAAAAGGGGGTCCCAAAACGCGTTTTCCCATGCAATTTTCCATAGGAAACTTTAGACACGGCTACAGCCCGAACTGCTGAACGGAATTACACCAAATTTGGCAAAGAGGTAGTTCTTGGTTCAGAAAGAACCCTTTTTGTTAAATGGTGTAAATCTGTTCAGTAGTTGCTGAGAAAATCAAAAGTAAAAGTACATATATATCTATGGCCGCGTCGGATTTGCGCACCCTCCCGATCACGAGCTGCATGCTAATTGGCTGTCAACACTCCAAATCAGGAAGTGTTGGCAGCCATTTTATCCCTCGGTAGAACCGAGGGACAGAAACAAGTGCGCAAAGCGCACAAAGGGGCAGGGTAGAAACACCCTGACCCCTAGGTCTGCTCAGGGGGTCCCACAAGGACCCCTGGGCAAAAAATATATATTTTTTTTAAAAATCGGCAGGATGCGCTCAGGGTTCGCGAATCCTGCCGAAAAAAAAATCGAGCGCGGTCTCCCGCGCTCGATGTTAATTGGCCCCGGGTGGGCCAAGTCCCGGGGGCATGCTGGGGGAGGGTTAATTTTATGTGTGGGGGCCTCTAAGGGCCCCCAAGCCCGGGGACCACCACCCCCGGGGCTTTATGTATAATGGTGCGGGAGGGCTCTGAGCCCTCCCGCAGCCCCGAGACCACCACCACCCCGGGGCTTCTTTTTTATTTTTGAAAAACCTGTGTGGGGGGCTCCAGCCCCCACACGCCCGGGACCACCACCTCCCGGGGCACTAAGAAAAATTACAATGGGGGTCCGTTTTGGACCCCCAAGCCCGAGGACCACCACCTCCCGGGGCTTTCAAAATGTAAGGAGGGGGCCGCGCGGCCCCCTCCTGGAGCCTGTGGTGGCCCTGGGGACCGCCACCCCCAGGGCCGGCTCCTGCAGTGTCCCGGGTGCCTACCCCGGGCACTGCTGTTTGCAAACTGCTTTGGATATTGGAAGAGAGAGCAGGAAACCTGCTCTCTCTTCCAATATCCAAAGCTGATTGCTTTTCCACATGGGGAGCAGCATGTTAGCTGCTCCCCATGTGTAAAAGCAATGCCGGCTCCCGTAGGACACGGGGAGCCGGCGGGACTGTGGGGGTTTGGGGACCCCCCCACAGTCCCCAACGAGAGGCCAGGCCCCGGGGGATGGGGTCCCCGGGGCCATAAGTGGCCACGGAGGGGGGCCACGCAGCCCCCCTCCCCAAAGGTAAAAAAAAGTTTAAAAAAAAGTGCAAGGCCGGCCCCGGGGGATGGGGTCCCCGGGGCCTTAAATGGCCTGAGGAGGGGGCCACGCAGCCCCCCTCCAAATAAAAAAAAAGAGGCCATGCCCCGGGGATGGGGTCCCCGGGGCCAATACAGGCCCAGGGAAGGGGGGCCACGCAGCCCCCTTCCCGTTTTTTTTTAATTTTAATTTAAAAAAGGGGTAAGGCCCTGGGGGATGGGGTCCCCAGGGCCTAAAAATAGGAAAAAGGAAGGGGGCCACACAGCCCCCTTCAGGGAAAAAAAAAAACGATCGGGCCCGCAGGCCCGCCCCCTTCCTTCACCACTCTGCAAACGCGCCCCCTGGCGCGTTTGCAGAGAGGCGAATTCCCCTTGAATACTGGGGGTCCCTGGGGGCCAACTAGCCCACCAGGAACCTCCAGTATGCGCCAGGGAGCTGCCTTGCAGAGAGGTGGACAGAGGCTACGCCCCTTTTTACACCTCTCTGCAACGCAGCTCTGTGGCGCTTTTGGAGGTATATGGTGGGCTAGTTGCACCCCAGGGACCCTCAGGATTCAAGGGGAGTTAATCCCCTGACTTAAAACGCGCCACGGGCGCGTTTGCACAGTGGTGAAGGGAGGGGCGGGGCTTCAGGTGACATGTGTGCAAACAGGCCCCGTGGCACGTTTTAAGATGGGGAATTAAATCCCCTTCAATCCTGAGGGTCCCTGGGGGCCAACTAGCCCAACAGGTACGTCCAGAAAGCGCCACAGAGCTGCGTTGCAGAGAGGTGTAAAAGGGGTGTGGCCTCTGTACATGTCTCTGCAACGCAGCCCCTGAGCGCATACTGGAGGTTCCTGGTGGGCTAGTTGGCCCGTAGGGACCCTCATGATTCAAGGGGACTTAATCCCCCAACTTAAAACGCGCCACGAGGCGCGTTTGCACAGATGTCACCTCAGGCCCCGCCCCCGCCCTTCACCATTGTGCAAATATTCATCTAAAATCAGCCGAAATACGAATTCTGATTTACTCACCTGTTATCAGGAGAGACCTCAGTGCTGCATCTTTCAGCCCAGTACTAATCCTGAAAAGTAATTTTAACCGTACTTACCAGTAACTTGAATTTCCTTCCATAGGCTAACATTGACTGGTTTCACTTGGAAATTCTTCTAAGTGTGGAGTTTTGGAACTTTAAAATATTCCTCTAAAATCAGCCGAAATACGAATTCCGATTTACTCACCTGTTATCAGGAGAGACCTCAGTGCTGTATCTTTCAGCCCAGTACTGGTCCTGAAAAGTAATTTTAACCGTACTTACCAGTAACTTGAATTTCCTTCCATAGGCTAACATTGACTGGTTTCACTTGGAAATTCTTCTAAGTGTGGAGTTTTGGAACTTTAAAATATTCCTCTAAAATCAGCCGAAATACGAATTCCGATTTACTCACCTGTTATCAGGAGAGACCTCAGTGCTGCATCTTTCAGCCCAGTACTGATCCTCAAAAGTAATTTTAACCGTACTTACCAGTAACTTGAATTTCCTTCCATAGGATATAATTGCCTGCTTTTTGCTGAAAAAGTTTCTAAGTGTTGATTTTTGAAACATACAAATATTCCTCTAAAATCAGCCGAAATACGAATTCCGATTTACTCACCTGTTATAAGGAGAGACCTCAGTGCTGTATCTTTCAGCCCAGTACTGGTCCTGAAAAGTAATTTTAACCGTACTTACCAGTAACTTGAATTTCCTTCCATAGGCTAACATTGACTGGTTTCACTTGGAAATTCTTCTAAGTGTGGAGTTTTGGAACTTTAAAATATTCCTCTAAAATCAGCCGAAATACGAATTCCGATTTACTCACCTGTTATCAGGAGAGACCTCAGTGCTGCATCTTTCAGCCCAGTACTGATCCTCAAAAGTAATTTTAACCGTACTTACCAGTAACTTGAATTTCCTTCCATAGGATATCATTGCCTGCTTTTTGCTGAAAAAGTTTCTAAGTGTTGATTTTTGAAACATACAAATATTCCTCTAAAATCAGCCGAAATACGAATTTCGATTTACTCACCTGTTATCAGGAGAGACCTCAGTGCTGCATCTTTCAGCCCAGTACTGGTCCTGAAAAGTAATTTTAACCGTACTTACCAGTAACTTATATTTTCTTCCATAGGAATCCATTGTCTGGTTTTCAGCAGAAAAGTTTCAAAGTGTCGATTTTCACAAACTACAAATATTCCTTAAAAATCGCCTGTATGACTTAAACGCATTCTTTCAACTGTTTGCAGGAGATGCACCAGTGCTGGATCCAGGATCCAACACTGAGTAAGAAAAAGTAATGATAACAGTTTTTACCTGCTAAGTGAATTTCCTTCCATAGGATAACATTGGTGATTCTATGAGAAAAAGTTTCTAAGTGTCAACTTTTAAAATACAATAATATTCCTTAAAAATCACGACTGTAACCAAAACGCTTTAACTCAACTGTTTACAGGAGATGTACCAGGACTGAATCTAGGATCCAGTCCTGTGGTTAGAAAAGTAATCCATAAAGTAACTAATTGCATTTAACTAGAAATTCACATTGAGCTGAATGTTGCATTGTGTTTGAAAATGTGGTGCCCATTGCAACAACTGTAACTACTGTACTTAAAAGTCTATTGCCTATGTGCAAAGTATTTAAACTAAAGTAATTCATTCTGAGAAAGTATTTTTTGTAATGTAATGTATAATGTAATTACAATGTAATTTAAAAAATAAAATATGTAAAAAAAAAATCTAAAAATGTAATAAGTCAGTATGAAAAAAATTAATATAACAATTAATACATTTAAAAATTGTCATTTACAAAACCTTTGAAATTCACTGAAAAAACCGTAGGTTTCAGACATGTTATAGTTAGGAATTAGCATTTAAAAAACCTTTGAAATTCACTGAAAAAACCATAGGTTTCAGATAAGTTATAGTTAGAAATTAGCATTTAAAAAACCTTTGAAATTCACTGAAAAAACCATAGGTTTTAGGGACAGTTATAGTTAGTTGGACATTGCACTCGTACAAAACCCGTGAAATTCCCCCGTTATAGTTAGTTCAGCTAACTATAATTCGCGCCCGCAATGCACTGCTGATGACGTCACATATTACATCACTCATGACATGGTCAGTGACATCACTGATGACATCACTGATGACATCTCAAATGACATCACTGATGACATCATCCACGTGATAATCTGATGCACCTCCTCACACCCTAATATAACCTTTGATACACCCAATCTAAATTACAGACTGCCATTCGCAAAACCATAGACACTCCAACACCAATAACTACATACCCACTCACTGATTCTTAGGTCTACACACACACACATCCACTCACTCACCCGTACAGTCACTCATACTTATGGTCACTCAGTACAGGACAATCATATGCACTCTTACTCCTATATAGACACTCAAACACCGCCACTCATCCATAGAGGTACTCACACACCTAGTCAGTCATGCAAATAATTAAACACACTGCCATTTACTCACCTATACAGTTATACACACACCAGCTCACTTAATCATACAAATACTAGCACATTGTTACGCTCTTATACAATCACTGATACAAGCACACACTCATCCATACAGCCACTATCACAATCACTCACTCTCGCTTATAGCTATTTATATACTCCAATACACATATATACTGCCTTTCACATATGTAGTTACTCACACATGTACCACTGGGACATACATTCACTCACTAACACACTCTTACACACACTTACCCACCCATACAGTCTATCACAGATGCACTCTTGAAACCATCCACCCAGTGAATCACCCACTCACACATCTATGCACAGTCGCACACACCCCATCCACACAAACACTCAGGCACCCATACAGATACTCAGACAACAAATCAATAACTCTTATAGACACTCATGTAGCTATTCACAAACCCATGCAGCCACTTACACAGCAACAGACAGATACAGACATTAACCCAGTTTAGTCACTAACCCATGCATTCAGTAAGATACGTTTAATCACTCACTTATAGAATTAGTCATGCACCTACTAAATCATCCATACACACACTTATACACCCACTCATTCTTCAATACGCCTTTCCCTATATATATTAAAAATATTTAAACTTTACAGAAACACACAGTCACTGGATGATGTCATCAGTGATGTCAGTTGAGATGTCATCAGTGATGTCATCAGTGATGTCACTGACCATGTCATGAGTGATGTAATATGTGACGTCATCAGCAGTGCATTGCGGGGCGCGAGTTATAGTTAGCTGAACTAACTATAACGGGGAATTTCACGGGTTTTGTACGAGTGCAATGTCCAACTAACTATAACTGTCCCTAAAACCTATGGTTTTTTCAGTGTATATATATATATATATATATATATATATATATATATATATATATATACTTGCTATCTTAGCTGCTAAGTAAGGTATTCAAGATGTAAATTGCCATGATGTAAAGGTACTCCTGATGTGTTGACTGCAATGTAACGTCCCCCAATGTAATGACTTGTGAAGTAACACCTTGCAACCTTTCCCCTCACTTTTTAAATCTTTATGTGGATTTGCCTTTGAAGCAAAATGGGTGGCCATCTGACCACCAGAAGAGATTAGGCATCAAAACTAAAGTTGTGGTGTGACCAACTGGAGGCCAACTTGGAATGTGGCCGCCATTGAAACCCTTTTGTTGAACAAACCTCCTGATTCGATTACACCTGTCTCCTTCATCATTGAGTGTGCCAGAATAGCCATGAAAGAGAATTTTTTTTAAGTTTGAAGAGCAGTTGTTTCTTCAGGTGTCTGGCACTTCAATGGGGAGCGTTTTCGCTCCTAGTTTGGCCAATCTCTATGTGCATATTTTTGAACAAGAGTATATTTTGAATGACAGCAACCCATACAGAGACCACATACGTGTGTGGAAAAGGTATATTGATGATGTGTTTGTAGTATGGAGAGGCACATCGACCTCCATTTCTGAGTTTAAGATCTGGTTGAACAATCTAAATCAATACTTGCACTTCACATGTGAATTTAGCAAAACCCAGTTACCTTTTTTGGACGTTATGATTTCCCCATTTGAAGGAGGCTTGAGCACGGAACTATATAAAAAACCAATGACGAAGAATTCTCTTCTGTCATACAATAGTTTCCATCCTCGGGCCTTGCGTGATAATTTGCCCTACGGGCAATTTTTACGTATAAGGAGGAATTGTTCTTCATCCCTCAAGTACCATGAACACGCTCAGAATTTATCTGATCAGTTGCAGGTTAGACATTATCCTAAGAAACTTGTGAGAAGATCCTTAAAACGTGCGAAAAACAACAATAGGGATTCTCTTTTGGATCAGGGTCTTCCCAAAGTTACTACCAACCGTCTGACTTGCGTTCACACTTTTTGCAGTCTCTCCAATCAGATCAAGAAAAGTATATTGTCCAATTGGAAGATTTTGAACATTGGCGGCACCTCATTACCACGTCCACTATTTGCTTTTAAGCGAAGTACCAATATAAAAGACCGGTTGGTACACACACGTCCCCGTACCTGTAACAAGAATTCACAGGGTACTCTGTGGGGTTTACCTCCGGTACAGGGTCATTTTCCTTGTGGGTCTTGTGCGGCTTGTCCGCACACAACTCACACTACAGAAATTGACATTGGTTCATCTAAGCCATGGATTTTGACTTGTCACACGAATTGTAATAGTGACAACTTGGTGTATCTTATCCATTGCCCGTGCCCGCTTCGTTATGTGGGGATGACCACACGGAGGGTAAAAACCCGCATTCTAGAGCATAAGAGCACAATTAGATGCAGGAAGTCCTCGACTAAATTGACCAATCATTTTCTTTCTGCCCAACGTAGCCCACAGGATCTCAAGTGGTCAGTGCTAGAAAGACCCTTTATCCCACCACACATTACTGATATTTCAACTTTTTTGTTCAAACGTGAATAATGGTGGGTGCATAAATTGAAAACTGACACTGTGGGGTTGAATGATGAGATTCCTTGGGTTCTACTGTAGCACAGCTTTCCAAGGTCTCGACTCACATTTCTGTAGATTGGTGCATCTGGATGTTGGTATATTATATATCATTGAGGTGTTCCATCAGTACCCTCAAGCAAGGTGTCATCCAGTTTGGTCTTCATCTTTAGGTTAGTGATGCATAGTTATTTCTGTATATCATGGCATATCACACAATGTGTCTATGAGGGTCCTATAAAATACATTTATCCTCATGCTTACATGCAGGGTTGAGGCCATTGCACACTACTGTATAGAGTTTCTGTGTCCGTATTCGGAATCATTCTAGTGTTGAGTGATTATTATTATCTTTTAATACTGACATGGGTAGAGCCATTGTAAGACATGTAGAGGTTTCTGTCTGGATGCTTCTTCAATTGTATGGGACTGGGCTTTTGTCTGGCTTGTTAACATGGCGACCAGACGTGTCTCACTCTTTACTCACTTTCTTCTGGTTTTGAGCGCCACACTATGGGTTCCCAATATTTCGAAACAAGATATATTCGATGTGGGAAATGATGCTGTGTTTATTGCATCTTTGTGTGTAGGGTTCGAATGCCTCTGCCTCAAGACGCGCATGCGCGAGTGAGTAGTGTTTCCCGAAGCATCTTGGGTGATGCTGTTACAATACTGGGCAAATCTGTTTTTCGTATTGAAGATACTTACCTTGCAGTAATCGCTGCAATAAGGGGGTTTTCTATACTCCTTTTTCATTATATGGCTTTCTTGACCGGCTAAATACATTTTTCACTAGATCGGCATTTCTGATATTGTACGCATGCGCAGGAGTGTAGTGATATTCACTCGACGCATGCTCAGTTATTTGGTTATCGGCTCCGGTTTGTGCGCTCACCTGAGTGTAATTAATCATTACTGATGACTATAAAAGCACACCGGGTTAGATTGGACTTCACCTCCGGTTGCAGGCTCTGTAAACCTCGGGGTACCGACGGAGAGGTGAGTGTCTCTGCCTTGTTGCTGTTTTTCTTTTCTTTTCTTCTTTTTTCTTTGTTTTTAATTGTTCGCTTCAGAGAGGGTTTGGTGGGGTAGTCTGTTCCCCTTTTTTTACAAGGATCTCCGGCTTTAAGTGGAGGTTGTGGCTATCAAAGCATCTTGTAGCCCCTTGTTTAATAACTGACTTTCTAAAGGAGCTACCGATGGCGATATTGACGTTGTAGGCATTTGGATCCTAGACATGACCACTTGACTCGATACATATTCCTTTTTTGAGTCTATGTGGAGAGTGTGGCTACCAAAGTTGCTCTAGCTACCTTATCTACCTATGGGTTTTAATGGAGTCCTGATGATGAGATTTGCGCTATAGTCATTTGGGCTCCCTACCTGCTAGTTTTTTATAAAATTTACATAGTACGTTTCAAAAGGTTGATACTCCTCGTTCCTGTTCACATACTTTTACTCCCTCTACATGCTTATCGTTGATATCGGGACTACTATAATAAACCTAGTTTTTGGTAGGACATGATGTGTCAAAGATACAAATATACCGTTTGTTTCAGAGCGGTGCTCCCTTCCTGAGCTGTCGCCAGGTAGAGGTGTGGTTCTTTACCCAACAGTGACGGGTAAGCTCCCTTCTTGTTCTTTGTTATTATTTACAGAGCCTGTTGTAGCTTGTGCATGATGCTGATGATCATAGGTATGGATCAGATCTGTTTCTTCTCTCTTTTTGTAGGTAATCTTCCCTTCAAGAATGGACAGATTGAGGAGCTTTTCTAGTTTCATATCCTTTGTGTTATAGCACATTATTGAGATAGCAGCAGCTTAATAGGTCCTGATGAAAGCCTTGCCTACTGTTAGGTGGATGGCTGAAACATGTTGACCACTATTTTCTATTTTTCCTTTGCGGTCTAAATTCATACCGCGGGTACACTCTTTTAATCCTGGCAAAGGACGCATCTGAATAAAGTGACTGGTTTGCGTTCTCTAGTCAGTTTTATTTCTCACTATTTGCACATTCACGCATTTTTTTGTTGCGCTGCGCCTTCATTCACACAGTTGTCTCTTCATTTGTGGATTTATAATATCCTACTAAAAACATCCCTGAGCTCCTCCCTCTCAGAGAGAGAGTTGTAGCCCTCAGAGGAACTAGGTTTTTCCTCTGGGAGGAGAATCCCATATGATGAAGCATGTCACCTCTGGTGAGTGAGGGATTTCGTCCTTAAAAGGGAAGTGCCCCCAGTTAGGTCTGTGGCACTAGCTACTAGGTTCTGTAAATGCACATTTACACATTTTTTATGCCTTCAAATCATATAGTGATTTATTACACTTTGTTTGATCTCTGTTTTGTGTAGACCCGGGAGTTTTAGATTGTGTTATGAAACTGTTTTGGGGAGCGAACCCTGTGAGGTCTTTAAATTTCCCTAGGACCCTTTGGCGGTGATCCGTCCTATGTTTGGTAATACCTTATGCAGCCCAATTTTGCTAGGCCCTAGTTGTTGCCATTTTAGTACTTCAGAATGTGATTGATTTTGCCTTTGAACACATCAGTGAACAAATTGCAGTGTTGTATTGAGTTAATCTGGACCTATATCTTGAGATTTGAAGAGGCTTATCAGAAGAGAGGGACTCCGGGGGTCGGGAATAGCATTTCAAATACATTTGCCAGGTTGTTAAAAAGACACCAATCTTTATAGTGTAGTCTAGAAAACTGAATTTCAACCACACTGGGGATGAAAGGGATTCATATTCCACCCTCTTCTTCCTCACAAATCTCTGAAGCATGTGTTCTCCTTAGGACGCTACAAGTATACGAGGACAAAGCCACAGCAAGTGCACCTTGTGTTATGGTAATAAGTGAAAACACAGTTTATCTGACTTACCTCTCTAAATACTTGGAAGGCTATTGTCTCAAACTTGGAGGCCAAATAAAGGACAGTGAGTTTTGCTTTGGGCTTATGAGACGTGGGGCCATTTCAAGGGGAACATGCACACTTCCCTAACAGGCATCTAGGGCTATCAGAAACCCATGCAGCAGGCTGCAAAGGGTTGCTCTAAGACAGGAGTATTAATAATGTCAATGCAGTTATATAGGCATGCAGGATGCAAGTTTCTTTATCTATGCATAAACGCTTTATTGTATACCATGCAAAACATTTAAAGGGTAGGTTAACACTGACATGCAACTTGCAAGGGTCCTGTTGGGAGGTGGGCATGTGGTCACACAGGACGGCTGCATGGCAGAAAGTCTTGCTACCGCCCTGGCAGAGCAGCACCTGCCCAGCTAAAAATCCCAATTATGTGCGGGGATCATTTGGCTGAAAATTCAGCCACTGGTTGAGCGGATCCCCTTTCAGCAAATCTGAATGCTGGGCAGGCCATCATGTTGAAGAGGCCCACTCTCCATTCTTGGTTATATTTCAGAAAAAAACACAAAGCATGGGTATGTTTTTGAAAAGCAAGAAACTAACCGTATGAGCGCCAGTGAAGATTTTCCCTTCCCACACCCACTGTGCATTGCACAACAAATCTGGCAGTGAATATCTACATGAGGAGGTCAGGGCCGGACTGGCCGTAGCGGGCACCGAGTGTTTTCCCGGTAGGCCTGAAGCACGGGAGCCGTTTTTTGACCAGTGGGGGTCGTTTTTGTCACTAAGGGCCGGTTTTGCAGCAGTGCTGGAATATCAGCCCCTGTAACAAAAGCGAAGTAGCAGTATTTCCCACCAGCACCTCCCCCCCTGACGTAATTGCCAGGGCTACATGGTTTGCGTTCCCAGTCTGGCCATGGAGAAGGTCCGCCCCAGTGAGAGTCTTAATGGTTTAATGGCAGTGGCTCAGTCATGTATGGGCCATCTCCAATGATTGTGGACCATCAATGACAGTGGAGCCTGCACCTGTGTACAATTACTGGAACCCCCTGTTCTCAAGGGCGCATAAGAAACGTTTGCTTGGCAGAGTGGGAGCTCCTACAATTTATGGAGGAGCCCAACTTCACCAAACACTAAATGAACCCCCAGGTTACAGGTTGGAGGCAACGTTCCCTGCCTAGCCCACATCCATGAAATTGTCTTGCATCGTCCACAATGTTGACCTTGCAACCCTGTACATCGTCCAATTATATTGTACTGCACAGTCTGCCACCCGCCTCCATTGTGTTGTTTGATAAAACTTTTACTTTCTGGTTCTTGCACTTTTAACACTTGCAGATCGATTCTCCTGCTAAATATTTCCATCCAGATCAGAAAATCCACACTGCTACAGAAGGCGCTGATTATATTATAAGAAACATGCGTGCTCTCCAGTCCCGCAATCTGGATTACTGTCAAGCATTCACATTTTACAGGTAAAATCCAAAGATACCCAATGGCGACTACAACCTATATAAAAGAGAATTCTGCAGCCTGCTGGGTTTTATTTTTAACCCGTATTTTTACACCTCTTATCTGTCATTCACAATTAGTGGTGATCATTAATAGTACACTTCTTAAAACCCACCTGCTTGAGTGTTTTCATGAAGCCCCTGTCCAACTGGTCGGTCGAAAGCATACAGAACAGATTTACCATGCAAGTGTAAATATCTGTCCCCGGTTGAACTCTGACACTTTCGCTCACCACCTCGGACGGCAGAATCCATGGCCTCCTTTAAATGCATTCTGTGGTGTTACTTCTTAGTCCTCTGCAGGATGTTGGGAAGAAGGTGCACATACAATTCATAGTCTTTGAAAAATGATGTGATCTTCAGAAGCACAGAAAGGCCCGCTGATAAATGTTGTCCAAACGCATCAGTGCGTTTAAAGGGCGTGCATGTTTTAATAATAATAATATTTATTTGTATTGTCTTAGGATCTCAGTCACGGAACACTGAGGTTAGGGAGCACATAGCCTGCATCACTTTACTGATACGTGGACCTTGTTTGGTCTTAAATGTCAAAAGGAGTCAGCCCAGGAATAAGCTTTTAGGATAAGAAGCTCTCTGAGGGCAGGCAGTTTCAAGTCTCTGTCTCGTTACCTTCTCAACATTACAGTGAGGAGCTTTGCAGCAAATGTCAGCACATTGCAGAATCACATGGCTTAGTGCGCCAGCTTTTAACTCAGAAAGCCTTGTCCAAATCCAGGCGAGGTCTCAGGCAGAACTGCAGCGGGACGGTGGCTCTAACACTAATCCATTGTCTGACCGCATCCTCTCATAACTGAGCAAAGCATGTCCTCTCTTCTGTGGAAGGCATTCAAAACCACCACCGTATAAATGATATATTTTACCAGACATTTTCCTTCAAACCTTTGGAATGCCATGGATCTATTTAAAATTAACATAGTTTCTCTGCATGTTATTATCAAAAGCTCACTGTCTTATTAGTCTTATTCGTTTTAAGCCGATCTTGCACTGTTTTTTATTAAATCGATTTTTATTAGCAGAATACTTAGCATGAAAATACATTACAGCATCGCCTATAACCCAGCGGGCCGGCAGACTCGTATTCAGGCCAGGAGGGCAGGGCAGTGGGATCTAGACTCACCCAATCGGGTAGTTACACAGCATGTCGCCTACAACCCAGGCAGGGCCGGCCGCGTTTATAAAGAAAAATAACTGGTAGGCCTAACGTCCACAATAAGTGGGTAGTAGCAGAGTCCAATGGGCTGCAGGGTGTGGAAGCAGCAGCTTACCGAAAGCCTGAAACAAACAATTAATTGCTAATGAGTCTGCATTTAAGAAGAACAAAAGAACATCAGGAAAAAGAGTGCAAGGGGAAGGTCAGGGCGTTGGGTAATCCCAAGAGTGTGTAAGCAGGAAGCCTGGGAATGGTGGTGCCAAAGGCCCTATCTATGTCATCAATTATACTCTCCCAGTATCTCGTGAGCTTTGGGCAGTTCCACAGCAAGTGAAGGAGGGTACCAGGGCTACCGCAGCCGCGCCAGCAGAGGCCATCACATTGAGAGTTCCACTTGGCTAGGCGGGCCGGGGTGTGGTACCAGTAGGATACAATTTTAAATGCAGTTTCAGCGTGACCCATGGAGTGTGCGGTGTGGTGGGCCCTATAGAAGACATCCTCCCACTCTTTGTCCGATAATGCGCATCCCAGCTCTACCTCCCAGTGATCCAGCGGCGTACTAGTAACAGATATTCCACTACCATATACTCACCTGCGCCCATATAACTCTCTTGCACTATATCACCAAGTAGACCACTGGAAACCTTATAGTTTTATAATTTTCATACCTCGAGATATAGTTATTTCTTCTCTATCTAAACCTTTCACTGATCAAATAGTTATTTCCTCTGGTCAATGGACCAGCTGGGTGGAACTAGTTGATGGTGATAATTAACATGACTTATACATTTCTTGATTAAAAATAAAGTAATGACAGACTCGGTAAGCTTTAAAATCTTTATCTAAATTAATTGGTTGTGAACCATCTCTTTCAGTACAAACACCCTCATTTGCAAGAGTGCCAAATTCAATCAAGTTTCAATAGACATTAACAATTCAGATCCACACAATAACTATGCTCAGAAAGAAGAGGATAGAAAGAGAAGAGCATTTATCAAGACGATGAATCCATAATTACCAAGTATGGTGTGAAAACCAACCCCCTGGCCAAAGGGCTGGTAAGGGTCCCCAGGACAGATCAGGAGACAAAGGCTTCAGGACAGGAATCAGGACAGGATACTTCACCTCTCTAGATACTGACGACTACGTCGCACCCCTCTCTGACACTCTCTTCCTCCTCGTGGTTCTTCCACGATCTTCTTTCTAACCCACCCAAATTAAGTAGATGGTTCTGCATTCGATTTCTTCATCAGCATTTCGGAGCATCAGCATCACCCCAGCACCAACAGCATCTCGAGCTTTGCATCGCCTCAGCACACCCCGTTACGTCAAAAATCTCCTTAAAAAAATGCTCTCCTTCCGCTAACTAGACTACCTCAATTATACTCTTCCATAAGCATGTACTACCCATTAATGTTTCGATTTTGCAAAATTCTAACTTCTGATTGGACAGGCGAGGGGGATGATCATCACACCATACTTATACTTCATTTATTTCTTTAAATCATTGTTTCCCAAACTCCTCCCC
Organism: Calotriton arnoldi; assembly: GCA_963921515.1. Lineage (NCBI taxonomy): Eukaryota > Metazoa > Chordata > Amphibia > Caudata > Salamandridae > Calotriton > Calotriton arnoldi. The sequence continues at coordinate 451,769 of CAWUFW010003562.1, forward strand.
TCAAACTTTTATTCCGCCCTTCCTTTCCCATACATCTTTAAACTTTATTAATACAAATGTATCAACTTTTGGAATACAGTTCCTTCATATGAACTCTTCACCCTCATGTTCCCAGGGCACATCTCCGCCGACCTTGGACGCGTGACAAGTCCTTAGTCATCTCTTTGAATTTCCACACCAGGGCGCATGCGTCGCACAACGTCAGTCTGCTCGACTCGTACAACTTTGACAGGCCCAAATACGTACTAATAATAAAGTCAAAAGAGAGAATGTTATTCTCAAAAATGAATGATTTCACTGTATACCACCAACCTTTACTCTAGCCCATACCATTTATTATTTCTCTTTCTGCATTTGCATTAGCATAAAACTTATTTTCTAATTTCAGCAAGCAGGTGCCATGCATGTGAGTTTTCAAGAGGCCATTTTATAGTTCTTTGCACAAGCGCCAGAATTTCCCTCCAAGCGTCAGCACGTCACACTACGTAGATGCAGTAGACGCATGCGCAGTAAAGATCCCATGTTAGAATGCATTTTAGTCCTACTTTCATGTTATTGCAGTTAGTAAACACATAGGCAAGCTTCAATTTCTCCCGTGTGTAACTGAAATGCGTATTATTAATCACAAAACACGTTGTTAGTAATTCGCTAGTGAGTTAACCCGAGAGGATTGTTTTTCCGAGCAAGTCTCATGTTCTAGTCCTTGCTCCATCAATCCCCTCTCTGATGGCATATTAAGCCATCACAAAATTACCCTTCCATCCCAGATACCAACTTTAATACTTCTCAGTTTTCTCTATTGTCCTCCCAACTTCCATCAACAATTTAATTTCCTTCTAAATCTCACATCTTCTTATATATCCTGCCCTTCAGTTCTTTCAAACGTATTTCATCATATTTTCTCTTTTGTGTCTGTCCCTTTCCCTTTCTCTCCAAGTGTACCTTTTCTTTCGTACCTTTTCTATAACCTTTATATGTAATTATTACTAACATTACTACCATTATTATCATAACTAATGGTATTATTATTTGCCCTATAAAACTTCTTCCGAAATCAACAAACCATTTCCCTATTGATGTTATACTTTTTGTTAGTCTTCCTCACACACTGTCAACCTCCAGTTGGGTCAAATCTTTATGCATTCCCGTAATATTTTCAATGTATCCTTTAATTTCTCTGCTCTTGTCCGGAATATAAGTGCAGCAATGTTGAACTTTCAACATGCCACAGACTCCACCTTTTTTTGCTAACAATATATCAAGAGCAAGACGGTTCTGTAAAACCATGGATCTAATTGCAACCATCTCTGTGTTCATCATTAGAAATCCTCCTGCAGTGTCTGTAGAAAGACGATCAACAATGGTTGATAACTTACACATTTTCTGTGAATTTAGAATGACTCCAACTGAGGGTATCAGTGCACTAAAAATGTCTCCTACAATTTCAGAAAAACTAGCTCTTCTTCTACGTGTTAGTCCATTAGAATTCCCATTGGTTCCACTGATTTTATCTACATGATACATTTTTGGAAAAACTATTCCAAAATAACAGCTTCCATACCATCTTGCAGGTAACCTATAGTAGGCATTGCTCCTACAAACATAATACACTCCTGGAAACACAGGATCAGTTCCCCCTTTTAGTCCCCATCCTCCTAATATTAGGAAGTTATGTTCACATTCACTGGAACCAATGTAATTATTGTTATAATCTGTCTTTAACCTATGGAGGCAGAATTTTCCCCTTTTCATAAAGTCCAGGGACATCGCAGCATGAGCCTTGCCACCTGCATAGATTCCCTCCTTCCCAACCCATGGAGGTACATGGGTTTTCTGTGTAGTTGCCTTCCTCATTAAATCCTGTCTCCTTTCTTCTACTAAATTCAAAAAATCTTTTTCTTCTTTTCTTAAAATACGTGTTAGATTGTCTCTACGTGCTTGAACTAAATCAATTGAACTCATTGTTATGAAAAATTCACCCAAAAACTGTGCGTTTTTACTACTAACTACTGGATTCATAATCCTTCTAATGGGTAGTTCAGAAAATACTACATCTAAATTAGAATACAAATACTGAAGTCTCCCTGTAGCATAAAATAAACTTGATAAGATACTACATGACACACCATAGTTTAAGGGTATATGGTGATAAGTCATTCCTTCTGATACTGATGAGAGTAACTTCATACACACGTAGCAGTTATTAATCTCCATAGTACTAACATATTGAAATAACAACTTAATAAACACACTAGAGGACGTATTATAATCTGATTCATTATGATAGTTTGCTTCATCTTCTACCCCTATTTCTATTTTAGTTTCTCTTATTCTATCCACCTTAACATTAGTATCTGTGTTATTTTTGTCACTTATCTTCATTATAAAAGGTACTCCTACTGTTAGGAATAACCATCTTAATGCTGCTAATAAAATACTACAAAAACAAAATCTAAAACACTTTCTTTTTAATCCACATTTTGGTTTTCCGATAACTTCAACATCTGCCATTTTGTTCCTGAGAAAATTCCTTTTCTCTTATCTTTTCTTCTTACAGTCTTAGCCTTCCTTTTTGTTCTTAAGGAGGTTTCAATTTGCTTTCATCAATTTGTGCAATATGAACCTCTTCTGTCTCATCAGACAGATCCAGGGACTCAAATTCTTCGAGAATGACGTAGGTCCACTCTGGAGCCTTGTATTTCCTGTTTAAAGTTCTCAATCTTGGACTTCTTCGAGTTATTTTTGCTAAGGTTTGTTTAGGTTTTGTTTGACTTGTGATTTCGTTCACTTGCTCTGGTTTCTTTTCAGATTTTCTCAAATGATATTTTAGTTTCTTTACTCCAGTTGGCCAATTGTCTCCCTTTCTGACACTTTTGATTTGTACTGCGTTTTCACCTTCTTTATCTCCTTGTAAAGTTCTTTTTATTTCATTTATCTTAGGCACAATCTGTTCTGTTTCTCTGTTTTCTGTGCTTGTACCTTCTCTTGCTCAGGTTCTACTGTATTTTGTTCTACTTCTTCCTGAGCTTGTTCTTCTAATTCTGTCTGACCTTGTTCAGGACTTAGTTCAAACCTTTCTTCTTCTGCCTGAACTTGTTCTTCTAACTCTATCTGGTCCTGTTCAGGTCTCAATTCAAACTTTTCCTCTTCTGCCTGAACGTGTTCTTCTATTTTTCCCTCCTCAGGTTTGTTTGTGTCTCTTTCTATTTTCACCTGAGTGTGTTCTTCTTCCCCTGTCTCTTCCTGAATACTTTCCTGTCTTTTTAGTTCTGTTCTTCTTCTGGTTTCAACAACATCATCAATTATTTCAATCACTGGGATCCATTCTTCCTGACTTATCTCGGGCTGTTCGTCATATAGTTGTCTTTCAGAATCTATCACTCTAGATTCTTCAATTTCACAGTTTACAACTCCTGACGCTTCAGCCTGCTCAGTCAGTTGTGGCTCTTGTTGATCTGATGGGTGCGGAACTCTTCTGGTATGGCTGGCATGAATCCAATTGGGCAAACCTGCACACTTCACTGCTGTGGTAGTGACTAGTATGACTTGCCACGGTTTATCCACCTTGGTGCTAGGCACGACTTTCTTGCGTGTTTCTTTACCAGCACCCAATCTCCAGGATTCAAATCATGCGCTTGGTCTGGCTGTCTTTCAACTGCGTCTTCTCCAACCTGGTGAGAGATAGAACGCATCATTTCAGCCAATCCTTTGCAATAGTCCAATACCAGATCATCAGTTATACTCATTAGTTTATTTCCAGGAATAAATGCCTGTCTCATGGCTCTTCCCATGAGAACCTTATGTGGACTCATTCCTGTTTTTCTGTATGGAATACTTCTGAGACCCATCAATGCAAGAGGTAATGCATCTGGCCATTTCAGCTTTGTGGATGCACACACCTTTCCCAATCTTGACTTGATTGTGCATTCATTTGCTCAACAACTCCAGAAGCCTCTGGACGATAAGCACAGTGCAGTTTTTGTTCAATGTTAAACGCAGCACAGATCAATCGAATTATTTCATTATTAAAATGAGGGCCTCTATCTGATTCCAAAGTGACCGGAAAACCAAATCGTGGCACTAACTCCCTCAACAACAATTTTGCAACTGTAATACTGTAATTTCTTCTAGTAGGGTAGGCCTCCACCCATCTTGAGAAAAGGCATACTATGACAAGTACGTATTTCAATCCATTGCATGGAGGTAATTCAATGAAATCTAACTGTAATCTGGTGAAGGGTCCTTCTGCTTTACCGATTTTCCCCCAGCTTACCACTGTCGTTCTACCTGGGTTCTGCTGTTGACAGGTTAAGCATCTTTGGCAAAGGCTCTCTGCGACTACCCTGAACTTTGGATTATACCAACTCTGTCTGAATAGCCTGATCATTGAATCTCTCCCTATGTGTGTTGCTCCATGGTATACTCTCGCCATTTTTGAAAGCAAACAATCTGGAATGACTGGTCTTCCATCTAGATACACCCATACCTCATCATGTGGTCTTTTGGTACAGGCTGCCTTTATCCAGATTTCCTTTTCCTTTTCCTCAACTTCTTCCTGCAATTGTCTAATCTCATCCCATGTCTCTGGTACTGAGAAGTACATAAGTTGGCATCTGGTTTCACCCGTTTCAATTTTTCTGTTTATGGCTACTGCATTTTTAGCACAGTATTTCGCCACTTGGTCAGCATAATTATTGCCAGCAGTCACATAGTCATTTCCTGACTGATGTGCAGCGCATTTTACAACTGCTATCTCTTTTGGCAATTGTATTGCTTCCAATAAATCCTTTACATTTTTTCTGTTTCTGATAGGAGATCCTGAAGAAGTCAGAAATCCCCTTTGCATCCAAAGCTGGCCAAAGTCATGCACAATCCCGAAACCATATTGGCTATCCGTAAATATGGTTACTCTCCAATTTTTCCCCTTTTTACATGCCATGGTTAAGGCAATCAGTTCAGCTACTTGTGCAGACTTGACCCCAGGTAAACAGGATGCTTCAATTACCCCAGAAATTTTACAAACAGCATATGCAGCACTTAGACCTCCGTCTGGTGTCCTAAGGCAAGAGCCGTCTACAAATAACTCATGATCAGCCTCTTTCAAAGATGTCTCTCTTATATCTGGGCGGGGCTTCGTGCATAACTCAGTCACGTCCAAGCAATCATGATAACTTTCATCTTTCACTTCTTCATCGCAGGGGTCTAGCAATAGAGTGGCTGGGTTCAGAATCGTACATCTTATTACACTCACATTCTCAGCTCCCAAATCACTCTTTCGTACTTTGTCAAATGACTAGGGGTGAGGTGCTGTGTTCTTGTTCTTGTCAAAAGAATTTTGACTGAGTGTGGAACAAAGACTTTCACTGGATGTCGCATCACTATCGACTCACTTTGCTACAGACTCATACAAGTAGCAGCTACTGCTTTTAAGCAGCCAGGCAATGCTGAAGCTACTGGGTCCAATGTGGCTGAAAAATATGCCAATGGACGTCGACTCAATCCATGTCTCTGTGTTAAAACTGAAAGTGCACAATTTTCTCTTTCACAACAGAACAAAGCAAAATCTTTTGAATAATCAGGCATGCCCAAAGCAGTAGCCTCACACAAACAATTTCTTAATTTCACAAATGCCTCTAGGCAGTCATCATTCCAATCAATTGGATCTTTTGCTTGTTTCCGGATCATCTGTATTAATGGCTTTGCTAACATAGAAAAACCATTAATCCATTGCCTACAATATCCAACCACTCCCAGAAACATTCTCACTTCTCTCTGAGTCTGTGGCAATTGCATTTCTTTGATTATTTTTATTCTTTCCGGTGTCACTTTTCTAACTCCTCTTTCTATTTTATGCCCTAAATATCTTACTTCTTGTCGACAGAATTATAATTTTTCTGGAGACACTTTGGGGCCGATTCCGATCTCGGCCGGTAGGGCTCCGAATCGGATTCGGCTTTACCGGATCCGATTCGGAGCCCTGTTTCCCGACCGAATCGTACGCGGGTCCGGCCGAGCGAGTACGATGCGAGTCGCCGACCGACTCGTCCGGGCGTCCCGACCGCTCCGACCGACTCGTTCCCGGGTCGAACCGCACCGACCGACTCGCTCGGACTCGACTCGCACCGCGCAATGGAGACGTTCCCCGGCCGGGTAAGTACGATGCGCGCCGCGAGCGAGTCCGACCGAGCCGCGCACTCCGGCTCGAAAGAGCTGTCGGAGCCGTACTTTGGGGGTCCGTGTCGGACCCCCTGTACGCGTAGCCGCGCGAGTCGCACACATGGGGGACCCATGGGTCCCCCTACCTGTGCGTGTACGGCGCGAATCGCTTCGCCGCGTACCCGCTGTAGGGGCGCCCTTGTCCGCCTCGCACCCTTTGAGGCAATGGGAGCCCGCGTACGCGTTGTACGACCGGCTCCCATTGACTTCAATGGGAGTCCGACCGACTCGAGTCCGATAGCATACGGACGCATCGTACTCGTTCGGTCGGACTGCACGGGTCCGATTCGGTCGGAAATCTCTCCGGGTCCGGCTCGGTCGGAGAGATTTCCGGCCCGAATCGGAATCGACCCCTTTGTGTCCTCCTTCAGCCAAATGGTTCAGTAATGCAATTGTATCTGTGACACAATCTTCTCGTGTTTTTGATGCCACCAATAGGTCATCAATGTACTGAGCCAGAACAGAATTTCCAGGCATGATCAACAATTCCAGCCACTTTTTCAAAATTTTATTGAAAATTGAAGGGCTCTCTGTGTACCCTTGAGGAACACGACACCATGCATAAATACGATCTTCAAACTTAAACGTAAACGTAAAAAGATACTGGCTGTCTGAGTGCAAAGGAATAGAAAAGAATGCTTGACATAAATCAATTACTGTAAACCATCCTGCATTCCACGGTATCTGATAAAGGATCACTGCTGGATTTGGCACAATTGGACAACAGGGAATTACAATTTTATTTATTTTCCGTAGGTCTTGCACTATTCTGTATTTTCTGCTAGGCTTTTTCAGTCCCATTATTGGCGAATTACAGGGACTACCCATCACTTCTTTTAAAATACCTTGTTTAACCATTCGTTCAATTTCTGGAATAATTCCTGCCTTTACTTCTGGACTCATTTTGTACTGTCGGGTATTTGGATACACTGCACCTTCCTTCACTGTCACTTTAACTCGGTCTATATTCTTCATTAGCCCAATGTCTTTTCCTGTAAAATCCCACACCTCTGGATTAACTGTCATTCTTAATTCTTCTGGCAATTCATTCTCAGTTATTAATGAAAACATTTCATCTACTTCTGTTCCCTGTTTGACCAGCATCATTTTATAGACAACATCCTCATCGGGGGTTTGGAAAGCAGCACCATCCGGTGTACAATAGATCGTACAATTCATCTTGCACAAAAGATCTCTCCCCAACAGATTTACGGGACTGGAATCACATACTACAAATCAATGCATTCTTTGAAGTTTCCAATGTGCACCTCCATTGGCTTTGTGATAGGGGTTCTAATCTGTTGGTTGGATACGCCTACTACTTGGATTGTCTCTCCTGAGAGGGGTAGGTTTGGGATGTCTGCTGTTCTCACAGTAGACCTGGTAGCACCAGTATCCAATAGGAAAGTAATGTCTTTACCTTCTACTCTCCAATCAACGAATGGACCTGACTGATCTACCGGCAAGGATGCGCCAAGCACGCACTCCTCTTCCTCCCCCCTCAGGCACCGTCACTGTGCGGTATCTAAATGTTCTTCATCATTCTGTAAAAAATATTGTGCAATTGTTCTATTATTCTTACCACTTTCTCCTTGAAATCCGGTGTTCGCACTGAAACTTTGATGGTTCACAAAATTTGGCATAGGAGCTGGTGGCACCTGATATTGTACAGTAACTACCTGTTGCTGCTGATTCATAAGTACTTCATTCTGCATCTGTGGGATTACATTTTAATTTGGCCCATTATTATTCTTATTATTCTGAATACTCTTACACTCGTTCTTCCAATGTCCAAGCTTTCCGCACGCATGACAAGGAAACTTCTTTTTCGCTTCTTCTCTTTCCATTCGCCCCTTAAATTTATTACCATTCACTCCTTGATTATTCTGACTCTGTTCTTTCACTTGATTATTACTTTGGTCATTTGCTTTCTCTTCCTGCTGCTCTGCCAATTTTACTTGTGCCCACATCATTTTCTCCTTTAGCTTCCTACGCCTGGCCTCAATGTCATCTCCGCAATATTTCGCGTACTTTAGAATCTCATCCACTGTCTTGCTTTGCCAACACAACATGTGCTGCTGTATCATCTGACTAATTTCTGGTTTCAATCCATATACAAACCGATACACAAAATGTCCCATATCTTTGTCACCAATATTCTCGAAACCACTATACTGCTTAAACACCTGTAATAACCGTTCATAGTACGCATGTACAGACTCATTTGGTTCCTGAGTTGTTCTATCTATTTTTACCCAATCTGTTTCTTTAGGAGGGATTTTCCCTTTCAGATACGTAATCACTTGGTGATACTTTTTCATCACCTCTTCCGAAGGCGCTCCTGTTTTTGCATCTCTAGGATACTCCTCATTAGGCCAATCAATTGTAATCTTACATTCTGTCCATAAATCAGCAGGTACCACTATATCAAAAAGACCATCCAAATCTTTCAGTAACACCTTTGAAACCTTCACAAACCTCTCTACCTGTTTGTACCACTCAACTGGTTTTTCTCTTAATTTTGGGAAATCATTTGTAAATGATAAAATATCTTGTCTACTCCAAGGGACATGAACATATCCACCTCCTGGAACCTCTCTCATTGGACACAATTTTTCCACTTTTCCTGATTCTCTTACTGGAAATGCAGCTATTGCTTCTCTCGCTTGCACTTCTTCTTTCTTTCTTATCCATCTAATTCTCCATTTATCAATGTCTCCCCACTTTCGCAAAATGTTAATTAATTCCTTTATCTGCAGCCTTTTTCCTGAAGCATTTACACTTTCTAAATCTTTATCAGTAAAATCCACTCGATAGGGTTTCTGTAACAATTTTGATTTCAATATGTCTATTCCAATCTCTGAAGCAACTTCAGTTAGTCTCTCATGAAATATTCTGGCTCTCCTAGTTATACTCTTACATAAAAACAATAATTCCTCATCATTGTAAATGTTTAATCTTTCTGTACCTACACATCCGGTCATCATCTCTTCTAATTCCACTTTCAATCTGCTGATATCTAAAAGCTTTGGTGTTGGGTTCTGATTATCTCTTTCCTGAGCCCACCTTTCTATTTCTTCAGAGGTGACTACTGTTGCACCTGCGGCTCCAGCCGGAACCAAAGGTCTTCTTTCTCTCAAATTCATTGGCGTAACTCTCTTTGGAGTTTCCGCATGAGGTTCCACAATAGGGAGATCCATTAATGAAATAACTGACTCACTTTCACTAACCTGATCGTCTGTGATTACTATCTCTTTCCTAGGACTATTTAATGGAACTGTCACAAGTTGTGGTTTCTGGGAAATCTTATTATCCCCATATAATGGGATTACTGGACCAATGGTTACTGGTACTGTTAAAGCTTCAGTATTTTTTTTTTTTTTAGAAGGTTTTATATAGCGCGGACAAGACCCTTGCGGGTATCAGAGCGCTTTACAACAAATAAAAGAAAAGAGGGAATAGACAGAGGGAAATAGGCATATACATATAAAAAATAATATTGCTTATAATAAGTCAAACAAACGGTAATAGATCCAGCATAGCACATATCTACAGTCCTGCATCAAATAGATCAAGTGAGTTTTGTCAGGAGAATCGATTTAACTTCCTTTTTAAAGGATGCCGCGTGAGGGTTCTGGCTTGTATTTGGGGGTAAGGCATTCCAAATCCTAGGGGCCATTCCTGAGAATGAGCGGTTATAAGTTTTCTTTTTTTGAAACGTTGTGGTTTCAAAAGAAGGTTATATGAGCTCCTGTTAGTTCTGTTGCCGCCCGATGGAACTAGTTTCTCAGCAAGGTAACGTGGTGTTTTGTGATGCAATGCCTTGTGTGTCATACAGGCGATTTTCAAATGGATTCTGGCCTCAAAGGGTAGCCAGTTAAGGGCACGCAAGTCCGGGGAGATGTGACAGTTTCTTTTGGAGCCTGTGATTAGCCTGGCGGCTGCGTTGATTGATGCTCTTAGTGGGGCTGTCGTTGCTCTGGGGAGGTCGCAGAGAGCGACACTCCCATATTCCACTCTGGGGATTACTAGAGTTTGGACTGCTTGTTTAAAGTCATTTGCGGGTATGAAGGGTTTCAGTCTTCTTAGGGTGTTCATTTGAAATGTTGCTCCTTTTGCTGCTGCACCGATGTGCTTCTGCATATTTAGCTTATTGTCCAGAGTTATACCTAGCGATTTGGCAGAATCGATCATGAGCGGTTGGCCATCTAGTGCTGTTAGGTGCTTCATCCATTCCATGATGGTGGTTGTTTGGTTGGGGGGCGCTATTAGGAGGAATTCAGTTTTTAGGGTGTTTAATTTTAAATGGTTATTTGCCAGCCAGGTCTGCTTTTTTTGTAGCGTCGAATTAAGGGACTTGATGTCCTCAAGTGAATGTACCTTAATGTAGAGTTGTGTGTCGTCTGCGTACATGTGATATTGGACCTTTGCAGAGTTGAGAAGTTCTGTGAGTGGTTCCATGAACAAATTGAAGAGTGTCGGGGAGAGGGAGGAACCTTGGGGTACTCCTAAAGTGACAGGAGTAGGTTTGGATAAAGATTGATTTGTCTTGAAACTTTGTGTTCTGTTTTGAAGGAAGGAAGTGAACCAGTTGAGAACCGTTCCCGAAAGCCCCATTCTATGTTTCAGGAGGTCTAATAGACTGTCATGTTTGACGGTGTCGAAGGCGGAGGATAGGTCCAGTAGGATTAGTAAACATGCTTTGTTTTGGTCCAGTATTTTTAAGGCATCATCTATTATGTGGGTCATGGCGGATTCGGTACTGTGCCCTGATCGAAAGCCAGATTGGAATTTGTCGAGCAGATTGAAGTGATCAATGTGGTGGGTAAGTTGCGTGTGAACACATTTTTCTAGTAGTTTGGCCAGGGTAGGGATGTTGGATATGGGGCGATAGTTATTTAGGTCAGCTGGGTCAGCTGATGGTTTCTTTAAAATGGGGGAGACCTGACCAGCTTTGAGGATATCTGGGATGGATCCTTGAAGAAGAGAGGTGTTTATAATCCTGGTCCATAGAGGCACTAATGTCGGTATGAAGTCTTTTAGGAGGGAAGCTGGGAGTGGGTCAGCGAAGTCATTGGAGGGATTTAAGGCCGTAAGCGTTTTTAGAATAATTTCTTCGCTGTAGAGGTTGAATGAGGACCAGTCTGCATTGTTTTTGGGGTCGAGCTTTGCGGAACAGCTAAGCGGGTTCCTGAAGGGGGTCCCTGAGGCGATCATGTGAGGGTTGGAGAGGGCTGATAGGTCCTTCAATAGGTCTGTCTTTATGTTTTCCGTTTTTTGTGTGAAATATGACGCGAATGCCTCGCAGTTGGGGAGTGTTTCTGCATTAACTTGAGGTGAGTGGGAGACACCCTTAGATTGCGCTTTGATTATTTCAAACAGTCTTTTGGGGCGATTCTTGGATTGGTTCAATTGATTGCTGAAGAAGTCGATTTTTGAGCGTCTAATTTTCCTGTAAGAAGCGTTTCTCGTGCTTCTGAGTAATTTGAGGTGAGGGGAGGAAGGTGCTGCTCTCCATTGACGTTCAATTGTTCTTAGTGCTCTTCTGTCCTCATTTAACCTACCGTCATACCATGGGTTTGCAACTTTGTTTGAGATACTTTTCAATTGTAGTGGGGCTAAATTGTCTAATAATATGTTCATAGATTGGAAGTAGTGATTGGTTAGCTCATGTACTTCATGTGAGCTGTCAGATGGGGGCGTTGAGATAGGGCAAGCGGTTGCAAGTGAGGAGGGATTGATGTTTTTTAGGTTTCTCTTCCAGATTTTCGTTCTCTTGGGTTGGACATAAAGTGGTTTAACTACTTCGTTGATATAGAAAGTGATGATGTGATGGTCGGACCAGTCACAAGGGAGGATAGAATCCAGTTGGGTGAAGTCCGCTTTGGAGATTACCAGATCTAGGGTTGATCCTTTTTTATGTGTTGGGCTGTCACAAATTTGGGATAAGTTAAGGTCAGTCAAGAAAGTTTTGAGGCTATTGACCTCCGGGTCGTCCGGGTCATTCCAGTGGAGGTTGAAGTCTCCAAGGAAAATCTGCTTGTTCTGGAGACCGGCATTTGTGGCTAGGATATCCATTACGTGTTCAATAAAGGTAAGGTTGTTTCCTGGTGGATGGTACAATGTGAGCATATTGGGGTGTTATTATTAGAGATTTCAAGATGTAAGTATTCACAGGAGGATAAACCCGGGGAGATGAGACGTTTCACGGAGAGGTAGTTCCGGTGTATGCAGGCAATACCTCCTCCAAGCCTGTCAATTCTATCTAGTCTTGTGATGTGATAGTTAGGTGGGACTAGTATGTCTAGGATAGGCGAGGATGAGTCGTTTAGCCATGTTTCCGTTAAGATTATGAGGTCAGGTTCGTTGTTTAGTATGAGGTCAGCTATATCAGCGGCATGACGCGCTGCCGACCTACAGTTTAGTAGGATACATTTTAGCCTGGCCTTGGTAGGTATAATGTTGTGGTCTTGTGAGATGGGAACTTTCTTGAGGTTTTTTTCAACAATACCTCTGGTAACGTGTCTACTGGCTCTTTCGGGGTTGGAAGGGATGGCTTGGATAGAGGACAATATCAGTGTGTTGTCTGTGTGCACCGAGAGGGGGGACGGAGTTGGGGGTTCGTAGGACTGAAGTAGAGAGGTAAGATCTTGCGGTGAGAGTGAGTTTTTTATTCTGAATGGGCGGGTTAAGGCATTGGGGTCAGGTATTGATTTCCATCTAGGGGGGTTCTGTGACGTGGAACTAGCGTGTGAATGTTGGCGGAATTTCGCTTTTGGGTTTGGTTGTGTCAGGATAAGGTCATGAAGAGTTTGGATGTCATCTTTAATTTGACTTAGGGCTAGTAATATCTTCTCGAGTCTAGGGTCAGGAGCCAGAGTTGACTTATTTCTCACCTGGTCTGTGGGTAGGTGAGGTGGGGTTATAAGACTGTGTTCGTGAGGCGAGAAGTGAGGTGGTCCGATGAATGGCTGTTTTTTAGTGTGGTGATCCGATGTAAGAGGGGAAATAGAGAAGGGGTGCGACGGGGTAATGTTTTGTGCTGTAGGGGGAGAGGCGGTAAAGTTCGACGTGAGGGGAGAGGGGGCCTGTAGGAACGCTGGCTGATCGGATGTACTGGTGTAGGGAGAGGTTGGGGCCGAGTTTGTAGTGGGTATGCTGGGCATAGCGAGATCGGTGGGGTGGGTAGAGTTGTGTAATGTGTGGGAGGGGGAATGGATGCGGGATGGGACAGCTAGAGGAGTGGGGACGCTTGTGTGCAGAGTGATAGGCATAGAGGAAGTGCCAGTGGAGTTGTGGGAGGAGTAGGCCATGGGGAGATGTATGTCGTACAGTGGGGGGTCAAATGGGGCGGGGGCAGGTGTGTGTAGACAATGGGAGCTAGAGGGAGGAGGACTAGTGGGGAGGTCATGTGGTTGGTCGGGCTGAGTGCAGGGAGAGTGGTCTGCTGGGGAGGTAGGAAGGTGTCTAACCACCTTTTCTTTGATGTGCGGAAAGATGTTATCCAGTAGATTCAGGTTTTGGTCTGAGGCTTGCATGAGGATGATTCCATTATGATATATGGTGATTGTTGCTGCCACCTTATAGAACGTGGAGGGAATGATGGATAGTGTAAGCCCATGTGGTGTTTTTTTAGTGGATGCAATCGAGAATAAGGCGAGAAAGGCTTTCCGCCATTGGGCCCTTCTCTTGGTATAGAATATGATGTCATTTGTTAGATGTCCTTTATAGTTTGAAAAATAGGTGTCAGAAATTGGAATTTCTGGGTGAGATTTTAATAGACTATGTTTGAAACTTTTGCCGCTTTTTTGTAAGGTTAGGGGGTATTTAATGGAGTAAGTGTGCAGGCCTGTTAACTCCATGTCTTTGTTGCAATAGAGCTAAGGGGTCAGAGAATGAAAATTCTAATTTAATTTTTTTTTTAGGGTTTATTTAAATTCAATTGACTTATCCTTTGAACTAGTTCTTCCCTAGTTTTATTCAAAGCTTCTCTTTCACTATCTTGCAACACTCTGTTGTATGATGTCTCATGTAGAATCTGTGGAGTTAATGGTATTCCCATTACTGGCGCACTTGGGACAACCTTACTAGCTGCTTCTTGATACGGTGGTGGATTTTTCACTAAAATATCCTCCAGTAACTCATCATCTGATTCACCATATCCCGCTGTGTTCAAATGTTTTGTTTTCTCCTTACACTTTCCTCCAGATTGTTCCTCAGCCATCAACACTGGGTATAATCCTTCTGATACCATAGCTCTCCTCCACTGTTTCATCTGCCCTTCTCGTGACTCATGCAAGTGTCTCGGGAAAAATCCTCTATATCTTCCATCTCTGCATTTCTCTCGTTCATATGACTCAGTCTCCCATTCTTCCAAAGCCTCATATTGAGTTAACCTAGGTCTAGGTTCTAAATCATTAATTTTCAATCTCAAATTCTGAAGAATCCTCCCATTAGACGTACCATCTTTAGGAAACGCTAGCACACCATCATCCTTCGTGTACTCTGTCCAGTTTTCCAACCATACGCAAGTATGATATCCTCTTTCCATCATCATAAAAGATGTTGGTGTCTTCGGTGGCGGAATAGGAATTCCCTCTCTAGTCAACACTGGCTTATCTTTTACAAAGAAATTCTTAATTTTCTTAAAAAATGACATCTTTCTTTTCTCTCCATACAGTCTTGAGGATCGGTGTAGGAAATTGTATTCCGCAAACCCTTGAAATTTCCTTCCTGTACGTCTTGCACTTACTGTCAAATCAAAATCCAGCATACAATCTTCGCTTCACCAATTCTAGCGCAGCTTTTAACTGACTATCCAATCAAATCAGGCTCACACTCGTACTCTGACCAATGCCAGCGCGGCCTTTTCCTGACGTCAGTTCTGCTCCTCACTACTGACCCCTCCTTTACAATACGGCTCTTGTCACCCGCCCACTGTGTCTACCCATCCCAGCGCGGCTCTCTGTGACATCAGTCCAACTCCTGTGATTTCTCACCCCTCCTTTATAAAGCTCCTCCGGTCACACGACCGCTGTATCTACCAATCCCAGCGCGGCTCACATTGACGTCAGTACCACTCCGGCAACTGACCCTCATTTGCAAGGTAATACGAAACTTTATTTCTCTATATTCTCTTTAAATTTCTTTGTTAATAACGACGTAAAAACATTCGCTACTCTGTCTGTTCCACTAAATCAAAGGATAGTTTATTTCTTTTTACTGCAAGTAAAACCTTCCGCTTACTCTTCACCTAAGCTCCAGAGAACCTGCTACTCCTCCAGTGTCACCCGTTAGGGAATTTTGAGACCGATGTTTCACCAGCGAACTCCTTTTGCTGTCAATCTAGCTTAGAAGAACCTACTACTCCTTTAGGGTTACCCTTACTACGTGATATAACGCCTAAAGTTTCGCTAGTGAACTCTTTGCTATCAATCGCTCTCACTTCTACACAGAAAAATAGTCCCTACTTTAACACTGCTAGCTTTCCCTAGCTCCTCAGTGTTATTCCAACAGACGAGTAACCTCACTGCTGGACTGTTCCCATGAGGCACAGGGTCAGACTGATTTGCATATGGCCATGTCTGAACTGGGGTGGTGGAGTGAGCTAAAGAATGATGATGGATTAAACCCAGATCAGTTGACTGGGGGTGAGTGTTTGATTTGCTCTAGCGCTCCGTCCATCAACCCCCTTTGGTATCGCTTTGTTCGCCCTAAGTTGGCAGGGTATGCCCAGACGTGGGTCCCTTGCTCACTTTGCCACTGGATTCAAGATAGCCTGGCTGATGAGGGTTATGAACCCGAAACCGGTCCCAGGATGCTTGTTTCCGGTCCAGGGAAGACATGGCTTGGCAGTTCGGGCTGGACTGTTCCCATGAGGCACAGGGTCAGACTGATTTGCATATGGCCATGTCTGAACTGGGGTGGTGGAGTGAACTAAAGAATGATGATGGATTAAACCCAGATCAGTTGACTGGGGGTGAGTGTTTGATTTGCTCTAGCGCTCCGTCCATCATCCCCCTTTGGTATCGCTTTGTTCGCCCTAAGTTGGCAGGGTATGCCCAGACGTGGGTCCCTTGCTCACTTTGCCACTGGATTCAAGATAGCCTGGCTGATGAGGGTTATGAACCCAAAACCGGTCCCAGGATGCTTGTTTCCGGTCCAGGGAAGACATGGCTTGGCAGTTCGGGCTGGACTGTTCCCATGAGGCACAGGGTCAGACTGATTTGCATATGGCCATGTCTGAACTGGGGTGGTGGAGTGAGCTAAAGAATGATGATGGATTAAACCCAGATCAGTTGACTGGGGGTGAGTGTTTGATTTGCTCTAGCGCTCCGTCCATCATCCCCCTTTGGTATCGCTTTGTTCGCCCTACGTTGGCAGGGTATGCCCAGACGTGGGTCCCTTGCTCACTTTGCCACTGGATTCAAGATAGCTTGGCTGATGAGGGTTATGAACCCGAAACCGGTCCCAGGATGCTTGTTTCCGGTCCAGGGAAGACATGGCTTGGCAGTTCGGGCTGGACTGTTCCCATGAGGCACAGGGTCAGACTGATTTGCATATGGCCATGTCTGAACTGGGGTGGTGGAGTGAGCTAAAGAATGATGATGGATTAAACCCAGATCAGTTGACTGGTGGTGAGTGTTTGATTTGCTCTAGCGCTCCGTCCATCATCCCCCTTTGGTATCGCTTTGTTCGCCCTAAGTTGGCAGGGTATGCCCAGACGTGGGTCCCTTGCTCACTTTGCCACTGGATTCAAGATAGCCTGGCTGATGAGGGTTATGAACCCGAAACCGGTCCCAGGATGCTTGTTTCCGGACCAGGGAAGACATGGCTTGGCAGTTCGGGCTGGACTGTTCCCATGAGGCACAGGGTCAGACTGATTTGCATATGGCCATGTCTGAACTGGGGTGGTGGAGTGAGCTAAAGAATGATGATGGATTAAACCCAGATCAGTTGACTGGGGGTGAGTGTTTGATTTGCTCTAGCGCTCCATCCATCATCCCCCTTTGGTATCGAGTAACCTCACTGCAGCATGGTTTCTATCGCCACCCGCTATTCATTCCCCGGGAATTTTCCAGACGACATAAAAACAGGACGCTAACTCTTTTGTTAAAACATAAATCAAAAATCAATAATTTATACTTATCACCAAACTAGTCACTAAAAACCATAGCTCTGCTACCAGTAAACTGATCCAGCGGCGTACTAGTAACAGATACTCAACTAACATATACTCACCTGGGCCCATATAACTCTCTTGCACTATATCACCAAGTAGACCGCTGGAAACCTTATAGTTTTATAATTTTCATACCTCGAGATCTAGTTATTTCTTCTCTAACTAAACCTTTCACTGATCAAATAGTTCTTTCCTCTAACATGACTTATTATACATTTCTTGATTAAAAATAAAGTAATGACAGACTCGGTAAGCTTTAAAATCTTTATCTAAATTAATTGGTTGTGAACCATCTCAAAGCGTTTCAGTACAAACACCCTCATTCGCAAGAGTGTCAAATTCAATCAAGTTTCAATAGACATTAACAATTCAGATCCACACAATAACTATGCTCAGAAAGAAGAGGATAGAAAGAGAAGAGCATTTATCAAGACGATGAATCCATAATTACCAAGTATGGTGTGAAAACCAACCCCCTGGCCAAAGGGCTGGTAAGGGTACCCAGGACAGATCAGGAGACAAAGGCTTCAGGACAGGAATCAGGACAGGATACTTCACCTCTCTAGATACCGACGACTACGTCGCACCCCTCTCTGACACTCTCTTCCTCCTCGTGGTTCTTCCACGATCTTCTTTCTAACCCACCCAAATTAAGTAGATGGTTCTGCATTCGATTTCTTCATCAGCATTTCGGAGCATCAGCATCACCCCAGCACCAACAGCATCTCGAGCTTTGCATCGCCTCAGCACACCCCGTTACATCAAAAATCTCCTAAAAAAAAATGCTCTCCTTCCGCTAACTAGACTACCTCAATTATACCCTTCCATAAGCATGTACCACCCATTAATGTTTCGATTTTGCAAAATTCTGACTTCTGATTGGCAGGCGAGGGGGGATGATCATCACACCATACTTATACTTCATTTATTTCTTTAAACCATTGTTTCCCAAACTCCTCCCCTCAAACTTTTATTCCGCCCTTCCTTTCCCATACATCTTTAAACTTTATTAATACAAATGTATCAACTTTTTGAAAACAGTTCCGTCATATGAACTCTTCACCCTCATGTTCCCAGGGCACATCTCCGCCGACCTTGGACGCGTGACAAGTCCTTAGTCATCTCTTTGAATTTCCACACCAGGGCGCATGCGTCGCACAACGTCAGTCTGCTCGACTCGGACAACTTTGACAGGCCCAAATACGTACTAATAATAAAGTCAAAAGAGAGAATGTTATTCTCAAAAATAAATGATTTCACTGTATACCACCAACATCTACTCTAGCCCATACCATTTATTATTTCTCTTTCTGCATTTGCATTAGCATAAAACTTATTTTCTAATTTCAGCAAGCAGGTGCCATGCATGTGAGTTTTCAAGCGGCCATTTTATAGTTCTTTGCACAAGCGCCAGAATTTCCCTCCAAGCGTCAGCAAGTCACACTACGAAGATGCAGTAGACGCATGCGCAGTAAAGATCCCGTGTTAGAATGCATTTTAGTCCTACGTTCATGTTATTGCAGTTAGTAAACACATAGGCAAGCTTCAATTTCTCCCGTGTGTAACTGAAATGCGTATTATTAATCACAAATCACATCGTTAGTAATTCGCTAGTGAGTTAACCCGAGAGGATTGTCTTTCCGAGCAAGCCTCATGTTCGAGTCCTTGCTCCATCACCAGCGTTTCTGACCTGCCGTGCGAGCCTTCTCGGCGCTCGTGGAGAGGAACGAGTATATTTCGGAGATAAATTTGTGGTCATCTTTTTTGTAAAGGAGCCACTTCTCGAACGGCAGCATCGGTCTAATGGCCAAGGGTTGTGTCGTGGCGGTGGTTACCCAATGCATCATTTGTGTATGTAAAAAGAGATCTGAGTCAGTAAGGCTGTAGTCCACTTGAAGCTGTATAAAAGGGATGAGGCCCTGTATGTCAAACAGATATCCCAGGCGTTTACACCCACCCTCCAGCCAACGCGAGCCAACCCTTCTATCCATCCCGGGTGGGAAGTCAGGGTTTAAAAAGATCGGGGTCATCGGTGAGGGGATGTGTTGGAGCGAGTGCGACGGGGGCTGTAAGGGAAGCGTTTGAAAGAGATATAAGGCCCGGGGTAGTACGTTCATTTTAACAGCAGCCAGCCTCCCAAACCACGTCAGAGGTAAGCGCCACCAGCGGGTCAAGTCTTTGTGGATGCGAGAGAGGAGGGTCGTATAATTCACCTCCGCAGTCTTAGCCAGGCTTTTGTAAAGAACCAGCCCGAGGTAAGTGATACCCTCCGTCACCCAGTCAAAAGCAAAGTGCGCCTGCAAGGTGTCAAGTGTCGCTTGTGCAGCGGTAAGATTGAGCACTTGGGACTTCTGCATGTTTATTTTAAAGCCTGAGACCTGGCTAAAGGCCTGCAGATCATCCACAATCGCCGGCAGCGAAGTAAGGGGGTGGGCCACCGAGAAAATGACATAATCGGCGTAAAGGCTAATGAGATGGCGATCTGACCCAAACGGGACACTGTGCATCAACGGGTTGTCTCGGAGTCGTTGAGCGAAAGACTCCATATATAAGGCGAAAAGTAGGGGGAGAGAGGGCAGCCCTGCCTGGTCCCCCTCCCCACCGGGAAAGCGCTTGAGAGCAAGCCGTTGGCCCTGACCGCCGCCGATGGAGCGCTATATATGCTCGCCACCCATCCTCGGAACCTGACCCCCAGTCCGAAGCGCTCGAGAGTGGCGAATAGGTATGGCCAGTGCACGCGGTCGAAGGCCTTCTCCGCGTCGACCGCCAGTAGTAGAGCCTCTTCTTTAGAGCGTTGTACCTTGTCAATTCATCTCTTTGAATTTCCACACCAGGGCGCATGCGTCGCACAACGTCAGTCTGCTCGACTCGGACAACTTTGACAGGCCCAAATACGTACTAATAATAAAGTCAAAAGAGAGAATGTTATTCTCAAAAATAAATGATTTCACTGTATACCACCAACATCTACTCTAGCCCATACCATTTATTATTTCTCTTTCTGCATTTGCATTAGCATAAAACTTATTTTCTAATTTCAGCAAGCAGGTGCCATGCATGTGAGTTTTCAAGCGGCCATTTTATAGTTCTTTGCACAAGCGCCAGAATTTCCCTCCAAGCGTCAGCAAGTCACACTACGAAGATGCAGTAGACGCATGCGCAGTAAAGATCCCGTGTTAGAATGCATTTTAGTCCTACGTTCATGTTATTGCAGTTAGTAAACACATAGGCAAGCTTCAATTTCTCCCGTGTGTAACTGAAATGCGTATTATTAATCACAAATCACGTCGTTAGTAATTCGCTAGTGAGTTAACCCGAGAGGATTGTCTTTTCGAGCCAGCCTCATGTTCGAGTCCTTGCTCCATCACCAGCGTTTCTGACCTGCCGTGCGAGCCTTCTCGGCGCTCGTGGAGAGGAACGAGTATATTTCGGAGATAAATTTGTGGTCATCTTTTTTGTAAAGGAGCCACTTCTCGAACGGCAGCATCGGTCTAATGGCCAAGGGTTGTGTCGTGGCGGTGGTTACCCAATGCATCATTTGTGTATGTAAAAAGAGATCTGAGTCAGTAAGGCTGTAGTCCACTTGAAGCTGTATAAAAGGGATGAGGCCCTGTATGTCAAACAGATATCCCAGGCGTTTACACCCACCCTCCAGCCAACGCGAGCCAACCCTTCTATCCATCCCGGGTGGGAAGTCAGGGTTTAAAAAGATCGGGGTCATCGGTGAGGGGAATGTGGTAAGGTTAGCCCTCGTGGACACCCTACCCCAAGCTAGCAGAGTAGGGCGGGTAATCGGTGAGGAATATAGCCCCCAGGCGCGAGCGGACCGCAGCAGCCAAGCCTCCCTCCAGATATGGTGGCCGCCACCGTCTGGTCCATGAAGACCCAGTACTTCTCCGTCATAGGACGATTCCACTCCACGAGGTACCGTAGCAGTGAGGCCTGAAAATAGCGGGTGATGTTGGGCAGTGCAAGGCCGCCCTCCCTCTTAGGGCGCTGCAGCAGGGACTTCTGCAAGCGGGGAGAAATCGGGCCCCAAACGAAGTGTTCGATCTCGGTTTGGATGTGTTGGAGCGAGTGCGACGGGGGCTGTAAGGGAAGCGTTTGAAAGAGATATAAGGCCCGGGGTAGTACGTTCATTTTAACAGCAGCCAGCCTCCCAAACCACGTCAGAGGTAAGCGCCGCCAGCGGGTCAAGTCTTTGCGGATGCGAGAGAGGAGGGTCGTATAATTCACCTCCGCAGTCTTAGCCAGGCTTTTGTAAAGAACCAGCCCGAGGTAAGTGATACCCTCCGTCACCCAGTCAAAAGCAAAGTGCGCCTGCAAGGTGTCAAGTGTCGCTTGTGCAGCGGTAAGATTGAGCACTTGGGACTTCTGCATGTTTATTTTAAAGCCTGAGACCTGGCTAAAGGCCTGCAGATCATCCACAATCGCCGGCAGCGAAGTAAGGGGGTGGGCCACCGAGAAAATGACATAATCGGCGTAAAGGCTAATGAGATGGCGATCTGACCCAAACGGGACACTGTGCATCAACGGGTTGTCTCGGAGTCGTTGAGCGAAAGACTCCATATATAAGGCGAAAAGTAGGGGGAGAGAGGGCAGCCCTGCCTGGTCCCCCTCCCCACCGGGAAAGCGCTTGAGAGCAAGCCGTTGGCCCTGACCGCCGCCGATGGAGCGCTATATATGCTCGCCACCCATCCTCGGAACCTGACCCCCAGTCCGAAGCGCTCGAGAGTGGCGAATAGGTATGGCCAGTGCACGCGGTCGAAGGCCTTCTCCGCGTCGACCGCCAGTAGTAGAGCCTCTTCTTTAGAGCGTTGTACCTTGTCAATTAAGTGGCAAATCCTTTTAGTATTGTCCCCGCATTGCCGACCCGGGATGAAACCGGACTGATCCGGGTCAATCAAACCGGGCATGAAAGGGTTCAGTCTATGAGCCAGGATGCTGGAGAATAGCTTCGCAGCAATATTCAGCAGGGAAATCGGCCGGTAGGAGCTGCAGAGCTCTGGGTCTTCCCCCGGTTTGGGATAGATAGTAGCTTGCAGCATAGAAGCCGTAAGGGAGCCCGTTTCCGCGAAGGAATTGAATAAGCGGGTGAGCAGCAAGGCCAGCTTGACACAATAGGTTTTGCAAAAAAGGGCGCTAAAATCATCGGGGCCCGGCACCTTCAGGGGCTTCAGTCGGGCGATAGCGGAGATCACCTCCTCTATGCGGGCCTCCAGCCCCTCCGCCTTGCCGGGCGGAAGAGGAGTGACCGCCGCACCCCGGAGGTACTCACCGGGATCAGCCAAATTGTGGGAGTCAGCAGAGTATAGGGACTCGTAGAAAGATCGGAAGGCCTCTACGATCCCTGTGTCATCTGTGACCTCAGACCCGCTCTCACCCCGTATCGCTTTGATAGCCTGCGCTGCACGCTGACCGCGGAGACAATGAGCCAACATGCGACCACCTTTATTAGAGCCCACATAGTATTTGTACTTCAGCCGGACCACCGCATGCTCAGCCCGATCGAGATCTAAACGCTTCAGCTGGAGTCGCTCCTTCTCCAACTGGCGCCAAATTCTGGGGGCACCAGTACGTTTATGAATGGCTTCCAGCTCCCGTACTTTAGCTTCTATTTCCGCACGCTTGGTCTGCCGAGTCTTGTTCTCGTAAGCCGCTTTGGCGATGAAGGCCCCTCTCACGACCAGTTTAAGTGCTTCCCACACCGAAGACAGTGGTTTAGTGCCAACATCATTAAGCGCAAGGTAGTCAGTCAGGCAACGCCTGATCTCGTCCACCACTGCCGGGGACTGAAGCAGTGAATCCCTTAGTCGCCACTGTGAAGCGGGCGTCTGTGTGGATGGGAGGCGCAGGGTCAAGGTAATGTGTGCATGGTCAGAAAGGAAGCGGGCCTCATTGGTGGAATCTGTGGTACAAGTCCATGCAGCCTGAGTGACGAGGAAGCGATCCAGTCGGGCATAGGTCTTATGGGCCGCTGAGTAGTAAGAGTAATCTTGTGTATCTGGGTGTAAGCCCCGCCAAGTGTCTTTAATCCCCCCATCGCTCAACCATTCGCCACCGCTCACTGACAAGGCTCCCGCATCCCCAGACCTCGAGCCTGAACGGTCCTGCCCCGCGTCCATAACTAGGTTAAGATCGCCGCCCACCACCACCATGGGATCGGGTGTGTGATGGACTTCAGCAAGTGCCTCTAGCAAGAATTTCTCCTGGTGCTCATTTGGGGAGTAGATGGGGGCTATAGTTATGTGAGAGGACCCTATACGGAGCTGCAGCGCTAGGAGGCGCCCCTTGATCTCTGCAACAGGACCCACCACCGAGCCCCTAAAGCGCCTCGAGAGTAGGATGGCCACCCCGCCCCGCTTACTTCTCCCGGAGGACCAAAACTGCAGGGGAAATTCTCTATGTTGCATACGGTGAGTGTCGCTATGAAGAAGGTGGGTTTCCTGAAGGAGGCACACATCCCCACCCGAATGTTCGAGCAGCAATAGGACTGCCTTCCGCTTAGTAGGATTATTAAGACCTCGGGCGTTGGAGCTAACTACCTTGACCTCCATCTGTGAAAGGCGGCCCATCTAAAGCTGAAGCTAAGGCTGCTGGGAGCGCGCTGAGAGGCAAAGTTCGTGAGAAGCCCCTGGGGCAGAAGCACGTGGACATAGCTTGATAAAAAAGCATTACAGAAAAAGCTCACCGGAGAGAGGACCCCCCCACCCCAGAAGAAGAAAAACAAACCATGAAACAGCAAAACAGTAACCTGAGCAAGTACATGAAGTCCATCCTGAGATTGGTCAGTAAAGGTTGGGGTCCACCAAGGGAGCGAGCACGCTCCTATCCGGAGAAGAGAAGAGAGGATTCCCCCGCTCCCACCGGGCCAGAGGTGAGTAATACCATCCCTGAGACTTTTCACTGTCAGTCATTAGAGTCCAGGCTGACCCCTTCTGTGCCGGCCAGGGTCCGCAGGACGGCAGACCGCTCTTTGTTAATTGTGGCGGGGTCAGGGCAGAGGCAACCCACAACCCGGTCCCCCCGGGGCCCGCTCCCCCGAGATCTCTGTGAGCCCGGCTCCCGGGCATCCGGCTGAGAGGGTAGGTCGTCGATGTTGAGGCTCAGCACTTTACAAGCGTCAGTCAGGGAGGAAACCTGGTGTAGGCTCCTGCCGGTGAGGAAAATGAGGCGAAAAGGGTGGCCCCACGCATAAGAAATGTTCTGAGAGCGCAAGTGATTGGTGATAGGGCGGAAATCCCTTCTCTTTTGCAAGGTACTGGCAGCCAGATCCTGATACAATTGGGGAGAGTGGTCTCAGAAGCTTAAAGGCTGGCTCGAACGGGCCGCCCTGAGAATCTCCTCCTTCACCGTGAAGTCGTGTACACACACTAAAATGTCTGCTGGAGGGTGGTTCGACTGCCACGGCGGGCCCACACAGTGGCAACAGTCAATCTTGACGGCAGAGTCTCCCCGCACACTCCGGATCAAGTGGAAGAGGTCCTGGACGTATCCCACGAGGTCCTCCCCTTCTGCCCCGGTTGGGACTGCTCGGATGCGGACATTGTTCCTTCTTGACCTATTCTCCAGGTCTTCGGTGTGTGCCTGGAGGTCCAGATGTTGGTCGCGGAGCCGTAAAACCTCTTGTTGGAGTGCTGCAATCTCCTCGTCTCTGGTAGTTGCTGAGTCCTCCAGGGAGGCCACCCGCTCTACCACAGCATCAACGTCTCTTCGCACCTCCCGCAGGTCAGCCTGCAGGTCCGTTTTGATGGCCAGGATATCCTCCCTCTGAGAGGCAAACAACGCCTCCAGGAACTCCCTAGTGACTGCAGCGTCCGGGCTGTCGCCACCCGATGTTGAGGTAGATCCTGAAGCGTCCCCGGCTGATTTGAGGAGGAGGTCCCGGATGGACCGCTCCTTCTTGGCTTTGGCGGCAGCCATCGCGGAGGTCCAAACTGGGAACAGGCCCAGGGGAGAGGAGCTGCACGCACCGGGGGCTGGACGATGATGAAGGAGGCAGCAAGCCTCTGGTAGAAGCGTTGCCTTCCCTCAGGAACTCCGCTGGAGGCTACCGCACTCCGCCGATGCCTGGCAAGAGTCTGATGCAAGTTCGGTGTCAAAGGTGGGCCGGGACGCCGGCTATGCGCAGGGGGACCCCAGGAACCAGCGGGCCCCCAGAGTGCTGCGGGGGGCCAACACCCCAACCGGGGTCAGAGTCTTTGGGAAAGCCCTGCAGCCAGGATCCGCTGGGTGTGTAGAGGAGGCAAATCAGTCGCCGGTAATCCCCAAAGGTGTCACCGCCTTCCCCCAAGGCCCTCCCAGCACCACGCGGAGACCACTGCAGAAAGGCCCCCCCGGGTGCGCCCCCGTACCTGTGCTCTCTGTGTCCTCTGTCTTCTGCGCACCACCGGGGCCCACACCCGAGGGGACGGGGGGGCCGGACCAGTCCACTCCGGGCCAACCCCGGCGGATGCCGAGTGCCGGATCAAGCCCTCAGGCAGCGGGAAGCGAATGATATAGGTGGCCAAGAGGACGCTGCGGGGGGGAAGGCTCCAGTACTCCTCCTGCGAGAGGATCCAGACCTCAGAGCATGCACACAGCCTCCTCCGCAGCTCCGGCCCGTCGTCAGGAATCCACCAGCTCGACCTCCGCCGTCCAATGTGGCGTCGTCTCCACAGCGCAGGACAACGGAGCCGCCGTGCTCAGGTCCCACTCCACAGAACACCGCAGGCCGCCGCAGGTGATCGGGCACCTCAGGAGCCTCATCTAGCCCCAGGTCAGGCACCATGCAGTGTTGCTGCACCGCCGGGGGGCCCCGCACACCTCCGTGGGCCCAGTCGAGCGCCGCCCCTGAGCCCGCGGGCTCGCGTGATAATTCAGGCCGGAAGAGGCCACGCCACTAACCCCAGGCCTTGCCACTAGTCCCTGGCCGGACCTAGGCCACTGCCCTCCAGCAGGTCCCCGGGCGATGACCAGGAGTGAAGGATCACAGGGCCAAAAGCTGAGGGCACCCCCTCAGGTTCCGTCAGGGGGAGCGTCGGGTGCCTACTGCTGCCAGAGGCCCGCCGATGGGTCGCGCACCAGGCCCAGTGCGACCTCGTCCACCTCGCCACAGCCCCGGGACCTCCGATGTCCTCCGAATCGAGCCTCTCGGGGGACGAAGTGCCTCCGTGCATACGTCCCCCAGGTGCAGTCCCGCCGGGGAGTCTTTGACAGGGGAGCCGGGTGCTGGGGGATGCTGTAGATGGTGCTTGTAGGCCCGGCGGGAGCTCAGGAACAACGCGTACGCTCACTCCGCCATCTTGGCCACGCCCCTCTTGCACTGTTTTTTAAAGCAGCATTTTTTACTTCTTCTCCCTGATTTGATTTACAGATAAGAAGTGGGAATGTTTATATCAGATTTTATTTCTACCACTTCATTCACATTGTTAAACATATTTTAGATATTTTGGAAATCTAAAGTGGTCCATCATCTTGGTGAAAGGTTGTGTGGTATTGCTTCCTGTGTTATCATGGGGGGAAGGGGTCAAAGGACTTATAAAGCCACAACGACTTTAGGAAACTGTTGTTTCCTGTGTTTGTGTGTATAAGGCCTCTAGTGGTTCTCGGCAGACTCCTTACAAGTGTTACATAATCTGGTGGGTGTGACTGGGTGTGGTTAATAAAGTTTGCGACACAGTACGTTCAGTTAATGGTTGCATGTTGAAGAATGAAGACATGCAAACCAGAGCTCCCTTTGTGGCATGATCTATTGCATGCTCCCAGGCTGGGGAGGATGCTACAACTGGCAATGAGTTAGGGGATACATGCCCCCAGGGATCCAAGACTGCTCTCCCTGAAAGTTTGACACGGTCCAGCAAACTGCTTGTGTGTGCCACGTGCACCTCAAGAAGTGGTCTACAGTTAGCATATGTGTGGTCAAAGCACAACTCCAGCTTTTTAGCGGCCTTCGAAGAAGGCGAAGGCCCAATAGAGGGGCACAATCAGCAAGCCTGCCAAAAATCTACTGGTAAGGCCCAAAGAAGAGATACTGCGCCACAGCACAACACAGAGCCAACCCCGATACAAATCAGAAACGCTAAAGACAGTGACAACCAGGTACGAAGAAGCGCGAAAGGCAGCGACAGCCGGATGCAGGAAAACACTAAAGGCAGAGACAACCAGGTACAGAAAGTACAACTGTACTCACCAGAGTGAACGAGAAAAGCACCTCTGGACCTCCAATTGAGACTTGGCCAGGGACCTGTGTGCTCAAAGTAGCACAAGACATCCACAACAACTCAAGCGTAAGCACAGGGGTTGTGTTTACGAAGCCCTTGACCCCCACCAAAGTGGCAACAGAGGCAGGTGGTGGCACTCAGCCCAACTCAAAAGATCTTCAAGTTATGAAGCTTTCCAATGGCTGTTGAAAAGATCGCCAAATATGGGGCCACTGCATTCCTGAAACCACCTCCTTCTTTTTAATACCTCCAAAAAGCAGAATATTGGTGCCAAATGGGCTGCCTGGATCAAAATGTTTGATGACTTCATAGGTGCTATAGAAGAAGCAGATGACAAAAATATCATCAAATACTTAAAGAACATTGCAGGTGACGGAGGAAAAGAAGATATAAAGAAGATATCACAAGCTCATGAAGTATTCTACCATCAAATCAAGAAGATGTTGGAGGCCAAGTTCAATCCAATGCCGAATGTTGACAAAGAAAGGTACACTTTCAACCAAGCAAGACAGCAAACTGGTGAGATGATGGATGAGTTTGTTGAGAGACTTGTTACGCTTATAAAGCACTGCAAGTCCAGTGAATTCAATGATGAAGAAGCCATGCATCTTAGAGTTATCAATCGTTGCCTCTCCAATTCATTCCGATGACGCATAGTGCGAGAAACACTCAGCTTCGAGAAAGTACTCATGGCTGCAAGAGCAGAGGAACCTGCAGATCAACAAGCTGCTGATATGGAAGCTGGAACAACCCAAAGTGGATCAGCATTGAGTATGACAAGTAAGCAAAGGCCCACAGAGTGATGTCTCCGAAGGAAGCTAAATTATGTTTCCGCTGTGGATTCTCCTTTCCACATGAAGGAAAATGTCCTGTCCTCTGACAAAGTAGCAAAGGCTGGGGGAAGGAAAATCATTTCATAACGGTTTGCAAAGCGAAAGAGAAGCTAAGTGCATCATGGAGAGATGAGAAGATGGATGCCAGAAAGTTCCAGAAGCACTCCAGCCACTCCCACAAGGTCAAACGACTACATCAACTAAGGCAAGTGGAAACGAAATGAAGGTAATCATTATCAGATTCATCTTCCAAAGGCTTGTTAACTTCAACTTCTTGTGACAGTGTGGAAGATAGATGTGCGATGGTGATGTCAGTCATAAACCAATGTGTGCATGTAGGATTGGCTGATTGTAAGGAAGAACACAAATATAAAAAGAAGCGCCACACGATGCAACAATGGTCATTTGGACATTGTCCCAAAATCAAGCTCAAGGTAAATGGTTGCCCTACAACTTTCATTATAGACCGTGGTGCTTCGATAAGCACCCTGCCGGCAGAAATGTACAAAGAACTGTCTCTGATACCACGTCTCACAACGTCGAGAACAAAGGTGTACACCTGGGTAACTTCTATGGCCCTGCAGAGTAAAGGGTCCTTTGTAGCAATCATGTGGCACAAAAAAACGACAGTGCAAGCACCAATTCATGTCCTCCCAGGTACGTCATTGAGTGCATGCTTACTAAGTTTTGATATTGCTGCTGACATGGGACTGATCTCTATTAACTACAACTTGAATGCCCATTCTCAAATAGTGAGTCAATTCCCGACATTGTTTTATGAACTTGGGAAACTTAACACAATGAAGGTGCAGCTTCACATAAATGAAGACATTTGGACTGTTGCACAGCGACACAGAAGAATTGCTTTTCACTTACAGGGCGCAGTTGAGAAAGAACTAGAAACATCGTTAAAGCATAACATCAACGAGCGCTCTACTTGTCTGACACCTTAGGTTTTACCCATTGTGGTGGTGCCAAAAAAGTGGAGGTTCAGTGCACATTTATGTTGATATCCAACAGGCCAACAAAGCAATCAAAAGAGAAAGTCATCCAGGTCCACACATAGCGGATTGATCATGCAGCTGAATGTTGCCAAAGTTTTCTCCCACCTTGATTTGCACAAAGGCTATCATCAACTTGAACTGGAGGAAAACTGTAGGTACATTACTACTTTTTCAACTCATGCTGATGTGTTCGGATATAAAAGACTCAGGGGTATATTCACAAGAACGTGCGATAAACATCGCCAAAATAGCTTACAGCAACTTCTCACATCGCAGTCCATCGCGTGAAAATAACGCTGTGTTAACGTGGCATTCACAACACGGCGATATCGTGCGATAACCGCACAACAACGCGGCGAATGTCCGCGAAACAACTACCGCAATGGCGATAAAAATGCAAAACCCAACGCGAAAAAAGTTGCGATGGGCCCAACCGCGATAAAATCTGTGTGATAACTAGCGAGAGGCCAGCAAGTCCCACGCGTCATGCGGGGAAAAGCACAAGAAAAGCACCCTAAAAGATCACACCAAAAACCAGATGAACCGCAGAGCACCAAGGATGCACCCGGACCTGGTGCAGAGGACAACGTGAAACCCACAAGACCCACGGAGGCCCAGCCAGGAAGCCAGGTGTCGTGGAAGGGCAATGAGAAGAGGGAGAGGAAGACGGGGTACAGTCTGCAGGAAACCCGGATCCACGTCACGGATGAGATAGAACACCACCACCAACTGTACGTCACCTCCAACGTGTCATTGGCAAAAATGACGCTGAGATGGCAGACCATCTTGGACTATGTGAATGCCGTTGCCTCCCCTAGGAGGACAATGGAAGAGGACAAGAGGCACTGGAATGATGCGAAGGGCAAACCCAAGAAGGAACTCGCTGCCAACATTAAAGCAGCAACGCAGATTGGAGGTGGGGGGCCAGCAGAACACCAGGAGCAGGACGAAATGGAGAAAATGGTGGACACAGTCATCAGTCGGGAGACGGTGACAGGAGCAGAGGACCCGGACACTGCTCAACATGACCTGACACAACATTAATAGGGTGAGTACCTACCAGGGAGTGAGGGGACGGGGGGAGATGGGCACAATGGCACACATGCACAATTAAGCAGAGCACACTGCACACCCACAATGACTCCGGATCATGTCCCTGATCCCCCTGGAACACTGCAGCACACACAAAAACACCAAGTAGTCTCACCTCCACCATGTGCCCAAAGGGGCCCCCACCCAACACATCACCAATCACACAACCAACACATGCACACGTGCGAAACCCAGCGAAGATGCGTATCCGTCAGCCACACTGACAATGCAAGAGACACTACTTGCCGAGTAGCATGGCTGCAGTCCAACTATCATGTCAATGTGCAGGCCACGACACTGACGCGGCTGAGTGTGGGCCCGATCCGCAAAGGTGCAGGTCACACTCGGACACATCCACGTGCACAACAAACCCCTGACGTCAACTACACATCCGCCTACAGACCATGACCGTGAGTCACAACACGACGAAGGGCACAATTCACTCGTCAGCAACATTTCAGCACTGTAGACGCACAGAAGTGAAAGGCACACCGCCTGAAAGGGATGAGTGGCAGCCAATTCAGAGCTGCAGGGCGACTCAGCCACAGTGCAGCATACACACATAAGAAGAAGAGCACCCCAACATTGTCAACAATGTGGTACATAGTGCAAAACTTCCACAACAGAACACAGGACACAACTGGTGCCGCATGCGTGCACAAAATGGCCAAGCACATCTGGCATCGCAGGAATCCGTGACATGACAATGGACGAGTACAACCTGTAACCTGTATCCGTTTTATTTACACATGCAGTGCCAGTGGACAATTTGTACTGTCCCATCATTGTACAGGACGGACAGAAAGTGACGTGCTCAGGTGAAGAAATTGGCAATGAGGGTGTTCCTACGGGCTATTCCTGCTGCAGCTGCAGTGGGGTGTGGGCCACCTGCCCCATCGTCCTCATCATCGTCCGGTGCATCTGGCACTGGGATCCATGGGGCATTGGAGCGCACACAGATGTTGTGCAAAACACAACATGCAACGATCATCTTGCACACAATGTCTGGCCTGTACAGGAGCCTTCCGCCTGTGATGTCCAGGCACCTGAAACGTGACTTCAACACGCCAAATGTGCGTTCCACGATGCCCCTGGTGCGTTTGTGGTACGCATTGTACTGCCTCTGGGCATGTGTGTTCGGGTCTCGGAGGGGTGTCATCATCCAAGTGCAGAGTGCATATCCCTGATCACCTGTGACAGTGCAGAGAGAGATGAGTCAATTGGTGGTCCGGCATGATGTGTTGGCAGGCACACTAGTCCAGTGATGCCTGTGCTGGCTGTGTGTGGGGTGAGTGTAAGACAGCCCCCAGGGAGTGTTTGGTGCTGGCAACAACTACAACAGTCATCACTCAATCAGAAGTTCAAAGTTCAAACAGCAAGGGACCATGACTTGAGGTGCACAGAGTTAGTGGCCCCGGATGCACAGCGGCCGGCACGGGCACACCGCCACGGGACGGTGACTTGCGATGCACTGGGTTAGGGCCATGAGAGCTGAGCGGGTCCTCGTCGATGTCCAAGGTGACTGTTGCTGAGTGTATCGTGGGACAGTGGAAGGTGTTCCCCCAGGGCATGATGCAGAGGGCACAACCAAGCAGCAACAGGCAACATGGGGAAGATGAATGCCACAGACTCATGCCAAACACCAAGTCCGTACCTGCCAGATGATGAGGATGACAACCCCCATGCCACAGACTCAGACGCCACCAAAGTTCAACCAGAGAGTGACCATGACTCACGGCGCACGGAGTCAGTGGCACCAGGGCTGCAAGGGGATGCAGTCTGCGATGAGGCGTGTACATTGCTGTAGACTCAGCCATTCAGAACTCAAGACCCAGTCACAAATGTGGGACCTACTTGACTGCAGTGTCGGCCGGTGGCAGCGGTGTGTGTGGGCCAACCGCAGTTCAGCCAGCTCCTCCTGGAACTCACACACACGGCGTTGGAATGTCATGTGGCGATGACGTGTGGCTCACGGGGGCTGAGGCACCAGAGCTGAGCATGTGTGCAGCCTGCAACAATGCCGTGCCCTCTCCACACATTCTGCTATTGTGTGGCTGTGGTGCCATGCTGTAGCTGGGTTGTGTACATGTGAAGCCCAGGTTCCCAATGGAGTCGTGTTGTCGTGTCTGGTCGGTGGGCATGTTGTGTGGCAGGTTGCATGTAGTTTTGCTGCGTGCACATTCTCAGGATCGTGAGTTGCATGACTGTGGAGTTGAGTTGTGTGGTGTGTTCATTTGGTACTTACCAACGAGCAATGCATTTCCATAGGTGCCATCCTGGAAGCGCTGGTTGATGATGGACTGTCGGAAGATGAATGAATCATGCACACTGCCTGGGAAGTTGGCCACAACATTGGTGAAGAGTCCCCGGTGGTCCACTATTGCCTGCACATTGATGGAATGCGTGTGCTTTCTGTTGCGGTAGTTGTGTGCAGTGTCGGCAGGGGGCACGAGTAGGACATGTCTGCAGTCAATGGCCACCAACACGTGGGGGAATCCAGCAATGGCGTAGAAGCCTTGCTTGGTCTCCAGCTGCTCCTGCGCAGTGTGGGGGAAGTGGAGGTGCTGGGGTACCAGGCTGATGATGGCATCCAGGACAGGTGTGATGAACTTGGATAGGGCTGGCTGTGAGACTCCTCCGACTCTGGCAGTTGTTGGTTGGAAGGTACCAGAGGCCAACAGGTGCAGCACAGCCAGCAGCTTTGTCTGCGGAAAGATGTTGGTTGTCTGCTGTGTTGGTACCGTCAGCCTGTGGGCGATGTGGGCCAGGATGCGGAGGATGGTTGTCCTTTTGAGCCTGTAGTGGGCAATGACCTCCTCTGGCGTTAAGTCTGTGAGGCTGATGCGTTTACGGTAGGTCTGCTGTCGTTGTCTACGCTGCCTCTGTGGTGGTCCGGGGTGGGGGGTGGGGGGGTCCTGGGGGTGGTGGCAGGCCTGGGGTTGGTGGCGGTGGGTGTTGTGGCCCTCTTGGGTCTCCGAGCTGCATGATAAGTAGCTCCATGGCGTCTGTTGGTCTTCAGGTGTGGCTCTGGTCTGGGCTCCCTTTCAGACTGCAGGTGGTCATCCCGCTTAGCACCAGCAGAAGGCAGGTGTTACATACCTGCTGCTACCGAGGCTTATCGCCTGTTTTTGACTCGCATCGCAGATCTGGCTGTCCGTTGTGAATCGCGCGGTGTTGTCTTTTCTTGTGTTTTTGCACGGACACGCCTATTCTGCATCTCATTAGCGTTAGTTGGCGGTGTCGGCCGTGGCTATGTTTTTTGCGGCAGCTATCGTGGGTTATGTGGTGATGTAGGCAGTTAGCACCAGCTTGCGAAAGGGGCGGTGATTCTATCGCCACTTTTGCTGCGCTAAAGTGCCGATAACTCGGCGATAAGTCCTTGTGAATATGCCCCTCAGTTTCAGTGTGTCGTCAGCTGCAAAAATCTTTCAAGACGCCATTCATCCAATAATTCAGCCTGTCACACATGCTGTTAACTACAGTGATGATATACTGGTGTTTGGGGCTACACAAGAGGAACATGATAAAGCACTCACACAAGTATGCCGTTTGCTTGCTGTTGCAGATCTCACACTAAATGCAGAGAAGCGTGAGTTTCACAAAAGTAGACTTAAATTCTTTAGACATATTTTCTCTGAAAAGGGAATGACTCCTGACCCCGAAAAGGTGCAAGCATTGCCGTCTACTTGCCCTCCAGCATATGTGACCATGCTTCAATTCTTCTTAGGCATGGCCAGCTAATGCTCTAGGTACATTTGTGTATTTTGCCACGGTGAGTGCCCCTCTAAAAGAACTAACAAAGCGAGATGTTCCGTTTGAATGGTCATCTGAGTGTGACCGAATTTCGAGAAAATAAAACACGCATTTGAAAATGCAACTGAAATGGCTTACTTTTATCAAAAACTCCATACAGAGATTGTGGTGCATGCAAGGCCGGTGGGGTTGGCCGCGATCCTTGCCCAACACAATTGACAGCCTGATGCTCAGAGACACATTGTTGCCTATGCTAGCCAGAGCCTATCTCAGACTGAACATGCCTATTTTCAACCTAAGAATGAAAACTTAGTTGTAGTATGGGCATGTGTGCGCTTCCATGTGTTTCTGTACAGAAAGCATTTCACCCTTGTCACAGATCATTAGGCGTTGCTCACCATCTTTGGAAATCCGAAACCCAAGATACCCCCTCGCATCAAGAGGTGTGGGTTGCATCTGCAGGAGTATGATTACACTATCGTGCGCAATCGGGGGAAGGATCAAAACCCAGCAGACTACTTTTCATGAGTACCTCTACAGAATCATAGTACAATATCCAAAGTGGCTGAGGCCTACATCAATTTCATAGTCAAGTCGGGTCTGGTGGCTCAGTGAACTAATGCATCCACTGCAGGGGCCTGTGTTCGACCTCATGGTCACAGGTTCGAATCCAGGTGGGTCCACTCAGCCTTTCATCCATTTGAGGCCGATAAAATGAGTACCATTGAGTTGGGTAACAATAAACATCTGTTATTCAGCGCCAAGATGCCCCGTTGCTGGGGTGAACGTGCGCTTTACAAATACACATGTTATGTTAAGTCAAGTGTGCTTGCAGCTCTTTCTATTGAACAGATTTTGACAGCTACTAATACTGACAAAGACATGCTAAAGCTCAAAGAAATCATTCCAAGGCAATAATGGAGGAAACATACTCGACCTCTTACAGAGGATGTTGAGTACCAGAAATTCAAGAACGTTCAGGAAGAACTTTCTGTTACACATGATGGTGTCATACTCAGAGGGGCATGAATAGTTATCCCTGAAAGCCTGAGGCAACAAGTCATTGAACTGGCACACAAAGGACATCATGGCATTGCCACAACTAAAAGAGACCTTGGGGATCGAGTGTGGTTCCCGTGCCTTGATGAACAAGTTGAACGGAAGCTTAAAGCTTGTCTTCTGTGCAACTATCTGTCTCCCAGAATGGCTCAGCACCTGCTGAGCATGTCTAAGCTTCCTAAGCAAGCCTGGGAGAGCATTGCGGTTTACTTTTTTGGCACCTCAATAATGGACATCATCT
Organism: Calotriton arnoldi; assembly: GCA_963921515.1. Lineage (NCBI taxonomy): Eukaryota > Metazoa > Chordata > Amphibia > Caudata > Salamandridae > Calotriton > Calotriton arnoldi. The sequence continues at coordinate 487,351 of CAWUFW010003562.1, forward strand.
CATGGTAGTTGGCGATGAGTACTCACATTTTCCTCTAGTGGAAGACTTATCATCAACTACACATTACAGAGTCATCGAGAGGCTGGATGGTATTTTCACAACATGGGGTGATCCCTCATATCTCAAATCTGACAACGATCTCCCCTTCAATAGCAGGGAGTTCAAAAACTTTCTTAATCGCTTGAACATCAAACATCAGAAAAGTACACCTCTCTAGCCATAGGCAAATAGCATCGTTGAACAATTTATGAGTACTTTGAAAAGGGTAGTTTAACATGCTGCACTGGAAGGCATTGACCTTCAGTCCACCTCATTCCCAGCCCTCCCTGTCTATCACCACACTCCTCATTCCACGACAGGAGAGCGTGCTGACACCTTGCTGTTTTGGAAAGCTCTTGGAACAAAGATACCACAATAGACCACCAGTCGGTCGATAGATCCTGACAAGATTCATGTCACTGACACCTTTCACAAATGCAAAATGAAGGCTTACGCTGATAAGCGCCAATGCACTCGAGACACGATCTTTGAGAAAGGAGTCTGAGTTCTTGTCAAGTAAAAGCAGACATGCAAGACTGACTCTCCATTTGATGCTGAACTGCTAAGAGTTGTGGTGAGCAAAGGACATATATTAACTGCCCAACGACCTGAAAAACCCATAACCAGAGGCTCATCACACTTTAAGCCTTTGCCTCGATGTTTGTCAGCTCCAGACCTCATGAGTGAGGAAAGTCCACCTGAGTGCCAGAGTCAATCATCCAACTCTTCTCCAGAGATGCCTAATTAAGGTACCCCTCCTCTATCTCGTACAACTAGATCTGGAAGACTGTTGCGACCACCTCGGCGACGAAAACCACTGAAAATCACCAGTTCTAGTTAAATGAAATAACTATAGCTTGTGCCCTCATCAAGCACTTTGATGTCATTAATGATTTCATTTCAGATGTCATCAGTGATGTTATCAATGATATCCTGAAACATGTCATGAGTGATGAAATATGTGAGGTCATAAGCAGTGCATGGCGAATTTGTATATAGTTTATTAAAATTAAATTATAATTATTTATATTACTAACTATTTTCAATAATTTTAATTAAATTATCATTTTTTCCATTATAGTTTGCATTTAAGTGTAAATCTCACCTGTTCTTTCTGCAGGAGCCGATGCAAGGTCTGATGCTGGGTCCCAACTTCCCACACCCACCAGAGTCAGTCCAACAATGTCGAAGCCGACACAGGGGGATGGGGGAAGAGGGGAAACAAAATAAGGAAAGTGAATGAATGAATGAAGCAGCATTTATAAAGCGCATAGCTACCCGTAGGCATCCCAACGCTGGAGGATAACTGAAGCTTCACAGAATCATTTAGGGAAGAGCCATGTTTTCAGCAGTTTGCGGAAGACAAGGTGATTAAGTTCCCCACGTAGCTGAAGAGGAAGAGAGTTCCAAAGTTTGGCAGCATTGTATGAAAAAAGCCGACCACCGCTTCTAACTCTCTGAATTCGGGGGACGACTGCCAGGTGTTGCTCATCTGATCGTAGTCGCCTGTTAGCTCGATAGGGCTTGACCAAGGAGGAAATGATCTCTGGTCCTTTTCCTCCTATAAGTTTGTGGGTAATGCATAAGGCCTTAAAATGGACTCTCTCCCGGATGGGGAGCCAGTGGAGAGCCTTCATATCTGGTTTGGCCGACTGCCAGTTCTGAGTCCCCATGAGGATTCTTGCGGCGCAGTTCTGCACTGTTTGCAGTTTGACGAGGACCGAACTTGGGGCTCCAAGGTATACGGCGTTGCCGTAGTCCAGGCGTGAAAGAATAAGTGCCTGGACCATGAGCTTTCTTGCCTGAAAGGGGAGCAAAGGGAGCACTTTACGGAGCATCCTTAAGGTGCCAAAGCAAGAGGCCACCACCTTTCTGGCCTGGACTTTAAAGCTGAGATCAGAGTCCAGCCAGAAGCCCAGGCTTTTAATTTCTGACTTAGGAACAGGTGCCATGCCCATCGATACTGGCCACATGATGTCTGCCTTGAAAAGAGAGGGGTTACCAAGGAGCATAAGCTCGGTTTTGTCCCCATTCAATTTTAGATAAGAATCTTTCATCCACCTGGCTACTTCTTCAAGGCAGATACATAGGGAGGTGGAGGCCCTATCTGAATGGTTAAGTGCAACAACTAATTGGGTATCATCGGCATAAGTCACAATGTGCACCCCGTAGGGGAGAACAATTTCCGCTAGGGGGGACATGTAGGCGTTAAAGAGTGTGGGACTCAGGGAAGAACCCTGAGGGACTCCACATTGGAGGGGCCAGGATTTAGAGATGGCCTCACCCTCGAACACCTGAAAAGATCTTCCCTCCAAGAAGGATTGCAACCATGTTAAGGCTATGTGTCACTGTCATACTTCCTGGGCAGATACTTTGGTGGAGTGGGTTGTATGCAATTCCTGGGTAGAAACAAGATATAAGTGTTACCATGTATATGCATGTGGTGAGACCATTACCCGTAACTAACGTTATTTCCTCTAAGTATAATGTCCCTCTTCTGTTTGAGCAGTATATAGAAAAGCGGAAAACAGATACAGGTTGATATATCTAGAAATAGAAAAAAACCTAAGTTTTACACAATGTAACAGCACGATAATATATGTAAAAATAAGTAGTGTGACTGACATTAAAACATATCAAGAAATAATCCAATCAAGCCCACTTAATTCATATCCAACATATACCAGGAAAAAAACATATTTTCCCATACTGGATAAGAAAAGAAAAGAATACACAAAAAGGTGCAGGCCCAGGAGGTATATCCAATCAGTTCCTTAAGTTATCAGGAAACAAATTTATATATATTTTGTCTTTTCAGCCATCAAGTAATGCAAGCACAAAAATAGGATCTCCACTCACCGAGGGAAAGACACATCAGATAAGTAATTTTAACAGAGCACACAACTTTCAAAATAAATGTTACCAACTTTTTGTGTTACGTTGATTCTTTAAAGCATATTTGCTCTTCTCATTGTCTTGCAGGATAAAAGAAAGGATTTCAACAATGTTAAGTGCAGAAACTGGCATCTGAAATAACGGAAAACCTAGTAACAAATGCCCGACGAGGGAAATGCTGTGCCAATGGGCAACCTGAAAGGACTTCGGAATTACACTACAGAGACCCAGAAATGAAAGACGGATGTCCGACGTGGGATCGCCAATACATCCGTGTTCAACGAAGAAACAATTAGGTAAGTGGAGCAGGAAGGCGTTAGGAATACATTGGCTGGACTGAACGTGATGCCCCTCTTATTCTGGTTTGGCTACACCCCGCGCAAAACGTGCCATCGGGAGCGAGCAAGCCTGACATTCAGTCCTTGCCTCCATTATTTTCTATGGGAGGGTGTTGCAGTACCAGTGGTTGGCCAAGTGTGGGGCTAGAATTAATACTGGATTTTCTTTTTTTTAAAGTAGCTTACACTTGGAAGTTAAGCTTCTCCTCCTTTTTCAGGGAGTGAAAATCTGTCATTCTACACTTTTGAGTATTTTACACTATGATATTGTTAATAGCCAAAAGCAGTAAAGTTACTCAAAAGTGTACGAATAAAATTACGGGTAAATTACACACAAGGGTAATTTACCTTTATGAATATCCCTCAGTATATCCATCATTCACCATTCCTCAGTGGGATGTAACATACATGTATTAATAAGGTGTACATGATACCGTCAACTGGAGCTAGTAACATTATAAGCTGCAAATACTGAAAATTGCTTGATTTGTAAATATTATCATACATATGAAGTTATGTTATGCGTACATGATAGCCATGTATTCTGTAATGCATTACATTGCATGATTTTTTGTTTTCCATGTTTTTGTTTGAGAAAATGTGCAATTCACAGATAATGTTATTGTGTCAAATTATTATTGCTCAAGCCTCTGCATTTCTTAAGAGAAAGGTCCTTGCTCAAGTAATTTACACTGGTCATTAGTGAGTGTAGGCCATTGCTGATGAACCTGCGCTTTACAAGGCGACCATTTATAATAAAGTTATGGTTTGTTCTGGTAGCATTAACGAAAATAGCTGAAAAGCTGTCGTTGAGCAAAAAGTAGATGAATACAAAAACGGTTATTTCTTTTAGCTAAAAAACATAACGTTATTGTCTGTAGCAGGCAATCATATCTTATTTCAACATTGTTGACCAAGCTGATTAAGCATTGTTGCATCGTTCATATTTTTCCTAAATCAGTCTGAGTCTGAGAAACTCACACAGACGAATGTTTTTGGTGGAGATGGCGTACTGATGCGAAAACGCTACAGTCATGAAGTGGTGATGTCAGAGGTCAATGATACATGTTCCGGAGATAGCAACAACAGAATCTCCTATTGGTTTACTAAACAAAAGACCTTCAGGTTTAAATTCTTTTGAGCAGTCCTTGGTCACTCACTAGGCTAAATCTGTCTTTGAACTTGGTAAAACACAAAGTATTCAAGTAAATTTCTTTGCGCAAGTGTGCAGTTCAGATGTGTTTAAATGTGGTTCTAAGACTCCAGGGGCCAGATGTACGACCATTCCATTTTGGGAGTCGCAAATTGTGCCGTTTTGCAACTTGCAATTTGCAACTCACAAAATGGAATGTACAACAACACTTTTGGAGATTCTCAAATGGGTCACAAGGGACCTGCGTCATTAATATTCATGAGGCAGGTCGCAATTTGCGACCCATTGGGAATGGCCTGCAAAACACAGGGATATTGGCCTGCTGGGGAAATTGGCTTACCACCTACTTGAAGTAGGCGGTAAACTGCGAGTGTTTTGCGACTGCAAACGTAGTCGCAAAACAATGGCACCTACCTTTCTGACTCACTATTAGTAAGGGACGCCCTAGGCATGCCCCTTCCTAATACTGACTTGCAAACACTATTTTGCGAGTCAACGACTCGCAAAATAGCATTTGTACATCCCACAACCCTTTTTTGCGGTCGCAAACGGGCCGATTGCCCGTTTGCGACTGCCAAAAACAGCTGTACATCTGGCCCCAAGAGCCTCATTCTGAGTTCCTCATTAACTCTGCAGGGAAATACAGGACCGGAATTAGCGATACCGACTGCTATCTCCCCATGAGTTAAACCAGAATTACAAGTTTTTTCCCTGAGAGACGCGAGCTCAGTAATACCACCTCCTATTCCGCATATTTACTCTTAGCGAAATACCAAGCCCAAATCTTCAACCATTTACCACCTACACTGAGCAAGTAAATATTATGGGGTCCTTTTCTTTTGACCCATGGAGAGTGCAAAAGTGGGCAAAGGGTGGTGGGAGGGTAGTTTTTGTTTTTTCTTCATCTGAGAGAGCTTCTTCTGCTCCCTCCATGCAGTAGGATGCAGAAAGGTGGGGTTCAGACACAGGAATTGCCTGCAGGTCCCACACAGCTACAAATCGCTCAGGGTTCGGTGTCTCGGCATCAGTAAATATAGTGTATAGTGTCAATATATAAAGGCCCAGAGACACTGGAAAGCTTGGAGTTGCCCATAGTAGTATTTCCCTCAGGGGATGCCATTCTGTGTAACATTATAAGGAGGGCCCAAGTCATTTGCTGGCTTTTTTAGAACACTAGTACCACATGTTGGTGGCAATTTACATCCCACGTTATTTCAGACACAGAGCCAAAAATCAATCATTATTATTCGAATGAGGTGGGCTTGCAAATTCTTGACTCCCAATTGACTTGGGGAGATGGGGTGCTACAGCTGTTAAGCAATGCCTTCCAAGATTCCAAACTGCAAGTCATTTTCGGTACCTCCAGTAACAAAGCACCATGGGCCAGATGTACGACCATTTTATTTTGCGCTTCGCAATTTACGACTATTTGCGAGGCGCACATTGCGAGGCGCAAAATAAAATGTACAACAGTGTTTTCAACACTGTTTGCAATTCCCAATCGGCTCGCAAATTGCGAGGCTCATTAATATTAATGAACCTCTCGCAATTTGCGAGCCCATTGGGAATGACAGGCGCTCCCAGGGATGGTGGCCTGCTGGGCTCAGCAGACCACCATGTCTGGGACTGCTTTTAAATAAAGCAGTTTTTTTTTAAAATGCAGCCCGTTTTCCTTAAACCACTGCCTGCCCTTAAAAAATATTTTCGCATCCATTTGCAAAGGGGAAGGGGTCCACTGGGGACCCCATCTCATTTGCGAATGCATTACCACCTACTTGAAGTAGGTGGTAATTGCGAGTGTTTTGCGACCGCAATTGCGGTTGCAAAACATTAGTACATGGTTTTGAGACTCGCTATTTGGAAGGGAACGCCCCTTCCAAATAGCGAGTCGCAAAACCTATTTAGCGAGTTGCAAATAAATTGCGACTCGCTAAATAGGCTTTGTAGATGGCCCATGATGTTTTTGCGTGCGTAAACGGGTTTGCAAAGCCGTTTGCGCACGCAAAAATGGGTTGTACATCTGGCCCCATATCACATTTCTGGTAATTATATCAGTAGGAAGTTACCTGGGAAGCAATTTACCGTCATCATGGAAGAAATCGGGCAAATAAGAAACACTTCACCTTTCAGTGCGATAATGATAATGATACACATCAAAAGTTGAATAACATGTTCTAAAATTTGCCATTGCCTAGTAATATCCCTTCCCTTGAATGGTGGTATTTAAATCCCTGACAATGGCTCCCTGTCTACCATCTCACGTTCTTGACATAGAAAGAAATGTCCACAAAATGAATCTTCCTGCTCTCCACGGAAGGATGTAAAACTGTTTGTCCAATATTAGCTTTGCTAATGACTGTTTCAAGAATATGACACCTTGAAGTCAAAGAACCAAGTCATGAACCAAGTTACCCGCCTTCTGGTTTGGTTCTGGTTTTGGCTCAAGGCAGGGTCTACTTCTCCCAAAGCTTGCCTCCATTGCTTTTCTTTTCATAGTTCATTACCAATCCACTTGCAAAACTAAGGACCTCATTCTGAGTTTGGCAGATACAGGACATCCACCAAAAAGTGGCAGTTGTCCTATCTGCAAAACTTGTCTTTCCCCAGCTCTATTTAGAGTTAGGGGTTCTGGACTGTCTGTCTATGCACAACAATATGCCCACCCTGCTGAGAGTAGTCATTTAACCATACATTTGCAGGCGGCCTTCTGCAAGGTCTGGGGAGTACATCTCTCCTCTGAACTGGCAGACCTACAGATCACTTACCACAAGCTAACTGAACCCCAAAGTCTCCTTTCAATTGAAATCTCAATTCCCAAGTGCTATATGGACAGACAAAGCACAAAAACTTGAAAACTTTATATTGAGGATACAAAAATACAAAATATTCAAATAGTTATAATTTATTACTACCAAGGATGAACTTTTGATATATTTCTTGAGAAGGTTTTGGGGAGAGAGAGAAGGAGAAAAACCAAAGGAGGGAGTGGAGAGTCGGTGTCCTACATGAACACCTGGGGTGGATTCAGCCTCCCCTTACAATTATTGATAAACAAAAAGATCCACCCAAAGGAGATTGTAATTCATGAAGTCTGATCATAGGTCAAGTGTGTTTCCTACATTGGTGGGAAGCACATCGTGTTTCTTAAATACCCCTCACACACCAAAAGGGCCCTTGGTGTCATGCTTCATCATGGGGGTCTTCGCATCCCTCTACGGAACGCGGCGTGCTACTACCAATGAATGCGCGGGAGCACTAAAGTAATCTCTATGTGTGGTGCGAGAGAGGTGGTGAGAGGTAGGGTCAGGAGTGAGTGGTAAGTGAATGATAAAAAATACCTAGCATCATAGGAGTAAAAAAACTTTTTAATAAGCCTTGGAGCCGGTATTATTAAAAATGTGTGAGGTGGAGGTATGTTGTGTTAATGTACAAAACCTCCTACGTGTGTCAACATGTTTCGAAGCGTGCTGCTTCTTCTTCAGGACGGGTACACAGATCCCTACCCTACTCACATGGATGGTGTGACAATGTCAGCAGTTTCAGTACTATGTGTAGACAGGTGGTAATTGCTACAAAAAGAGACACAATGGTCTCAATATTATGTGAAAAAAGGAAATTCCTTAGTTTCAGTCTGAAAAAGAAACACAATATATAGAGAAAATCAGGCATACAAATTATATTCCAGAAGTAGCGTTCGTGACCTGTATAAGTGATAAATACAGTGTCTATAAATGGAGAGAACTATTAAATATTGGTGCCAGTGCAGTGTCCTGTAAAAGGACAAATACAAGACGTACACACATGTAACAGAAAACACACACACTAAAGGAATCATGTCCCAGGGTAATTTTGCAGTGACTAGTGAGTTCTTGAAATCAGAAATCTGAGAGAAAACAACCTAGAAAGGAAAAAGCGATCACATACTTCTTGATTTGAAGCCAATGGCATCATGAGCCTTAGAACGAAAGGGACCCTGTGCTAATTGCACTCTGTAAATAAAGATTCAGAATTGCTGTATTAGGTCGGTGTCCAAAAAGGAAACCATGGGAACAGAACTGTCCTCTCTGAAGCGGCTATGCCGTACTCACATATACCAAGGTGCTGCCTCGCAAAATCGCCCCCTCGCGGCTCCGTCGATGTGGTCATGCCGACTGGAGCGTTTATTTATACTGTACCTAATTGCCCATATCGTTCCCGCCATTATCGGCGTGTACGTGTGTTCAGGGAGCGCTTCTATCCCTGCGTTGTTGGGAGGGTTGCGGAGACTACAAAAGGGGATGATGGACGGAACGTTTGAGCCAATCAAACACTCACCCCCAGTCAACTGATCTGGGTTTAATCCATCATCATTCTTTAGCTCACTCCACCACCCCAGTTCAGACATGGCCATATGCAAATCAGTCTGACCCTGTGCCTCATGGGAACAGTCCAGCCCGAACTGCCAAGCCATGTCTTCCCTGGACCGGAAACAAGCATCCTAGGACCGTTTCTGGCATTCCAGCCGTCATCAGCCAGGCTTGCTTGAATCCAGTGGCAAAGTGAGCAAGGGACCCACGTCTGGGCATACCCCCGCCAACTTAGGGCGAACAAAGCGATACAAAAGGGGATGATGGACGGAACGTTTGAGCCAATCAAACACTCACCCCCAGTCAACTGATCTGGGTTTAATCCATCATCATTCTTTAGCTCACTCCACCACCCCAGTTCAGACATGGCCATATGCAAATCAGTCTGACCCTGTGCCTCATGGGAACAGTCCAGCCCGAACTGCCAAGCCATGTCTTCCCTGGACCGGAAACAAGCATCCTAGGACCGGTTTCTGGCATTCCAGCCGTCATCAGCCAGGCTTGCTTGAATCCAGTGGCAAAGTGAGCAAGGGACCCACGTCTGGGCATACCCCGCCAACTTAGGGCGAACAAAGCGATACAAAAGGGGATGATGGACGGAACGTTTGAGCCAATCAAACACTCACCCCCAGTCAACTGATCTGGGTTTAATCCATCATCATTCTTTAGCTCACTCCACCACCCCAGTTCAGACATGGCCATATGCAAATCAGTCTGACCCTGTGCCTCATGGGAACAGTCCAGCCCGAACTGCCAAGCCATGTCTTCCCTGGACCGGAAACAAGCATCCTAGGACCGGTTTCTGGCATTCCAGCCGTCATCAGCCAGGCTTGCTTGAATCCAGTGGCAAAGTGAGCAAGGGACCCACGTCTGGGCATACCCCCGCCAACTTAGGGCGAACAAAGCAATACAAAAGGGGATGATGGACGGAACGTTTGAGCCAATCAAACACTCACCCCCAGTCAACTGATCTGGGTTTAATCCATCATCATTCTTTAGCTCACTCCACCACCCCAGTTCAGACATGGCCATATGCAAATCAGTCTGACCCTGTGCCTCATGGGAACAGTCCAGCCCGAACTGCCAAGCCATGTCTTCCCTGGACCGGAAACAAGCATCCTAGGACCGGTTTCTGGCATTCCAGCCGTCATCAGCCAGGCTTGCTTGAATCCAGTGGCAAAGTGAGCAAGGGACCCACGTCTGGGCATACCCCCGCCAACTTAGGGCGATCAAAGCGATACAAAAGGGGATGATGGACGGAACGTTTGAGCCAATCAAACACTCACCCCCAGTCAACTGATCTGGGTTTAATCCATCATCATTCTTTAGCTCACTCCACCACCCCAGTTCAGACATGGCCATATGCAAATCAGTCTGACCCTGTGCCTCATGGGAACAGTCCAGCCCGAACTGCCAAGTCATGTCTTCCCTGGACCGGAAACAAGCATCCTAGGACCGGTTTCTGGCATTCCAGCCGTCATAAGCCAGGCTTGCTTGAATCCAGTGGCAAAGTGAGCAAGGGACCCACGTCTGGGCATACCCCCACCAACTTAGGGCGAACAAAGCGATACAAAAGGGGATGATGGACGGAACGTTTGAGCCAATCAAACACTCACCCCCAGTCAACTGATCTGGGTTTAATCCATCATCATTCTTTAGCTCACTCCACCACCCCAGTTCAGACATGGCCATATGCAAATCAGTCTGACCCTGTGCCTCATGGGAACAGTCCAGCCCGAACTGCCAAGCCATGTCTTCCCTGGACCGGAAACAAGCATCCTAGGACCGGTTTCTGGCATTCCAGCCGTCATCAACCAGGCTTGCTTGAATCCAGTGGCAAAGTGAGCAAGGGACCCACGTCTGGGCATACCCCCGCCAACTTAGGGCGAACAAAGCGATACAAAAGGGGATGATGGACGGAACGTTTGAGCCAATCAAACACTCACCCCCAGTCAACTGATCTGGGTTTAATCCATCATCATTCTTTAGCTCACTCCACCACCCCAGTTCAGACATGGCCATATGCAAATCAGTCTGACCCTGTGCCTCATGGGAACAGTCCAGCCCGAACTGCCAAGCCATGTCTTCCCTGGACCGGAAACAAGCATCCTAGGACCGGTTTCTGGCATTCCAGCCGTCATCAGCCAGGCTTGCTTGAATCCAGTGGCAAAGTGAGCAAGGGACCCACGTCTGGGCATACCCCCGCCAACTTAGGGCGAACAAAGCGATACAAAAGGGGATGATGGACGGAACGTTTGAGCCAATCAAACACTCACCCCCAGTCAACTGATCTGGGTTTAATCCATCATCATTCTTTAGCTCACTCCACCACCCCAGTTCAGACATGGCCATATGCAAATCAGTCTGACCCTGTGCCTCATGGGAACAGTCCAGCCCGAACTGCCAAGCCATGTCTTCCCTGGACCGGAAACAAGCTTCCTAGGACTGGTTTCTGGCATTCCAGCCGTCATCAGCCAGGCTTGCTTGAATCCAGTGGCAAAGTGAGCAAGGGACCCACGTCTGGGCATACCCCCGCCAACTAAGGGCGAACAAAGCGATACAAAAGGGGATGATGGACGGAACGTTTGAGCCAATCAAACACTCACCCCCAGTCAACTGATCTGGGTTTAATCCATCATCATTCTTTAGCTCACTCCACCACCCCAGTTCAGACATGGCCATATGCAAATCAGTCTGACCCTGTGCCTCATGGGAACAGTCCAGCCCGAACTGCCAAGCCATGTCTTCCCTGGACCGGAAACAAGCATCCTAGGACCGGTTTCTGGCATTCCAGCCGTCATCAGCCAGGCTTGCTTGAATCCAGTGGCAAAGTGAGCAAGGGACCCACGTCTGGGCATACCCCCGCCAACTAAGGGCGAACAAAGCGATACAAAAGGGGATGATGGACGGAACGTTTGAGCCAATCAAACACTCACCCCCAGTCAACTGATCTGGGTTTAATCCATCATCATTCTTTAGCTCACTCCACCACCCCAGTTCAGACATGGCCATATGCAAATCAGTCTGACCCTGTGCCAGGCAGGCGTTCAAAAGTAGGTTATAAAGACTATCAACTATAAACCCTCCCTGTTTTGATGTATTACTTCTACCTCGAGGTTTTTCTCAATCTGCCCCTATCACAAGGGTTTCTAACTATGTATATCCATGGCCCTTGATTACGGGAGTATTCTTTCCCTTTCCCTCTCAAACAATCACCCCTTTTTAAATAATCAGTTTGATATTTTTTTTGTATATATATATTCCTTTTCTATACCACTAATAATAATCCCGGGCATTTTAATGACTTCAACACGAGCGCTAACCAAAAGCAGCGCTGTTCTATTTTAATTCCCAAGCGAGCGCTCTAGTCTGAAACGCATCGCGTCCCTCACGCACATCAACACGAGCGCTAATCAAGAGCAGCGCTGTTCTATTTTAATTCCCAAGCGAGCGCTCTAGTTTAAAACGCCTCGCGTCCCTCACTTCCGGGTGAAGCTAACCGAAACCACTTCCGGGGCAATGACAGTCTCCGCAACCCTCCCAACAACGCAGGGATAGAAGCGCTCCCTGAACACACGTACACGCCGATAATGGCGGGAACGATATGGGCAATTAGGTACAGTATAAATAAACGCTCCAGTCGGCATGACCACATCAACGGAGCCGGGAGGGGGCGATTTTGCGAGGCAGCACCTTGGTATATGTGAGTACGGCATAGCCGCTTCAGAGAGGACAGTTCTGTTCCCATGGTTTCCATTTTTGGACACCGACCTAATACAGCAATTCTGAATCTTTATTTACAGAGTGCAATTAGCACAGGGTCCCTTTCGTTCTAAGGCTCATGATGCCATTGGCTTCAAATCAAGAAGTATGTGATCGCTTTTTCCTTTCTAGGTTGTTTTCTCTCAGGTTTCTGATTTCAAGAAGTCGCTAGTCACTGCAAAATTACCCTGGGACATGATTCCTTTAGTGTGTGTGTTTTCTGTTACATGTGTGTACGTCTTGTATTTGTCCTTTTTTACAGGACACTGCACTGGCACCAATATTTAATAGTTTTCTCCATTTATAGACACTGGGGCCGATTCCGATTCCGATTCCGATCTCGGCCGGTAGGGCTCCGAATCGGATTCGGCTTAACCGGATCCGATTCGGAGCCCTATTTCCCGACCGATCCGTACGCGCATCCGGACGAGCGAGTACGATGCGAAATCGCCGACCGACTCGTTCGGGCGTCCCAGCCGCTCCGACCGACTCGTCCCCGGGTCGAACCGCACCGACCGACTCGTTCGGACACGACTCGCACCGCGCAATGGAGACGTTCCCCGGCCGGGTAAGTACGATGCGCGCCGCGAGCAGTCCGACCGACACGCGCCGTCCGGCTCGAAAGAGCAGTCGGAGCCGTACTTCGGGGGTCCGTGTCGGACCCCCCTGTACGTGTAGCCATGCGAGTCGCACACAGGGGGGACCCATGGGTCCCCCCTACCTGTGCGTGTACGGCGCGAGTCGCTTCGCCGTGTACCCGCTGTAGGGGGCGCCCTTGTTCGCCTCGCACCCATTGAGGCAATGGGAGCCCGCGTACGCGTTGTACGACCGGCTCCCATTGACTTCAATGGGAGTCCGACCGACTCGAGTACGATAGCATACGGACGCATCGTACTCGTTCGGTCGGGCTGCACGGGTCCGATTCGGTCGGAAATCTCTCCGGGTCCGACTCGGTCGGAGAGATTTCAGGCCCGAATCGGAATCGGCCCCACTGTATTTATCACTTATACAGGTCACGAACGCTACTTCTGGAATATAATTTGTATGCCTGATTTTCTCTATATATTGTGTTTCTTTTTCAGACTTAAACTAAGGAATTTCCTTTTTTCACATAATATTGAGACCATTGTGTCTCTTTTGTAGCAATTACCACCTGTCTACACATAGTACTGAAACTGCTGACATTGTCACACCATCCATGTGAGTAGGGTAAGGTTTTTGGGGTACAGTACATGACAGATGGATTTCCTACAGCTCACTATGAAACAAGTGAAAAATCTCGATCGCTTTTCACGCAGGTTTTAAGACTTTAGGGTCTAAATTTACTGAAAATCGTGATGTGTAACTGCATGAAAACAGCAGCATTGTGTTGCACTACCTGTTAAAAATAACATAAAATCGTATCTATAAATTGTTGAGCATTGATGACACCACCAGTGATACAAACACAAACAGTGTGATGATTCGTTCTCAAAGGCACAATCCTCCCTCATACGACCTCCAAGAGTGACTTTCATTGGAAAAATGCTGCAATGTTGCCAACCCTACCCACCCACCCACGTTTGTGTCCCAGTCTCTGTTTGTCATTAGAATTCCACACAAATTCAGGTGCACAACTTTAAAGTACTTTAGTTGATTTGCCTTTGTGTGGAATCCTATTTATGCCCTCTTTAAATAACTTATAAGGTATTTAGTACTACACTACGCAAAAACACTTAAGGCCAGATGTACTTGGATTGGGAATAGCGATTTCCAAGCTGTCATTTTCTCCAATTCGCAATTTGGAAATCGCTATGCCTAATATATGAAACTATTTTCTTTTAATTATGGATTCCTAGCAGGTCACAAATCGACCCATCTCATGAATATTAATGAGGCAGCTCGCAGTTTGCAACTCATTAGGAATGATAGCCATTACAGGGATGGTGCACTACTGGGGTCAGCAGACCATCATGTCTGTGATTGCATTTTATATAACGCAACCTTTTTTTAAAATTTTGCCCATTTTCCTCAAAAGTCTGTTGGACCACTGTCTTCTCTTAAAAATATATGTTTTTTAACATTCTCAAAGTCGAAGGAGTCCCATATGGACCCTTTCCCGATTGCGAATGCCTTACCACTACCTTTCAGTTGTCGGTAAAAAAGGTATGTTTTGCAACTGTATTTTAGTCACAAAACATTAATATATACTACTGTGAATCGCTGTTTGGAAGGGATGCCCTAAATGCCCCCTCCAAATACCGATCTCGCATGTAGTTACAAACCTAAATTGCAATCCGGTAATGTGTTACCGAATTGCAATTTGGGTTTCATACATACCAAAAGGCCTTTTTGTTGTCGCAAACGCCCTGATTCTGTGAATTTGGCCATTTGCAACATCAAGTAGGCTTTGTACATCTGGCCCTTACCACTATGCTTGCGACAATCTTCAGTGAAAAACCCTTGTCCTCACAAAAATTGATCATTGGTAGCAATTGTGCTGCTTTGGGTTACCTAGCGCTGCTTTGCTTCATGAGAAAGTCCTCACTAAATTTCAGTAAATCTGAGGTCCACATGTTTGCTGAATCTGGAGTGCAAGAAGAGAAAATCTAATAAGAGCATTTTAGACAGGAATATGTTTTTATGTATAGCTTGTTAGCTCTCAGAATTAAAGTACGAAGCACAATACACGATTTAGAATAAAAGTGGTATAACATGGAACTTGCTTCTATAAAGATTTAAAATAACTAATGGTTCGCATATTTGCAAACAGCGAGAGACTGACCATGAAAATCCAACAAAGTCCGAGACTTTTTGAAAGAAGTGCGTGTCTGGTGAGTAGATTTGTCTCCTATTGGCAAAAGTAAAATGAAAAACCTTTCTGTTGCCTTTGTCCTTTGCTGCTTTTATTGATGTGAGCACGGATGTTTTTGTTCGCAGCCTAACTTTAGCCTGAGTCTGCACTTTTTAGCCAATAAAAAATACTGACTCATTAATCAATCCTCTGCTAATCCACCATGTCTGATAAGCAAATAGAATTCTCACAAGACACTTAGGGGCAGATTTACAACTTCTGGCGCATCCCTGCAAATCAGCAGGGATGCGCCAGAATAGTTGCGACATGCAATTCTCTCCTTGCGCCACCACGGAAGCGCCGCATTTACAATGCGGCGCACCGTGGCGCAAGGAAAGGCCGATGCGTGTCGCATCCTGTGGCGCAAGGGCGGCGCATTGCTGGAGTCGTGTCGCAAGCGCGACGCAACTCCAGCAATGCTCGTGGGCCGCCCATACCTAACGTGGTGCGCCACTCCTTACGCCTGCTTGAAGCAGGCGTAAGGATTCGTCGCAGCGGCGTCGGAAAAGTGACTCAGTGAAATCTTGTAGATTTCACTGCGTCACTTTACGAGGCATTCCTTCGACGGAACGCCCACCCTGCGGAGGAACGCCCACATGAAACCTGACGCAGGTTTCATGTGGTGCAGGGCTTTACAACGTGACGCATCTCCCTAGATGCGTCACGTTGTAAATAATGCGCAACGTGGCGCATGGTTTACGTCGCCGCTGCGTCACAAAAGTGACGCAACGGCGGCGCAAAAGTGGCGCAAGGGGCTTGTAAATCTGCCCCTTATTGTTTTTCTTCTTTTCTGAGATCTCCACCTCCTGGTAAGACAGGTAGCCTTCTGGCAGGTCAGCAGAATACGTAGTGATTTTAACAAACTTTACTTGGCCCAAAATGTTCATGGGTTAGTGCTTCACAGAGACGTTTTAAGGCATGGGCAAAGTGAGCTCTGGCCCAGGGCGCCATGCTTTTTGGGGGCCCCCTGATAGAGCAGGATCTGTTCTCCACCCAGTCCTGCCCTGATAACCTTGAATGATTTTTAAACACAGATTGTTTTAAATACCAGTTAGCGTTCATTTATTTTCAATACTGGTAATGGGTGGGAGTTTATTGCAGACATGTTGCAGAAAAATGTTGTGTTTATGTTTCATGCAACATCCATAAAACAGTTTCTTTTAGCTCAAAATAGGACCTCACATATGAGAAATTGGCGGGTATCACAGAAATTATTTGCAGTAATACTAGTGAGCTGCTGCTGTGTTACAATACTGGAAACACACCTCACTATCCCTGAATATTAGATGTAAACACATCTAGAATTTGGATGCGTGTGCCTGTGCACTGTCAGTGACCTGACCAAAGAGCTGACACTGGATCATAAATTCGAAGCTGTTCCGAACAGGGGCCCCCAAAATATTGATGGAGCAAGGTTTCATAAATGAAACTTGCTTGTATTCAATCCTCCTCACAGTATTAATTTATTAAACTGGTATTGTTAATACTAACCTTTGCATTCACGACACAAAAGAAAGGGATGCTTGCCTATGTGTTTTACTAATGAATAACGCTTGTTTGTAATTCAAAATGGCCGCTATGCGCGGGAAAACTCAATGCGCATGTCGCAACCATATCACATGGTGTGACGTCTTTCTTTGCTTGGTGGGAAACTTCTGCTTCTGCGCAGTGTGCATTAAAATGGCTGCTTGATGTTTTCACATGCTTCAGCTTGCTCTCATGTCATTACTAAATTGTCGTTTCCTAACGCTACTAACGCGGGTTAGAATATATAATTAAATGGGAAAAGAATAGAAATAGTGGGTATACAGTGAAACATTTTATTTGTGATTCTAATATTTTCTTCTTGCACTTTTATTAGTTCGTAAACTTGGGCCTGGGTTGGTGCTCTGAAACTCGAGAGGCAAATGGTTCTGCGCATGTGTCCTGTGTGCCTGCCAAATGAAGTCAACCTGGACGAAGTCCAAGGCCGCGACCTGATGGCCGAAGATGTTGTACTATTGCTTTTCCTGTCGCACATTGATACAATGTCTGTGAAAATTGGTTTACATTTGTCATGAGACGGGTGAGAAATAAAGCGAATGTATTAATTTGAAGGGGTGGGAACATAAAGACAATAGGCTTTACAATTTAAGCCAAATTGATATGGTGCAAGAATCCACCCCCTGTCCCTGTCCAATCAGAAGTAGCGGTCCCATATTTTAGTAACATTAAGGGGAGGTACATGGGCGTAGAAGGGTATAATAGAATATAGCATTAGTTAATTAGTCAGAGCAAGATTCCATGAGAGCATGCGTTCATGAAGAACAGGCGTCCATGCTGCCAGAGCGCTCTTAGCTCCAGACTGCCAAGCTGATCGATTGCAGACTGAATTGCTGTCCAGAGAGAGGTCCTGAAGAGGGGGCGGCAGAGTCCATTAGAAGGAAGGCACGGGAGAATCGAGGAGAAGTCGAGTATCAGAGAGGGGAAGGACGCAGGCGTCGTTGTAGACAGGTCACCGGTCCTGTCCTGATCCTGGAGGAAGTCTTTGCTTTTCATCTTCCTGGGTCCTATTCTTTCAACTCCTTGGCTAAGGGGTTTGGTTCTCGCACTTAGGTAAATATAATGCAACCTTTAGTTGCGCTGCTATCTCTATCCTCTCCTCTTCTTTAAACACCGTCATTGATTAGCAATAATCATTTCTATGCTTAATCCTCGGTATTGCGATTAAGTACCATGTGGCTCTGTATTTTACTCTGCTAAATCTTTAGATAAACATTTTAAAACTTCCTGACTCAGTGGTTATTTCAGGATTATTTACTATAATGAATGTCACTCATTTTAAATTTCCCAATTAGCAAAGGATTCATTGGAAAGTCATTACTCTTCAATCAGGAGGTAATTGGTAGCAGGGATTTGATAGAGAGTAACAACTGATAAAATCCAGCGTAAGTATTAGCGTAGTGTGAATGTATGGGCCCAAGTGAGTATCTAGTGTATGAATGCTGTTTGCTAATATCGCGCTGGATCAGTTTTCTGGTAATCAGAGGATGGTTACTCTTTGTTAATTGGGTAATGAGAATTTTTATTTGTATTTTTATGAACTAACATCCGTGTATTCAAAGTTTTGTTTTATGTTGTCTAGAATCCCGGGGTAAAAAGAATAGCGGATGGTAAGTGGAAGCCATACTGCAGTGAGGTTATCTGCCAGGCAGAAATAATACTGAAAAGTTAAGCAGGACTTTCAGTACTCGTTAGGGATCTATACGTGTGAGTAATAGCAAAAAGAGTACGCTGGTAAAAATTTGATGTTATATCACCTAGAAAGGGTAACATTGGAGAAGTAACAGGTACTTCTGGAGCTTGTGTGAAGAGTAGACGGAAGGGTTTTACTCGTAGTGTATGTTTAGTAAACGGAAAGGTTTTACAAGTGTGAGAGAAAAACTATCTTTCCTATTTTAGAGAAACTGGCACGATAGCGAATGTTTTATGTTGTTACTGAAATTAAGAATTGTAGAGAAAATACGTTTGCGTAAATTTTTGTAAAGGGAGGGTCAGTTGCCGGAGAGGGAGCTGACGTCACTAAACGCCGCGCTGGGATTGGTTGAATCAGCGGGTGTGGAAAAACCCTTGTAAAGGAGGGGTCAGTAGTCAGGAGTAGTACTGACGTCATAGGTGCCGCGCTGGGATTGGTTAAACCAGCAAGGACAGAAAAGAGCAGATTGTAAAGGAGGGGTTGACATATAAACGTCACCAGAAGGCCGCGCAAGGATTGGCTTGGAAATAACAGATAGCAGACATTTGATTGGTCAAAATTATAGAAGCAAAATTCTTAGTGGATAAGGATTGCATGTTAAAACGCGATCCGACTTTAACAGGAACTCGTCCGGATAGGAGATTCCTAGGTTTTGCAGAATATAATTTTGTACACCGAAGATTAGATAGAATGTACGAAGAAAGGAGAAAAATGTCATTTTTACAAAAGATTAAGAATTATTTTAAAAAGGACAAACCAATCACAACTAGAGAAGGAATTATTATTCCACCAGCTAAAACGCCCGCTTCATTTATGATGATGGAGAGAGGTTATCATACTTGTGTATGGATGGAGAATTGGATAGAATATACCAAAAATGATGGAATACTAGCATTTCCCGAGAATGGCACGTTCAATAGGCTAATTCTACAAAACTTAAGATTGAGGATGAATGACTTAGAAACCAGACCTAGATTAACTCAGTACGAAGCTCTAGAGGAATGGGAAACCGAGGCATTTGAGCGGGACCGATCTAGAAGTAATAGGAGTTATCCAGGATTTTTCCCCAGATACCTACATGAGTCTAGGAAGGTCAGATGAAACAATGGAGAAGGGCAATGATTACAGATGGATTATATCCATTGTTCTCAGCAGAGGAGAAATTAGGAAGTAAGTGCACAGAAAAGACAAAACATTTAATGAGAAATGAGGAGTCTGAAGACGAATTTATGGAGGAAATGTTAAGAAACCCCCCACCATATCAGGAAGGGGCAAGTGGATGCACCCCAAGTGCACCACCAAAAACTCCATTAGTGCCACAGGTAATGCATGAATTCACCACGAGTAGAATACTTCATGACAAAGAAAAAGAAGCCCTAGAAAAGACCAGAGCAGAATTAATACAGAAAATAACCCAGATAAAAGTACACCCTGATTCGTTGACCATACCAGTAACAATTGGTCCAGTAGTTCCATTATATGGTACTCAGGGAAGCTGTCCTCCACCGATACTTACACCTACTGCTGTGAATAATCCAAACCCTGAAGCTCCAGTTATAATTGAGGGTAAATTTAGTGACTGTGAATCCACAATATCACTCATGGACTTGCCTATTCGAGGTTCTGTAAATAGCACTCCCAGAAAAGATGTACCTGGATGTTCAAAAGATGTAAGTTTAATAACTTCATCGGGAGCAAAAAGTGCTACCATAGTAACACCTGAAGATCTAGAAAAATGGGTGCAAGGGTCAGTTAAACAGTGCACACCTCCGAAAATAATGGACATTCATAAATTGAAAGTCGAATTAGAAGAAATAATAGCAGGAAATGTAGGACTAGAACGCTTAAAATACCTATGATGAAGAAGAATTATTGTTCCTGTGTAGGAGTATCACCAGAAATGTAAGGATATTTCATGAAAAATTATCCAATTTAGCACTACAGATGGGAATAGAAATAGGGAGATCAAAGGTACTACAGAAACCCTATAGAGCAGAATTTTCAGACAAAGATTTAGAAAATATGAATGCCTCTGGAAGAAGATTACAAATAAGAGAATTAATGTTAGTTTTGCAAAAATGGGGACACCTAGATAAATGGAAAACTAGGTGGGCCAAGAAAAAGGAAGAAGCACGAACAAGTAGAACAGCATCAGAATATGTGATGAAGGAAACAGGGAAAGCAGACCAGATGTATCCAATGCGAGAAGTTGCGGGAGGAGGATATGTACATGTCCCATGGAGCAGACAAAATATTTTGTCATTTACGAATGATTTTCCAAAATTGAGAGAAAAACCAATTGAATGGTACAAGCAGGTTGATAGGTTTGTGAAGGTGTCAAAGGAATTGTTGAAGGATTTAAATGGTTTGTTTGACATAGTGGTACCTGCCGATTTGTGGACAGATTGTAAAATTACAGTCGATTGGCCTAGTGATGAATATCCTAGAGATCCGAAGACAGGTGCCCCGTCAAATGATGTCATGAAAAAGTATCAGCAAGTGATAACTTACCTGAAAGGGAAAATACCACCGAAAGAAACAGATTGGGTAAAAATAGATCGAACTACCCAAGAAGCTAATGAATCAGTACATTCTTACTATGAGCCTCTATTGCAGGTATTTAAACAGTATAGTGGATTTGAGGACATTGGAGACAAGAACATGAGTCAGTTTATGTATCGATTTGTTTACAGTTTGAAGCCAGAAATTTGCCAGATGATTAAACAGCATATGCTGTGTTGGCAGGGAAAGCCCATTGACGAGATTTTGAAGTATGCAAAATATTGTGGAGACGATATTGAGGATAGACACAAGAAATTGCAGGAAAAAGTAATGTGGGCTCAGGTGAAAATGGCTGAGAAACAGGGAATCAATTTGGAAAATCCGAGTGAAAATCAAGGGAAGGATTCTGGAACGAATGGTGATACTGGGAATGGTGGAAAATTTAGAGGACGAATGAGTAGAGAAGAAGCTAAAAGAAATTTCCTTGTCATGGATGCGGAAAATTGGGGCATTGGAAGGATGAATGTAAAAAGATTCGGAATAATAATGGCCCAAATCAAAATTTAAATCCACAGACGCAGAATGACTCACAGCAGGGTGTAAATCCTCAGAGTCAGTTGCCACCTGCACCTATTCAGGGTAATGTAAGCAGAGCAAAGCATGGTACAGACATCGGATATCCAGGAGGAAGTGGTAAGAGTGATTATATGACATCACAATTTCTTTTGCAGGACGATTTCTGTCAATACAGTCCATGACGGTGCCTAGGAGAGGGAAGAAGGAGTGCATACTTGGCGCATCCTTACAGGTAGATCAGTCAGGTCCATATGTTGAAGGGAATGTGAAAGGTAATAATATTACTTTCCTTTTGGACACTGGTGCTACCCGGTCTACTGTGAGAACAGCAGACATTCCAGACCTTCCTCTCTCTGGTGAAAATATCCAAGTAGAGGGGTAGCTAATCAGCGGATTAGAACACCTCTTACCGAACCCATGGAAGTTAAAATGGGAAACTTCAGAGAAATGCATCAATTTGTAGTATGTGATTCCAGTCCAGTAAACTTATTAGGTAGGGATTTGTTGTGCAAGATGAATTGTACCATTTTCTGCACACCGGATGGTGTGGCAGTTCAGACACCAGATGAAGATCATGTATATAAAATTATGATTGCAAAACAAGGTACAGAAGTAGACGAGATGTTTTCGTTAATAACAAAAGATGAGTTGCCAGAAGAATTAAAAGGTACAGTAAACCCCATAGTATGGGATTTCACCGGAAAAGAAGTAGGACTTTTGGCTAAAATAGATCCAGTTAAAATTACTGTAAAAGAAGGTGCAATTTTCCCAAATACCAGACAGTACAAAATGAGTGCAGAAGTAAAAGCAGGAGTCATTGAAGAAATAAATCGAATGGTAGAACAAAACATACTAAAAGAAGTAATGAGTAGCCCATGTAATTCACCAATAATGGGATTAAAGAAACCTAGTGGAAAATATAGGATTGTTCAGGACCTGAGGAAAATAAATAAGATTGTAGAACCATGTTGTCCCATAGTACCAAATCCTGCAGTAATTCTATACCAGATTCCGTGGAGTGCAGGATGGTTCACAGTAATTGATTTGTGTCAAGCGTTCTTTTCAATACCATTACATCCAGACAGCCAGTATCTTTTCTCATTTAAATTTGAGAACAAAGTTTATGTGTGGAATCGTGTTCCTCAGGGGTACACAGAAAGTCCTTCTATTTTCAACCAGATACTGAAAAAGTGCCTTGAAAAACTAGTGATGCCAGGAAGCTCAGTCTTAGTCCAATATATCGACGACTTATTGGTGGCATCGAACACCAGAGAGGACTGTGTTGTTGATTCCATAGCATTATTAAATCTTTTGGCAGAAAAAGGACATAAAGTCTCACCTGAAAAATTGCAATTCTGTACAACAGCTGTTAAGTATCTGGGACACCAAATTGAGAGAGGAAAAAGAAGAGTAACAGCTGAAAGAGTAGCTTTAATAAAGAAAATGCAAATGCCTGTAACACAAAGAGAAGTGAGAATGTTCCTAGGAATAGTAGGTTACTGTCGACAATGGATACCAAGATTTTCCATGTTAGCTAAGCCCTTAATTAACATGACAAAAAAGAAAGCAAAGGACCCTGTGGAGTGGGAGGATGAAAGTGTAGAAGCCTTTGTAAAATTGAGAAATGCCCTATGTTCAGCACCTGCCTTAGGCATGCCTGATTATAAAAGAGAATTTGCATTGTTCTGTCATGAGAGAGAAAATTGTGCACTTTCTGTCCTAACTCAAAGACATGGACTAGAAAGACGTCCTGTAGCATATTTTTCTGCTACATTGGACCCAGTAGCAGCCGCATTGCCAGGATGCCTAAAAGCAGTGGCGGCTACTTGTTTGAGCATTGAACAAAGTGAGTCAATTGTGATGGGACACCCTGTAAAAGTGTATGTTCCACATGCAGTTGTCATTCTATTGACAAGAACCCGAACTCAGCATCTTACTCCTAGTCGGCTGACTAAATATGAAAGAATCATAATGGGTGCTGAAAATGTGAACATGGTAAGGTGTACTATAATAAATCCAGCAACCTTACTACCAGACCCATATCATGAGAGAATCAAAGATGATGAAGACGATGAACATGATTGTATACAAATCACAGAATTATGCACAAAACCACGCCCAGATATAGAGGAACAGCCTCTTAAAAAGCCAGACAGGGAGCTATTTGTTGATGGTTCATGTCAAAGGCATGAAGATGGTAAACTAACTGCTGCCTATGCGGTATGTGAATTAACTGGAATAGTTGAAGCATCTTATTTACCAGGAGTCAAATCTGCACAAGTAGCTGAATTGATTGCGTTGATAAAAGCATGCAAAATTGGGAGGAATCAGAGAGTGACCATATTTACAGATAGCCAATATGGTTACGGGGTTGTGCACGATTTTGGCCAACTATGGATGCAGAGGGATTTCATGACTTCTTCAGGATCCCCCATTAAAAATGGACAATTTGTAAGGGAATTGCTAGAAGCAATACAATCACCAAAAGAATTGGCTGTGGTGAAATGTGCCGCACACCAGTCAGGAGATGACTGGGTGGTAGTCGGCAACAGATATGCAGATCTGGTGGCTCAACATTGTGCCAAAACCAGAATGTCAGTCAATAAGAGGGTGGAAAGAATGGGAATCAGCTGCCAACTTATGCTGTATATGCCACCTGAATCTTGGAATGAGGTGAAGAAATTGCAAGATGAGGTTGATGAAAGTGAGAAGAATTTGTGGATCAAAGTGGGTTGTTCACAAAGAGGAGATGATGAAGTATGGATCAGTGCTGATGGCAGACCAGTCATGCCAGACTGTTTACTC
The DNA here is from genome assembly GCA_963921515.1 of Calotriton arnoldi. Taxonomy (NCBI): domain Eukaryota; kingdom Metazoa; phylum Chordata; class Amphibia; order Caudata; family Salamandridae; genus Calotriton; species Calotriton arnoldi. The sequence goes on from CAWUFW010003562.1 coordinate 511,835, forward strand.
TCACAAATGGCTAGAATGCATCATGGAGACACACACATAGGAAGAGATGCAATGATTAGGCTGTTCAGACAAAATTGGTACAATCCCAAATTCAGGGCTGTTGTAGAGAGTCTTTGCCAGAGATGTCTAACTTGCCAGATGCATAATCCGGGGAGGAAGACAGTAATTGGATTTGGGAAAATTGGAAAGGCAGAGGGTCCATTTATGAGACTTCAGTTTGATTTCATACAGTTACCACCATGTAGAGGGCTGAAATATGTACTAGTCATAGTGTGTCTGTATTCAAAGTGGGTGGAGGCTTACCCTTCTAGGAGAAATGACAGCATTACAGTTGCAAAACTGTTGCTACGAGAGCTCATTCCTAGGTTTGGTTTTCCAGTAACTTTGGAATCAGATAGAGGAAAACATTTTAACTGGGAAGTGATTCAAATAATCTGTGAAGCATTTCAAATCAAACAGAAACTGCACTGTGCATATCGTCCAGAAGCTTCTGGAGTAGTTGAACAATTGAATGGCACTATAAAGTCACGACTGGGAAAAATGTGTGCATCAACATCATTAGAGTGGCCAGATGCATTGCCACTCATTTTAATGGGACTCAGAAGTATACCTGACAGAACCACAGGATTGAGCCCCCACGAAATAATGATGGGAGGAGCAATGAGACAAACACATGTTCCCACAAACAAACTGGTGAATATATCTGATGATATGGTTCTGGACTATTGCAAAGGATTGGCTGACCTGGTGCGTTCTGTCTCTCATCAGGTTGGAGAAGACGCAGTTTCCAGGCAGCCCGAGCAAGAACATGATCTGAATCCTGGTGACTGGGTGGTAGTGAAGAATCACACCAGAGAAACGTGTCTATCACCTAGTCATACAGACAACGAATACAGCAGTGAAGTGTGCCGGATTTCCTAATTGGATTCATGTAAGTCACACCAAGAGAGTACCAGATCCCGAGGAAGAGAATCCTCAGACAACGCCAATCACTGAAGAAGCTGAAGGTTGCCCAGCTGAAGGATCTCAGGTTCGAGATTCCGGAGAAGCTGAAGAAGAACAACCGAGCACAAGTCAGGATTGGATACCCGTGGTAGAGGTTCCTGAAATATACCACAGAACAAGAAGTCAAGCGAAATTGGAAGAAATTGAAGAAGATCAGATAGGTGAAGAAGAAGCAGTTCAGGAACAAGAAGAAAAGACATTAAGAAATCCTGAACAAGGTCAGATAGGGAAAGAAAACTGGACTCAAAACAGTGAAGACCTAATAGACTTTGATCAGGGACAGACAGGTCTAGAAGAATCCGGTCAGGCTGCAGAAGTTCACAGTGCAATAAGCCCTGATCAGAACAAGTTAGATCAAGAAGAGTACACAGAAGAAGAAAACCTTGAAAAACATGAACTTGAAGAAATAAATAAAGAACAAGGTCAGTTATTGGAAACTCACAGCGGAGCTGTTACAGAGAAACCAATTAGTCCTGAAAAGGAGCAAACAAGAAACACAGTAATTGAAGAACACGAAACAGTGCTAAGCAGTGAAATTAGTTCGTAAACTTGGGCCTGGGTTGGTGTTCTGAAACTCGAGAGGCAAATGGTTCTGCGCATGTGTCCTGTGTGCCTGCCAAATGAAGTCAACCTGGACGAAGTCCAAGGCCGCGACCTGATGGCCGAAGATGTACTATTGCTTTTCCTGTCGCACATTGATACAATGTCTGTGAAAATTGGTTTACATTTGTCATGAGACGGGTGAGAAATAAAGCGAATGTATTAATTTGAAGGGGTGGGAACGTAAAGACAATAGGCTTTACAATTTAAGCCAAATTGATATCGTGCGAGAATCCACCCCCTGTCCCTGTCCAATCAGAAGTAGTGGTCCCATATTTTAGTAACATTAAGGGGGGAGGTACATGGGCGTAGAAGGGTATAATAGAATATAGCATTAGTTAATTAGTCAGAGCAAGATTCCATGAGAGCATGCGTTCATGAAGAACAGGCGTCTTTGCTGCCAGAGCGCTCTTAGCTCCAGACTGCCAAGCTGATCGATTGCAGACTGAATTGCTGTCCAGAGAGAGGTCCTGAGGAGGGGGCGGCAGAGTCCATTAGAAGGAAGGCACGGGAGAATCGAGGAGAAGTCGAGTATCAGAGATGGGAACGACGCAGGCGTCATTGTAGAGAGGTCACCGGTCCTGTCCTGATCCTGGAGGAAGTCTTTGCTTTTCATCTTCCTGGGTCCTATTCTTTCAACTCCTTGGCTAAGGGGTTTGGTTCTCGCACTTAGGTAAATATAATGCAACCTTTAGTTGCGCTGCTATCTCTATCCTCTCCTCTTCTTTAAACACCGTCATTGATTAGCAATAATCATTTCTATGCTTAATCTTGGGTATTGCGATTAAGTACCATGTGGCTCTGTATTTTACTCTGCTAAATCTTTAGATAAACATTTTAAAACTTCCTGACTCAGTGGTTATTTCAGGATTATGTACTATAATGAATGTCACTCATTTTAAATTTCCCAATTAGCAAAGGATTCATTGGTAAGTCATTACTCTTCAATCAGGAGGTAATTGGTAGCAGGGATTTGATAGAGAGTAACAACTAATAAAATCCAGCGTACGTATTAGCGTAGTGTGAATGTATGGGCCCAAGTGAGTATCTAGTGTATGAATGCTGTTTGCTAATATCGCGTTGGATCAATATGTTTGGCCCAGGGCCCCCAAAATCCTTAAGATGTTCCTGGTGCTTCAGACAATTTGCGTGCCTTACCTGAATTCCAGCAGGAATAAGAATGATTAGGTTTTTGAGATGCAGATGTTAAAGTACAAAATAATTTTTCACTTGCTGTGCTTTCCCAAATTAGGCCTCCATTGTAAGGGGGAGGAGTGGCACTGTTGGAGGCATACTGCCCCTATGATTCTGAGTTTTACTCAGTTGGTTTTGCTTCTCCCGCACCTGGGAGAACCAAAAGCTTTTCAGATCACTTCTTTTTCCAAAAGAAACATGCAGTATGCAGGTGGAAAGTGAACCTGTTACTTGCCAGTAATCTTCATTACCCCGAGTCAAAAGCTCCTCATCCCAGTCTTAATTAGTGAGGCATTGCCTTCCTGCCAGCACCCTGTAAAGTACTGACGTTTCAGTCCTTCTTTAATTTTCACTCTCACATTAAACCCTCCCTGTCCCACGGCACTTCCTGCTTTCCTCATCAAGTTTACCAGTGCAATACAATTGGCGGAGTGCTGGTAAATTGAGAGAAGCTTTCGACTTGGAGCAATTAAGATTACCGGTAAGTAATGGGTTCATTACATCCTCTGCAAAGCTTCTCACCTCAGACTTAACTAGTGAGGATATACATTAAATCCATACACAGATAAATTATCACAAAACTTTTTTTGTGACAAAAGCATATACCTTGTCTCCACAAGCACATATATTGCAAATATGTAATTGCAGCTTTAAACCCAACAGAGTCAAAATTCAATGACAGCATCATCTTCATCCAAACCACAGTGAATCACCAATGCATGAGGAATGGACCAACAGCAGCCCTACAAATCTCTTGCAGAGACTCCACCTCAGACTCTGCCCATGAAGTAGGCACTGCTCTTGTCCATCGCCTTTACAGACCTGCTGTTACCTCCAAAGAGCCGACACATATGCTTGAGAGATGGCCGACTTTTGCCACCTGCTCAAAGTCACAGTGGCCACCTTTTTACCTTTATTTGCCACACCATGTGTCACAAAAACACATAAGACAATCTGAAGTCCTTTGTCCTGGCTAGGCAACCCACCAAAGCTCTCTTAACATCCACAGACTGTGGCAAGGCATTTGGAACATAATCAGAAACCACAGACAACACAATCTCTTGGGAAAAATTAAACAGTTTTTGCATTTCAGACCAAAACGTTGGGTCAGGCTTCAACACTGCCCTGTCACCTAGGAACTTCAAATATGGAAAATTCACCACCAATGCTCATAGTTCACCCAGCCATTTTGCAGAAGTGATGGCTAACAAAAACAAAACACTTTTACAGAGACCCCATTCATATCCTCTGAATCCAACGGCTCAAATGGTGCATCCTGCAAGCCCCTAAGTACTAAAGACAAATCCCAAATAGCTAAGGAGAATGTACCATTGGCCTCTTCAACCAAAAACTCTTCAGAGGTTTAAAAGCCAAAGGAAGGATTTTATCCACAGTTCCAGCAGGTTCCCTACAACCTCTAATCGCTGCCCATTGAGTAGTGAGCGTTGAAGGAGGCAAACACATCACTCAAAAAAATCCAAAATAAGGAACTGATCACATGAACTTGGATCAACCCCTTTAGTTGTGCATCATTGTTAGAACTGGGGGTCTCTAGTTGGCAGAGGTAGGTACATTTGACCAAATAGGGACCCTTGCTTCTAGTCAGGGTAAGGGGGATACACACTTTAGATGACCCCTGCTCACCCCCTTGGTAGCTTGGCACGAGCAGACAGGCTTATCCCAAAGGCAATGTGTAAAGTATTTGTATCAACACTCACAGTAACACAGTGAAAACACCACAAATGGACACCACGCCAGTTTAGAAAAATAAAATATCTTTATCTAAACTAAACAAGACCAAAACGACAAAAATCCAACATACAGGAACTCAGTAGAATGTCTTTAAAAAGGTTGTTGCAAAAAATAAACTTGTAGATGATCAAATGCGACACTCAGTCTCAAAGTACCTGGGATGTGTAACGCAAAACAACCAAAAGGGGCACAGAGAAGACGATTCATCGGTTCTTCCTGCGCTCCGGTTCCGATGCGACAAGATGGCGCCTTGATGCATTGCGACGATCCGGTGCGATGCGACAAAATGGCGTCTTTGTTGCGATGTGACAATGCAGAGGCGATGCGTGCACGGCCGACGGCCGTGCGGCGAACTCAGTGGTTTTCTGAGCCGCGACAGGCCCTGCGACACGCTTCTCCGGTGATGCGACGACACCCTCAGTGACGGCGACACGCTTCTCCGGTGTTGCGACGGCAATTTAGCGCTGGCGCGCTTCCTCAGCGATGCAACGGCCCTGCGACATGCTTCTCCGGTGATGCGACGGCACCCTCTGTGCGGCGGCACACTTCTCCGGTGATGCGACGGCGAACAGCCGCAGCGGCGACACAATTCCTTGATGATGCGACAGCGGCTGCTGCGGCGGCGTCACGCTTCTCTCTCATTGCGTCGTGCTTCCAGCTCCCCACAGCAAAAGGGCCTCACACACAGTTACAGGCCCTCCTGGCAGACTGGAACTCCCAGCAAGGAAGTTCAGGGAAGCTGGGGTGAAGTCCTTTTGTGCCTGGGACTTCAGAAACAGGAGGCCAGCTCTTCTCAGGCCCTTGGAGACTTTTCTTCAGATGGACACAGCACACAGCAAAGTCCTTCTTCAAGCAGGGGACACAGCACACAGCAAAGTCCCTTGGTCCTCTCCTCAGTAGAAACAGCAAACTGCAGGCCAACCCCAGACACACAGCAAGGGCAGTACTTCTCCTCAGTCTCTTCAGCTGATCTTCTTTGGCAGGGATTCCTCTTGATCACAAAGTAGTCTAACTTTCAGGGGTTTCAGCTCTCATATTTATACCCCAAAAGTCTTTGTTCTCTATGTGTGAGGGGTCCTGGACCCAGTCCAAACCAGTTCTGGGTGCACTCTGCCAGTGCACAACTTCTTCCTTTGTTAGTGTGGGCCAGGGTCATCAGACACACCGCAGGAGGTGGAGCCAGCATTGTGGAAGGCAAGCACAGCCCTATTCAGGCCCAGGTGCTACTCCTCCCACCACTCCAAATGCGGATAGGTCTATTCAGCCTAGTGCTGACTCACCCAGACTCCTGGAGCCACCCCAGTCCCTGTCACTCTCAAACCAGACAGTCAATCCACAAACAGGCAGAGGCACACAGAAAGGTTGAACAAGAAAATAGCCACTTTCTGAAAGTGCTATTTTCAAACACTGAATTTAAAAACCATCCTCTCTAAAAGATGTGTTATTAAATTCTGAGGTCAGGGATACCAGATTCCAAATTTCTATCTTGCTCCTATGGGAAGATATGCAGGTAAACATGTTACACAGCATTCCCCATTCTGTCCTATGGGCAAGATAGCCTTTCAATAGTGAAAAACGAAATTGGCAGTATTTCACTATCAGGACATGTTACCCACACTAGTACATGTCCTACCTTTCACACAGGCGCGGTCGGTGGTAGGAGTGCCGGTCGGGCGGTGATGTGGGGCGGGGGAGGGGCAGGGTGGGGGGTAGTAAACTACGGATTAAGGCCTAATACAGGTAAGTAAACATTTAAATAACTAAAACGAATTTCGTTGTGAGTGCTGCATCGCCAAATGCGATGCAGTGCGCGCAACGAAATTCGTTTTATTTATTTAAATGTTTACTTACCTGTATTCGGCCTTAATCCGTAGTTTACAACCCCCCGCCCCACGTCACCGCCCGACCGGCACTCCTACCACCGACCGCGCCTGCTTTCACATACACTGCACCCTGCCCAGGGGGGTACCTTGGGCCTACCATAGGGGTGTCCAATGTGTAAGAAAAGGGAAGAGTCAGGCCTGGCAAGTGGGTACACTGTCCAGGTCAACATGGCAGTTAACAAACTGCACACAGGCACTGCAGTGGCAGGCCTGAGAAATCTTTTCAGCGCTACTCATGTGGGTGGCACAATCAGTGCTGCAAGCCCACTAGTAGCATTTGAGTTACCAGCCCTGGCACACTCAGTGCACTTTACTAGGGACCTACTGGTAAAACAAATATACCAATCATGGATAACCAATCACAATAGCAATTTATACAGAGAGCATATGCACTTTAGCACTGATCAGCAGTGGTAAAATGCCCAGAGTTCTATAGCCAACAACCACAGGTCAGGAAAAACAAAGGAGGAAAAAGCAAAAAGTTTAAGGATAACCCTGCAAAAAGGGCCATTTCCAACAATCATTTATTAAAATGTTTCCAATGTCTAGTGTGTAACACAAGCTTAGATAGTTTGTTAAATACCTGAATATCCAGAGCTACTTTCTCCAAGCAGCTTAATCACCACAATGCTCTCCAATCAACCTGCAAACCATAAGATTCAGTGTATTTAACTGCGACACTGACAGCGCAAGTATCTGGTGGTGGATTGAGTGGAAGGTGAAAAAAACTGACCCTGTGCAAACTGACAAATCAACAGGATCCTCGTCCTTGTGGGCCAAAACGGAGCTACCAGAATCACCTGTGCCCATTCTTTCCAAACATTCTGTAAGATTCTTGTCAGGAGAGGAATTGGCAGGAATTCAAACAGAAGCCCCACTGGCCAATGGAACGACATGGCATACACTGCCCATACATCTGGCTACCAAGTTTCAGAGCAGTAATGAGTCAGAAAAGCATTGTTCAGTGAGGCAAAAAGATCCAGCCTGGGCCTCATGAACCTTTTTTACCATCCCCTGCCTGCTCAGGTGATAGGAGACTGATGTTGGCAAATTGCTACTCAACCTGTCTGCCAGTAAAGTGTCCACCCCTGGAATGCCCATAGCTCTAGGATCCAGGAGATAACGAGAACATCTGCATCAATAACCCTGCCAACTCCATGTTTCTCGTTTCTTGCTTGTTTACATAGGCCTTTGCCACTTGGTTGTCTGTCTTGATAAAGACTGCAGCCCCACCTGTCAGGAAAACAAATTACTGAAGGTCACAAGAAACTGCCATCAACTCCTTCCAAGTTGAGGGGTTCAATGTTTTGGTATTTGGCCACTCTCCTTGTGCCTCCAAACAATCTAAAGTGCCCCCCAGCCTCATGCTCTTGCATCTGTAGTAAATTCCTTTGGAGCTGGAAGCTGAAACAAGACTTCTTTTAGATTTTTTGGATCTAGCCACCACTTTGACTGATCCCTTATCTACTGTGGAACTGGAATTATGGTCTCAAACTCTTGAGTTACCGGAAACCAATTGTCCAGCAGGATAAAGACCACTGGTTTTAAATGGTGGCAAGCCCAAAGAACCACAGCTTTTGTGGTGGACAACCAGCCCTGAACCACTAACCACTGTCTGGCAGTCACCTGGGGGCAATAGCAACAAGTGGGCCACCTTTTCCTGGAGCAGAGCTATTCTCTTCTCTGGCAGAAACACCCTCCCCATCTGAGTGTCTATTGAGGTACTAATGCTTGTCTTCAACTGTTCTGGCTGAAGGCTGGATTTACGGTAATTCACATTCAATCCCAGATCCTGAATACATGCACACACCATTTTCACATTGGACTCCAGCTTGGAAAAGGAAGAGCCAGAAATCAGACAATCGTCCAAATATGGAAAAACCTGCACCCTTTTTAACTGTAAAATAGGCACCACTGGCACAAGTACCTTTGCATGTACTCTCAGGGATGAGGAGAGTCAGAAGGCGAGTGCTTTGAACTAGAAGTGTTCGCCGTAGATCGCAAACCTCAGAAGTTGTTGATTCTCCTCTGCTACCGGGACATGTAAATACACATCCTGTAAGTCCAGGGTTGCCAAGAAGTTGTGTAGTGTCAGAATCTGTATCTCCATTTGTAATTTCAACATCCTGAATGGAGTGTATTTCACATATTTGTTCAGCTATTTCAAGTCTAGGATTGGCTTGAACCTCCCTCTGGGTTTGGGGACCAAGAAGATAATAGAAAGAAAGGAACTTGAACTATGGCACCCTTCAGGAGCATTGCTTGAGCACCTTCCATATTTGCTTGCAGTTTCATCAAGTCTTTGAGGACTGGAGTGGATTAGAATATTGGAACCAATGGATGACTTGTAAACTCTACAGAATATCCATTTCCTCTGACCTCCGGACCCACTTGCCTGGTATTACCTGAGACCACTTTGGATAAAGGATAAAAGTATTCGAGGCGCGCCCCCAGTGCCATCTGCATAAAGTCATGACTTTCCTAAATGGAGAGGATCTGACTGTGATTGGGCTTTGGAGAATAGCGTACCCCCCTCAACCTTGACCTTTGGTATGAAAGAAAAATTTCTAGTCTTTCACAGGAATATTTTGTTTTCTCCAGGGAGGAGCTTTATGGGGGAGTGTAAATTAAAGAAAGACTAACCATGTAGTGCTTGTGAATGTGCTGGTAGGGAGGCAATGCCTCAGCAATTAAGACTGGGATGATGAGCTGTGACAAAGAGGTAATGTCAAACAAAAGGCCCGGAATTCGGTAAGCACGTTCCATATGCAATCCAGTATTTTCAGGTCGAGCATGTTATTCCTCCTTACAGGGCCCAGAAAAACATAACGCTTATTAACTTTGGGGAGATATTTGCAAGAAATGTTAAGTCTGGCCCTGGTATATCAATCAATCAATCAAGAAATTTGTAAAGTGCACTACTCACCCGTGAGTGTCTCAAGGCGCTGTGGGGGGAGGGGTACCACATACCATCCAAGAGTTACTCACACACAATATCTTGGAATACACAATTTATTTTACATGGGCTAGCAAACTAGTATGTTTCATAAGATTCTATTTTTAATATAATTTTTTTTATTCAAATGGTAACACATAAACAGTCACAGGTAACATTCTGAGCTGCCATAGTTGAGAAATCTGGTACCCTTCCTCCATCCCATGCAGTTGTACATAATAGTGGTTTACTTCGGTGTAACAGTTCCACAGGTTCTTGTTTCATTTGCCAGTGTCTTGGACTAGGGTACATATCAGGGCTTTTAGGTGGCCTGCTATACTCACCATTATCTGTCTAGCTTAGGTCTTTGTGGCCCACTAGCCTATATTTTATTGTATTTATGGGGGCATCTCCTGCCCCGGCATACCATTTTCTCTCTTATTCTGCACGTTTCCATGCCTATCTTCTAATTTTGCAGACAAGGGCTAAGGTCGCTTCCCCATTTTTAAGCAAATTCCCTCTTTGCCACTATGTACCCCAAGTTGAGCAGTATTATGGTGTAATTTGTTACGTCCGAATATGTCCACACACCCAACAATGCAAGGGGGCTCCACGGTCAAATAGAGACACCCATGGCATCTATGAGGGTCCATGTCACCCCGCTCCAGAATGAGGCAAGCTTGGGGCACTCTCACAATGTATGAATGAAGGTGCCTTGCTGTCCACAGTGTCTAGGACATACGTCGTCTTGTCATAAGATTTTAGGAGTCCTGCAGTCAATGTCTATATTTAATCACATTGCAAAAAAAGGGAATGGGACATGCAGAAAATGTGTTATAAACCATTTTGCATTAGTTGGTTCATTTAGTTATTTACATTCACCTAATATGGGTAAGAGGTCACACCCCTACCAACATGTTTGGCTCCAGCGACAAAGTATACACAGCATTTGTACTGCTTTCAGATAGGTGAACAACATTGCCTTGGCAGATCATGCAATTAGGGCCAACCCGTATCTGTTCCTTTACCATCATCCAGTGATAGTGAGATTGGATGGACTAGAGTTTCGATCAGTCACTCAAGCTGACCTTGCACTCAAAAGCTATGTGCACTGATGAAGGTCAAGGACCCACTCATCTCGCTTGACTCCTCGTAGGGGTTAAGGTTACCTGTTTATTTTTATACACTTTGCAAATGGGATCCCCAATATCTCCTCTCTTGTGCATGGTAGGAATTCTTCAAGTGTTAATACTGGATATACTGGTCAGGATCCTCTGTTTCATCTTTTGCAATTTCAGTGGCTCTTCTTACTGCAACTCTGGGTCTGCAATATCTGCTGTCCCTTTCCTCCCCCAAACTAGCGCTATTCCATTTTCAGTAGGATACATCAATTACCTCTTTAGATGTAATTTGGTGTTCTGTGAGGAGGAAGTGAAAAGCTCTAGTAAAGTCTCCTCCACTGTATTACTGCTTATATGTATATTTTGTTGCCAGGGACTTCCATCTTTTCCTCTTATTTGTCTTCCATTTCTTTGAGCACCCACAGTTTCCTTCTCCTCTTCAGGTTCCTGTCTGGAATTGACTTGAATGATGCTTGTCTCTAACACCTGTGTTCCTGGGTCTGCACGTGCTGCTATTACATTGGACTGCAATGACTCAGAGGGCCCACCTTGAGACTCCACTATGAGGCTGGCGAGGTTGGGTAATTAAAAACGGAGACATTTTGAGGTCTGAGGGTGATTGGCTGGGTCATCCATGGGTAACAAAAGCTATATATATTTCATTTCTCTTGAGACTGGCGACATTGGCATATAGATAGCTTTTTTTGTCCTAGATTGAATCCCACTTTTCTTAGGATCAGGTATCTTTTTAGGGTTTGTTTATAAGTGACCCTTAAAATGCGATCCCTGCACAAACAATTCCAATTGCAAGTGGAGCGATGTTTATTGTGTCTGGTAATTACAAGATGAGATAAAGATAGGGGGTCAGATTTACAAGCCCCTTGCAACACCTTTGCCCCGCCGCTGCGTCACTTTTGTGACACAGCGGCAGCATAAAATATGCTGGCAATTTACAGTGTGACGCATCTAGGGAGATGCGCCACGTTGTAAAGCCCTGCGTCACATTATACCTGCGTCAGTATAATATATGCAGGGTGGGCGTTCCCACGCAGGAAAGCCTAGTAAAAGTGACACAGTGAAATCTACAAGATTTCACTGCGTCACTTCTAGGATGCCACTGCGTCAAAACCTTACGCCTGCTTGAAGCAGGCGTAAGGATTGACGCAGTGCAGTGGGAGTAGGCCTCAAAATGCATTGCTGGAGTTGTGTCGTGCTTGCGACACGACTCCAGCAATGCCTGACTTTTTCCCCAACAGATGCGTCAGAATTTCTGACGCATCTGTCAATCCTTGCGCCATGGTGCGTCGTATTGTAAATACAGTAGCAAACCAGTGGGAAACCCAATACACCCTTGGAGGCTTGGGCAAATAAACTAGTATTGGATGAAGATGCCTACACGGGATTTAATTCGCTAATGTTAGTCAAACTTTATACAAACTCGTTACTTGTATGTTAAGCCCCAATCGGTGACTAAACCTTGAAAAAATCTAAAGATCAATGTAGTTGTTCATAACAGGAATATTCAGCACAACACTTAAAAACACGGGTAAGTCTTTTTTTCATAAGTACACACTTTTTAATGTGAACAGAAATGCAAAGGGTACATTCAAAGACAGTAAAACACCATGATAGAGGGTACATAAAAGAGCCTACAAATCATAGGTGTAAACATCTACTCCGAATGGATACAAAAAGGAAATGAATCTAAAACAATAGAAAACAATTCCTCAAAAGCCTCAAATGCTAGGGAAATAGATGTGGCAGTCGACGTTTCGGTCTGTTGTGGCAATATCATCCGTCAGACCATCTTCAGGACATACAGTCGATTGTAAAAAAAGTCCCTATGATCATGTTCGGTGGACAACTCGAACCAGATCGATCAAGTATTGAAAACCCCACAAGGGCCTAACAAATAGGCTCCTATATTGGTAGAGTGAAAATCTCTATCGCAGTTGAATTAAAAGGAGACGCCAAGCTTGACATTCTCCAATAGACAGGCAATAGTCTCTTTCGAAATTGAAGAGAAGTATGGAAAATCAATACTCCAAAGAAGCGAGTTATGAATGACTCGTTGTCTCCAACGCGTCCCGCACACAGAAACCGTCTGGTTGGTCTGGTTGGAGACGACGTTGGAGAAGACGACTAGTGCCCCATTGAGTCGATTGACTGTCCCTAGCACAATACCTGCTGTAAACAGCCAGGTTCCTCGCACAGAGCCCCTTTCAAATTACATCAGTAACAACCCTGTGGCTTTAGTAAGTCAAGACCCCATCATGGCTAGGAACCCTGCTAGGATCAACACAAGGCCTTGTCAGGGTGTCATAAATCAACGAAGTTCACTTATGACAGATAGGGGTGGAATATCACAAGGAAACGCAAATACAAATGGCACAGCTTACGACCAAAGGGGTGGGCGGGGTGCAAAAGACGTGTTAAATTTAACACCGGAATGTACACCGTATACCCTGATACTGAAGGGGGTCCCTGTTTGGCCTTTGGTCAGAAACATGTCAACGCCTTGTTAACCAATCGGCTCACTGGTGTTTTAAAAAAATCTCGCCGAAGATAAATTGGTTGGAAAAAATTATCATGGCTAGGCGAGTGAGCTGGTTGGGTCACACGGCTAAACGTGGGGGTGGGGATTGTGTTGTCCTTAACTCTAACAATGCATGGTGTGTACGTCTTGCCCTAACGCACCTTAAAGACTCATATGGTGAGTCGATTGAGGCTCACCCATTGGGTTTTTTTTATCCTCCACAATTTAAACCCATGGGGAGAAAACAGTCTTTGTGGCAGGACTTAAGTGCACATCTGCCTGCTCAGCCTCCTCCGTTTAGCCACCCAAACCATTTTAATGTCCTTTCTGGGCTCTCAGAAATAGACTGACTAACTGGGTATTTCAGTCAACCAGATGCCATGGCGAGAATTGAACTGCCATATAGTGCTCAAGGGAGAGGGCCCAATATGGATGAACTGACTAATAGGGATTGTGGGGACCCTTTCGAAATATCCTCCCCTAAAATAAACTTTAATAGAAAGAGTCAAGATAAATTCGTTAATTGTTCCCCCTGCCACAACCTAATTTTAGATGACACCCCAGCTAGGGAGAACCCGGGCCTCCCTTTCACTATAACCGAACAAGTCATAAATAATGAAATTATGGGGTTGGGTAAACAGGGTCACAATAAGCCTCCACTTAAACTCATTTCATGGAATATAGCAGGTATTCGCCCCAAACTGACTGATGAGGTATGGCTAAAATATATCAGAGGTTTTGACTTAATCTGTCTCCAGGAGACGTGGTATAAAAAAGACATCATGTTGAATGGTTATTGCTCCTACACAGTCCACGCATTACCCTCCCCAGCAGGGAGGGCAAAAGGAGGGCTGGTTTTGTTAATTTTGGTCAAATACGAGGCCATAAAAATTACTGTTGTTGGCACATCTACCTGGTTTCAATTAATTTTGATTTCTAACATGTTACAGGTTAAGTTACTAGTGGTGAACTGGTATTATAATATTTTTAACCATAATATTTGTCAGGTTATTGAGGCTTTACAGGCAGAAATTAATAACATTTCTCAGAATAGGCAACCATTATGTATTCTCTGGATGGGTGATTTTAATTGTTCCATTTGCCCCCATAGCATTGGCCACGCTTGCGGGATATTATGTGTAGAGGGACAGCCTCTGTTGCATTTTATTCACTCCCCTCAGGGTGAGGCCCTAAATTCTATTATTCTGGAGAATGATCTGGGCCTCATTAATGACTTAGCTAGTAATTCCTCAATACAGTGCCCAACTTACGTTGGTGGAGGTAGGGAAAGTTTTATTGATTTTATGTTTATTTCACGGAGGTTCTTGCCACTTATCAGAGACTTCGAGGTGGAGCCAAACAGCGCGAGTGATCATAATCCCCACATAGCGTCCCTTAGTATATTAGCTCAGACAGGGAATGTAGATGGCTATCAGGTCCATTTTAATTCTAACAAAAGGGGTAAGACTCAACTGGAATAAAGTAAACCCCTCTGAATTTGAGGCAAAAACCGTTATAACTAACTATGACTCGATTATGAGGTGTTTATCCCATGAGTTGCCCCCAGCCGAGATTATTCGGGAATTTGAACTGATTTGCTCTGATGTAGCCAAAAATTTGACCAAATCAATTAAGCTTAAGGACCTCCCGGAGAAAAGGTGGTTTAACGTGGAATGCTCAAGAGCCCATAAAATTCTAAAGCTGGCGTTGCACGCAAATCCCCGAGATAGAGCTCAAATTAAAGATGCTCTGAAGGCTTATAAAAGTATAGTCAAGCAGAGGAGAGAAGAACTGAGGTGCCTAGCCTGGGACAACTTGGAGAGAGCTAGATCCCTTAAGGACTTGAAAAGCTTCTGGGAAATCATAAATCGCCCACTGTTTAGTGAAGAGCACTGTTCCCTTTAAGCTGCGCGCACCTATGTGAATCTGGGTGCGCAGTGTCCTCTTTGAAGCGCGCACATACCACGAGAGGCAAGTATTCATGTTAATCGAAGCGCTGTGTAGAAGCATGATGGGTGCTGTGATTAGCATGAATACTTGAAGAAAAGCAGACAATCTGCCCCCCTCTGCGCTCTCTTAAGAAAAGTCATGCAGCAAGCCTAAAAGCACATGGATTAGTGATTGTGAAAGCACACGTGGTGCTGTTGGGCTTGCTGAGTGTCTTTTCTTAACAGAGCGCCGCAGTTTTCATGCCTTTTTGAAAGTTTTCATACTAAATGCAGACCCGTGTGTAAGCATGTCGGGAGCTGCAAGTAACATGAACACTCTCAAAAAGGCACGCAATCTGCCACGCTCTATTAACAAAAGCCTCACAGAGATATTCATTGACTGGGGCTGAATGTGCCCCTCCCCCACCTGGGTTAGGGACCCTCTGACCCCTGTGGGAGTTTTTCTGAGTATCGGATTGCTCGCCCCTCCCTCCCCCGCCGCCTTGATCTCCACATGACAGGCTTCACCCCACTGTGTAGGATTGGAAACACCTGAAGCCACACAGTAGTGCTAATTCACTGGCTGGGACGGGGGAGGTCAAAGAGAGAGCACATGGGTGGACTGACCTAGCCGTCTTCCTGGCCACGTTCAATGAAAGTACAGTGGTTCTACCCCACAGCTTGCCTGTACATTCCTGGGGTCCTGGCAGTTCACAGAAAGTGCCCTTAGTGTATGTTATCAGCATTTACTTGTATAGCGCCTTCTACAACTGGTATGTCATCGTAGCGCCTAAGGATTTGAGTTTCCTAGATGTTTGCGGGTGTCATAATGTTTCCCCAAGGGGTGCATGGCTATTTTCCCCGTGACCCTTGAGAGCTCAGCTCAAGACTCGCCTCGTAGGGGGTGGCGGCAGAGGGGCTGCCTGATAGGAGGGGTGTAAGGAGTTCAGGTGAGAGGTCACTCCACCGTAAGTGGTGATCAAGTGCCCGGACCTCCCAGTTCAATTATAGACTTGTTGTAAAACGCCCACGCAGTCTGCTTCAGGGCGCGAGCACAGGACGAGTGGGTGGCTGAAGTGTCCTCCAACATGGACGGGCGTGTGACGTGCAGGAGATGTGCGCTAAAGTGTGTTACTGAGCGCAGTTAGTGCACTTCAGACGTACAGGTGGCGTGGTGCAGTCTCTACTGGCATGGGACTGTGGTGACACTAAATGATCGCATGGCAAGTTGGCCGACCAGTGAGGAGCTCTGGCCGGGAGCTCCCGGCCAGGCTTTGCCTTTCTGGCTTAAATCCCCGGATTTACACCTTCCTCTGGGGTTCAACCTACTCACCTGAGGTCCGGTTTTTCCTGCGGTCCTCGATGTTCCAGTCTTCCGCCTGTTGACCCAAGATGCTAGAGAGTTGTGCGCTTGAGGCTTTCTCCAGTGGAGTCCGAGCAGGCATGGCCGTTGCCCGGTGGAGCCGCCCGGTCAGCTGCGGGGGAGTCTGACCTCCGGTGTATCGCCAACGCCTGCCCGGCCGGGCATCGGGTACAGCTCCCCTCTCGTCTCCGCTGCCTGTCTTCCTCCACCCCGCCTTTTCTCTGGGTTCCCCTGGTGACGGGCGTTCGGCTGGTCCTGTCGTGACGTTGCCGATGCCTCCGTGATTTCTCTGGATGGCCGCGGATGAGCTGGGCTGGGGCTCTCTCCTCCTGACCCTCCTGATTCGATGGCCACTGCTTTTCGTTACCGCTGGCCCGCCTGACTCACCGGAGGTTTTGACGGGGGTGGGAACTGCGGCGTGGCTCTCCGGGACTATCTGAGCCTGTCGGTTTCCGTCCCTGCCGGTGAGGCGCCCCCTCTGGTTTGGACTCTGCGGCGTCCCATTCTCTGGACGGTTGCCGTGGAGCCTGTGTCGGTCTCCCTTCGACCTGGGAGAATGGATCAGACACTGTTGCCCCCGCTGCCCGGGTCCTGTGCACATGGACGGCACGGCTGTGCTTCGGAGACCGCCTGACCCTCCCCCCTCTCTTTTGACTGTCTGGCTCCTTTCCACTTCTTGTTCCTCCTCCGTTGGGTCGGCTCCCTGGTTTTCTTCAGACTTGGCCCTCCTAACTTTTGGACTGGGACTCGTGTGCACCCTGCCATTTTGGGACCGTCTCCTGTTGTTGCTCTTGTCCTTGGTCCGCCATCTTGCGAACGTGGTCTGTTCCTCCGTCCCCGCTGGTCTCCAGCTGGGCGACCTATCGACCGTCCTTCTTCTCCACGGATCTGCTCCCTGTTTGTGACTATTGTTTATTCTTCTGGTCCCATCTCCGTTTTGTCTCTCTCTCTCTTTCCTGTCCCTATCTGCTTTTCTTACTTGTTTTTCGCTGATACTCTTGTAAATACCATGCTCTGTAAATTTGTAATATATAATTGTCCAAACCTAATCACTTTTTAAATGTAATCTTGAGTGTTTTGCAACTTGTATATATGTAATTCTAACCACTAGTATCTGTAGTAGACGTATTTACTTATTACCGTTCTTATGTAATTTTAGAGTTTTTTCTGTTTGTTTCTTCTCCTTGAGTGAATCTTCAACTTGTATATATGCAACTCTAACCTCTAGTATCTGTAGTAGGCGTATGTACTGACTACTGTTCTTTTGCGATTTTAGAGTTGTTCTGTCTGTATCTTTTATGTAACTCATGTACTCCGAAGTCCTTATGTATTGTAACTGGTCCTTTTGTAAAGCGCTCTGACACCTTTGGGTAAAGTTTGCGCTATATAAAATCGCATTAAATAAATAAATAAATAAAACACCCCTCTAGCCCCCATGGGACAGTGCCCAGCTCCCCTAGACTCCCCCCACCCCTCCCGTCCTGCACTCCTGTCCCAGGGTAGTGATAATCCAATCAGTGGCTTGGATCATCGCTGCAGAGGGAGGATCGGATCTTAAAAGATCTGACTGCGTCCGGTGCCGTGCCGTGCTGCAAGAAGAGACCACAGTCGCCTGCCACTCAGATAGAATTCATGACTACTACTAACATGATGTTGATTTTAAAAGAACATTAATAATCCATTAACCTTTAGCTACGAGGCTGAGCCTGCAAGGTACGTAGTTACAGCAGACTGGGCTGAGCTGAGCTGATTGTACTGTCAGTACCAGGAAAGCCCTGTAATTAGTCTGTGTATGGTTTCTCTCGGCCTCCAGAACCCGTTTTTCACTGACTGGAGAGACAATTTGTTGTTAGCGCTTTTGGAGCGCTTTCTTAAATTACATTGTTAACTAGGTTGAAATCGGCAGTCAAACAGTTACTGGCTCACCGTCGGATTTCCTTTAACCGTAACAGACTGAGTAGACCATACCCACTGGACACTAAATATTCAGGGGTTATGGTTTTCCGCTATAAAATAAGTGAAGGGCGTGTTTCTGATGTTTGAGTTTGTGTGTTTAAGATTTCCTAATGCCAAAAATGCTTGCTGTCCATTGCACGCAAAGCAGGCAGTTTGGAGCAAAGGCGCGTTTCTGTACTTCCTCAGCTCGACATCACGAACAGCTGTGTCACTTGTAATAACGCTCGTCATTCATGCACACTCAGTCTACACTACAGGCTCTGCACTCTGAAGTTCATCTTATTCTTTGCAACATTAGGCCAGCAATTCCAGTCACAGTTAATGAGACATGCTTTTCTTAATTTACATTTCAAACTGAGACCGGGATTTGTTTCATGCAGAACACGAACCATGCATATTTGCAAAACTGCATTTTATGAGGATTAGCTGTGAGCTACGGCTTTTTACTAGGTTAGTGCCCTTCCATTTCTGGTGCTTTCCAGCAGTTTTAAGATCTTCTTATGGTTTCTAGTTGCTCAAATGAGTGTAATTTGTTTTATATATATGTGTTTCACTCGTCCTCATTGCTTGATTTTGCTCTTCAGAAAGTGTCACTCATAGTCGTTGAATGTCACTCATAATTACACTGAAATTATGAATATGTCACACATAAGCAATCTGAGACCTTGACAGCTATGAAAAGGCATGCAACAAGCCTAACAGCACCTAACAGCACAACGTGTGCTTTCACAATCACTAATATGTATTAGTGATTGTGAAAGCACACGTGGTGCTTTTGGGCTTGCTGCGTGCTTTTTCTTAACAGAACGCAGCCGTTTGTGTGCCTTTTTTAAAGTTTTCATGCTAAATGCAGCCCCATGTGTAAGCATGTCCAGCCCTGCAATTAACATGAAAACTTTCAAAAAGGCACGCAATCTGCCTCGCTCTATTAACAAAAGGCATGCAACAAGCCGAACAGCACGACATGTGCTTTTACAATCCATAATATATATTAGGGATTGTGAAAGCACTCGTCATGCTGTTAGGCTTGCTACGTGCCTTTTGTTGATAGGTAGGGTGACCAGAATTTTAAAGCCAAAAAACAGGACATTTCATACAAACAGAAAAGGGACAGCACATAGCTGCCAAGGTTTCAGATTGCTATGTGTGACATTTAAAAAATTTCAGTGCAATTATGAGTGACATTTCAACAACTATGAGTGACACTTACTTGAGAGCAAAATCAGCCTCGTTCTACTCAAGTACACTAGAACGCTATTCCCAATATGAACCACCTGCCCTACCCAGTGCATTCAAATACCACACAGCCATTAGAACTAACTCCATTCATATCCACCAGAACCAACCTGCTCCTTCCCAGTCCATTTTAACCCCATTCACATCCGCAGTGTTCAGCTCACCTGTTCCAAGCAAGACTCGGGCCAGGTTGAGATGGGGTTAGGGGTCATTGGCATTGCTTTGCTGATTATTGCAGGAGAGAGGCCGACTTTCAGGACTGGCCTCAGATTGTACGGTGCTCCGTTATGGGTATTACATGCAGCCTTTGGTCTGTGTCAGCAGAGAGGGGCTGCTGCCTGTGTGTCCTAGGGGCTGCACTGAATCCGAGTCCTAACTTAAACTGCACAGGGTAGCTCTAAGTCTCAGCTCGCTGTCACCTGGGCCTTGATGGTGACCCTGGTGCCAGTACACTGTAACTGTGTCACGCAATTGAAAAAGGGCATGTGGTGAACGGTTGTTCAGTCAACAACTGAATGACATTCGGCAAATTTAACTTGTCTGTCAGGCTGCAGGGGACTGAGGAAATGAGCAGGTAAGATTTTAATTAAATTATTTCATATCGCGATCCTGGGCTGCACCGCACTTTCACAATTTACAGCACAGTCTACCAAGGGTCTGCAAGTGACTGGCATGGCAGGCTGTACAGGAAGTAGCATTCATAAGTGCGCTTTGTTTATTTAAATGCCACAGTGCTGGGATAGTTTTAGCACGGTCCTCGGTGTGCACAGCCTGCGTCCTTAGGCCGCTTCAACACCATGCCTGGTATGCGTATGGGTTGGCAGGGTTTACTATCAACATACCTGACTCAAGGCTAGTTGCACCCCGGGGTCTCACCTGTGACTTTTGAAGATGCCAGCAGACCACAACAACGACTCCCCCTGCACGGGCCAGGTTGCGGGCAGATGCCACAGTCTAGAACGCGATGACTCATGCAGGCTGTCTGCTAAACATGAAGTAGCACCACTCCTGCGGCAGCCGCAGTCTGGGTCGGGTCGCGGGTGGCCATAGGCCATAGGCACATTAGGGCCGCCCGGGTCGGCACAAAAATGCGCGGTGCCCACTGCTAAATGTAAACTGACTGTCGTGCTGCATGCTCGCACAGTAGGCGAGGAGTTGACCTAACAGCAAGGGCGGTCGACCTCAAATCTGGGGAACCAGGTTCAAGTCTCGGCAAGGACGCGCAAAATCCTGTGATTCTGGGCAAATCACTTAATCTCCCTGTGCCTAACAAAAAAATGAATGAGTCCTCAAGTAACGCAATAGGAACTCGTGTAAAGCGCTCTGATACCCGATACCTTTGGGTCAAGTTCACGCTATAGAAAACTCCGTAAAAGAACAAAAAAAAGAAAAGGCGGCAGGGCGCCTATAGCTAGGTGCAAAGTCGGTCTCAGTCTATCGGACATTGGGCCCAGGGTAAATCATGCAGACACTGATTCGCTCGCTTTGTCACGTGAGGTCAGTGAAGCTAAATGCGGCACCAGCCCACTACGGGTGAAGTTGTTACATTGTAGCCCCTAAAGCCAACCCAAAGCTAGCTGAGCCAACCCCCAAGTCTACGCAAGCAGGGCTGACAGCGCGCTGCCATCTTTCTGTAAGTGGTTCCAATTACCAGCTGGCACTGGGCTTGACATCGGAGGAGGCTTTATAAATGCGTGACTTCCCATTACAGTTCGGTGCTGCGGACCACCACACTGAAATGCGTTAGTCTAACGCCTGATGCGTGGTACTTGGCTGGGCTGGCTACAATTTTTACTTAAATGGAGCACACAGAATAACAGCGCTCATCAGCATAGAATTACAGAAGAGGCAGTAAAAACATTGATAAAATAAAGATTTTAAAGCCAGTATCATGCAAGTTAATTAAATTAATTTTTTATAACAGCTGCTAACTATCACTGCTTTGGAAAACATAAAAAGGCACCTCCCACCATTTTCAGTCAACCCGCTCTAAAAACCAGGACATGAGCCAAATTTACCGAAATCTACCGGGGCAGGTGGTGAGAAACCGGGACTGTCCTGGCAAATCCGTGACATATGGTCAACCTATTGATAGAGCGGTGTAGATTAGGTGCCTTTTTGAAAGTATTCAAGTTAATAGCAGCGCTGTGTATAGGCAAGACAGGCGCTGAAATTAACATGAAAACTTTCAAAAAGGCACACAATCTGCCACGCTTTATTAACAAAAGCATAGCTACTAAGGTTTCAGATTGCAACGTGAGACATTTTCTTAATTTCAGTGTATGATGAGTGCCATTTCAATGACTATGAGTGACACTTTCTCGCGAGCAAAATCAAGGTATGAGGTAGTTGGACCTGCACAACTGCGGTGTGCTAGATCTGTTAATAAAATTTAAAAGCACATTTTGAAGCAGAGTCACCGAGGCACTACCTCCTGCACTCTGTGTTGCTCTTTCCCTTGTATGCTTCCCTGCTCCATGTTGCTTTCCTCTCTGTGTGTTTCTCCATCTGCTAAACACTCCTGCTCTCCGTGATGCTCTCTGTCCCTCTTGTGCTTTTCTCTGCCACCCCAACTGCTCCCTGCTGCTTTCTCCCTTCTTTGTTTCTCCTACCTTTAAACGCTCCCTCCTCTGTGCTCCTCTTGCTCTCTTCCTTGTGTGCTTTTCTTCCTCTTGTGGAAAAATAGCCATGCGCTCCTTGTTGTTTTCTCACTAAGAGGCTATTAGGCAATCGCTCATTCCAAAGACTGCCAGTTCCCCGGGTGGTCCAGACAATGGCCAACTCAAATTGTCCCCAAACAAGGTGGAGCTCCGCAGCTGAGTGTTCCCGGCAACAGTGCTGTTTTTGGGTACTGCGCCCAGGAGGTCAGTGGAATGTTTGATGGGTCCTTCCATTCTAACTCACACCAAGAGCGGGGTCGGGGAGGCCCCAGTGGACCCGGGCCCCTTCACTCACTGAGCACCCCAAGCGACAGGCCACCACTTCCCGCACAGCAGAGGGGTCCCTCTCCTGCAGAGCTACCTCTCACGTATTTGCTACATGATGCCTCCAGTGGTGCATCACTACCAGGGCACTAACTGCCCTATCAGACAGGAGCAAGTGTCCTCCAAGCCAGCAGCCAGGCCCGCCCACACTTCCAGAACAGAAAGAGATTAGAGTCTCAACCTCGTCGCCACATAGCAGCCATCTTACTTTCCCTACAGCAACACTTCCTTTGTTTGCGAATGATAATTGGCACTGCACCCACACACGCGGTTGGGTTCTTGGCGCTCATAGCCTTGGCTGCAGCGCACAGAGACCTTATACTGCCGCACGCAGAGGAAAAAAATTAGAGGGAACATTGGTGAAGAGGTGGGTAAAATGGATTCCCTGATTTTGGGAGACGCCTGGGAAGCTCACTATGCGGCTATATTTAACCTTAATGGCTGGCAGCTCAAGGTACCCAGTGAGGATCTGACCCTAGATCTTACCTCGGCCTTTTATCTAAGCGCGTCAATTTCAATAGCCGAGGTTGAGGAAGCTAAGGCAAAAGGAATTAGCATGAAAGCTCCAGATCCGGATGGAGTGCCATTAGACCTTTTTAAACGTAATCCTAAGCTGTGGGCCCCATTATTGACCAACGTGTTTAAAGCAGTGGTGACCGGCCCTATCCCAACAACCTGGAAGGAGGCCATCGTGGTCCCTGTGTTCAAAAAAGGTAACAGAAACGACCCTGCCTGTTATAGGCCGATCTCCTTTATTGACGCCACAGCGAAGCTATTGGGATGGGTCATTCTCGCCCGACTTGAAACCTGGACGTTAGACACAGGGGCGATAGCAAGAATACAGTATGGCTTTAGGAGGGGAATGGGCACCACTGAACAGTGCCTCAACTTGTCCCTGATTATGGGAAAGTACATGAAGGCCAGGAAGGGTTCTATCCATCTGGCCTTCATGGACTTGTCCAGTGCCTTTGATACCATAAATCGGGACAAGCTGTGGGCACTCATGGGTAAAATGGGAGTTGAAGAAGCCCTAATTTCTCTTCTCCGTAGGCTCCACGCTTCCACATCTGTTACTATAAGATACAGTCTACATGGGGAAAAAACTAGACCTATTGCCTCCACAGAAGGAGTCCGGCAGGGATGTATTTTAGCTCCTTTCCTCTTTTTAATTTATACCAATGGGCTAGATGCTTTTTTGTCTGACAAGGAAATTGACTGCCGTCGTATTGGGGGCACCTGGGTCCTGTTACTCTCCTATGCGGATGATACAGTATTAATGGCCCTGACTGCAAACGTCCTCCAAAAGTTACCTAATGCATTTGTGGATTTTATGCTGGCACTTGATCTAAAAGTAAATTTTATTTAGTCATGTGATGGTGTGTGGGCCTAAAACGACGAAAACTAGGAAGTACGTTGTGGGGGCTAAGAGAATTGAAAAAATGAACAATTTTAATTATCTAGGGAACCTTTTTAATAATAGGCTGAATTGGGATTCGCTTGTCACCGCAAGGGTGCAACATGCGGGCAGGGTTGTTGAGGGGCTTTTTCGTTTTGCCTGTAAACTGGGCCACAAACCAGTGACCGAGCTAGTTACACTTTACAAAGCCAAATGTGTGCCTGTGGCAACATACGGAGCTGGAGTATGGGGTTATCATAACAGCCGTCAGCTACAAGTCATGGAAAATAAATTTACAAAAAGGCTATTAATTACTTCAAATAGTGCCCCTACAATCTTTTGTCATCATGAGTAGGGGCTTGGCTTTGTAGAGGATTGTATAGGAATTGCCCCCCTGCTTGTGTGGGTTAAAATCTGGTTATCGGAGGAGTTGGAGTTCTCTAGAGAGATTATAAAAGATTGTCTTAATCTTGATGAAGCACTAACCATTCCTTGGCTCCGATTTGTCAGGGATGGCCTTGACAGGCTAGGCTTGGGTCAATATTTTGAGTGCCCAGCAAGCATTCATGTTAATGCAAAAAACATCATAAAAGAGGCGCACTCCGTAAGGGCAAACATACGCCGCTCTCAACCCGAAGTAGCAAGCCCCCTGTTTATTCCCGGCCCAGCAGCAATTTTACTTAACTTTCACTATAAACACACAGCCACGATTTTACTTAACAAGATTTCGTTTACTCACTCTGCATTTTTTAGTGGCATTTCCGAAAACAAACTGGGTGGGCAGACAATCTGGTGCCCTGCCCCTGTAACAATCTGGCAGCCCAGAGCACATTGCACTTTATGCTTTTTTGCACTCTGTATAAAGAGTCAAGAGGAACATTTTTAATCCCGATTTTAAAAGAAATTAGGCCATGTTCTTATATTGAAGGTTTTAATTACTTGCACTCTTTGGCCACACATGATATATGCATTAAGGTCTCTAACTACATTAAAGTTGCAATGGCTATTAGGAAACTGTATTAGTAACTGGTAGTTGAATTTGAACCGTTCGAACTTTCATCATATACTCTAAGCTTCTATGTATTTTTAGGGGGAAGGACACGCTTTGACGAGGAACCAATGTGCCTCGCAAGGCAAATGGTTTTATTTTCGTTTAATATTTGAACTGTATGAATTACCCTTCTTTGTAAATAGGCCAACGGAATTATAATCTGTAATGTCGTTTTTATGCACTTTTATGGTTTTCTTCTTGAAACCGAATAAAGTTATTTTGATGATGATGACTCGCTATTTGGAAGGGGCGTTCCCTTCCAAATAGCGACTCTCTAACCCATGTACTAATGTTTTGCAACCGCAATTGCGGTCGCAAAACACTCGCATTTACCACTTACTTCAAGTATGCATGCGAAAATATTTTTTTAGGGCAGGCAGTGGTCCCAGGGAAACGAAAACGTTTCATTTTTATTTTTTTAAATGCAACCCGTTTTCCTTTAAGGAAAATGGGCTGCATTTAAAAAAAAAAAAGCTGCTTTATTTAAAAGCAGTCCCACACATGGTGGTCATCTGAGCCCAGCAGGCCACCATCCCTGGGAGGGCCAGCCATTCCCAATGGGGTCGCAAAATGCGAGTGCCTCATTAATATTAATGAGCCTCGCATTTTGTCTTTGACACTGTTGTACATACTAAATTGCGAGTCGCAATTTGCGACTCGCAAACGAGCGCAAATTGCGAGTCGCAGTTTAGTATGGTTGTACATCTGGCCCAAGCTGTTCTAAAATTACTACCTGAACCTGGGTCTGCAATCAAAAAGAGGCCAGAAAGGACTCCTCTTCAAGTTTTTAAAAGAATTTGTGCCATTAAGGACACTGTGAGCAGACCATGGACTTCTGCCAATTCTTGAAGGGCTTTTTAAGAACCTTGGGAGCGTCTGCTACACTCTAGATGGCCATAAAAGATCTTGCGGTCTCACGGAAGTTCACCCAGCCTTCACACTGTCCCATGCCCATGTGACTGGGTGTCAGGGACGCTACTGGCACTGACTAAATTGGACTGGGCTGGGGATCTGAGAAAGATCAGGCACAGGTCTAAGGCACAAAAATACTAGTGCCACGCATGCTCAGCAGCCCATACCCACACCATTCTCAAACTCCCTCAGGTGCCCTAGCCTTTGTGACTCACGATGCCACCAAAAAAGACCACTCTTTCCCATTACCTTACCATTATTGCTTTGTTCTGCAGGTCAGCAGGCAGCAGCTGGTGGCAGCAGGCAAGTGTCAGCTCGTAAATAGCAGGCAGCGCCACAGAAATCCCAGCAGGCTGTCCAGCAGCAATGGCACAGAGCAGCAGCAGCCCGAGCACAAGATGTAGCTTCACTGGGTAAGATCGATAGTTGGCAGGACATGAAGCACGGAAAGTGAGCAGAGCCCGTGGTTACTAGGATCATTCCATCTAGCAATGGGCGTGCCCCAGGCCTCAGGACCTTCCACTACACTTTCACTACACTTACATGCACATTCAACTGGGGAAATCTGTTTCAAAAATATGCTGCTAAGACATTTTCGGGCAAAAGTGAAATGTTTCTAAATTGCCAAACGCCGTAAACTACGCAGAGCGAAAGTTTGTTATATTCCCAAAACGATGCGGGGAATATTTTATATTTCTCACTCCCTACACTGCTCCTAGCTCATGAGTGGTGCTAGTTTGGGGCAGAGTTCGTTTTCAGTATGCACCTATCTGGTTTGGTTTGATTTGGTTGATTTGATTTTGGATCTTCTAAATTGTCTTAACACTAGAAATTGGCCTCTTGATAGCGGTAATAAAAATCAGTTGTCTCTGCCAGTAGAAACAAATAGAAATACATATGAATGTGAATTGGTCGCAAGAGTAGACATTCATTTGAGTGTAGTAAAGTTTAATAGAACACGATTAAAAGAAGAAGAGAGCTTTTATCGGTCCAATAAAATAAAGTGGCCTTGAATTTGACAAAGCTCCATTATAACAGTTTTCCACAACTGAGGAATCTGACAATCAATCTGTGCGAGAGACAAAAATGGAGGGTGTTTTATAATGAAAATATGAGCAGTCAAATAATGTATTTACCTGAAAATAGCTGAATTACCAAGGCAGTGCTTTCTAAAGAGGACGCTTTGAGATAATGTAGTGATTTGTATGCCCCCAATCCATTATCAAAATTCTTCAGTTCTACAACAATGCAAAGCACAAAACTCAACAACCACTGTAGTTTAGCCATAGTATAACTAGGAAGGTAAAGGCCTGCAATAATTTAACATTGAGTGTGCTTTCATGAACGTATGTGAAATTATGTGTATTTTGCAAAATGTACTTGCCTGAAAATTGCACGCAAGAGCAGACCTTGCATACATAAGTCACATTAGATACAGGGGGAAGACTGGTTCGAGGAGAAAATGCATCTCTGGCAGGGTTTCGCCGTCTTTCATTGCAAGACATTTTGGGCCAGATGTACAAAATATTTATTTTGCAACTCCTAAATAGCGATTCCTTAAAAAAGCGTTATTTAGAAAATGCAAAATGGTGTGTACAAAAATAAAGATTCCGTAAGAGCATTCCTACAGAGTAGAAATCGCTATCAGGAAATCGCTATTTAGGCAATACCAATCAATTTGTTCCTATGGGCCTAAATGCTCATAGGTTCGAATGGTTTTGCATTTCCTAATTTGTGATTTCCTAATAGGAAATCGCAAATTAGGAACTGCTAAAGCAAGGGGAACATTCAGCCTAAAGCTCCCCTTGCTGCACTCCCTATGCTCTTTATTGCACTTTTAAAAAGCATTTGGAGTGCTTTCTTTAAATTACACATGGTTACCATCGACTTTGAGTCAATGGCAATAGCGTTTCCTAAATGCCCAAATCCCATTTTAGGAAATGCTTTGTACACATGCATAGGAAATCCCAAACAGGAAATCCCTATTTATAATTTCCTATTTGGGTGTTGCAAAATGCTATTTTTTCTGGGTAGAAATCACATTTTGCGATTCCCAAACAGCCTTTGTACGTGCCAAAAGGCTATTGAGCATTTCTTAACGGGCTGAAATAGTGATTCGGCCCATTAAGAAATTCTAAATGGCTTTGTACATCCGGCTCTTTGTGCTCAGGCCAGTGTCCAAAAGTAAAAAATTACGCTAAATCTGGCAATAATGTCACAAAATGTGCAGAATATGTGGTGGATAACATAAACTTGATGAGATTTCACAGCATAATGAAACTCTTGCCTGGACATACAAAATGCATGATGCCACCACCACCTTGGAAAGTACTAGCAGGATTTGCCCGAGTAACATTGCTGGAAATAAAGCTTCAGGGCCATATGTATCAAGATTGGGAATAGTGATTCCCAAATAGCGAATTTTACTGATTTGATAATTGCAATTTCTGATGTAATATTGCAAGCAATATCGATTTTGCAATTCCTTAGGATTAGCAATCACAATTTTGTGATTGCCAAATAGCAATTACCTAAATAGGTAATCACAATTAGGCAATCGCAATATTGTGAATGTCGCTTTTTGGAGTAGCTTGATGACATCACATTGAGGAAGTGAGCCAATTCATGCTGTTTCCAGAAACCAGAGTCAGAGGAGAAGGCCGGCTGTGGCAGAAGAGTGGCTGAGACCTTGTTTAGAGGAGTATTTTGTGCACTGTACACACCATGGCCACTGATGACATTGACAAAGAGGCAGGCGTGCGCAAGAGAAAACTAAAATTCAGTGAACAAGACCTGGAGGTGCTCACTGATGAGAGTGTAAAAAACCATGACCATCTGTTTGGGAAGAGCTCACTTCAGGTTCCAGAGAGTAAGAAACACAAAATCTGGAATGACATCCAGGCAAAGATCAGTGAGGTGGCTGTTACACAGCACTCATGTGAGGAAATTCACAAGCACTGTATGACCTACGGGCACAGGCCAAGGAAAAGGTCACAAGCAGGCTTGCAGAGCAGGGCTGGACTGGACTGGCCGTAGCAGGCACCGGGAGTTTCCCGGGTGGGCCAGAAGGGTAGGGTGCCGGTTTTGTACCGGTGGGGGATGTTTTTATTGCTGGGGGCCGGTTTCGCAGCAGTGCTGCAAAATCGGCCCCTTGTGGCAAAAGCGCAGCAGCAGTACAGTAGCAGTGTTCCAGCCGTGGCAATTATGTCCGACCACCCCCCCGCTCACCCTGGGGGCTGATCTGATGTAATTGCCAGGGCTGGTTTGCGATCCCAGTCCGGCCTTGTTGCTGAGGTACGGCGAACAGGTGGAGGACATTCCACTCAGCCACCATCCACCTCTCTGGCGGACATGATAGCGTCAACATTGCAGCCCAAAGCCATTGTTGTGGTCCAGACATTGACACATCAGCCACATCCAGTACCAGCAGAGGTAAGAAATACAATTTGCAAAATGTTAAAGGTCTATGTAAAAAGATTTTCTAAGTAGGAAATCACAGTTAACTACAAACAAAATCCACTCCAGGCCACAGTTTTTGATCAACCCACCAATGCATTATGGGAGTTGCAGTGTGAATTGCGATAGTGAATAGATATCGAATAATGCAGCATTATGTAGTCCCATCTACAGTGGCATAGAAAATAACAAGTCAAAACACCATGTTAGGGTAATATTTTTATTTCAAATGTATTAACATGAACTGGTACACGCAACACCATTTATTAAACGGAACTATTTATTGTTCTTATCACAGAACTACCAGAAACAATTGCAGGAGAAAATGAATTGGTCGAAACTGAGGACACTCTGCCCCAGTTAGAGGCTGACAACATTGTGACTCCAACACCCACAATACTTGTACAAACAAGACACAGGACAACAGTGTCTCCACTGCCTGATTTTGATTCAGAGTCTTATAATGTTGCAACAGACATGCCTACACCACCATCTGAAGTTAGCTCCTCCCACAGACGCCAGTCCATTGTCATGTGACAAACCCATCCCCTCAGAAGGCGTAGATTGGCTGTAAGACATGCATTAGAGGAAGGTGATGGTTCAGCTGCATTTGGAGGTCTGGAGGCATCAATGTTTAAGGTGCAGCGCCTATAATGCAAACACATTAGATCAATGCAAACACAATTGGTGTCACTAAATCACAACATGTGTGGCATCAAAGATGTCATCAAGTGGCTGACCACAACCGAGGAGGAATGCCAAAAAGCCACTGCAGACAATTTGATGGAGCTAACAAATGTCATTAAGGAACTTTGCACAGTAATGGAGCATGATCATGTCACACACTGTAGGCGTCATCAGCAACTAATGGGCAGATTGGATGGGTTTATAAGACATGTTGTTAGAAATGGGGGTCTCTAGTTGGCAATGGCTGGCGCCACTGTCCAAATAGGGACCCTTCTTCCTAAGTCAGGGCAAGTAGGCTACCCCCTTTGATAACCCCTGCTCAACCCTGTGGTAACGTAGCATGAGCAGTTAGGCCTATCTCAGAGGCAGTGTGTGAAGCATTTATGACCATGCACAATAAGGCAGTAATGACACCACAAAAGGACACAACTCAAGTAGGTATAGAAAAAATAGTATCTTTATCTAAGGTTTAGTACGAGACTCTCAAAAGCGTTTTAACCAGTCACAATGCACGTAAATCAGTAGGGACTTAAAAAGGCAATATGTATTCACCAGAACGTGGCGCGGACTGAGTTCAAGGCCTGGGTCTACGCGACCCGTTGCGCACCAGATACCTGCCGTTGGACGGGGACACAGCACGTAGCTTCTCGAAGAAGCGGAGACGGTGACAGGCGGACTCTCAGCAACCACAGTTCTCGATGGAAGTGGTCCGCAAAGTGCACTCACAATGATTCGAGCACTCGGGATCAGGCGGGCACCCAGCGGCAGCAGCACGCGGCTGTGGCGGCCCGGGCTGGTGGTGGCGATGACTCTCGTCGTGCAGCTCCGTGGTGGGCTCGCGGCGGCAGCAGCGCTCTCCTAGCTGCGGCGGCCCACGGGACGATTCACGATGGTGCAAGGTTGACAAAGATGCGGGCACTCAGCGGCAGCAGCTCTCTCTTAGCTGCCGCGGCCCACAGGACAAATCCCAATGATGCAAAGTTAGCAAAGGTGCGAGCACTCTGCGGCAGCAGCTCTCTCTTAGCTGCGGCGGCTCACAGGACAAATCACGATGATGCAAAGTTAGCAAAGGTGCGAGCACTTAGCGGCGGCAGCCCTCTCTTGGCTGCGGCGGCTCACAGGACAAATCTCGGTGATGCAAAGTTAGCAAAGGTGCGAGCACTCCGCGGCAGCAGCTCTCTCTTAGCTGCGGCGGCTCACAGGACAAATCACGATGATGCAAAGTTAGCAAGGGTGCGAGCACTCAGCGGCGGCAGCTCTCTCTTAGCTGCGGCGGCTCACAGGACAAATCACGATGATGCAAAGTTAACAAAGGTGCAAGCACTCCGCGGCAGCAGCTCTCTCTTAGCTGCGGCGACTCACAGGACAAATCACGATGATGCAAAGTTAGCAAGGGTGCAAACACTCAGCGGCGGCAGCTCTCTCTTAGCTGCGGCGGCTCACAGGACAAATCACGATGATGCAAAGTTAGCAAGGGTGCGAGCACTCAGCGGCGGCAGCTCTCTCTTAGCTGCGGCGGCTCAAAGGACAATCCGCGATGTTGCACAACTGACAAAAGTGAGGGCATCCAGCGGTGGCAGCTCTCTTAGCTGCCGCGGCCCACAGGGTTTTAGCGAAGGTTCTGAGGATTCAAAATAAGGCGGGCACTCAGCGGCGGCAGCTTTCTCTTAGCTGCGGCGGCCCACACAGGTTCAGCGAAGGTTCTGAGAATTCAAAATAAGGTGGGCACTCAGCGGCAGCAGCTCTCTCTTAGCTGTGGCGGCCCACACAGTTTCAGCGAAGGTTCTGAAGATTCAAATTAAGGCGGGCACTCAGCGGCGGCAGCTCTCTCTTAGCTGCGGCGGCCCACACAGTTTCAGCGAAGGTCCTGAAGGTCCAAATTAAGGCGGGCACTCAGCGGTGGCAGCTCTCTCTTAGCTGCGGCGGCCCACACACAGAGTTCACAAGGGTTACCAGTCTGCGTTCCTCACAGTAGGACTAGAGGTTCCGGATTACTCGACGGAGGCCTCACCTGCAAGTAGAATTCCTAGCAAAGGAATTCGGGCGGCTGACGGGGTGAAGTCTAATGTCCCTGAGACTTCAGCAGGAGGCGCTCTCAATTCAGGCCCTTGAGTAGTTTCTTCAGCAAGCTTGGTGAAAGTTTCAAAGTCCTTTCCTCTGTCCGCTCGGACAGAGTTTCGTCTTGACATCCAGAAGGAACACACTTGAAACAGGTTTCAGCGCAGCGTTTTATACCTAAAAAGTCTTTGTTCTCTGCAGTCACAAATCACTGCATCCAGTCAGAACCAGTTTGGTGGGGTCGTGGAGCACTTGGTTTACGAGGCGACATCCTGCCCTTTGAGAATCTGGGGGTCTGCTATCAGACGCCCAGTGGGAGGTGGAGCCATCATTCACCTTGCCAGGCACGGCCCTGCTCAGATCAAAGAGTCACCCCTCTCCATACTCTAAATGCCGATCTCTCTCTCCAGCCAGGTCTGACCCAGCTGGCCCTGCTGCTCCAAAACCAGACGGCCAATACACACGCTAGCAAAGCCTACAGGAAAGCTGAGGCCAGAAAATACCTTGTTTCTAGCAGAGGTATTTTCGAACACGGGCTACGCAAATAATCCTTACTAAAAGATGTATCTCAATGTCCTGAGCTTAAACATATCAAATTAGACGTTCCTATCAGGTTCCTGGGGGCAGGTAGGATTAGGGCATGTAATACTCAGCCTGCCCATTCTGGCCTATGAGAACGGATAGCCTCACAATAGTAAACAGTGAAATGGAGGGTAACTCACTATTAGAACATGCTACACAGACATACTTTAAAAGCTGCTTCGGTGGGTAGCGCAAATCAGCGCTGCCGGCCCACCAGCAGTATTTGGTCTACCAGCCCTGGGCACACACAGTGCACTGATACTAGGGACTGACAGGTAAACCAAACAAGCCAATTATGATTATCCCAATTCATACAGTTATCTTTACACAGGGAGCATTCGCGCTGTGTCACTGATTGGCAGTGGCACAGCGCCCAGAGCATCTAAATCCAGCCAACATAAAAGGTAAGAAGCAAAAAGAGGAAGGGAGACCCGCGCCAATGACGCCAGGTCTAACACATGTCCATCGCCTGCCAAATCCAACTGCATTATTGTTGCAAGGCGCTGTTACCATGCAAGTTGTGATGGCACATTGTAGTGAAGTGACTAAGCAGGTCAACGCCGTTTCCTCATCCTGCTTCAACACCCTCCGAATGCTCCGCAGGATCTTCAAGTGGATCCCCACCGAAACAAGAAAAACAGTCACCCAGGCCCTCGTCACCAGCAGGCTGGACTACGGAAACGCCCTCTACGCAGGAACGACGGCTAAGCTCCTGAGACGGCTGCAACGCATCCAGAACGCCTCTGCACGTCTTATCCTCGACATCCCCCGACGCAGCCACATCACACCCCACCTGAGAGACCTGCACTGGCTCCCTGTCAACAAGAGGATAACCTTCAAGCTCCTCACCCACGCACACAAAGCACTCCACAACTCCGGACCAGCCTACCTCAACAGACGACTCAGCTTCTACACCCCCACCCGCCAGCTCCGCTCCACCAGCCTCGCCCTCGCCACAGTCCCCCGCATCCGGAAAACGACCGCCGGCAGCAGATCCTTCTCCCACCTCGCCGCCAAGACCTGGAACACCCTCCCCACCAACCTTCGGCAGACCCAAGACCTACTGGCCTTCAGAAGACTCCTCAAGACCTGGCTCTTCGATCAGTAGCAGCACCACCCCCCTCTTCCCCCAGCGCCTTGAGACCCTCGCGGGTATGTAGTGCGCTTTATAAGTGACATGATTGATTGATTGATTGATTGACATAGCACGAGGGTTAGTGCAAGTCACCAATGCAATAGAGAACGTGCCGACGGCTCGGATTGGAGCCAACAGTGACTTATGCAATGGGGAAGGTGATGTCATGTTCGCACGTACCGGGGAGAGCGTACTACGGTTGCCTGTCTAGTTATTGCGCTCTCCCCCATACGTGCAGTACCGCGGGTCACCACACGATCACATCCGGGTGACGCCACATAAAACTCCCTTGGATACGGCACCTGGTGCTTCTGATTAAGCTGCAGCGTGTAGAGAGTCGGACTCCGTATCTCCGCCGGAACTCGGTAAGAACCTTTTCCTTTTATCACTTCTACGGAGACTTCTTCCCTGCAGGCATCCTGTATGCTCCCACCGCATCACCGAGCCTCACGCAGCCCCAGAGGCTTGTTAGCGCAGAAGCGCTGCCCCTCGTTTGAGAAGGATGAAACCTTCTCCCTTTCATTGCCAGCATTCCCGGTGAGCGCAGGAGCGCGTCACCACCTTTGCCCCTTTCCTCAGCTGACAATCCCGGTGAGCGCAGGAGCGCGTCACCACCTTTTGCCCCTTTACTCAGCTGACAATCCCGGTGAGCGCAGGAGCGCATCACCACCTTTGCCCTTTTCCTCATTCACTGTTCCCGGTGAGCGCAGGAGCGTGTCACCGCCTTTTGCCCTTGCCTACACCCCGGTGAGCGCAGGAGCGCGTCACCGCCTTTGCCCTTGCCTACATTCCGGTGAGCGCAGGAGCTCGTCACCGCCTTTGCCCTTGCCTACACCCGGTGAGCGCAGGAGCGCGTCACCGCCTTTGCCCTTGCCTACACCCGGTGAGCGCAGGAGCGCGTCACCGCCTTTGCCCTTGCCTACACCCGGTGAGCGCAGGAGCGCATCACCGCCTTTGCCCTTGCCTACACCCCGGTGAGCGCAGGAGCGCGTCACCGCCTTGCCCTTACCTACACCCCACTCGCGTGCCACTGTTACCAGAACGCGACGACACTGAAGTGTTCCTTCTGTAAACTATTGTTCCCTGGAATCCTCTCCTTCCCAGTTCCCCTGGTGCCCCGTGAAGGGATGCCTGCTGTCTAGTGCAAGAAACTGGGTTACGGACGCACCTACCGGAGGTTCAAATCTGCAAGAGCTTACTTTCAGGTGACCATTGCAACTGTCCCTAAACCCTTCCCCTGTCTAGTGTGTGGGTGTATACGTGACTAGTTGACAGGGTAGTGATTGTTTGTTGGTTGTCATTCTAGGCTGCCGGTCCAGAAAGACAACCGTCTCCTTGGGTGTTACTCTTCACCTCAGCACTCCACACGGTACACCACCCTTTGAGGATTCCTTCCCCAGTCTTCACCAATCCCCGGTCTGGTACCAATTCAAGGTAGGACAGGGAAATAGGTGGGAGACGGTGGAGGTGGTCCATGTCATCCCCACGAGACTACTCTACCGGCAGAAGGTAAGGCCGATAGAGCCCTGACAGAATCAGAAGCCTAAGACTAATCATCTCGCCCAGGTGACATGAACACCCAGAACATTACCCTGCAGGACATAGCTGCTATATTGACCTGCATGCAAACCGAAAATCAAAGCTTACGACAGGATGTCAATGCCTTACAAAGTCTGCTGGCCTCCGGTCAGCCACCCACGGTTAGACCCAAACAGACGGACGTGTTACAACCACCCACGTTCAACCCTTGGGGGTCCTCACCCCCGGCACAGAGCCCTATCCCTCCTATACAGGTGGTGGCTTCACATCCAGTCCCGCTGGCACCCCCGGAACGCTTTTATGGGGACAGTTCTAAATACAGCATATTCCTCAACCAGTGCCAGCTACACTTCATGGCTCGTGCTTCCGCCTTTCCTGATGATGCAGCAAAGGTTGCATTCATACTTTCGTATCTGGGGGAGACGCAGCGCAATGGTCCATAGCGTTGGTGGATAACGACGACCCCATGTTGTACAGCCTACCTGTGTTCAAGGAAACACTGCGTAGAATGTTTGCCCGACACACACTGCTGCAGGCAGCCGACAATGCACTCCTCAACCTTAAACAAGGTAACACAGACCTCCTACATTACATCACCACCTTCAACAGGCTGGTCATTGAAGCCAAATGGCCTGAGACCAAGATGGTGTCAGTATTCTACCGAGGACTACGTGAGGAACTAAAGGACCTTATCTCACAAATATCGGACCCCCAGAGGACATCGGTCCCTTCATAGACCTAACTGTAAAAATGAACTTCAGAATGCAGGAACGCAAAATAGAAAAGACCAAGGGGGCCGATACCAAGTACCCAGTATTCCGGGAGAAAACCAAATCCGAAAATCCTAGGAGTCCGGACACCTCGGAGCCTATGCAAATAGGCGGCATACGTGGACCCTTGTCTAAGGCTGAAAAAGAAAAACGACATCACCAGAACCAGTGTCTGTATTGTGGCAAAAGCGGCCATTACGTCAAGGAGTGCCCTGTGAAACCGAATAAACCTATGACAAGGAAAACCAGCGCCCTTCCCGTTTCTCGTGGTGAATGGTCGGAAAACGACATAACTCAGTAGAAGGGAAGGTCGGTCTACTGGGTTGTTCGTCCGATAAGACCTCCTCTTCGGCCCCACACGATCACAACCAACATGTGGGTATCATAGTTACGTTACAATCCCGTAAAGGCCAATCATGGACCGTAACGGCCCTCATCGATTCCGGAGCTACAGGAAACTTCATAGACACCCAATATATGGAAGATCTTGGGATTCCTGCGATAACCAAGGACAGACCAGAAACGGTAAAAGCAGTGGATGGCACAGACCTGACCTCTGGACTGATCCGATATCAGACTGACATCATGACGATGACATGCGGGGCAGACGAACATAAAGAGTTCATCGCCTTTGATGTCATAGACGCACCCCAGTTCAAACTAATTCTGGGTCTCCCCTGGCTTGACACCCATAATCCTCTCATCGATTGGGCAAACCGACTAATGACCCTTGATTCACCATATTGCAGCCACACCTGTTACTTAAAACATGGGAACGCCAACGCACGAGTCGTGGAAACCCATATTCTTCCTCTTACGGGAATGGGTGTTATCACACAAGGAACCATACCAGAGGAGTACGCCGATTTGTCATCAGTGTTCGATGAACAAAAAGCCAACACACTTCCTCCCCATCGCAGTTTCGACTGCAGAATAGACCTATTGCCGGGATCCAAGCTGCCTTGTTGACGAGTGTATTCCCTCACTGAAAAAGAAAGCACCCATCTGCGCAACTATCTGGACGAATACCTGAAAAACGGCTTCATACGCCATTCCAAGTCACCCGTTTCTTCAGCACTCTTTTTCATAGCCAAGAAGGGAGGGGATCTACGAACCTGCATCGATTATAGAGCCATGAACAACATCACTATCAAGAACCGATACCCCTTGCCTTTGATCTCCAACCTACTGGACCAAGTGAAAGACGCCAGGATTTATACTAAACTGGATCTTCGTGGGGCCTATCATCTGGTAAGAGTCCAAAAGGGGGACGAATGGAAGACAGCGTTCCGGACCCGATACGGACTCTTTGAGTACCAGTTCATGCCCTTTGGGCTCTGTAATGCCCCTGCTGCATTCCAATTCTTCATTGATGAGGTGCTACGAGAACATATCGATCAATATTGCGTAGTATATATCGATGATATATTGATCTATTCCCCGAGCGTTCCAGACCACATCCAACACGTCCGTAGCATCCTCAAGAAGTTGCTGCAACACGGCCTGTACGTCAAGCTGGAAAAAGCGTATTCCACACAACCGAGGTGGAATTCTTGGGACACATCTTGACCCCAGCAGGAATCAGTATGGATGCAAGAAAGGTCGAGTCTGTGTTACAATGGCCTTCCCCGGGTTCCCTGAAACAGGTCCAACAATTCCTAGGATTCGCCAATTATTATCGTCGTTTCATCCCAGGGTTCTCTGGCATCATCACTCCCATCACACGGTTACTGCGCAAGGGATTAAGTTCGTATGGAACCCTGAAGCTGAGAAGGCTTTTCTCGAACTGAAAACCAGATTCACTAGTGCACCCATCCTGATACACCCCAATCCAGAACACCCATTCATTGTCGAGGCCGATGCTTCACAGGATGCCCTGGGGGGAGTCCTATCCCAAAGGGATACTACATCGGGTCTCCTACACCCTGTAGCCTACTATTCCCGAAAGCTGCAATCTGCGGAACGGAACTACACAGTATCCGATCGGGAACTACTGGCCATCAAGACGGCCTTCGAAGATTGGCGTCATTACCTAAAGGACGCCAGACACCCTGTTACCATCTATACGGACCACCGGAACCTTCAATTCCTCCGCTCTGCCAGGGCGCTAACTGCCCGTCAATTGAGATGGACGTTGTTCTTCAATGAATACGACTTCAAGATTACATACCGTCCTGGTAAAGACAACGCAAAAGCAGACGCCCTGTCCAGACTCGGAGAACCCGGTGAAGGAGGAGACAAACCGACACCATCTCCCATCCTACCGGGACGGTGTTTTCAGGGAGTCATCCTCTCCTCCTCTTTCTTGTCCCGGTTGCACAACGACCTCAAAGTAAAGGACCCAGCAGAATGGATTGGAAAGCTGTCGGGAATCACTACTGATGGTGGGTTCCTCTATAAAGACAACAACTACTTTCTACCATTGCCGCACCATCAACAAACAGCGCTGTACATGTGCCATGACTACATGCTGTCCTTACACCCTGGGTATCACAAGACCCTGGATCTCTTACGCAGACACTTCTGGTGGCCAACCATGCAGGATGACGTTCGCAACTACATAGCCCACTGCACGACCTGCGCGCAAGGAAAAAACCAACCCGGACCCACTGTGGGTTTGCTACACCCTATCCCGGTACCCCCATACCCGTGGCACACGGTATCCATGGACTTCGTTGTGGAATTGCCTCGAACCAGGACCGGATATACCACCATACTCACCATTGTGGACCACCTAACCAAGATGGCGCATTTCGTGCCGTTGCAGAAAGTGCCTTCTGCTATGGAGCTAGCCTTAGTATTCATGAACAACGTAATCCGTCTGCACGGAATCCCTTCCGTACTGATCACCGACAGAGGCTCTCAGTTCGTATCCCGTTTCTGGGGAGCGGTATGTGACACCATAGGGACGGAAGTACGACTTTCCTCCGCCTACCATCCCCAAACCGACGGCCAGGCAGAGAGAACCAACCAAACCATGGAACAATACCTTCGTTGCCTACTCATAGCGGTCGAAAAGGAATGGTCAGAGGTCCTATGGATGGCGGAATATGCGTATAATAACAACAAACACGCTTCCATAGGAATGTCGCCCTTTTACTGCCTACAAGGTCGTCATCCACGCACCACACCCTGGGCAGAACCACAAACCAGTCCTCTGCCCACCATCCAAGCTTATCACAACCTGCTACGTGACTTGTGGCAACAAGCGCGATTCGAGCTGGCCAAAGCCAAAGAAAACTACAAACACCATGCAGACACACACAGACAGGTAGAACCAGAGTACAAGACGGGAGACAGGGTTTGGGTCTCCGTTAAAAACCTCAATCTGCACGGCCCCAAGAAATTGCTACCGCGTTTCATAGGTCCCTACCGCATAACCAAGGTCATCAATAAGGTGGCCATGAAACTTTCCTTGCCCCCTCACATGAAAATACACCCAGTCTTCCACGTGTCTCTGCTGAAGCAGGCTCAGTCTGATGGCCTAGCCTCTGTGCCTCCGCCGCCTGTACTCAGGGATGACCACGAGGAATACGAGGTGCGTGCAGTGCTAGATTCCCGTAGGTCCAGGGGGAGGCTCTATTACCTTATTGACTGGAAGGGGTATGGTCCTGAGGAGAGGTCCTGGGAGCCCCTATCCCATGTCCGTCATGCCCCTCAGCTGGTACGTGCCTTCCATGTTCGTCACCCCCTGAAACCGCGTCCTGCCACCCCCGTGTAGGGGAGGGGGTTTGTCTTTGTGGGGGGTGCTGTCATGTTCGCACGTACCGGGGAGAGCGTACTACGGTTGCCTGTCTAGTTATTGCGCTCTCCCCATACGTGCAGTACCGCGGGTCACCACACGATCACATCCGGGTGACGCCACATAAAACTCCCTTGGATACGGCACCTGGTGCTTCTGATTAAGCTGCAGCGTGTAGAGAGTCGGACTCCGTATCTCCGCCGGAACTCGGTAAGAACCTTTTCCTTTTATCACTTCTACGGAGACTTTTTCCCTGCAGGCATCCTGTATGCTCCCACCGCATCACCGAGCCTCACGCAGCCCCAGAGGCTTGTTAGCGCAGAAGCGCTGCCCCTCGTTTGAGAAGGACGAAACCTTCTCCCTTTCATTGCCAGCATTCCCGGTGAGCGCAGGAGCGCGTCACCACCTTTGCCCCTTTCCTCAGCTGACAATCCCGGTGAGCGCAGGAGCGCGTCACCACCTTTGCCCCTTTACTCAGCTGACAATCCCGGTGAGCGCAGGAGCGCATCACCACCTTTGCCCTTTTCCTCATTCACTGTTCCCGGTGAGCGCAGGAGCGTGTCACCGCCTTTTGCCCTTGCCTACACCCCGGTGAGCGCAGGAGCGCGTCACCGCCTTTGCCCTTGCCTACATTCCGGTGAGCGCAGGAGCGCGTCACCGCCTTGCCCCTGCCTACACCCGGTGAGCGCAGGAGCGCGTCACCGCCTTTGCCCTTGCCTACACCCGGTGAGCGCAGGAGCGCGTCACCGCCTTTGCCCTTGCCTACACCCGGTGAGCGCAGGAGTGCATCACCGCCTTTGCCCTTGCCTACACCCCGG
This sequence comes from Calotriton arnoldi, assembly GCA_963921515.1. Classification (NCBI taxonomy): domain Eukaryota; kingdom Metazoa; phylum Chordata; class Amphibia; order Caudata; family Salamandridae; genus Calotriton; species Calotriton arnoldi. Next base: position 552,474 of record CAWUFW010003562.1, read on the forward strand.
TGAGCGCAGGAGCGCGTCACCGCCTTGCCCTTACCTACACCCCACTCGCGTGCCACTGTTACCAGAACGCGACGACACTGAAGTGTTCCTTCTGTAAACTATTGTTCCCTGGAATCCTCTCCTTCCCAGTTCCCCTGGTGCCCCGTGAAGGGACGCCTGCTGTCTAGTGCAAGAAACTGGGTTACGGACGCACCTACCGGAGGTTCAACTCTGCAAGAGCTTACTTTCAGGTGACCATTGCAACTGTCCCTAAACCCTTCCCCTGTCTAGTGTGTGGGTGTATACGTGACTAGTTGACAGGGTAGTGATTGTTTGTTGGTTGTCATTCTAGGCTGCCGGTCCAGAAAGACAACCGTCTCCTTGGGTGTTACTCTTCACCTCAGCACTCCACACGGTACACCACCCTTTGAGGATTCCTTCCCCCAGTCTTCACCAATCCCCGGTCTGGTACCAATTCAAGGTAGGACAGGGAAATAGGTGGGAGACGGTGGAGGTGGTCCATGTCATCCCCGCGAGACTACTCTACCGGCAGAAGGTAAGGCCGATAGAGCCCTGACAGGTGAAGAGCATTCCAGCCTCAGTAGTGTTACTGCTCCTGTGATGGAAAATAGGCGTCGGAGTTCTAGACACAATGCATCTTCAGAAGTAATTATTGCCATGTATTTCTGTTTGTTGTTTTGGACCATTTCTTTACATTTGTGATGTCTGAGGTGACATATTTGGTTTTTCACAAATTGTGCATTTGTTATTCAGTTTACATGTGATAGCAAAATTTACCTGAAGTTAAGGTAATAAATATCACTATCGGGAAATACATTCCGAAATGCTTTTTTCCATCATTACTTAACTTTAAAAATAATTGTGGGTAAATGCTGCACGTTGTTCTCTGACTTCTGCTGCCCTTGATCCATCTGCTGGTTGACGTGGTGGACGTGGCTGCTCATTGTCATCTGACTCAGAATCTGACAGTTCCAGGGGTATGCTTTTACATTTTGCAATGTTGTGCAATATGGCACATGTAGCCACGATTTTGGAGCAGGTTTCTGGACTGTATTGTAATGCTCCCCCACTCTTGTGTAGGCATCTAAATCAACTCTTCAGCAGCCCAAAGGTTCTCTCTATCATGTTTTGTGTAGTTTTATGGGCAGCATTGTAAGGGTGTTCGCTTGCAGTGGATGGGTTCAAATTTGGTATCAAAATGAACAAGCGCACAGCATACACAATGTCTCCTACAATGATGAGAGCAAACGATGTTTCACTGACAAATATGAGTATGACACTAATATACACAGCAGGATATTAAGGAGGTTTCCTAGTACAAGTCCTTCTCCAAACTCCCAACCAAGACGCAGTGTGTAAATTCCAATATGGCGAAATAAGAAAGGAATCATGTGTACTACCAGGGAACCTGGCCACAATATCAGTTTTCATATATGAGGCATTCCATATGACTTGAATGTTCAAAGAATGGCTACATTTTCTATTTTTGAAGATGTCCTCATTTTCAGATGGTGAACATATTGCAACATGTGGCCCATCAATGTGGTCAATGACGTGGAAATTGGGCTAACTGGAAAAATGTAAATTTAGTGAGCTGCCAATCCTGAAGGTGTGTCAGGAAATCTAATATAATCATTGATTTTCAATAAAATTGCATTCAGGAATGCATGAAAAATGAGTGACAGTGCACTTTGGGAAACACCTCCTGCTGCAGCTATGACCCACTGGTGGCTTCCTGAGGCTAAGAGGTGCAGGGAACATAAAACCTACACGTGGGTGGGAATTGCTTTGGTCTTGCGAGTGTGTTGCTGCAGTTGTGGTTAATATATTAAATCTAAAATCATGGCAGAATTTAATCTATACTTTTCAAAGATTTCCTCCTATGTCTGATCAAACATGGTAATGTGCATTCTGAAAATACGGTCCTGTCTCCTCCTCCTTCTCCGCAGGATCCTCATCCTCAACCTCATCGCCATTACGTAGAGTGCAGCCATTCTGGGAACTGCAGGTGCACTCTGGGCATGTTTATATAGGTTGCACCTGGTTACCACCTGATTTTAGTTGGTGGTAAATTGCACATGCAAAATTCCCGTTTTGCGAACGTCTGCAATTTGCAAATGGTTTATACATACATTTTGCAATTACCTATTTGTGAATTTGGAGTCGCTTTTTCAGGTAATCACAAAAATTGTGATTCCCTAAAATTGGGCTGCGAATGCCTTTTTGTATTTTATGAAAGGCAATTTTGCATTCACAAATGGTCAAATTTAGCGTTTTGCACCATTTGAGAATGCAAAATGGGTTGATACATCTGGCCCATAGTGCAATACTAGTTGGACTAGAGGTTCACCCATAAGGTAGGAAACTGGAGACATATCTCTTCAAGGAGCATTATGCCTGACAAATTAGAATGCTCTAACCCTTGTTTAGCACTCCTTTGCTTCCAAAATAGGAGACCACTGTGACAGTAGCATTACAAATATGCATACTGCGAAAAATGTAGTATTTACTATGATTGGTCTTTGGTCCAACTGACAATTGGGAATCAAATGCTAATAATTACCAAACAGTCAATTGAATGAAGGCTAACTCTTGGGGTAGTCTGACCTTATGTAGACAAATTAGGGCCTTATTTATGGTTTGACAGACTACTGTCCCCCAAATTAAGAGATGACCGCTGGCCCAGTGGCTATCTCTATGCATTGAAAGGAAAAGGAACCACAGTCACAACAGTTCCTTTCAATGTACAAAACGTTTGGTGGACAGCTGCCATCTGTATCATATTTTTTCTATTGATAAAGGCTGACATATTGAAACGTTAAGTGAAGGTTTGTTCAATTGATACTATTAGCCATACAGCAAGTATTCTGTATGCAATGATACACCATTCTGCTAAGTAAGGTGTCATGATGTCATGGTACATAACAGAACTGAAGAATGTGTTTGACCACATGGCAGCTAAACTCAGAAACATGTTGACTTTGAGAAGGGTGAGTAAACCATAATTGTTTTTAATATTGTCTGTAAGGAATGGTTTAAGAAAGTGTTTTTCCAAATCCAGGACACAATCTTAGGTGTTCAAAAGCATTGCGCCTAGTAAGAATGATAGGCCCATGAGTTGTGCATCGTGTCTATACAAGGCTGTAGGTGGCCAATGGGTAGGATGGAATAATCCAGTACCAAATAGCACAGGGGACAGCTAGCACCCTTATGGTGAAATTCAATAGGGGCAGAGGCAGCTATATCTTTGACTAATGGTTGGGAATCTCTTTTGCCTTGGGCATTGCTCACATCTTCAGAAGACTGACTCTGTTGGATTACATCACACTTTGTGGGTGTGGGCTCCGTTTTTGAGTGACTGTTGAGCCCATCATCATTTAAAACTGGATGATTGAGCTGGACTTGAAGATTATCACATTTGTGTGTTGTAAGAATGAGTAGAGAATAGAGAAAGTGTAGCCATGTTCACAAATCCTTTTCACTCCTTTTTCGGTTATATATGCCTCTACTGATGCCGCAAAACGTAAAGCAAGAAAAACCACTAAGATGCAGCTGCTGAGGTTGTGCAATTTTTGAGGTGGCATGACACCTTGCCCTGGTCATCTTGAGACAAATTCTTTTTTAGAACAATTTAAATAACTTCACTTTCTTGACTCCAAAGGTCTCCATATCTTCAAGACATAGGGGCCGATTACAATGGCGGAAGGACCGTCTCCGCCAGCAGGGCGGTGGCGGTCCTTCCCACATCGGACCACGATTTTCCCACCACCAGATTACGATGGCGGTGGGATCCAGACAATCGTTCTGATTGCCTGGCAGAGCGGTCTGCATCTGGAAAATGGTGGCGGTGCCTAGCAGGCACTGTCCTCCAAATTACGATGCGGTCTCCAGCCAGCCTTTCCGCAGCGGGTAAACCGCCATTGAAAGGCTGGTGGAGATTGGTTTCTGGGGCCTGCTGCGGGCCCCCAATGTGTTGGGGGGGTGTATGTGCACTGGGGGGGTACCCATGGTACCCCCCTACATTTCACTGCACCGAGTGGCAGGCACCGTGTGGTGCCTGCCACGTAGTGCAGTGAAATGCACCACATGCATTTTTTAACACTGCGGCAGTGCAGCGGTCAGCAGCACCCACCGCAATGTTAAAGGTGCAGGATGCAACTGCCACAGTGGCAGTCGCATCCTGATTTGGTGTGCGGAACCGCCGCAGATATTGCGGACGGTCCCGGTCGCCATCACCATGGCGGACGTACTCCAGTCCGTCCGCCATCGTAATCGGCCCCTAATTTATAAGACTCAAATTTATGGGTTGAAGTTATAAAAGGGCTCCTCACTACCCCACATTAGGTCCATAGCAATTACAACCTTCATGTTGTTTTTGACTCCAAGATTCTAGGGGTGTCCCACAATTTCCAAAAAACAGTGTGAAGAAGGGTTATTCACATGCAAATTTGGTATGGAAAACAGAAAGCTTTTCTTTCCTCTCTTCGTGGACACTAGTGTGGTCTTTCTTTACAAAAGCAGCTGCTGGCTTTTTTAGGTGCAAATTACAGGAGGTCAGCCAGGAATCTCGATTCCATCTAGCTTAACCTAGGCAGGGCCTTTTTAATATTTCGAAAATCTGTAATCTTGCTACAGGAATGCAGATTTGATCAAATATTCTTCCATAAAGTTTCACCTACATGCTACAAATTTAGCATTGCTGGGTCTTTCCTATTAAGGGTTAAAATATATGTTTTTATCTAGGTTTAGTATTAAAAACACTTTATGCAATCTTATTGCAGAAGCATGCCCTTCTAGCACATTATACGTCTGGTGCCAGTGGTAAGCGTTCGTACTTCACGTAAGTGCGACATATCTACCAATATAGAATGATGCAAAACCACTCCACATTGATTACGAGCTGGGCAGTGCGAAGGGGCTAAAATACCAGGGCCATAATTACATATTCTGTCACATGGTCAGGATAGTCCTGGTTGAAACACTACCAGCTACAGCTCAGCCACAGACTGCCTGAGACAACTTCATTGGTTGCCCATGCGTCAAAGAGCACGATTCAAACTCTTAGGGCATACCCACAAAGCACTCCATCACACTGGCCCTAAGATTCTCCAGAACAAAATCCGATTCTACGTTCCTCCCAGATGCCTAAGGTCACATCAGCAAGCGCTAGCCGAAACTAAAAGAATAAAAAAGACCAGGGCAGGGGGACGCACCTTTTCGTATCTTGCGGCACTGCACTGGAACGGACTTCCAGTAGAACTTAGGCTGATTAAAGACTACACCACCTTCAGAAAGAAACTTAAAACACACCTATTCCCTAAAGACTGACGCCATATTTGAAATCAGCTTCCGGCTCCTGGCACCACTAGGCCACTACCTCAGCGCCGTGATATCCCTCTGGGATGAATGTAGCGCTATATAAATAAATAAATAAAATACATTTTTACATAATCATGTTAAAGTTTACTGCACAAATGTTATTTATGTTATTGTTCGTAAGGACACTACGTTATCCATCTACGATAATCAATGTAGGCCTGACAGGGGTTGTGACATAGCCACATGGTTGGGTTTTATTGTTATATAAACAGAACCACTTCCTTGTTTAGACAGAGGAGTACCCAGCTGACACTGCGGGGTTAACATATGTCAGAATTCTAGCTCAGCTGATTCCTGTGTACCAACACCAGGGATATCCAGCTCTACACCAAGACGGGCAGCCTGATGACACTTACCCATAGGTAACGAGGAGTCAGTCCACCCTGGCAGGTATTTGGCAGATCACCCATCCTAGGCAAAACTAGGAGAGCTAGGTAGGAGTATAAAAATACACAGTACTTATGTACTGTGTATTTTCACTGTCTTAACAAAATGGTGGAAATGTTAATCCTTTTCACTGTTCTTGTGATGATAATTATGCTAATTTGTTTCATTCTACTAATTATTGCAGCACACTTATTTTATGCAAGAATCATAATGCTTCAATAAATATTGAAAAGTCTTGCTGAGTATTTCTTTTGTACTTCTTTGGGTATGCGTGAGAGCACTAACAAAAAGGTTCCAGATCTGTTACCACGATTTCCTTGGGGCATCAGGGTTGTCATGTTCTAAGGTTGCACACACATTTGTTGCCCTGAGGGCTAGGAGTACAGATGGTGCACTCTGGCTAGCAGGGACAGAGGCCAACATATCCTGAGCGTGTGCATGAAACCAGTGTGGCACACTCCTGACATTTATGTTGTCCGACAAACGCACAGTTTTACCAAGGGAGGTACAAGCTATTTGACATGGCACCGCCAATGTTATAGGTTGGACTCTTATTTAATGGATCGCCTGAGTAGTTTTCTTTGTGTCCAAGATCCCTACTCATCTCTCAACAGGAGACGTCCTTGGTGTTAGGGAAAGATCTTTCTCAGCTGAGTACGTTAACTCTCTGTTTTGGCTGTAGGTTGTTCAAGTGTGAACCTTTCAAAGGATCTCCCCATAGGGTACCCTCTCTGATTCTACATATCCAAATGTCTGAATCTGACAAAATGGTTATCAACAAACCTGGTAACTGCAGCCATGCAGCTACACAAATGTTGCAACGTGGTCTGCCCCGCCCCGCTGGAGACGTTACATTTGTGGTGGACCTCACAAAGCATTCAGGACAGAGATATTCTATTAATGGGTTACATTCCCATTAGTCAATGCAACTATAAGACTGTTTCACACATACACTGAAGATACAGTACCTAATAACTACACAGTTTATGAAGCTTTAGAAGTACCATTAACTTGTTATGTTATGTTATTAGGTTTATAAAGGATGCAGCTTACTCCAGCTGGAGCGTCCCGGTGCTAGAATTGTTCTCATGACAGAAACATTGGAGGTCATGAGGTGATAAGGATTAGAGGCAGAAAGGAAGATAGACACAATATGAAAAAAAAAGGAATGTGCTGACGGATGAGATCTAATAAGAATAGGAAGGGTTGCTTTGCCTGAACAGTCTGGTCTTCAGATTTTTCCTAAAGGGGGCTTCAGCTATTTCTAATCTTAAATGCACGAGGAGGGTGTTCCATAATCTGGCTGCGCAGACACCGAAAGAGCATCTGCCCATCCGGGCTTTCCTTGCCCTCGGAATGATTGAGGATGCGGTGTCCGTGGATCTCAGGTGGCGACCAGGCATGTAGGGCCTTCTCAGGTTGCATAAATAGCAAGGTCCTTTGTTGTTCAGGAATTTATGACATAGGCACATGGCCTTAAAACTGATACGATTCTCCAGAGGGAGCCAGTGAAGCTTGGCCAGAGCCGCCGATGGATGATCTCGTCTAAGAAGGTTAAGGAGAAGGCGGGCAGCTGCATTTTGCACTCTTTGCAGCTTCTGGATATTGTGTTTGGATACTCCAGTATACAGACTGTTGCAGTAGTCCAATCTCAAGACTACAAGGGCCTGTGTGACAGCCTTCCTAGCGTGTATGGGGAGCAGATCGGAAATGTTTTGCGATCATTTTAGGCATGGCAAAACATTTCCTGGCCAAAATACACGATTTGGTTGTCGAAGGAAAGAAGTTCGTCGAACCATACTCCAAGGATTTTGACTTTGGGCTTTGGGTTTGGGAAGGCGTCTAGTGTCTGTGGCCACCAGGCTGCTGACCATATTGAGGGTTGATTCCCTACTATAAAGACCACGGTTCTGTTTGCGTTCAGTTTAAGACAACTTGAACTCATCCATTGGGCCAGTTCTACCAGACAGGATTTGAAACTAGCTTCTGACTTGCCCTCATCCTGGACAAGAGTGATAATCATTTGTGTGTCATCGGCGTATGACACCATGGAAACAATGGGGTCGATTCCGATCCCGGCCGGAAGCGCACCTAACAGAATTCGTCCGGAAAAAAAACCAGCCGATTGCGTGCTTCCCGACCGATTCGAACATTCGTCCAGACGAACAAGTACGATGCGTATAACAACCCAGTTTCCGAGCGAGCCGTACTTACCCAATTCAGCACCTGTTCCCCGCCCGAGCCGGATCCGTAAACGCCGAATCGAGTCGTACAGAAGCAAATACACAGCACCTTCCGGCCGGACGAGTACGATGCGCACTCCGTACGCGCCGACCCGTCGCTACGTCCGGTACGTTTGAGCATCCGGGGGAGCCGTACATAAGCTCCGTTTCGCACCACAAGACGATCCACAGCTATGAGACGAACAAGCCTGCTACGAGTACGAGTCGAAGACAAGAGAAACCCGAACGAGACGATCCAAGCATGAATCCCATTGCGCAGGTCCTACCTATACTCTACATCTATTACCGGGTCCGGCACGGCGCGTACGGCGCAGACGGTAAGTCAAACACCAACAATACAAACAAAGGGCACGTACCTGAAATATGTCACACACACATAGGGATGCACAAATGACGTACACTAGCAACAGCAGAACCATAGGGGTGGGATGGCCATTACCAATGCCATACACACCCATAGGGGGCTGGATGCCTGCCACTACCACCACCCCACTCAGGGGGGCTGGATGCCTGTCACTACTACCATCCCCACCCTTAGGGGGATGGATGCCTACCACTACCACCACCCCTATTCAGGGGGCCTGGATGCCTACTACTACCACCACCCCTACTCAGGGGGTTGGATGCCTGTCACTACTACCATCCCCACTCATGGGGGATGGATGCCTACCACTACCACCACCCCTACTCAGGGGGCCTGGATGCCTACCACTACCACCACCCCTACTCAGGGGGCTGGATGCCTGCCACTACCACCACCCCTACTCAGGGGTGCCTGGATGCCTGTCACTACTACCATCCCCACCCTCAGGGGCTGGATGCCTACCACTACCACCACCCCTACTCAGGGGGCCTGGATGCCTGTCACTACTACCATCCCCACCCTCAGGGGCTGGATGCCTACCACTACCACCACCCCTACTCAGGGGGCTGGATGACTGCCACTACCACCACCCCTCTCAGGGGGCTCGATGCCTGTCACTACTACCATCCCCAACCTTAGGGGATGGATGCCTTCCACTACCACCACCCCTACTCAGGGGGCCTGGATGCCTACCACTACCACCACCCCTACTCAGGGGGGCTGGATGCCTGCCACTACCACCACCCCACTCAGGGGGCTCGATGCCTGTCACTACTACTATCCCCACCCTTAGGGGATGGATGCCTACCACTACCACCACCCCTACGCAGGGGGCCTGGATGCCTACTACTACCACCACCCCTACTCAGGGGGCTGGATGCCTGCCACCACCACCACCCCTACTCAGGGGGCCTGGATGCCTGTCACTACTACCATCCCCACCCTTAGGGGATGGATGCCTGCCACTACCACCACCCCTACTCAGGGGGCCTGGATGCCTGCCACTACCACCACCCCTACTCAGGGGGCCTGGATGCCTACCACTACCACCACTCCTACTCAGGGGGTTGGATGCCTGTCACTACTACCATCCCCACTCATGGGGGATGGATGCCTACCACTACCACCACCCCTACTCAGGGGGCCTGGATGCCCACCACTACCACCACCCCTACTCAGGGGGGCTGGATGCCTGCCACTACCACCACCACTACTCAGGGGTGCCTGGATGCCTGTCACTACTACCATCCCCACCCTCAGGGGGCTGGATGCCTACCACTACCACCACCCCTACTCAGGGGGCCTGGATGCCTGTCACTACTACCATCCCCACCCTTAGGGAGATGGATGCCTACCACTACCACCACCCCTACTCAGGGGGCCTGGATGCCTACCACTACCACCACCCCTACTCAGGGGGCTGGATGCCTGCCACTACCACCACCCCACTCAGGGGGCTCGATGCCTGTCACTACTACCATCCCCACCCTTAGGGGATGGATGCCTACCACTACCACCACCCCTACTCAGGGGGCCTGGATGCCTACCACTATCACCACCCCTACTCAGGGGGCTGGATGCCTGCCACTACCACCACCCCACTCAGGGGGCTCGATGCCTGTCACTACTACTATCCCCACCCTTAGGGGATGGATGCCTACCACTACCACCACCCTACTCAGGGGGCCTGGATGCCTACTACTACCACCACCCCTACTTAGGGGGCTGGATGCCTGCCACCACCACCACCCCTACTCAGGGGGCCTGGATGCCTACCACTACCACCACCCCTACTCAGGGGGCTGGATGCCTGCCACTACCACCACCCTACTCAGGGGTGCCTGGATGCCTGTCACTACTACCATCCCCACCCTCAGGGGGCTGGATGCCTACCACTACCACCACCCCTACTCAGGGGGCCTGGATGCCTGTCACTACTACCATCCCCACCCTCACGGGGCTGGATGCCTACCACTACCACCACCCCTACTCAGGGGGGGTTGGATGCCTGCCACTACCACCACCCCACTCAGGGGGGGCTCGATGCCTGTCACTACTACCATCCCCAACCTTAGGGGGATGGATGCCTACCACTACCACCACCCCTACTCAGGGGGCCTGGATGCCTACCACTACCACCACCCCTACTCAGGGGGGGCTGGATGCCTGCCACTACCAACACCCCACTCAGGGGGGGCTCGATGCCTGTCACTACTACCATCCCCACCCTTAGGGGGATGGATGCCTACCACTACCACCACCCCTACTCAGGGGGGCCTGGATGCCTACTACTACCACCACCCCTACTCAGGGGAGGCTGGACGCCTACCACCACCACCACCCCTACTCAGGGGGGCCTGGATGCTTGTCACTACTACCATCCCCACCCTTAGGGGGATGGATGCCTGCCACTACCACCACCCCTACTCAGGGGGCCTGGATGCCTACCACTACCACCACCCCTACTCAGGGGGCCTGGATGCCTGTCACTACTACCATCCCCACCCTTAGGGGATGGATGCCTGCCACTACCACCACCCCTACTCAGGGGGCCTGGATGCCTACCACTACCACCACCCCTACTCAGGGGGTTGGATGCCTGTCACTACTACCATCCCCACTCATGGGGGATGGATGCCTACCACTACCACCACCTCTACTCAGGGGGCCTGGATGCCTACCACTACCACCACCCCTACTCAGGGGGCTGTATGCCTGCCACTACCATCACCCCTACTCAGGGGTGCCTGGATGCCTGTCACTACTACCATCCCCACCCTCAGGGGGCTGGATGCCTACCACTACCACCACCCCTACTCAGGGGGCCTGGATGCCTGTCACTACTACCATCCCCACCCTTAGGGAGATGGATGCCTACCACTACCACCACCCCTACTCAGGGGGCCTGGATGCCTACCACTACCACCACCCCTACTCAGGGGGGCTGGATGCCTGCCACTACCACTACCCCACTCAGGGGGCTCGATGCCTGTCACTACTACCATCCCCACCCTTAGGGGATGGATGCCTGCCACTACCACCACCCCTACTCAGGGGGCCTGGATGCCTACCACTACCACCACCCCTACTCAGGGGGGCTGGATGCCTGCCACTACCACCACCCCACTCAGGGGGGCTCGATGCCTGTCACTACTACCATCCCCACCCTTAGGGGATGGATGCCTACCACTACCACCACCCCTACTCAGGGGGCCTGGATGCCTACTACTACCACCACCCCTACTTAGGGGCTGGATGCCTTCCACCACCACCACCCCTACTCAGGGGGCCTGGATGCCTACCACTACCACCACCCCTACTCAGGGGGGCTGGATGCCTGCCACTACCACCACCCCTACTCAGGGGTGCCTGGATGCCTGTCACTACTACCATCCCCACCCTCAGGGGGCTGGATGCCTACCACTACCACCACCCCTACTCAGGGGGCCTGGATGCCTGTCACTACTACCATCCCCACCCTCAGGGGGCTGGATGCCTACCACTACCACCACCCCTACTCAGGGGGGCTGGATGCCTGCCACTACCACCACCCCACTCAGGGGGGGCACGATGCCTGTCACTACTACCATCCCCACCCTTAGGGGGATGGATGCCTACCACTACCACCACCCCTACTCAGGGGGGGCTGGATGCCTGCCACCACCACCACCCCTACTCAGGGGGGCCTGGATGCCTACCACTACCACCACCCCTACTCAGGGGGGGCTGGATGCCTGCCACTACCACCACCCCTACTCAGGGGTGCTGGATGCCTGTCACTACTACCATCCCCACCCTCAGGGGGCTGGATGCCTACCACTACCACCCCCCCCTACTCAGGGGGCCTGGATGCCTGTCACTACTACCATCCCCACCCTCAGGGGGCTGGATGCCTACCACTACCACCACCCCTACTCAGGGGGCTGGATGCCTGCCACTACCACCACCCCACTCAGGGGGGCTCGATGCCTGTCACTACTACCATCCCCACCCTTAGGGGATGGATGCCTACCACTACCACCACCCCTACTCAGGGGGCCTGGATGCCTGTCACTACTACCATCCCCACCCTCAGGGGGCTGGATGCCTGTCACCACTACCATCCCCACCCTCAGGGGGGGCTGGATGCCTGCCACTACCTCCAACCCTACTCATAGGACGGGTAATGCATGACACAACCAGCATACTCCCACATAAGGAATGTCTGAAAATTACATCCCCCCAACACCATGACAAGCGTGTGTAGTCTGTGACAAATGCCTACAACACTGAACATGACATTGAACATACAATGTGACCCCCTAGCACATGTGTCACACATAAATGTGTGTGGCCTCCACAATGCAAGCCGACCATGGCCACTGTGGCAATGGGGCCCAAAGCCCCATCACCACAGTGACCAAAAGGGAAGTGTGGGGTCCATAGCTGATGCACCTTTTGAACAGTGTGGCAATGGGGCCCAAAGCCCCATCACCACAGTGACCAAAAGGGAAGTGTGGGGTCCATAGCTGATGCACCTTTTGAACAGTGTGGCAATGGGGCCCAAAGCCCCATCACCACAGTGATCAAAAGGGAAGTGTGGGGTCCATAGCTGATGCACCTTTTGAACAGTGTGGCAATGGGGCCCAAAGCCCCATCACCACAGTGACCAAAAGGGAAGTGTGGGGTCCATAGCTGATGCACCTTTTGAACAGTGTGGCAATGGGGCCCAAAGCCCCATCACCACAGTGATCAAAAGGGAAGTGTAGCCTGGGTAAAAGCTGCCAAAGCCAAACTGCATGGATGATTCCTGGTCACACAACAACAAACACATCAGTGGCATAGTAGTGCTTGTGTCCCATAGCAACATAGATTGGGTGAGGCAAACAGTGCAGTGCAAATAAAACATACCTTTGGCCATGTGCATACAAACATCACCCATGGGGGCTCACATTGTCAACATTCACAAATAACACAATGACAGAAGTGACCATCATAATGCAGACCCACATATCTGCACCAATGGACACACAAATGTAGATATCCTAGGGAGACTGTAGATGTCAGGTGAACAAATACCATACCATGGCAGCAATGGGACATACAAACCATGATTATTGTGCTGACTGATGACCTAGGAGTCCCAGGGACAGCAGGGGAATGCCACCAAACAACATACAGCCAATGGCACACTCAAGATATGCCAATGCAGTGGTGCAAATGCACAAACAGGCAGACCCACACTGCATATCAAACACAACAGGTGATGGGGGTGTGTGCCAGTGTCCCCAGGCAACCACACAACACATGAGGAGGCCTGAATTCCAATTACACAGATGTGTATACAGTGCCATACAAAAGTAACTCATGGATCGGATTCCCCTATGTGGGCAAAGAGGCATTGTTAGATGAGAGGGAGCCCAAATTACACGTCACACAAGCTAGTAGGAACAGCATCTAACACAGCAAGAGACAGACCCACCACAGCACAACCCCAGGGACCCCACATTGTGGTGACACAACCCTGCATGATAATCCCACTGTGATGACAAAGGTAGATGTCATTCACACTGTGAACCACAGCCATGTGTCCTGAGCAACAAACTACCATCACACCTACACAAGCACAAATCAAACAGCACGGCCTGCCAGCCATGGCCAATATGGAGGTAGGGGTCTAGCCGTGCAACAACTCACATTTGCACACACTCAACACCACACACCTTGATCTCCACCAATGTGCAGCAGTGAAGCTCACATGGACTGGTGACATTGCACATGCACCCATGACAATCCCAGGGGTGGTGGGGGAACTAAGGTGCAGAAACCCATCACACATGGCCAGTCAACAAGACTCGTGAATGTCTGACACACTGCACACTACGCGGTACATGGGCATGACGTGAAATCCACCACAATCAATGGGATCCTGGCCATAGTCACACACCAATGAATAAGACAAGGTGACACACAAAGAACACACGTACACAACTTCCAACATTGCAGCTCTGACCCTGAGGAGTGGCAGCAGTCACACACACAACGTGTCACAATCACTGAAAGCTACCATAGACTGTAAATTACATTACATGTGTAACCAACAAGTGCCAAGGGGAATCCTGAATGTGTTCCTTCTGCGTTTGCCCACATCCCCAGCCCTGACAACAAAGACAACCTGGGATGACAACCTGATGAACCTTAGTTAGCCATGCACCCACATCCCGGAGTAACCAGGTCCAAGATGCTTGATGAACACAGAACAACTCAGCAAGCATCAGAAACAGGAACATCCGTAGGGACACAGCCTGTGTAGGAAAAGGGAAGGGTACACGCACAGACATGCTTACACAACACAAAACACGGGCCCAGGCAATGTCACGGGATTATACACTGCCATGAGGGCACTCGACTGCTGTGGAAGGTCCGCTGTGCCAAGCCTTGTCTGTGCACGACTCAAACATGTCGGCAGAACACTCGGTCAGTGAGTCAACAACTACAACACACTGAAGGCTCTGCTCACATCAGCCTGGGTACGGGAGTGTCACATCAGTCATCTGCATACACCGAAAACATGTGTCAAGCAAGGTGCACTGTATACACTGATGAGTCCTTCAACATTGGTGTGCTAAACTGCATGTCCAGTGGAGATGGGCATACAGTCAGGGAAATAGGAACATTGAACAGTGGTAAGCCCACCAGATGTGCATCACTGTAAGACAAAGATGTTAATTTACAAATGCAAAACGTACATCCCTGTGTCATATGCTGAACATCACACCCTCAGACTGCAGCAGAGGATGCCATAGATCCAGACTACAACAGGACACACATCCCATGGACCACATGGAGTCCATCACTGCAACACTTCATTTCCCTGATCTGAACACTATCACAACTGCAAATGCATGATGATAACCATGTACATCATGTACATCAAAAGAAAAACCACAAGTAAACAAAAATAGGCTTTATTCAGCAAATGTCAACAAAAAATCAGAAGTCCAAATTAAACTAAGGCCAATGGCCAGTCCAAATACACAGTCCCAACAGGGTGACATGTGACAACTTGTCACCCATTGCTTGCCTGCACTGGTAGGGACAGGGGACATCCCCCTTGGAGGGGCATACAAGGGGCAGGCCAGGCACCGCAGGGACAGGATCAGGGGATGCCAGAGTGAGGCAGTGAAGGGGTGGTGGGTGCAGTAGTGTCACCAGCAACTGCAGTGGAGGTGTCTGACTCAGGGGGGGCCGGCACCACTGCAGTGCCCGAGTCAGACGGGGTGGTTGTGGACTCCACCGCAGTGCATGCCTCCAAGGGAGTGGGCAGATGAGGTGGGCAGGACAGAGGGGGGACCCGGTCTCCACACCAGTGGCACAAACAGGCTGAGCGTCTGGGTTGGGGGTGGAAGAGCAAGTGGCAGGGGGAGGGCCTAAGCAGTTTGGGGATGCGGTATCGGTGTGTGGGGAACCTGGGGCAGGGTGTGGCGGTGGAACCTGTGGAGTGGTGGCCTGGGGGATGGAGGAGAGAGACTGGGTGGTGGAGCAGCGTGGTGGTGGTGGTGGGGTCTTGCCCTTCCTGGTCCGGGGGACTTCCGAATGGGGTCCTCAGTCTGTCTGCGCCTGGGGGAGGGTGTCCGCGGGTGAGGGGCACTCCCCTCTGTGTATGCCGGATCTGCAGGATCGGAGGGGAAGAGGCCGAGGTCACACAGGAAGACCTGCTGTGTAGGTGGGGTTGCAGGTGAGGCAAGGGAAGGGGTCTTGGAGGGAGAGGATTTGGAGGACTGCAGAGTGACTGTGGATGCCTGTGTGTGTGTCTGTTCCCCATCCCCTGTGTGTGTGGTATCTGTCCCCTGAGGATGCTTGTGTGCACGTCTTGCCTTTCTTTAGGGTGTGTCTGTGCTGCTCGTGTCTGTGTGCTTGGGTGAATGTGCAGGTGTGCATGTGCTTTGGACAGGTAGGGTGCCAGGAAGTGTGGATGGGGCAGAGGTAGGAGGTGGGAGTGACTGCTGGAGGAGGGACACTGCTGCCGTCAGGGAGGAGTCCATGGACTTATTGCTCCTCTGTAGGGCAGACATACCCGTCGAGATGCCCTCCATGAACGACACCAGCTGTGTCAACAGAGTGGTGTGTGCATGGAGGACACTCAGCATTGCTGTCTGCCCTACATGGAGCTGCCGAAGTAGGTACACAGACTCCTCACTCAGGGCAGCAGGGGACACAGGGGCAGGGGGTGCGGTGCCTGGCACGAAGGAGGCACGCTCCCGAACACGGGAGCCTCCACGGACGTCTGGAATTGGAGCCAATGAGAGGGCGGTGTTGGTGGTGGTGGTGGCGGGCCAGACAGACTAGCGGGGGTGTTGTGGCTGCTGACACCCGCCTCCACAAGGGAGTCATCTTCCGAGCTGCTGTGGTCCTCAGCTGAGGTGGATGGTGCTGAGGACTCCTCGGTGTGGCTCCCCTCGCCCTCCGTGCCACTGGGTCCCTCTGACCACTCGTCGGATGCTGACCCAGTCTGGCTCCGCTGCTCCTCCTGGTCCGTGGAGCTGTCCCCTCCTGTGGCCGTGGATGTATCTGCAAACAATTAGGGAAACAGACAAACATCAGTCACCTGCACTGACCGCACACACCACAGTAAGTACAGCACTTACAGAGCCAGCCCTGGCATCCTTAGTAGAACATTGCCAAAACTCCTCACACAGATTTGGAGAAGCCAATTGTCAGTCTGATGGTCAACCATGGGACTCACACCCCTACTGCCCTTGCACCCATCTGTCTGGTGCCTGTCCGATGGTAAGACCCCAGTGTGGACACATGCACCACCTACACAGTTGTTGGACATTGCAGGGAACACAGTGAAGTATGTGAACATGCACACATCACATCTCTTGCCACTGAGTCAGTGCAGGTGTCCGGAGAAAGGGATGGTCAGAGTATAAATAGAAATGCATGTGATGCATACCAGCACCAGACACCATGATGCACCCATGTCCGGATAGTCCATGCCACAATGGGGTGCATGTTGCACATGTCACTCCCCTGCAGGATCATTCTTAGGAAGTTTAATGCCATGACACAGGCATGCCTGCAAAGTCATACATCACTGTCTCCAGTCACATGGCCATGGCAGCCTGCCAACAACAGTCTGCACTGTGTCACAATCCTAGGACATGGGGAATGCAAGTTATGTAACTGACAAGTGCACATGTCCATCCCCCACACACCACATCATCTGAACTAGTATTTTTCCACGTATTGCCAATTGGACATATGGGGGACATGAAACACAACTCCCAGAACCTGAGCACCTCACAGTGTGCTGTGAATGAATAACAGCTGCCTGAAAGTCACAGTCGCATACACCTGTGTGCACAGTCAAGTGATCAAACATCTATAAGTCACAGAAGTATCGTCTCACATGGTCACATCTCAGATGGCATGCTGAACCCTAACCGACAAACATACCAGTAGTCCTGACAACGAAGCCACAGCACACTGACACAGAGGCAGACACCTGAGGGAACATGTCACTGATCACAACATGTCAGATGATCCACGGGAGTGGGAGTACAGAGTCTATTGTATGCCCTGGAGTAGGCATGACTGTCCAGCTCCACCTGTAAGAGGGATGAGTCCTGGACAGTAGGCAGGTGTCTAAGCATGTGTGACACACTTGATATACATACTCCTGAGGCCCAAACATTGTTCCCACCCACAGCATGGGGGTGTGCCAAATACCCCAGGGACATTTGGTGAATCAGATCAGCAAGTGGACCACATATCAAAGTTACACCCAGATTACATGTCAGGACTTGGGCATTGTGTGAGCAATTGACCCACCCCTGAATCCCACAACATAGTCACCGGAACAAATGCTGTCCCCCACCTTGAGCAAAGCAAAATGCAATGACACAGTCCCCAAGTGACACAATTTCCTGACTGTAAGGGCCACACATATGCGTATCAGATGAGGAGTGGGCATGTCACAATAGAGGGACATGGGTCCTGGACCACAAGACTGATGTACTGTGGAAGTTTAACCAGGCCAGAGGAGGGCACATAGCATGTCAGACAAAGTGCACAGTGCTGTCATGGACTCACCCCCTCCTTGCTGCTGTCTGGCCTTCAGCTGCCCATCCAGGTCAGGGAAGACCACCGCCAGGATCCTGAGCATGTGGGGGGTCAGGGTCCGGTGTCTGCCCCTCCTGCGAGGAGGCGACAGCTTCAGCTGGACCCTTGCGATCCTCCGGGTCCAGCCTCGAAGGTCCTGCCACCTCTTCTGGCAGTTGCGGATCCGGCGCTTGTAGTCCCCCACGGATCTTACTGCCCGGGTGATGGTCAGCCAGATTTTCTGCTTCTGGTGGGCATCAACCTGTGAGGATGACAAAGTGAAAATGCCATTACTACACATGCAACATAACCGTACATCACACAGTTGGATATACATGTCTCAATCACTGGGGCACATGATGTACACAGGCAGTGCAACGATGGCTATGAACAGTTTGCCAGCAGTTACTACATGGTATCATTGCATGGAAAGTAAACCTTGTTGGAATGCACTGTTACTGCACTGTACCTGTTCAGTGCATGTAACTACACACTTTGGGGGCTCAGAACTACTCAGTGAGCATGCTAGCCAGTGGTGTGCACACTGTAAGTCCTGCTAGTCAGACAACATGCTAAATTAGAAAGGCAGTGGACAGCACACTCACCTGCTCCCCTGGTGTCCCATACAGCTTGCTGTACTGTGGAAGGAGGCTGTCCAGCAGGGCCTGGTTCTCCTCAAGGCTGAAGGCTGGGGCTCTCTCCACAGTACGTGGCATTGCAGTAGCCAGAGGATGCAGAGACAGCAGCAGTGTTGGTGGCAGATGTCGTCCTGGAGCATGTAGTGCAGGCAAATGAGCTCTCAGGGGAACAGCCAGCATTATATGTGTGCTGCAGATACTGTCCCATGTGTCCAAAGTGATAGGTCCAAGTCGTTTGCATCTTCTGAATCTGACCAATCCATGGAATAGCAGCACTAATACACGCCCACAGCATCCTTCAAAAATCCAAGTTCATGACACCCATGATTTTGCAACATTGTTGTGGCTGGCCAACTGAATTCACTGCATCAGACTCGTTGAAGCTTCGAATACGCGTCCGTTGCCATGCCAGGCCCCAGCCAACGTGTGCGCACCGTTCGATCCATTGCTGTACAACGCGTATTACGGGATACAACGCGTACCCGCTCACAACAGATGCAATGGGCCGGCCGGGCACACCGATCAGTCCATTGCTGTACAACGCGTACCCGCTCACAACAGATGCAATGGGCCGGCCGGGCACACCGATCGGTCCATTGCTGTACAACGCGTATTACGGGGTACAACGCGTACCCGCTCACAACAGATGCAATGGGCCGGCCGGGCACACCGATCGGTCCATTGCTGTACAACATGTACCTGTACAGGTCAGTCGCATATGTCACCATGCTTGTCACTGGTGAATGTATGCCAGCCACATATACCTGCCAGAGACCCAGGGGCACACCTACAACACCACACCCAGTCCACACTGTTTCCTAAGGCATGTAAGGCTGCATTACCTTTTCTGTGTATGGGGGTTAACATGTGGTTTCTGTGGTGGCACTTGTGGGCAGCCACACCCAGGCTGTGCATGTGTTAATGGGGACAGGGTCCTTTGTGTGTTGTGCACATGACCACTGTGATGTGCAACAGTTCATTTCGGAGCATGTGGCATGGTCACATTTCCAGGTTGTGTATGTGTGTGACATGTCACATACCCCCTGGGTCCCATGGGGGAAGGCATGTACGTCACAGGGTGACCCATTGCCACAATAGTGATGTCCCTCCACAGTCTGTGTGCATGTTGTGTTTCCGATGTCTCTGATTCCATGTGCATGATGGGAGACAGTCTCCACATTAACGTTGTTTGTGCATGGACTTTGATGTTGCGCGTCACTGGCGTCCATGTCTGTCCTGCGTAGGCGACAGGGGCCACTACCTGTGGGAGTCATGTTTGTTTTTCTGACGTGTACATGATACGCCATGTAATGCCAGTGTCCATGTGGCAAGACAGGGTCACTGGGAATCTACCTGTCAATGAGCTGTGATGCCTGTGGCGCATCTGTCCAGACATGTCACTGTGGTGTGTGTGTGGAACGTGACAGCAGTAAATGGGTACTGTGACACAGCCTAATGGTTTCCCATAGCACAACCTGGAACCTGTTGTCCACACATGTTGTACTGAGTAGTTAGATGATGGCCATGTAGGTGCGAGTTATGTGCGAACAGAACGGCACACACATCAAGTACTTGTGTCTCGTAATGATGTATCATGTGAAATTGAGTATGGTGAATGGCACATATGTGGGGTGACTGACAATCTTTCTTTGTTCACCTATGCACTGCAGGGCTCCAGCTGTCCATAGACCATTCCCTGACCTGGCAACGATGGTGGAACGTGACAGCATCCGACGGTACCGCTTCACCAGGCAGCTGATTGAGGATTTGGCAGTGAGCTTGGCACCACATTTGCAACCAGGCCGGCCGTACCCTACGGCGCTGACCCCCAAGGTGAAGGTAATGGCAGCCCTACACTTCTTTGCCACCGGTACCTTTCAACACACTGTGGCGACTGCCGTTGGGATGTCACAGACTATGTTCAGGCGTGTGCTACGCGATGTTTTGGAGGCAATGTTGAGATGCCTGAACCAGTACATCTATTTCCCTACACGTCAACAACTCACTGACGTCAAGAGTGACTTCTATGCCCTGGGGAGGATGCCACATGTCATTGGCTCCATTGATGGGACACATGTGGCTTTGGTACCACCACAGGCACATGAGCAGGCATACCGGAACCGGAAACATTACCATTCGATCAATGCTCTGGTGGTATGTCTTGCAGATATGACCATCACACATGTGTGTGCCCGTTTCCCTGGTTCAGCACACGATGCCTACGTGATGAGGAGTAGTCGCATCCCGAGGATGATGGCACAGATGCAGAACCAGCGTGCCTGGCTTGTTGGTGTGTACTGACTTTGTACCATTGTGTGTGTTCTGCTCTGTAGTATACCGCCCACTTTTCCAACTCAGCTAATGTGCACTTGTCTGTCCGTAGGTGACTCCGGATATCCCAACATGCTGTGGTTGCTGACACCCCTCAGGAACCCTGTGACACCAGTCCAGATGCGCTACAATGAGGCACATGGTCGGACCAGGAGAGTGATTGAGCGGACCTTTGTTCTCCTGAAGAGCCGCTTCCGCTGCCTGGACAAGACAGGAGGGGCCCTCCCATATGCCCCAGCAAAGGTGTGCAAGATTGTCATCGTCTGCTGCATGCTACACAACCTGGCAGTGCGGAAGGAGTTGCCTCTCATCCTGGATGACGATGACCAACGTCCGCCACCTGTGGAGGATCCTGGCCTGGACCACGATGCCAGTGATGATGATGATGATGATGGTGATGTCCGCACACATCTCATCACCAACTTCTTCAGCTGAATGTGAGTATCCAGGGAGATGTAATGTGAATGATGTGAGTTTGCATGATATGTGTGGGTGGTGCTCTGGTGCTGTTTGAGTGTGGCCATGTGCTACTTGACTGGATGCGTGCAGCAATGTGTCCTTACAGGTAGTATGTACTCCCCAACAGTTTTGACATGCTAACTTGGTTTTGTGTACTTGTCTTGTGACATGTATTGGGCATGAGTATTGCAGTTCTGTCCTGTTCTTCAGTGGTTTTAACTGTGTGTCATGTCTGTCCTTCACAGGGTGCTTACTGAGTACTTTGGTCAACTTGGATCCCCCGACACCATGATTCAGCTTTCAGGGTGGCAGCAGTAGTTTCCCTACAGGTGATGTGCCACACACCCCTGGACTTCATATCTTCTGCACTTGTTGACTGTGTGGCCACTGCCACGTGGGATTACCTTGCATTTGTAGTGGAAACAACATGTTGCAAATGTGTAATAAACCTGTGCTTCACTTTGGGATGTGCGTTGTCTGTGGTCACACATCTGACTGACATTTGCTTACTGCACCTGTGGGCTAGTTGACACAGACTCTGAATAGGTGTGGTGTCTGTGCATTCCACAGTATTTCCTGGCAACATCACTGTAGGCGATGAGTCCGATGGCCCTGGTGTCTCTGTGTTGTGTAGCCCTAGTGGTGTGTCTCCCTCATATGTGTCACGTCACCATGACTCACATGACGGTGTTGTACTTGCTGTAGCAGTTAGCATACACAGTGTAATTTAGCAGATCATCATCACCATAACAGTATCCACATTTGAATAACAACAGAGGCAAGTATGGTGTACTAGTGATTTTATTTACAGAAATGTGTGTGTGTATAGTGCACAGGATGGTGGGTGCTGTACATTGGGATTGTGATCCAAAGTTCCCAGATGAGTTGGAAGTCTTGGTAGCAGAAATGTCCTGAGTGTAGTCCACAGTCATATGATACATTAGTCCAACTTGAACTCCCCATGTCATGTGGGAGAGTTGTGTTGCATTCGACAGGGTGAAAAGTTTGCACACAAAGGAGATTTTCCGGAACAGGTTTTGGCTTCCTGGGGGATGTACGTGGCCATCAACCTCTCAGTTTTCCTTCCTCGGACGACCCCTCTTCTTTGGGGGGGACCCTCACGTGCAGGCTGCTGCGGTGCAGGGAGTCTCTGCCAGAGTCCTCCTCCCTCCCTGTGGCGGTGTCAGTTGTTGCAGCACCAGATGTTGTGGGCACACAGGGAGGTGTGGCCATGTTGGTGCTAATCTGGCGGAGGCATGTCAATATGTCCCTATGCACCGCTGTGAGTTCTTGCAATGTGTCCCACTTGGACTCCATGCGAGACATGTGTGTCTCCACACGGGACATGTGGGAGTCCAAGCGGGCATGATGGGCAGCCTGCTGCTGTTGTATGTCCTTGAGGATCCCCACTACCTGTCTGACCTCTCCGGTGCTATCCTGGTACGCATCAGCGATGCGTGCCAGTTGTGGGTCATCATGCAGTCCAGACCCCTCTGCAAGCAGCGACCTATGTCTACCACCCCTCCCACCACCCCATGCGACACGTGCAGGACCTGCGGTGGCACCACAGGTGACCCAAGGCCCCCTTGGGGGTTGTTAGTGGTGTTGTTGTCCGTTGCTCCACGGTGGGCCTGGGGCCCTGTGCTGTTATCATCGGTGGTCCTTGGTCTGTCCGTGTCGGCGGGGGTGGTCTGTGTGTTGGCAGTTGTTGGAGGGGTGGGTGCAGTGGATGCAGATGTTGGTCCTGCTGGTGCTGCATGATGACTCACACCGGAGGTGCCAGGTAGGTCTTCGCCATCCGAGGAGGGCAGAGGCTGTTCCACACCAGTGAGCTCAGTGTCCCCCGGAGCCTGGGACAGGGACTCCTCCTCGCCTGCTGCTGTGTCCCCATCATCATCACCTGTATTTGGATGAGACACACATTGTATGTTATGTTTCTACAGGCATCAATGGTTCACACACCTGACAGTTGTGACTGTACCTCTGGATGCGGGCATGTACATTGCATTGTCCTAAGTTGTCACAGTAAGAGGTTGATATTGGTGTAGCACATTGTCCTGCATACCTGGGGCATTTCAATGTGAATGTTGAGGTGTGTGCATGGCCAGCATTGGTTGTATTTGGTGGACATCCGGCCATCCTTCTCCACCTAGCCCAGTTATCCCACCATGAAGCATGCCACCCTTGCAGTGGGTTCAGGTTGACTCTCAGGATGTCATTCAGTGGTGTTCTGCTGTATGTTGGTGCACAGTTCCCAGCAGGGCCTTGTGCTTCCCACAGCAGTACCCAGTGTCAGCCATATTGTCAGTCCTTATCCACTCCCTGTGATGTGAGCATGGTTCAGAGTGGTGTTGATGGGCCAATTGTGTGGGTGAGCAATATCTGTGACTACAACTCCCATCATGCTATTGCCTACACCCCCCTTCCCAGCATGCCCATACTTCCTTCCTTTTGAGTGGACTTCACTGTGTGTGAGTGTGACAGCAATGGCAAGATGGCTGACAGTGTGGTCCTGTTGTTTGTTGGTGCACAGCTCCCAGCAGGGCCTTGTGCTCCCCACAGCAGTACCCAGTGTCAGCCATATTGTCAGTCCTTATCCACTCCCTGTGATGTGAGCATGGTTCAGAGTGGTGTTGATGGGCCAATTGTGAGGGTGAGCAATATCTGTGACTACAACTCCCATCATGCTATTGCCTACACCCCCCTTCCCAGCATGCCCGTACTTCCTTCCTTTTGATTCTGCTTCCCTGTGGGGTAGTGTGCCTGTGCTGACAGGAAGGCTGACAGTGTTGTCCTTGCGTTTGTTTGGCTACAAGTCCCAAGAGTGTCCCTGTGCTTCACACAGCATTACCCAGGGTGGTGGTTCTTTGTGGGATCTTCATTTGGTGTGTGAGGCATTGCATTCTCCCAGGTGGGTTATGTGGAGTTTGTGTTGAGGGGGTGTGTGAGGAGAGCTGCTTGTTACTATGGTCAGTGCTGTCAGTCCTCCTTCCCACACAGCCAGATATCCCACCATGCAACGTGCTTGCATTGCAGGGAGTGCAAGTTGGCTTTCAGGATGTCAGGCAGTGGTGTTCTGCTGTTTGTTGGTGCACAGTTCCCAGCAGGGCCTTGTGCTCCCCACAGCAGTACCCAGTGTCAGCCATCTTGTCAGTCCCTATCCACTCCCTGTGATGTGAGCATGGTTCAGAGTGGTGTTGATGGGCCAATTGTGTGGGTGAGCAATATCTGTAACTACAACTCCCATCATGCTATTGCCTACACCCCCCTTCCCAGCATGCCCATACTTCCTTCCTTTTGAATGGACTTCACTGTGTGTGAGTGTGACAGCAATGGCAAGATGGCTGACAGTGTGGTCCTGTTGTTTGTTGGTGCACAGTTCCCAGCAGGGCCTTGTGCTCCCCACAGCAGTACCCAGTTTCAGCCATATTGTCAGTCCTTATCCACTCCCTGTGATGTGAGCATGGTTCAGAGTGGTGTTGATGGGCCAATTGTGAGGGTGAGCAATATCTGTGACTACAACTCCCATCATGCTATTGCCTACACCCCCTTCCCAGCATGCCCGTACTTCCTTCCTTTTGATTCTGCTTCCCTGTGGGGTAGTGTGCCTGTGCTGACAGGAAGGCTGACAGTGTTGTCCTTCCGTTTGTTTGGCTACAAGTCCCAAGAGTGTCCCTGTGCTTCACACAGCATTACCCAGGGTGGTGGTTCTTTGTGGGATCTTCATTTGGTGTGTGAGGCATTGCATTCTCCCAGGTGGGTTATGTGGAGTTTGTGTTGAGGGGGTGTGTGAGGAGAGCTGCTTGTAACTATGGTCAGTGCTGTCAGTCCTCCTTCCCACCCAGCCAGATATCCCACCATGCAACGTGCTTGCATTGCAGGGAGTGCAAGTTGGCTTTCAGGATGTCAGGCAGTGGTGTTCTGCTGTTTGTTGGTGCACAGTTCCCAGCAGGGCCTTGTGCTCCCCACAGCAGTACCCAGTGTCAGCCATCTTGTCAGTCCTTATCCACTCCCTGTGATGTGAGCATGGTTCAGAGTGGTGTTGATGGGCCAATTGTGTGGGTGAGCAATATCTGTGACTACAACTCCCATCATGCTATTGCCTACACCCCCTTCCCAGCATGCCCATACTTCCTTCCTTTTGAGTGGACTTCACTGTGTGTGCCATATTGTCAGTCCTTTTCCACTCCCTGTGTTGTGAGCATGGTTCAGAGTGGTGTTGATGGTCCAAATGTGAGGCTGCCCATTATGTGTTACTACGAGTCCCATCATGCTCTTGGCTACACTGACTTCACCAGCATACACAGGATTCCTTCCTTTCTGTGAGCTTCCCTGTGAGGTGGTGTTCTAGTGGTGGCTAAATATCTGACAGTGTTTGTTAGTTAGATTTGTGCCACTGCCTAGCTCTATTTGGTATTGGGTTTGTACATGTCATGACACAGTTACATATCACTATGACATGGCATGTATTGTGTTTATCTGACTGACATACACTTCTTGGGATGATTATCTTTTGGTTGCTGTTGATTTGCTAGGGGTGCATGGTTTGACTATCCCCTTGACAGTGATGTGTGTGTATTGGCACACAATATTGTGTATATTAGTTGTGTACTCACCAGGCTCTGGGATGTTTGTTAGTCCATATACGCTCACTGGTGGTAGGATGGCCCGCAGCTTCTCCTCCCAGGGCCTGAGGTATACTGGTTTGGCAGGAGGGCCACTGCCGGTGTGCTGGCTCAGGAGGTAATCCTTCTTCAGTAGGTCCCTGACCCTCCTGCGCACATCATACCACCTGTTCTGGATGTCTCCCTTTGTGCGCAAACATGGTGATTGTGCGTTCACCCTGTCGACGATCCTCGCCCACATCTTGGTTTTCTGTGCCATGGGGGTTTGGTGGACCAATGTGCCAAACAACTGTGGCTCTACCCTCAGGATCTCGTCTACCATGACTTCCAATTCACTATCTAGGAACTTTGGATTCTTCTTTAGGGGCATGGTGATGGGTGGTGGTGGTGATTGATGTGTGTGTGTGTGCAGGTGAGGGTGTGTATGTGTAGGTTTTGCTGTGTGTGTGTGAGGGTGCTGTTTGTTGAGGTGCTAATGGTGTGTGGCTTTTGTGTTGGATGAGCTGTGTGTGTGTCTGCTGTCTGCTGGTGTTCTGTGCTGGCAGGTCAGTGGAATTTGCAAAGGATCATGGTAGGGATTTGTGGCCTTTATGTAGGTGGAGTTGGGGGTGTGTTCTTGTTCCATTTTTTCCCCCTGTATTTATTGGCTTTGTCATCGCTTGTTTGGCCCTCTTTTTTTGTATTTTTTCATTTGTGATTATTGTGCATGTAGGAGTCGTTCTTCTGACCGAGTAGGACGTTGCAGTTATCTCGTGCGCGCCTCTCCGAGTCGTTCCCGCTGTGTTTCAGCTCAGTTTCATATGCGGCGTACGTGTCGGTCGCGGAGTATTGTGTTTGTTCGGCTGGGTTTTGTATGCGTGTCGGTCGTACGGCTTGGGCTCCGTGCGAATCGGTCTGCTTTTGCACCCATTGCATCGTACTGCGCGGGTCGGAGTTCGCGGGTACGTTTCGTTCAGGTTTATTCCTGGTGCGTGTCGGTCGGTTCGATCCGCGTGGTTTCCCGGCCGGATAGCTTGTTTCCGTCCGGGTCGGTCGTTCGCCTTGAGTTCCGTACGAGTCGGTCGTGATTCACATGCATTTCATCGTACTTCCCAGGTCGGGCAACGCCGGTACGTGTCGGTCGGACTATGATCCCGTACCGAGTTGGTCGGTATTTTTTCCGGCCCGAATCGGATTCGGCCCCATTGTGTTTGCCAATGATGTCTCCCAAGGGTCGTATATAGATGTTGAATAAAGTGGGGCTTAGCATAGAGCCCTGTGGCACCCCCTGAGGCATGAGAAATTCTTCTGAGGCATAAGGGTGTTTACTACCTGAAAAGTCCGCCCTTGAAGAAAAGAGGCTAGCCATGTAAGGGCCAAGGAGCAGATCCCACAGTTGTGCAGTCGTTGTAGTAATAAACCGTGAGAGACTTTGTCAAACGCCGCACTTAGATCCAGCATGATCAAGGCAGCAGGTGACCTCTGTCTGCCACAGCTCCGAGCGATTCTGAAGCCAGCAGCAACACTGACTCAGTGCAGTTTAGAGCATGGAAACCAGATTGAGACTTGTGCAGCAGTTTGTTATCTTCAAAGAAATGAGTCATTTGGATATTGACATGTTTTTCTGCAACTTAAATAGAAGAAGAGAGATTGGTCTGGAATTTTCCAGCAAGGCATGGTCTATTAAAGGTTTTTTGAGATGCGGCTGACCAATGGCGTGTTTCCAACATTTAGGCAGCATACCTGATGTAAAGGGATGTTGAGAAGGTTACTCAATCCATGCAAGATGGATTCCAAGGCTGATTTCAAGATCTTAGGGGGCACAGGGTCCTAGGGTGAGCGTGATTTGACCCTGGTAATCAGAACTCATAATTCCTCCAAGGAGGGCTGAATGAAGCTGGAAAGAGCCCCCGTACTGGCAGGGTCTTCCCCCCAAGATACCTGACTACCAAACTCCCTAACGGATTCTGGGAAAAATTGATATATACTCGACACCTTGTTGTGGAAGAATTGGGTGAAGGTATTACAACTCACTACAGTGGGGGTCACCTGTCAAAGATTTTATGATAGATAATAATTCCCTAGCTGAGTTCTGAGCCAAGTCGATTTTATTGGTGTAACTTGCCAAGAACATAAAGGTACCCTACCACTTACACATACCAACATTAGACTAGGTTCCATTAACACTGAGGGAGCAACATGGCTAGTCTTAGTCGGAACACACCATATCCAGATTTAGATAATTTGGGTGCACCAAAACTGCATACATTGTACACAGATCTGGTCAAAACATATAGCTGTTTAACCTAGTTTGTCATGTGAACAATGACATAAATCCTGTGAGGGCTGCTCAAGCTGCACAACCACAATTGGCTACACCAGGCATAAGCCCACAGACTTTTAATGCTATTATGGGTAAAATTCCCACCAGCCAGGAAGAGAAACAGTGTTTCCCCATATGGGACCTTAGGAAAAACACATAATTCTTACAATATACTTATCAATGGGTATGGCTCCCCCGGTGGAGGGCTGCACCACATGGGTTATGGTCTTTGCTGCAATATATACCAGAACTCAAAGTACACCCTCATTAGCTGGTCTGCCAGATGTGCTTAAACAGATTCAAAATGATTAAGGGGAGGCCCCTGCCCTGCACTTCAAGATGAAACTGATTGACAATTTTGCTGCAGTATCTGCCATTATTTTAAGTAATATTAAAGGGGAAGCAGCAGCATTGGCTATACACCAGCGACTCATTAATTTGACTCATGGACACCAGCAGCGCGAATTACCAAACATTATCAAAGAAACTTACACAACAGTGGGTAGGGATAATTTGGGACCCAGACCTAGTAAACCTCAAATTAAGAGTAATTCTGAAAAGGATAACTCTAGGCAAGCCCCCACCTCTTCTATGAAGAAGAAGTGGGATAATAAGAAACATAAAGAAAGACTAAGTCACGGGGTGGATCTCCTCTACAGGAGGCCACTGAAAAACGCTATATATCTGCCTAACCGTGATAATATTAAACATCTGACAGGTATCATGATACTAATACATGTTCATCTCGTTCCTTTCAGAAGACATCTGAGAAACGATCAGAGAGAGGTGGATAGTCAGAGCGCAGAACAGAGGAATATGTAAAACCGAAGAAGGACTCACAATGCTCATCTGACTACATAATAAAAAAGGAAGATAAACCCAAACAGTCAAAACCTCAATTCAAAAAGAAGAAGTTAGCTGAAATGAAAGTCAAGCATGCCATGAATATTGAGGACACTCCTTCTGAGCGTGGAGTCAGCTCTGACCATGCTAGACAGCACGGCAGAAGTCACAATAGTTTGCCCTAACCTGATAGATTGTCTGATGAGAGTAGCGTTGAATGACTATGTCCAGGTGGAAACACCGGATACTAGAGTGAGTGTCCTGCATCGTTGGTATGAACTGCAAGTCCAGTTGGAGGAGGACGTACCTAGAAACTTTAATGTTCTCTTTTGGGAGAGCTTGTCATTTGGCTACGACATTCTTTAGGCAAAAAAGGATTGATCACCTTAATTCGGGATGGATTGCCCTAAGGGAGAAATGGTAACTTTACCTGCTTTTTCCGATCTCGTCCCAAAATAAGTTAAACATTCATATGCCAAGGAGTGGGCATTGGCACTAGCTCCTGTGTTATATCTCAACCATGTGGGAGGGGAGGTGACGGTCCCCTTATCATGAGATACCACTGAGGTCGGCCCCACAACCTCAAAGACAATACCCCATTAAAAATTAGGCTAAAAAGCAAGTTAGAGAGATTCTCACACAACTTGAATACCAAGGTGTAATAGAAAGTTGCACCTGTCCTATGAATAATCACTTGGTTCCAGTTATGAAACCTGTCCATTCATATCGTTTTTTGTAAGATTACAGACATCTAAACACAGCTACACGTACATTCGCAGTTCAGAATGCGCTCAGTGCAGCACTAATTAACAATATAGTGCGTAAACAATACAAAGCAACATTAGATATCTCGAATGGATTTTTTTGCAAAAATATAGCACCTGAAGGCAGGTATTTGAGCGCATTTTCCATGCTGGGTTCTCAGAGACAGTCCTGCTTATTGCCCCAGGGGTGTAAGAACATCCCAGGGTTGTTTTCAGCCCATGTTACAGAACTTCTACAAGAATTTGATGATCAGGCATTGTCCTATGTCGATGACATTAATTTGATGAATGATGCCCAATCTACACTCTTGACGAGAGTAGATCACATAGTTCTGGGATTTGCTCACATGGGCTACAAATTTAATTCTAAAAAATCAAAAATTGGCAACCTCAATCTTCCGTTTCTGGGATGTGAGCTGTCAAGTGAAGGCAAAAGCCTTGCAACACACTTCTTAGAGAAGAGTGCGCTTTTACAACCACCAAACTCTTTGAAGAAACTTCAATCCATAATGGGATTTCTAAATTTTGGCAGAACATACAATCAAGATTACGGAGAATGGGTTAAACCATTCTATGACTTTATTCATCCAGATTTTTAAAGTACATATTGAACAACAGAACACACATAGATTCTACTTTCAGTACAAGCTAACATGCTAGCTTCAAAACGCTTAACGTGTAAACACTACAAACCTGGTGATCCGGATCATTTCAGGGTCATTAGTGTATACCTATGTAACATTCAATGAAGGCGACACTGTACCAATTGCATATAAATTGCATTTATACACCAACGCCGAGATGCGTTTTGCACAGGCAGAAAAGATTCTGACAGCGGTACAGACTGCTGTGGTGAGGGAGAGAGCACTGGCTCAGGAGAAACGAATCATTGTCATGACTCCGGAGCCGGCCTTGGAGGCGGTCACAAAAGCTAGCATTTCCAATGCAAAAGCATTACATCCAAGTTGGATACTATGGGCCAACTCTCTCACCGCAACAGATGTAGACGACAGATTAGATTCTATACCATAAACACAAGCATTTTTGAATAAATACTGAATATCCTCTGCCTTATGAA
This sequence comes from Calotriton arnoldi, assembly GCA_963921515.1. NCBI lineage: Eukaryota > Metazoa > Chordata > Amphibia > Caudata > Salamandridae > Calotriton > Calotriton arnoldi. The sequence goes on from CAWUFW010003562.1 coordinate 583,973, forward strand.
GTCATGCCTCTTGATCAGTATGATTACATCATCTATACTGATGGTTCTGCACAACCTGCAGTAGAGACAAAGCACCAATACTCGGTGGCATGCGCAGCCGTGAAGGGGCAAATGCGGGATGGTGAATTCCAACCTGAAAAAACCTACACGCAATCACTCGGTGACTGCACAGTGCAGTGGCCAATACCTAGGGCTCTGATACTGGCACCAGGGAATGCAGATCCTGAATTCCCCACACTCATTGTGTGTGAGTCGTATTATTATGTCCAGTCTTATGAGTATCTACACTATTGGAGCCAGAATGGATTCAGAGATTCCAAAGAGTACATAAAGCATAAAATGCTTTTGGGGGCAGGTGGCAAAGATGAAAGAATACTTGCCACTAACTCATGTGATTCACACTTTGAGTCACCAACGTGTAGCGATACACGTTGTAGAGAATTCCATGGCTGACGAAACTGCAAAAGCATCAGTGCAAACTGCTGCTGTCGCTGCAATTACTCGTTCCAGCACAAGAGTGAAGAAACACCCATTTGCCGAAAGCCTTTACAGTGAAGTACACCTCCCAGTTAAGTGTGCAAAACATTCCATTTGCTCATATTACTGGAGTGGAGGATAGACTAACACCAAATTCAGATCACAGGTTAGGTTTGAACCTAGCAGCACATGAGCGCTTATCATTTGCATATGCAGGGGTGGCGGCTACAATTACACTATTGCAGCAATGCTATTGGTGGCCAGGTCTCTACATACAGACTAGGGACTTTGTCCTTGAATGTGACATCTGCCAGCAGAAGAAGGGTTCCACCATGGCACGGCCACCACAGACACCTCTTTTGATCTCAGACAAGCCTCTCACTTGTATTTATCTGGACTACTGTAACCGCTTACAATCAGATGGGGCTTACAAATACATCTTGGTTGCAGCAGATTTCTGCTCTCGATTCCTATGGGTTTAGCCACAGTGATTGGCTGATGCCTGAACTGTTATCAAAGACTTGCAAGTCTTCATCAGAACATACGTAGTTGGCACATTCCATTACGACCAGGGGCCGGCGTTCACCTCTAAGGCTTACAAAGAAACCATGGGAAGGTTGGGTGTGATCATGCAGTATTCTTCCCCATACCATCCTGAGGGAAATTCTGTAGTAGAGAGGAAAAACCAGGACTTAAAGCAGTCTTTAACAGCAAGGGTATTATGCTCAGGTCACAGTTGGGTCCATCACCTATATGGGGTCCAACGATTCCTGGGTGGACAGACTCCCTACGAGATCCTACGAGACATTTATTCGATCTTTCCCCCTTTTCCACCCTGTATAAATTCCCCCCTTGTTGATGCTAAATTTCCGGGACCTCTCATTGAGACAATCCCCCTTTGGATATGAACTCTTTTAAAATCTATCTAGACCGTCTGAAATCTGGCTCTCCAAGTGATGTTGTACCCCTAACATTCTTAGTCAGGTCTTTGACTCTGTCGCCCCAGTTATTTTGGACCTCATTAATACATCACTTACCTCCGGGATTGTCCCGTGTTCATGGAAACGGGCCATGGTCAGAGCCCTTCTGAAGAAACCCAGCCTGGACCCCGAAGCCTTTGCCAATTACCGGCCAATCTCGCTTCTGCCAGGGATTGCTAAAATTTGTGAAAAATATGTCACCTCCATTCTTTCCGCTTTTGCGGAGGAGAATGATTGTCTTCACCCCTCTCAAACGGGCTTTAGGCCCCAGCAAGGCACGGAGACGGCCCTATTCGCAGTGGTCGAAGAGGCCAGGAAAATTTTGGATAGTGGTGGGTCTGCAGCTATTGTATTACTTGACCTCAGCGCGGCCTTTGACACGGTCAATCACCAACTATTGATTATCAGACTCAGAGAGATTGGGGTCTCTGGTTCTCTACTTAAGTGGATTGAGTCTTTCTTGGCCGATAGATTTTCCAGGTCTTTGAGAATAACTCTATCTCAGAAAGTATGCCTCTGCGATGTGGGGTGCCTCAGGGCTCCTCCCTGAGCCCCATACTTTTAATGTTTATCTCCGCCCTCTGGCCGAGGTGGTCAAGCCCTTTGGGGTTAGGATCATCTCGTATGCTGATGACACTCAGCTGATAGTATCCCTCAACCTTTGGATAATTCTAAGATTAATCTGGCCAATTGCTTGGAAAGGATTTCCGCGTAGATGGATGGCTCTTTCTTAAAACTGAATGCAGCCAAAACGGAGTTAATGTTTCTGGGCAAGACTACTAATCTTGACACCAGCGTACTTTGGCCTAAATGTTTAGGTGTGATGCCCACCCCCAAAGAGCAAATAAAAAGTCTTGGGGTTTGGTTGGATCACAACCTGAACTTTAGGGAACAGGCGCGCAGGGTGGCAGGTACCTGCTATGGTCTCTTAAAAATGATTAGGAAAGTTCTGCCCTTTTTACCTTTTACTGCAAGGAAGCTATTGGTACAAGCCCTGATTCTTTCAAGGCTTGATTATGCCAATGTGCTCTATCTTGGAGCTCCTGCTCAACTATTAAAAACTCCAAACGGTTCAAAATTGTGCGGCCCGACTTCTTATGCAGGCTCATAATCGGGAGTCTGCTAAGCCACACATTATTGCTTTGCATTGGCTGCCGGTAGCCGAAAGGATCCAGTTCAAGGCTCTGTGCATCGCCCATAAGTCATTGTCAGCTAGGGCTCCACCAATTCTGCAATCTATTATTTCCCCATACCTCCCGCTACGAGCATTGCGCTCCGGGAAAAAACTCCTAGCTACCGTTCCTAGAATATATCGAGAACGGAGTGGCGGACGTCTGTTCTCCTTCATTGCGGCAAAATGTTGGAATCAGTTACCTGACTATATCCGGCTGGAGGCTAATCATCTCTCCTTCCGCAAACTTTTGAAGACTCTGTTGTTTCCTTGATCGTCTTTGCCACTCTTTGGTTGTTGGCTCTGTCTCTAGCGCTGGGAGGCCTTTGGTAGCCATGCGCTTTATAAGTGTATACTCACTCACTCACTCATGTGGCTACCTGACCTCAACAGTCCCAGCACAGTGGCGGCTGAAACATTATTTGATATCAATGAATGTTTGGCTGTTTTAAAGAAACTTAACAGTTTCCGGGACGCACAGAGCAATGTCCAAGTAAAACGCACTACCATTGGAGAAGGGAAAGAAGACCCAGCAGCCTCCAGCTGGATCCCCAAGTTTGGACAACTGGTCAGTGAGAAAATAGTGGACAAGAAAGAATTTGGGCCTGTCTTGGCTGTTGAAGGTACCAAAACTGTACTTTTACGGCCGCTTGCTGGTTGCGAAACAAGAGATTTGTGTAAATAGATCTCATCAATTTGCATCATGTGGCCGGTTATACACAGTAGACCATGTGAGATCATGAGTAGTTACCTGTCTCCTCTCACTACTATACAGGAAGTCCCATTAGAAGTTTTGATCAGCGATGAAGCGTCTACTCCCTGGTTGGGGATAGCAAATAATGAAGTATCTCTTCTACCTGCTACATAAGCAACAACTATACAAACAAGTTGTAAAGAAACACAGATTTCTATTTGGAAACTCGACACTGATGGTGTCTACATCAGTGTACCACAAATTGAGTTCCACACAGCCTCCAGAGCTGTCAAGAACAGATAGAACAGCCTCCGGCTACTTTTGTTGACTTCGATGACTCCTCGTCAGATTCATCTGAGCCACTGCCACCTCCAAATCCACCTCTCCGGAGCAGGTTGTGGGTATTCTACTTTTGACTGAAGAAGACATACTTTGTTCCTCAATGGCTATACCCGTGGATTACAATTTCATTACTTTTCCTTGCCCTGTGGATTGGTTTTGTGACAGTCTTTTTCCTGCTTCTGAATGGACACTATCTCCCAGAACGTTCTGCTTTACAATCTGTGAACTTGGTTTTTTTGGTTAAAGTAATTTTTATTGAGTTTTTGCAAAGATAATCAACTAAGAGACAGTGAGAGAAATAAATTAATCAAAAGAATGCAGTGATACATGTCGATTGGATAAGCTGTATCATTATGCACGTATATATGGGGGGTACAGAAAACAAGAAAGGGGGTGGGTTAAGACTGCATGTTTCCATCACCAAAAATCAATTTAGCCATCAGCTGGTTTGGTTACATAACTTGCATGAGTTAACAATTTACATATGTTCTGCAAATGGCATCAGTCATACCTTGAGTACTATATTTCAGTGTTGCATTGGATAATATATTCTCATGGTTCAGAATGCAAAGGGATAACAACAGTCAGCACAAAGGTATGAGAAGTAACCGAGTGGTGGTGAAGTAATTGTCAGTGTTGTGACAGGTCTACTGGTCCATTGGTGGAGCCCATTCGTAAGAGTGTATCCATGTAGAAATTTGTGAGCTTGTGGATGTGGGATAGGATTCCCCAATTTTAGTGTCAGTTTCAGGGTTGTAGTGCCTGTTTCTGGATTAAGGGCGGTTTGAAGTTAAAGTATATGGCATTAAGCAGGTGCCACGTTGGGCGGTGTGGAGGGCGCTATGGTGAGAGCTGCAGTGAGATGTTGTCTGCTCCTCTAAGAAAGGTGAGCCATTCTTGCCACATCCGGAAAGAGATTATGTTAAAGTTTTTCCAATTGTTAAGAATTAGTTTGCATGCAAGAGTAAGCATTAGGTTTAGTAAGCAACGGTCATCTTCAGTTTTTATTTGGGGGTCCAGGATTAAATATGAGAATTCCTTAGTGGGTTTAATGTTAAAAGTGTGTTTAATGCAATCAAAGATATTTTCACAATAACTTTGTAGGATAGGGTAGTAGAATAGTATGTGGGGCCCTCCTGTAATTTGCAGTTCCAGCAGTTGGGAATTTGGCTAAGGTTAAGTTTGTGAAGTTTAGAAGGGGTCAAATATGTTCTATTAATAATCATATATTTTGTCTGGGATAGTGATGGTGTGATCTTGTTTGTTAACGGAACTCTATGTATGTGCTTCCAATAGAATTTAATATTGCTGGTATTCAGTTCGTCTTCCCACTTTACTTCGTTTCGAGTGTGGGCCTTATCGGGGTTTGGTAGTAAGAGTTTATATAATCTAGAGACTGTGTGACCAGATTTAAGTAGTTGTCCTATCAGTGTGGGAAGTAAGGGGCTAATCAGTTATATTGAGCGTTTTGTGATCTGCACTTTCAAATTCAAGTATTTATAGAAGTCCATGTTTTCTAGACCAAATCGCGCTTGTAGAGTAGAGAACTGCAGTGGTAGATAACCTTCATAGATGTCTTTTATTAGGTTGATACCCTTGTTTGACCAGTCCTGCCAATATGGTAGTATGCCATCAATCAAGCGTTTTGGGTTATGTCACAAGGATGCTATGTTGGAGTTAACCATTTTGGTCTGTGAGCGGTAGTCTAATCTTAAAAGAGCTTTTTTTTGTATTTTGTATGACATATTTAGAGTATGGAAGTTGGGAAGTATGCATGGTCAGGATTGCAATAGGGGCATGTTTTTTAAGAGTGATTTTTCCACTTTAACCCAAACTGGGTGGCTCTTCGGCTAAGCAGATCTGCTGACACCCCCCCCCCCCCCAGCGCCTTGAGACCCTCACTGGTGAGTAGCGCGCTTACAATCCCCTGATTTATTGATTAATTGATTCCTGATCATTGACAAACCAGTTGGCGCCATGTTTGCAAAGATAGGTTGTTTTGTAGTTTCTGAAGTTGGGAAGCCCTAGTCAACCTCTGTCTTTGGCCAGTCTAAGTTTTTAAAGTGAGATTCTAGATGTCTTGCCTTGAAATTTGTTAAAAGTGTTATCAATCTTTTTAAGAAATCTTCAGATAGCTTCATAGGTAGCATGCTAATAATATCACTTTTATTGTTTCTGCTCTTCCCCGCCAGAAATTTAGGTGACCATCCTTCTAACAGTGAATTAATTTTAGTAAGTAAATTGTTTTCGTTGACCTGTAGAGTGGTTATAACATTGTTGCTGAATTTTATTCTTAAATATTTGATACATCTTGGTTCCCAAGCCAACCCAGAGTTCCCTAGTATGTCTTTGTTACCTTGATTATTAAGAAACTTTACTTCAGACCTATGTTTATTAAGCGTGTAACCGGAGACCTCCAAGAATTCCTGGATTAATTAGATTAGTGCTGGAATGGTGCATTGTGCTTTTTTGGAGATAACTAAGATGTCATCCAGGTAGGTGGCAATTTTTACTATGGTTTTACTGAATGTGATGCCGGCTATGCCATGTTCTTCTCTCAGATGTTGTAGGAAGGGTTCGAGTGATAATAGAAATAGAGGTGGTGAGAGGGAGCAACCTTGTCTGGTTCCCTGTTTCAATTGAAGAGAAGGGAAGATAGTGCCACCTGCACTGATTTTAGAGATTGGATTGTGATAGAGAGCCATAATCATGCAGATCAAAGGTTCGCCTAGTTTGAATTTCTCAAGGACTAATTTTAAGTATCTCCAGTCAACCCTGTTGAACGCTTTCTCTGTGTCCAATGTAATCACGACAGTTGGGGATTCTATTAATTTGGCTTCTCTAGGGCATGGCATAACGTTATAGTATTATCTCTGGAAAGTCTATGTTTTCAGGAATTCCACTTGGGAGGGTGAATCAGTTTGGATATATATTTTTGTATACAATGAGATAGTATCATGGCATACATTTTACAATCCAGGTTAGTTAGTGGAATTGGCCTCTAATGTTTTAGAAGCAGGGGTCTTTACCATGTTTTGGTAATGCAATTATGATAGCCTCAGCTGGGGTACCCTGGACTTGATCCGACATTGCAAAGTGTGTGCAGTCTTAAGAGAGTTGGGGTTAGGGCTGAGAAGAATGTCCTGAAGAATTTTCTGTTATAGCCATCAGGGCCTGGGGTTCACTGATAGAATATCGATTCTAAAAAGATCGATGTTCTAAATATCGAAAAAAAATATCGACTGCAAAAATATCGACTCCCTATACTTAAACAGGTATCTACAAAAATATTGAATCAAAAATATCGAAGTTAAAAATGTAGAAGTAACAAATATCGATTTTAAAATATAAATACAATAAAATAATATATGCTAAATATATAAAATAATATAATCTTTAACAAAATTATTTAAATTTAATATATATTTTAACTAAATATAAAAAATAAACTTAATTTAAAAAAATATAAACACACAAACATAATAATTTATACATATACATATATTTACTTTAAAATAATTTATTAACTATTATCTTTATTTAATTTTTAAACGTTTAAATTGTATAAAAAATAAAATATATATTTATATCAATAATTTAAAATTAAAAAAAAAACATTCTATAATTAAAAATGTAACTATTAAAAAAAATAAAACTTACATTTCGCAATACAATAAATACAATAGAATGGAAAATGTTGGATAAGGGAATAATTAAATTTGCTATTCCAACTCCAGTGAATGCAACAATAGGGAAAGTGTTGCATAGCGAAGGGGTAAAAATTACTATTCCCACTCCAGTGAGTGCAACAGTAGGGAAAGTATTGGATAGCGGAGGGGTAAAAATTACTATTCCCACTCCAGTGAGTGCAACAGTAGGGAAAGTGCTGGATAGCGGAGGGGTAAAAATTACTATTCCTACTCCAGTGAGTTCAACAGTAGGAAAAGTGCTGGATAGCGGAGGGGTAAAAATTACTATTCCCACTCCAGTGAGTGCAACTGTAGGGAAATTGCTGGATAGCGGAGGAGTAAAAATTACTATTCCCACTCCAGTGAGTGCAACAGTAGGGAAATTGCTGGATAGCGGAGGAGTAAAATTACTATTCCCACTCCAGTGAGTGCAACAGTAGGGAAAGTGCTGGATAGCGGAGGAGTAATAATTACTATTCCCACTCCAGTGAATGCAACAGTAGGGAAAGTTTTGGATAGCGGAGAGATAAAAATTACTATTCCCACTCCAGTGAGTGCAAAAGTAGTGAAAGTATTGAATAGCGGAGGGGTAAAAATTACTATTCTCACTCCAGTGAGTGCAACAGTAGGGAAAGTGCTGGATAGCGGAGGAGTAAAAATTACTATTCCCACTCCAGTAAGTGCAGCAGTAGGGAAAGTTTTGGATAACGGAGAGGTAAAAAGTACTATTCCCACTCCAGTGAGTGCAACAGTAGGGAAAGATTTGATTTTGGAGCTTCTAAATTGTCTTAACACTAGAAATTGGCCTCTTGATAGCGGTAATAAAAATCAGTTGTCTCTGCCAGTAGAAACAAATAGAAATACATATGAATGTGAATTGGTCGCAAGAGTAGACATTCATTTGAGTGTAGTAAAGTTTAATAGAACACTATTAAAAGAAGAAGAGAGCTTTTATCGGTCCAATAAAATAAAGTGGCCTTGAATTTGACAAAGCTCCATTATAACAGTTTTCCACAACTGAGGAATCTGACAATCAATCTGTGCGAGAGACAAAAATGGAGGGTGTTTTATAATGAAAATATGAGCAGTCAAATAATGTATTTACCTGAAAATAACTGAATTACCAAGGCAGTGCTTTCTAAAGAGGACGCTTTGAGATAATGTAGTGATTTGTATGCCCCCAATCCATTATCAAAATTCTTCAGTTCTACAACAATGCAAAGCACAAAACTCAACAACCACTGTAGTTTATCCATAGTATAACTAGGAAGGTAAAGGCCTGCAATAATTTAACATTGATTGTGCTTTCATGAACGTATGTGAAATTATGTGTATTTTGCAAAATGTACTTGCCTGAAAATTTCACGCAAGAGCAGACCTTGCATACATAAGTCACATTAGATACAGGGGGAAGACTGGTTCGAGGAGAAAATGCATCTCTGGCAGGGTTTCGCCGTCTTTCATTGCAAGACATTTTGGGCCAGATGTACAAAATATTTATTTTGCAACTCCTAAATAGCGATTCCTTAAAAAAGCGTTATTTAGAAAATGCAAAATGGTGTGTACAAAAATAGAGATTCCGTAAGAGCATTCCTACAGAGTAGAAATCGCTATCAGGAAATCGCTATTTAGGCAATACCAATCAATTTGTTCCTATGGGCCTAAATCCTCATAGGTTCGAATGGTTTTGCATTTCCTAATTTGTGATTTCCTAATAGGAAATCGCAAATTAGGAACTGCTAAAGCAAGGGGAACATTCAGCCTAAAGCTCCCCTTGCTGCACTTCCTAAAAAGTGTGCTCTTTATTGCACTTTTAAAAAAGCATTTGGAGTGCTTTCTTTAAATTACACATGGTTACCATCGACTTTGAGTCAATGACAATAGCGTTTCCTAAATGCCCAAATCCCATTTTAGGAAATGCTTTGTACACATGCATAGGAAATCCCAAACAGGAAATCCCTATTTATAATTTCCTATTTGGGTGTTGCAAAATGCTATTTTTCTGGGTAGAAATCACATTTTGCGATTCCCAAACAGCCTTTGTACGTGCTAAAGTGCTATTGAGCATTTCTTAACGGGCTGAAATAGTGATTCGGCCCATTAAGAAATTCTAAATGGCTTTGTACATCCGGCTCTTTGTGCTCAGGCCAGTGTCCAAAAGTAAAAAATTACGCTAAATCTGACAATAATGTCACAAAATGTGCAGAATATGTGGTGGATAACATAAACTTGATGAGATTTCACAGCATAATGAAACTCTTGCCTGGACATACAAAATGCATGATGCCACCACCACCTTGGAAAGTACTAGCAGGATTTGCCCGAGTAACATTGCTGGAAATAAAGCTTCAGGGCCATATGTATCAAGATTGGGAATAGTGATTCCCAAATAGCGAATTTTACTGATTTGATAATTGCAATTTCTGATGTAATATTGCAAGCAATATCGCTTTTGCAATTCCTTAGGATTAGCAATCACAATTTTGTGATTGCCAAATAGCAATTACCTAAATAGGTAATCACAATTAGGCAATCGCAATATTGTGAATGTCGCTTTGAGTAGCTTGATGACATCACATTGAGGAAGTGAGCCAATTCATGCTGTTTCCAGAAACCAGAGTCAGAGGAGAAGGCCGGCTGTGGCAGAAGAGTGGCTGAGACCTTGTTTAGAGGAGTATTTTGTGCACTGTACACACCATGGCCACTGATGACATTGACAAAGAGGCAGGCGTGCGCAAGAGAAAACTAAAATTCAGTGAACAAGACCTGGAGGTGCTCACTGATGAGAGTGTAAGAAACCATGACCATCTGTTTGGGAAGAGCTCACTTCAGGTTCCAGAGAGTAAGAAACACAAAATCTGGAATGACATCCAGGCAAAGATCAGTGAGGTGGCTGTTACACAGCACTCATGTGAGGAAATTCACAAGCACTGTATGACCTACGGGTACAGGCCAAGGAAAAGGTCACAAGCAGGCTTGCAGAGCAGGGCTGGACTGGACTGGCCGTAGCAGGCACCGGGAGTTTCCCGTGTGGGCCAGAAGGGTAGGGTGCCGGTTTTGTACCGGTGGGGGATGTTTTTATTGCTGGGGGCCGGTTTCGCAGCAGTGCTGCAAAATCGGAACTCTCCAACCCCAGCTCCAACACCAACGACATCCAGCCGCCGCGAGACCTGTGCGACTCACTGGCCACCTTCTTCCACCGCAAAATCGCCGACATCCACGACAGCTTCAACACCACGACCGCCCCGGCAACCACCGAGACCACTGCCCCCACAACCACCAACCGCCTGCTCTCCTGGACCAACATCAACGACGAGGACACCAGCGAGATCATGAACACCATCCACTCCGGTTCACCGCTAGACCCGTGCCCTCACCACATCTTCAACAAAGCCAGTACAGCCATCGCGCCCCATCTCCGGAAAATAATCAACATCTCCTTCGAGACAGCAACCTTCCCGGAAAGCTGGAAGCATGCCGAGATCACCGCCTTACTCAAGAAACCCAAGGCAGACCCCAAGGACCTCAAGAACTTCCGACCCATCTCTCTGCTCCCGTTCCCGCGAAGGTCACCGAGAAAATCGTCAACAAACAACTGACCCGCTACCTCGAGGAAAACAACATCCTGGACCCTTACCAGTCCGGCTTCCGCAGCAACCACAGCACCGAAACCGCCCTCATCGCCGCCACCGATGACATCAGGACCCTGCTAGACAACGGAGAAACAGCAGCCCTCATCCTCCTGGACCTATCAGCCGCCTTCGACACGGTCTGCCACCACACACTACGAACACGCCTTCACGACGCCGGGATCCAAGAGAAGGCCCTGGACTGGACCACATCCTTCCTTTCCGGCCAGAACACAAAGCGTCCGCCTCGCCCCTTCCGATCCAAGGCCACCAAGATCATCTGCGGCGTACCCCAAGGCTCCTCCCTCAGCCCAACGCTGTTCAACATCTACATGGCACCCCTCGCCCACGTCGCCCGACAGCACAACCTCAACATCATCTCCTACACCGACGACACCCAGCTGATCCTCTCCCTCACCAAAGACCCTCACACCGCCAAAGCCCACCTCCACGAAGGAATGAAGGCCGTCGCCCGAATGGATGAGGACCAGCCGCCTGAAGCTGAACTCGGACAAGACGGAGGTCCTCATCCTTGGTTCCAACCCTTCAGCCTGGGACGACTCCTGGTGGCCAACATCACTGGGAACAGCCCCGCCACCCACCGACCACGTACGCAACCTAGGGGTCATCCTCGACCCCACCCTCTCCATGACTAAGCAGGTCAACGCCGTTTCCTCATCCTGCTTCAACATCCTCCGAATGCTCCGCAGGATCTTCAAGTGGATCCCCACCGAAACAAGAAAACAGTCACCCAGGCCCTCATCACCAGCAGGCTGGACTACGGAAACGCCCTCTACGCAGGAACGACGGCTAAGCTCCTGAGACGGCTGCAACGCATCCAGAACGCCTCTGCACGTCTTATCCTCGACATCCCCGATGCAGCCACATCACACCCCACCTGAGAGACCTGCACTGGCTCCCTGTCAACAAGAGGATAACCTTCAAGCTCCTCACCCACGCACACAAAGCACTCCACAACTCCGGACCAGCCTACCTCAACAGACGACTCAGCTTCTACACTCCCACCCGCCAGCTCCGCTCGACCAGCCTCGCCCTCGCCACAGTCCCCCGCATCCGTAAAACGACCGCCGGCGGCAGATCCTTCTCCCACCTCGCCGCCAAGACCTGGAACACCCTCCCCACCAACATCCGACAGACCCAAGACCTACTGGCCTTCAGAAGACTCCTCAAGACCTGGCTCTTCGATCAGTAGCAGCACCACCCCCCTCTTCCCCCAGCGCCTTGAGACCCTCGCGGGTATGTAGTGCGCTTTATAAGTGACATGATTGATTGATTGATTGAGTAATGGAGCATGATCATGTCACACACTGTAGGCGTCATCAGCAACTAATGGGCAGATTGGATGGGTTTATAAGACATGTTGTTAGAAATGGGGGTCTCTAGTTGGCAATGGCTGGCGCCACTGTCCAAATAGGGACCCTTCTTCCTAAGTCAGGGCAAGTAGGCTACCCCCTTTGATAACCCCTGCTCAACCCTGTGGTAACGTAGCACGAGCAGTTAGGCCTATCTCAGAGGCAGTGTGTGAAGCATTTATGACCATGCACAATAAGGCAGTAATGACACCACAAAAGGACACAACTCAAGTAGGTATAGAAAAAATAGTATCTTTATCTAAGGTTTAGTACGAGACTCTCAAAAGCGTTTTAACCAGTCACAATGCACGTAAATCAGTAGGGACTTAAAAAGGCAATATGTATTCTCCAGAACGTGGCGCGGACTGAGTTCAAGGCCTGGGTCTACGCGACCCGTTGCGCACCAGATACCTGCCGTTGGACGGGGACACAGCACGCAGCTTCTCGAAGAAGCGGAGACGGTGACAGGTGGACTCTCAGCGACCACAGTTCTCGATGGCAGTGGTCCGCAAAGTGCACTCACAATGATTCGAGCACTCGGGATCAGGCGGGCACCCAGCGGCAGCAGCACGCGGCTGCGGCGGCCCGGGCTGGTGGTGGTCGATGACTCTCGTCGTGCAGCTCCGTGGTGGGCTCGCGGCGGCAGCAGCGCTCTCCTAGCTGCGGCGGCCCACGGGACGATTCACGATGGTGCAAGGTTGACAAAGATGCGGGCACTCAGCGGCAGCAGCTCTCTTAGCTGCCGCGGCCCACAGGACAAATCCCAATGATGCAAAGTTAGCAAAGGTGCGAGCACTCTGCGGCAGCAGCTCTCTCTTAGCTGCGGCGGCTCACAGGACAAATCACGATGATGCAAAGTTAGCAAAGGTGCGAGCACTCAACGGCGGCAGCCCTCTCTTGGCTGCGGCGGCTCACAGGACAAATCTCGTGGATGCAAAGTTAGCAAAGGTGCGAGCACTCCGCGGCAGCAGCTCTCTCTTAGCTGCGGCGGCTCACAGGACAAATGACGATGATGCAAAATTAGCAAGGGTGCGAGCACTCAGCGGTGGCAGCTCTCTCTTAGCTGCGGCGGCTCACAGGACAAATCACGATGATGCAAAGTTAGCAAAGGTGCGAGCACTCCGCGGCAGCAGCTCTCTCTTAGCTGCGGCGGCTCACAGGACAAATCACGATGATGCAAAGTTAGCAAGGGTGCAAACACTCAGCGGCGGCAGCTCTCTCTTAGCTGCGGCGGCTCACAGGACAAATCACGATGATGCAAAGTTAGCAAGGGTGCGAGCACTCAGCGGCGGCAGCTCTCTCTTAGCTGCGGCGGCTCAAAGGACAATCCGCGATGTTGCACAATTGACACAAGTGAGGGCATCCAGCGGTGGCAGCTCTCTTAGCTGCGGCGGCCCACAGGGTTTTAGCGAAGGTTCTGAGGATTCAAAATAAGGCGGGCACTCAGCGGCGGCAGCTTTCTCTAGCTGCGGCGGCCCACACAGTTTCAGCGAAGGTTCTGAAGATTCAAATTAAGGCGGGCACTCAGCGGCGGCAGCTCTCTTAGCTGCGGCGGCCCACGCAGTTTCAGCGAAGGTTCTGAAGATTCAAATTAAGGCGGGCACTCAGCGGCGGCAGCTCTCTCTTAGCTGCGGCGGCCCACACAGTTTCAGCGAAGGTTCTGAAGATCCAAATTAAGGCGGGCACTCAGCGGTGGCAGCTCTCTCTTAGCTGCGGCGGCCCACACACAGAGTTCACAAGGGTTACCAGTCCGCGTTCCTCACAGTAGGACTAGAGGTTCCGGATTACTCAACGGAGGCCTCACCTGCAAGTAGAATTCCTAGCAAAGGAATTCGGGCGGCTGACGGGGTGAAGTCTAATGTCCCTGAGACTTCAGCAGGAGGCGCTCTCAATTCAGGCCCTTGAGTAGTTTCTTCAGCAAGCTTGGTGAAAGTTTCAAAGTCCTTTCCTCTGTCCTCTCGGACAGAGTTTCGTCTTGACATCCAGAAGGAACACACTTGAAACAGGTTTCAGCGCAGCGTTTTATACCTAAAAAGTCTTTGTTCTCTGCAGTCACAAATCACTGCATCCAGTCAGAACCAGTTTGGTGGGGTCGTGGAGCACTTGGTTTACGAGGCGACATCCTGCCCTTTGAGAATCTGGGGATCTGCTATCAGACGCCCAGTGGGAGGTGGAGCCATCATTCACCTTGCCAGGCACGGCCCTGCTCAGATCAAAGAGTCACCCCTCTCCATACTCTAAATGCCGATCTCTCTCTCCAGCCAGGTCTGACCCAGCTGGCCCTGCTGCTCCAAAACCAGACGGCCAATACACACGCTAGCAAAGCCTACAGGAAAGCTGAGGCCAGAAAATACCTTGTTTCTAGCAGAGGTATTTTCGAACACGGGCTACGCAAATAATCCTTACTAAAAGATGTATCTCAATGTCCTGAGCTTAAACATATCAAATTAGACGTTCCTATCAGGTTCCTGGGGGCAGGTAGGATTAGGGCATGTAATACTCAGCCTGCACATTCTGGCCTATGAGAACGGATAGCCTCACAATAGTAAACAGTGAAATGGAGGGGAACTCGCTATTAGAACATGCTACACAGATATACTTTAAAAGCTGCTTCGGTGGGTAGCGCAAATCAGCGCTGCCGGCCCACCAGCAGTATTTGGTCTACCAGCCCTGGGCACACACAGTGCACAGATACTAGGGACTGACAGGTAAACCAAACAAGCCAATTATGATTATCCCAATTCATACAGTTATCTTTACACAGGGAGCATTCGCGCTGTGTCACTGATTGGCAGTGGCACAGCGCCCAGAGCATCTAAATCCAGCCAACATAAAAGGTAAGAAGCGAAAAGAGGAAGGGAGACCCGCGCCAATGATTCCAGGTCTAACACATGTCCATCGCCTGCCAAATGCAACTGCATTATTGTTGCAAGGCACTGTTACTATGCAAGTTGTGATGGCACATTGTAGTGAAGACATAGCACGAGGGTTAGTGCAAGTCACCAATGCAATAGAGAACTTGCCGACGGCTCGGATTGGAGCCAACAGTGATTTATGCAATTGGGAAGGTGAAGAGCATTCCAACCTCAGTAGTGTTACTGCTCCTATGATGGAAAATAGGCATCGGAGTTCTAGACACAATGCATCTTCAGAAGTAATTATTGCCATGTATTTCTGTTTGTTGTTTTGGACCATTTCTTTACATTTGTGATGTCTGAGTTGACATATTTGGTTTTTCACAAATTGTGCATTTGTTATTCAGTTTACATGTGATAGCAAAATTTACCTGAAGTTAAGGTAATAAATATCACTATCGGGAAATACATTCCGAAATGCTTTTTTCCATCATTACTTAACTTTAAAAATAATTGTGGGTAAATGCTGCACGTTGTTCTCTGACTTCTGCTGCCCTTGATCCATCTGCTGGTTGACGTGGTGGACGTGGCGGCTCATTGTCATCTGACTCAGAATCTGACAGTTCCAGGGGCAATGTTGTGCAATATGGCACATGTAGCCACGATTTTGGAGCAGGTTTCTGGACTGTATTGTAATGCTCCCCCACTCTTGTGTAGGCATCTAAATCAAATCTTCAGCAGCCCAAAGGTTCTCTCTATCATGTTTTGTGTAGTTTTATGGGCAGCATTGTAAGGGTGTTCGCTTGCAGTGGATGGGT